>CM063528.1:11068993-12268993 GCA_032199755.1 Ambrosia artemisiifolia | reverse complement strand
AACTAAAAGCATGTGAGTACTATAATTGACCAAGTTAAAACAACACTAAAGACATGGATTTATTGTGTGTTAGCACGTGTGGATAAGATACATCAACAATCAAATTTTATAAAAATTCCATTATAATCATACCAATGTTAAAGTAGAAAATATAACAAATAGCAATTGTTCTATAAAACTAGTTTTTGTTAACTATTAAATAAGAAATAAATTACCAATTCCCTAGATATTTGAGATCATAACTCCACCATGATATACCAAACATCATCAGTGATAATTTTTTTTTTATATATAACATAATTCATATCAATCAAAATATCTCGTAAATTATATCAATAGAAACTTAGCCGAAAAACAGTCTTTAAACAATGCATTATGAGATCTCTTATCTATAGAATTTATTCATAAACATCTTTTTTGTAAAAGTAATCTACAAATAAGTGAATTATTATTACAACCGACCTTCCTTTTCTTTGTTTGATTAAACAGGAAATGTATATATAAAATCTAACTTATTTTCTAAACTTTTACCAAAGAAATCAATTCCAGAACAACACCAAATAACTATACAATATTAAGATACCAAAAACTTCAATATCTTAGACCAATAAAAGTCACGGAAATTGTTACCACAAACAATGATCTTTAATACTATATGAGCATTATAATAAATTTCATGAACAATTAGTTTATAATAATCGTTTATAATAAATTTCCAGTATCATGCATTATAACCGTTGCGTCACAAATAGGCTATTTAATACTATATGAGCATTATAATAAATTTCCAGTATCATGCATTATAACCGTTGCTTCACAGGTATCTAACGACCGAAATTTACAGTTATAAACCAATGAATAAATAGTATGTACGTACGAGAAAATAATGTCAGATGCACTCACATATTAATAAAGTAAACACGGATACCATATGTATCAAAGAAAACCAACTGATGTATTTACTTTGTTATTATTTTTTTTTAAGCATGGCATGGGAGACTTTCTACAATTCAATTAAACTTTAGAATAATTAAACCATCACCATCCCACTAGCAACCCAATACCAATAACAATATTTAATAATATACATATTTTGAAAACGAATATAGTCGGCGGTTGCAGTTTACGTACCTTTAAAATCATTTGAATGTAGAGCTAACAAACAGCGTCGGAGTACTAATTGACCTCCAAGTGAGAAGAATAAGGTTGGCAATAGGGTTTTGGACAGAGCACTCTCGTGCTGATAACGTGTTGTGAAACTAGCCTAATAGCAAAGTAATATGATAAGAAGAATAGGGAGAGAGATCTAGAATTTTCATTAATCAAGTGTATATTACAAATAAGATACAATGGTAAATGAGAATTCTTGGGGAACAAGCCTAATCTAATTTAGGCATTGATAACCACAATATAATATATTTATAACATTATTTTATTATATTTCATGTTAAAATACACTCACAATAATTTGATGTAGTTTGAATACTAGCTTTTCATATATGAAAAACTAGTATAACAATTTTTCATAATACAGAGATGTGGTATAAAATGGTGGATGTGTTGTATCGTGTTTTTAATAGGTGTTTTATAAATTTTAAAGATGGGGGGAGAGTTTGGTGGGTGGGTTGTGAATGCTCTAAGGGGCTGTTTGTTAGCTTTTTAATATTTAAAAGGTAACCTTAAGTCTGAATGCTAAGAGATAACCATTAAGATGTTACCTCTTGACCCTTCACACTTAATGTTACTTTTTAACCATTAGTGGATTATGAACCATTAAGAGGTATCCTTTTAAGGGAGAAGGAGCACTCCAGGGTAAGTACCCTGGTCTGAACCACTCCTGGAGTGGCACGTCAAAGGGTGACCAAAGTACCATAGAATCACCAGATCACTAGCAGCACTCTAGGTTACTTTGCCTAACAATTAATTATTAATATCCCAATAAATACTATTAAAATAAACAATTAAATTAAAATCCAAATAAAATTATTTTTTTTATTACAAACATAATCGATATTAAACGACCAGAAAACATAATTTAAAGCAAACCTAATTTATGCCTTAAAATTTGTCACACTTGAACATGATCAAAAGTTTTGTTAACTTCAAAATAGTAGTTGACTTGCGTAATTTCAATTGTCAGGTCTTCATTTAGATATGGATGTTCATCGATGTTACTTTTAAACATACTCTCAAATTTTTCACATTCACTTTGGAGGTTACGCCACTTAGTCGATAGCATATCAGAAGTGCGTTGAGGTCCACTCTCCCCCCATAGCATGATATACCCTGCTAAACACATTATCCCAAAACGATCCATATTGTTGGACGCATTTGATTCCGTAACGTTTATCCATGCAATCGCTAAAAAAAGAACTTCCTTGTTGGCCCATTCTACCGGTAAAGCCATGATGTAGTAGAGATTTTTTTTAAAAAAATTTGGAGGTAGAAGGAGGAAGGTAAAAAATGGTGAAATGGTTTAAACATATAGGTAAAAATCGACCATTGCAGCTTCACCGTTGGGTTAAGTTACTATTTCTGACCGTTGGGGGTGGTGAATTTATTGCTATTTTGACTGTTGGGTGTTGCCGATCTGCATCCGTTGCTAATTTGCCTTAACCGACAATGCCCCATCCACCCTTAATGGTTTAATAAGAGGCTACCAAACAGCCCATTAGTTAAACGTTTTGTATTTTATCAGTACTTTTTCTTTAAAGTATAATGAAATATTTTATGTTTGTTTATTAAGTATTTACAAGTTTCATTTTTATTTTAAATATAACTAAATAATAAAATTGTTAAATTATTAAACTTTGGTTATTTGAATCGATGAATTTAGTAATATAGTAATTTCTGTTTTAATTTGTGTATAACAAACCGGACTCAATGGTACACCGTATCAGATCGTACCAAAATGAACCTACCTCCTTACCGAATTCGTCATCAGAGTTTTGATTCATTTGGCATATGCCTTTTTGTAGATAACACAAACCAAAGAGGACCATACAATTATATAGAGAATAGATGGCTAAAGAAATTAGAAACTAATAAAAGCCATAAAAACTATCCTAAAATAAAAGATATCAATACTCCCCCTAAAGTTGGAGCATGTAGATTTCGAATGCCAACTTGCTAAGTAGAGAGTTGAGGTGCCGAGCTCCAAGGGCCTTGGTTAACAAATCTGCAACTTGATTTTTGGAGCTAATATAAACTGGTTCAACTTCTCTGCTTTCAACTCTTTCACGGACAAAGTAACAATCCATCTCTACGAGCTTTGTTCTCTCATGGAAGACTGGATTGTTCGCTATATGTCTAGCCGCCTGGTTATCGCAGAACAACACGGTTGGTTCTCCTTGTTTAGCATCTAATTCACTCAACAACCACATTGCCCAAATCACCTCGCTGACAGTAGTAGGCATGGCTCTATACTCTGCCTCTGCAGATGATCTTGAAACTACTGATTGCTTCTTTGACTTCCATGATATGGGCGTTCCTCCGAGAGACAATAAGTAACCAGTTCGATACTTTCTTGACAAAGGGCATCCTAACCAATCTGCATCATAATATGACAATAAGTTCATGCCACCCTCTTTTGGTAACAATATACCTTGCCCTGGAGTCGATTTCAAATACCGCAGGACTCTAGTTGCTGCATCCATGTGGTTCTGGCGAGGGTCTGTCACGAATTGGCTGAGGACATTCACTGCGTAGGTGATGTCGGGTCTGGTGGCCTGCAGGTAAAGGAGACAACCAACTAACCTCCTGTATTGACTGCTATCCACCTTATCTTCTCCTTCTCCCTTCCCAAGCTTAAGGTTTTGTTCCATGGGAAAGGAACTAGGTTTACACCCTTCCAGGCCGCTATCCTTCAAGATATCTAGCGTGTATTTTCTTTGACTCAAGACCAAACCTTCCTTAATGCGAGAGACTTCGATTCCAAGAAAATATTTCAATGCACCCATGTCTTTGATGCTGAACATCTCGTCGAGCTGATCCTTAATGTGTTGTATTATTTACAGAGTCGTTTCCAACTATGACAACATCATCAACATATATAAGCGCAACTACATAGGACTTTTCTGACTTATAAATGAACAGAGAATAATCTGCCTTTGACTGTCTAAACCCGAGCTCGATGAGAGCTTTTGTGAATTTTTTATACCAATTACGTGACGCTTGTTTCAAACCATATATCGATTTTCTTAATCTACAAACACGAGCCTCTCCCTGTTTAGCAAAACTCTCTGGAATCTTCATGTAGACTTCTTCCTTTAAATCCCCATGCAAGAAGGCGTTATTCACGTCAAGTTGGTGAATCATCCAATTTCTTTTCACAGCCACGACCGGCAAGGTACGAATAGTAACCAACTTTGCAACTGGTGCAAATGTATCATGATAATCAACCCTTTCGAGTTGAATGAAACCCTTCGCCACCAATCTCGCCTTATATCTATCCACTTCTCCGTTTTGGTTTGTACTTGATTTTGTAAACCCACTTTGAGTCAATCACCCTTTTGTTTTTGGGCAACGCCTTAAGAGTCCAAGTACCATTTTGTTCAAGAGCCTTAATTTATTTCTTCAAGGCTTCACGCCATTCATGGTTCAGTGATGCTTGACGAAAAGTCTTAGGTTCATCGCGTGAGTCGATAGCTGACAGAAAAACTTTATTGGTGGGAGAAAAATTTATCATAAGAGATGTAACGAGATAGATGATGTACCGTGCATGAACTTTGATTAGCGATGGGTTGAGTATGGTCTATAGACGGGGGAAGCTTGACATTGTAATCGTTGAAGCGCGCCGGTTGGGTTTGAACTCTGGATGGTCGAACTTGGGCAATTTCTTCCTCTCAAACCGAAGTGTTTTGTTCAGAAGGACCAGCAGTGTTTTGCATTTCATGTTCCGCGGTTTGTGCATTGTTAAGATCTTGATCATTAATGTTTGAGGTGTTCAACGACCTCAACTAAAACTTCATGGCTGATGGTCTCGACATCATCCTCGTGACCGTGGGCATTCTCTCCTTTCTGATTTTCTTCGTTCCCATTAACATGAGGGGTGACTGAGGGTTCACCTTCATTTGTCTCATTGTAATACCAGGGCGGAAAATAAAAAAGTTTCTCATTTTCGCTTTTGTCGATAGGATCCAAGCTCGTGAAAGGAAAAACATTTTCAACAAATTTCACATCTCTTGACACCATCATTTTGCTATCGGTAATATCATATATTTTGTACCCTTTTGTTCCCGGTGGATAACCCAAAAATACCCCGGGTTTCCCTTTCCATTCAAATTTTTCTCCATCTGTGTCGGTATTTCGAAAGTAAGCGAGACAACCAAAAATCTTCATATGTTCATTATTAGGTTATTCTTTATGTAAAATTTCAAATGGGGTTCTGTTGTTAATGGTGTTTGATGGGAGACGATTGATTATGTAGACCGCTGTCATGACACACTCAGCCTATAACCTCTTTGGCAAATTTGCCTCAAATCTAAGTGCTTGTGCAGTATCGAGCAAATGTTTATGCTTACATTCTACAACACCATTCTGTTGTAGTGTGTGTGGGCAAGTGGTCTCAAGAATTATGCCCTCTTGAGCATAAAAGTTATGCATTCGGTTTGAAATAAACTCCCCTCGTTATCACAACGAATCCTTTTAATTGATTTTCCAAATTGCGTTTTGATCATTTTGTGGAAAAATATCAGATGGTCACCCGCACCAAATTTGTTTCTTAGAAGGAAAATCCAAACAGATCGACTGTAGTCATCCACGATCGTTAGAAAATAGTTTGCTCTTGAAAGCGAAGGAATTCTATACCTTCCCCAAAGATCACAATGCAACAAGTTGAAACATTCTTTGGTTTTGATAGAACTTATGGGGAAAGGTAACCGGGTGTGCTTGGCTTTAGCACATGAATCACAATCAATAGTTTTAAAAGACGCATTCTTAACAAAATCAAAACGAGAAAGTTTACCGCTAGAAGCATGACCAAGTCTTTTATGCCATACCTCCACCGACGCTGTCATAGCCTTCCTTTCTCGTTCGACCATCTTCATCCAGTATAAGCCATGTTGACATTTACCCGTTCCAAACAGTTTCTTCGAATTCAAGTCTTGCATTACGAAGAAGTCCGGGAAGAAGGTTATACTGCAACGAAGGTCTCGAGTTAGTCGACTAACCGACAATAGGTTGCAAGTAAAATCTGGAACGTATAGGACATCTCGTATTTCCGTCCCATTTGGTAAGGTGGACGACCCATTACCTTTAACAGGTATAGAGTCTCTATTTAGAATTTTTACTGGTAGTTCGTGTGTTGTTTTTAAGTCGCCATGAAATAAATTAAGAAGGTAGGTTATGTGTTCGGTACACCCTGAATCAACAATCCAGTTGCCATCATCGCCTAATCTAGCCCCCATATTTGACATCAACTGGATTATCTCGTCATTAGTGAATAGGCTGATGAACTGCTCGTACTTTTCACGGTTTAATCCTGGGATTGGACTCGATTGATTTAGGTTGTTGGCAGCGGAATTGAGTTTAGTTCGGTTCTGGTCATCACCGGCCATGGTGGTGAGTAGGAGTCGATTGAATAGGAGGTGAAGAAGAAGCCGAAGTGTATTTTTTTAGGGTTCAGGAACCCGCTCTGATACCATATGAAAATCTTTAATCAGAGTTTTTATTCATCTGGCATATGCTTTTCTGATAAAACAAACCAAAGAGGACCATACAATTATATAGAGAATAGATGGCTAAAGAAATTAGAAACTAATAAAAGCCATAAAAACTATCCTAAAATAAAAGATATCAATATGTCGAACCCAAACTGCATACTCGAATCGGAGCGAACCACGAGTCGGGTGACTATGGTTTTAGTTTCTTGGAGGGAAAGTGTTATCGACTCTTGTGTGTCACAGAATCACACAGATGCTCTTCTGGTGTTGTATGAGTATAGATGGCAAACAAACATTATTTCAAGTACTTAACCTAAGCTTCTCTTCTTAAACTTTTTTTCTGTATAAAAAAGACTAAAAGTTATGTGTAGTTTTAATACATATCTTAGTGACTCTTCTTTTGCAATTGTAATGCATATTTCAGTGGTGCATTAAATAGAACACTCACTAGCACAACAATGATTTCCTTTCGTGCCAGTTTAAGTTTTGCCTCGTCAATTTTTATGTAGGCGTTGAGGTTCTGTCGGTACTCGGTAGTTTGAGGAATATGGTAAACTGATGAATGTTACAGCTTTTAGTTGTGGTGTTGCATGAACCGTAGTTTTGAACTTGAACACGGAGGGCTTCATTAACACCATACAAAGGCGGTGCTCACAATCTCATATTTGCGGCATACAAAGATCGTCATCGAAGTGCCCCATACTTTGTCTTCTCCCACCACCATTGCATAATTATACTCATCCGGTAAACACACATTTGGGATAAGTCACGTCAAGTTCCAAAGTATCTGAGAATCATTCTGCTCTGATACCACTTTATCATGGGGTTATCTTACGATACCCGTGTGGCATCTCCAATCCCCATGGACAAGCCAATCCATCCCGCTTCTTTGATTTGGGTAACTAGTTTCGTTCTGCCTTTGGACTCATTAGGAGATCCATAACAGCTCTCTACCAGTGGTGCGTTCGACACATAGATATATTTTGGCATGTGCACTTGCCTTATTCTGCTGAGGCCGTTCCCGATTAAGTCCAGGACTCGGCCAGTGAACCCAAGCGTTCAAGTATAACCCACAAAATTCCGATCTTCAAATATTTGGCATGTGACACTTATGTTTTATTTCATATTGCGCTTAACCACCTACATTAATCTTTTTAATTTATTATAGAGATAATCAGTTGAATGAACAACAAATGTAGTATCGCATTTTGCGTGCATAATGCATCTTTTATTCACAGGGTTTTTAAGCAGCGGTAGATCTAGACTAAAATTTCAGAGGTAAAGTTCAATTTTTTTATACCGTACTTCATACAATGTAAATGAAACAAAAAAAACACAGTAATAAATATAGTTAAATGCATACCTTAGTGGTGTGCTGGTCCAGTGATGATGGCTGGAGAGCAGCCAAGCAAGGGTGTCTGTAGAGGAGGGCAGCAGAAGGTCACAATTTTGGTCCACGGAGGACAGTGGGGTCGACTCGAGGCCAGTTTTATTTATTAATTTTTTCCGTTCAATTGTTCAAACTTCAAACATGGGTTTAGGAGTTAGGAGTGGGTTGTTGAAGTGTGGGCTTTTAAGTGGTGATCGGTGTTGTACTTTAAAGTTATCAGGTGAACTTTCAAGTGGTGATATGGTGTTTAGATGTGCATAAAAATCTCGTACCTTGAACGGACCCGAGAAAAAACCTAGGAACCAATTATTTTTGTACCCAGGTGTTTTATACTCGTAACGAACCCCAATCTACCCATAGGGTATGGATAAGATATACATTTGAGCTCAATATATGTTACTCTAAACCGTAGCCAATTTATACCCGAAACTGGTCATACTCTATATCCGAATCTCGTTATACCCTGTACTTGATACTTGTTCTTTAATACCAAAATTGTAAAGTTTACAACTTTTATATTTAAGTTTTTTTAAAATGCATATTATAAAGCAAATAATTTGTACTTGAGTGAATTTATATTATTGTTATATATTTTAATTATTTTTACAAATACATAACTAATTTAATTCTTAAACGAAATTATTTTTGAGTAAAATAATACAAAAAACTCATATTTTTTTAAAACCGGTTACTAATACATGAACCGATACCCTCTTTCAATACACGGTTATACCCGAATCCGATTATGGCCTACCCGAGTATATATGGTATGGTTTTTCTTCTCAGTATGCTTACCTGAACCCTACCATTTTTTTCTCAATAATCGAGCATACCCAGAACCGGGTGTTAAAAAAGACCCGATTTGTGCACCTCTAATGGTGTTAGGCAACAATATTTTGAGGGGTAACATAATAGAATTTTGGGGGTAAGAGCATTCACAGTAGAATCCCCATCCCCCATCCATTTACAACCAATCACAATCACATATTACATTAAAAATCATTACAGTTTCTCTCTCCTCCACTCACAACCACTTTCAACAAATATTAAAAAATAAATACAGTTTTCCTGTTTGCCATAAAAGATTCCCAATGAACCTAATATATACCGACACACTGTAGATTCCTCATTTTCTTCACTCACAACCACTTCCAACCCCCAAAAAAATTATAGGGTTTTGTCACCCAAAAAAACAGGGTATCTATTATAAAAAAATCGCTTAAGAAAACAATAATTTTCACTTGGCCAAAAAAGTTAGACAACTAATGTGGTATCTCAGCCACTTCTTTTAAGCATGTCATCTTGATTTTTGGGTATGTAAAATGCGATAAGTAATTAAGTTTTTTTTACAAATTTTGCTTACATTGGATCATAGGCCATCATTATACTTTATTTATTCTTGATTTTTTAATAAGCGACATCTGATGATGTGAGGTGGTGTAGAATGAAGCCTCATGGGGTCATTGCACCACCTCATGCCACATTAATAGGAGGCTTTATTTTCGTCTTTCAATAACGCTAAAGAAATTGAATAGCACTCCCCAATGACTATCCCTCCTCTATCTTTGTTTTTTATTAGTTAAATTGAAGTGGGCCCCACACAAACACCTATTGGCCTTTGTTAATGTGGTAACGTTAAGAAAATAGCTTCCCCTAATGGTGCTCGGGAAACTGTGGACGTTATTGTTTGCAAAAACGTTGAGGTGGACGGGGGCGCTACACTGCACCGTCCAACCTAAGCATGATTTCCTAACTTTCAATAATATTCGATTACTTAGAGCGTCCACAATAAGAATGTTCTTGTGGTGTTTTTAGATAAAGTGACAATTTTTTAGTGTTTTTGTTATTGCTTGAAGTTTTTAAGGAGAGAGAATGAAATTTAGTTTGTGAGAAAAAAACTAGACAAAATGAGTTAAGTGTAGGGAGAAGAGATGAGAGAGGACGTGACTGGGTATGAGAGTGAAATAGGTTGGGTAGATGCCATGTCACCCATTTTTTTCTCTTCCTTTATTGTAGGTTGTCTTGGCCTACACGCCCACATGCCCGTCATTATACTTCATTTATTCTTGGTAGGATGCTTTAACATGGTTAATGGGAAATATCACCAAACAAATTTTCATTTTAATGCATAATGACATCATGACATATGTGGCAAGATGGCCGGACGGGTTGGGTACTAGGTATTTTTTTACAGGTTGAAACGGGTTGGGTCAGGTTCGCTTTACCCATAAACACCTTTTTTTCTTTTCTTTTCTTTTTCCCACTAATTAATTTGTTAAAAAATAGTGAACTTAGTTTCTTTTTGTATAAAATGATTTAGAAGGCTATATAAGGTAAACATATTATTGTGTGACAATGAGTTATTTTAATCCATTTAGCCTATTTTTTTTTCTATAGTAGACCTGTCTAAAACAAAAATAAAAAGTAAAAAATTACTGCAAATGCCTCAACCATCATGTCTTTGTTGCAAAATTCTTATATATGGGTTTAAATTACCACCTCTAAATTCAGATGATTGATGAAAGTGGTTTGCTTCAAAACTCATCATTGTCTATTAATGAGTTGATGCTCGTGTGTAAATGTGACCGTAGGCAACCGACCACAGTGGAAGAAATTCTTACAATAGAGATCAAACCCGGGTGGAAAAAGGGTACAAAAATAACATTTTCAGAAAAAGGAAACGAACAACGAGGTGTAATTCCTTCGGATCTTGTTTTCATTATAGATGAGAAACCGCATGCCGTTTTCAAGAGGGATGGCAATGATCTTGTTGCCACCCAAAGGATATCACTTGTAGAAGCTCTGACCGGCTACACTGCCCAACTTACAACTCTTGATGGCCGAAGCTTAACAGTTCATGTTACATCAGTAATCAATCCAACTTATGAAGAAGTAGTTAGAGGCGAAGGGATGCCTATACCTAAAGAACCCACCAAAAAGGGCAACTTAAGGGTCAAATTCATCATCAAGTTCCCTACAAGACTTACTGCGGAACAGAAAACTACGATCAAGCGATCGTTGACTGCCTGAAAAAGTAAGCAAGCCTTTCATGCATTTTGTTCTGCATATGTTGTGTTGAATAACCTACTGTGACATCCTTCTCCTTGCACTCTCATTATTGTACAACTATAATCCTCTTGTTTCTTGTACTTACATTCTGGTACTTGTATTTCGAATCTATTAATAAAAGTTCGCGGTTTATTTCTTTTTATCATTGCATTTACTCTTACCTATTTATTTAATTAATTGTTTCTCTTGTTTAATCTTATATCGTATCCAAAAAGCCCATTCTTGAAAAAAAGAATACACATATGTATACATTTAAGCATATATCTTACTAGATTTATATCCCGGGTGCGTCCCGGGTTAAGAAATCTAATATGACATATCAATTTTACATATGAAATAGACTGATGCGCTTTACAGTTACATGCAGGAAAGCTTCGGGTAGCACCTAACCTAATACAATTAACAATGTATCTCCAATGTTAACGTCTAACATTAAACAATGTATAACTCTAATATTAAAACTTAACCTAAAACAATGTACAACTCCAATGCTAACACATGTTGTAAATAGAATTCATATTTACTGATTTGAACATAATTAATGACTTGTCTGCCTATACATGATTAATGAATAACCTGAACACTTTGTGTTTTTTTTCCTGTATGAACAAAACCCCACAAAAAATAGTCGTCTTTTTCTCCGTTTTTTATATAGCATTGTGGTACTCGTTGGAAAAATAATAAAACATTCGTTAATTTGGTCGTTTTTTTTCTCCGTTTTATATATAGCACTATGGTACTCGTTGGAAAGATAATAAAACACTCGTTAATTTGGTGTAATTTGTTTCTTTAAAAAATCTCGTATATAAAAAATATTAACGTTTAAAAATTATGGGAGGAAACATGAGAGAAATAAATCTAATTTTGTTTTTAAATTCTTTTTTTCCTAAAATATCTCAATGCCATATGGCTACATGACACACTCAAAAGGGAGAATGACTATATGAGTACCATGTATCATTTAGCTCTTTGAAATATATATATATATATATATATATATTATCCCCCGGGTGCTTTCTGGGATAGACAAATCTAATATGAAGGGACAAAATGTGTGTACTATAAAAAGGAATATGTCATTTTTTCAAGATTTTTTTAAAAGATCAACACCCAATAACTCATAAAACGTACTTCTAGTTTTACGTGTGCACATCTTGCTCGAGTAGAGTTTTTGTACATCTTTGCCACTTCCTCAAGACATTCTAAAGCTTTGATGTGAACATGGGAAAAAACAACCGAATTGGTATTAAATGATATGTCATGATGATAATTGATTTAAAAGGCGTGCATGGTAGGTTGATTAATTATTACTTATCAGCTAGAGATTTACCAGGTGTCTAAGAATCATAAGCTAAAAGAATTGCCAAAACTAATATAGTTTTGGCAATTCCAAAGAAACGCCAAAACTATATTAGTTTATTCGTTTCAAAAGAACGCCAAAACTAATATAGTTTTGGCGATTCCAAAGAAACGCCAAAACTATATTGGTTTAGGCGATTCCAAAGAAACGCCAAAAACTATATTAGTTTAGGTGTTTCAAAGAAACGCAAAATCTATATTAGTTTAGGCAGTTCTTTTGAAACGACAAAACTATATTAGTTTAGGCGATTCTTTTAAAATGCCAAAACTATATTAGTTTAGGCGTTTCAAAATATCGCCAAAACAAACTACACTAATACCCCCACCACCACCACAGCCAACACCAACCATCACCCACCACATCCCCACCACCACCACCACCACAGCCCACCCCACCACCATCCACCACCACAGAAACCCCCACCCACCACCGCAGCCAACACCAACCATCACCCACCACATCCCCACCACCACCACCACCACAGCCCACCCCACCACCACCCACCACAACAGAAACCCCACCACCACCACCACCCACCACCACCACCACCACCACCACCACCACAGCCCACCCCACCACCACCCACCACCACAGAAACCCCCACCCACCACCACAGCCCACCCCACCACCACATAAACCCCCACCCACCACCGCAGCCAACACCAACCATCACCCACCACATCCCCACCACTACCACCACCGCCGCCGCCGCCGCCGCCCACCCCACCACCGTCCCAAATCAAAACCCGTCTTCCCACCGCCATCCAAAAAAACACGAGAGATTTAAAGCAAAATAATAATAATAATAATAACAAGAACCTAATACTTACCGAGGATTGAATGTGGGTTGAACTTGTGATTGAAGAGGGTAGGGTTTTGGTTTTGGGGGAAGAAAACTGATTTGGGGGAAAATAAAATAAAAAACGTTGGGTTTTGGTTTTAAACTGATCTATTTTAAACTTTTTGAGTTTACCTACGACCCGTAGAGACCTATACGGGCCGTAGATGAAAATAAAATAAAAAACGTTGGGACGAGGTTCGATCCTGGGCACTATAACTCACACACACAAACATAGGCTTATGGAAATTATGGGGACCATCTGGGCTACCAGTTCACTAGTTTCTTTATTGGAATATATATATATATATATATATATAACATATACACACATAATCCCCAAATTATAGGGATTCAGTCTATTGTTTCCCCAATTTCAGGCCCTCTACGGGTCGTAGAGGGACTTACGGCCGTAGGAAAATGTTTTTTTTTTTGAAGTTATTTTTTATACATATTACAGTTTTTTTTTATACAAAAATACTTTTGTTTTGTCTACGAGTCGTATAGGGCTTGACGGGCCGTAGATACAAAGGTCTCTACGACCCGTAGATGGCATCTACGACCAACTGTTCAAACCTCTACGGGTTGTAAGGGTCTCTACGACCCGTAGATAGTTTCCTTCTACGGCCCATTGAGCCCTATACGGGCCGTAGAAGGTTTTTTTTTTCGTATTTTGTTAGTTTTAATTATGTTGTATAATTTTTTTTTTTTAAAATCTTTTTCATTTCTTATTGTATAGGTAAAATAACATAAACAAAAAAAACTTACTTAATAAATCATTATATATTATAAAAACAACGTTACACCGGACTACCAGAACTACCAGTTAGGTCAAACCACTCTTTTTCACCGCTCATATTTCTTCGATATAGCCTACGTCCCTGATGTAGACGATCCCTATATAGCGCCAACCATGGGTTTTGATCTTCATCTATCCAACTCGACAATGCTCCACTCGGATGTGGCATTGGAGCGTCGTTTACTAGCTTAAGCATGATGAAGTGGTTGGTGTTCACATGGGCTATCGATATGATACGATGTTCTGGTATGTCATCATGATGAGTAAACAAAGGGAAGAAAGTGCTCGTTTCAGTAGCAGAGAATACTTGAAGAATCACACCAAATGCCTGAGAAATCAGTAATCCAGTATAAGGCAGATCCATCCATTTTGAGTTGGGTGCATTCCCCACTCCCACCCAATCTATGGTCGAGTATATGTGGGCGAAGCAGCCATCACTGTATGTGTTGAGAATCGTCAACCAATCCACATGGTGTTCCCCCATCATCTCTCCTAGAAGAATTTGGCAGATCCAAGCCCAGTCTTCCTCTTCGAAATCCAAAGACACAGCTACAGATCGGAACCCACAGTTACCGTCCGGCTGAACATCTTGAATGTGCGTGACAAACTGTCGATAAAGAGGATGAATCCAACACTTAAAATCTCTGATCGCAAATTTATACCTGACACCGCCAAACACTGGGAAATCATGATTAGGGGATGTGTACGCATGTATATATGTATGTATGTATGTATGAATAGTTATTTATGTACTTGTCCCCCACTAACAGTGGAAAATCTTTATCACATACTCTCATTTTATCTTTACCTGGATCTGATGGCCTACGTCGTCTAACAGGCTCATCCTCCTGCAATGGATAACAATAAATAATTAATAAATAATAATAATAATAATAATAATAATAATAGTAATAATCAAAGATTATATAAAAAAAATTGGGCAGAGTTTCCCCTGTTTTCGTTCAAACCAGACAACACAAGTTGTCTACAAGTTTCCCAAAAGAAATGCCCAAACAGATTATATATTCTAATGATCAACACAAGTTGTCTATAATAATAACTAGTAGAGTCCCTCGCGCTTCGCGCGAGAATTTTGTTGCTATCGTTTTGCTTGTTTACGGTATCAAATGTGCAGTAGATTAATTAAGGCTCTGTCTATTTGGACACCCTTAGTATCTATTTGGACACCCTTTATATGCCTCGTATAGGGCTATACGAGGCATATAAGGGACAAAAAGCTGATTACTGACTTCAAGGCAATGATTGGTCTGCAAGTTGGTACCTTATATTCTTCGTATAGCTCAATACGAAGAATATAGGGTTTACATTTTTAATTTTTGAAACTTAGGGTTTGGTGTACCATGTGGATTGCCTTTTTCTATTTTTTTAACGAATGCAATACGAATATTACTTACAATATTATTACATATACTTTTTTTATTTTTTTTACGAGTGCAATACGAGGAGTACTTACAATATTATTACATATACTTTTTGAAGTTGAACGGACTCGTCTCAATACGTCAATAACAGTCTGAATAAATTACGTATATTTTTTTATGTTGAACGGACTCATCTCAATACGTCAATAACAGTCTGAATTTATTACGTTTACTTTTGGAAGTTGAACGAACGCGTCTCAATACGTCAATAACAGTCTAAATATATTACGTATACTTTTGGAAGTTGAACGGACTCTTCTCAATACGTCAATAACAGTATGAATTTATTGCGTATACTTTTTGAAGTTGAACGGACTCCTCTCAATACGTCAATAACAGTCTGAATATATTACGTATAGTTTTTGAAGTTGAACGGACTCTTCTCAATACGTCAATAACAGTATGAATTTATTATGTATACTTTTTGAAGTTGAACGGACTCTTCTCAATACGTCAATAACAGTATGAATTTATTATGTATACTTTTTGAAGTTGAACGGACTCTTCTCAATACGTCAATAACAGTCTGAATTTATTATGTATACTTTTGGAAGTTGAACGAACGCGTCTCAATACCTCAATAACAGTCTAAATATATTACATATACTTTTGGAAGTTGAACGGACTCTTCTCAATACGTCAATAACAGTATGAATTTATTGCGTATACTTTTTGAAGTTGAACGGACTCCTCTCAATTCGTCAATAACAGTCTGAATATATTACGTATAGTTTTTGAAGTTGAACGGACTCTTCTCAATACGTCAATAACAGTCTGAATATATTACGTATAATTTTTTGAAGTTGAACGAACTCCTCTCAATACGTCAATAACAGTCTGAATATATTACGTATACTTTTTGAAGTTGAACGGACTCTTTTCAATACGTCAATAACAGTCTGAATATATTACGTATAATTTTTTGAAGTTGAACGGACTCCTCACGTCAATAACAGTCTGAATATATTACGTATACTTTTTGAAGTTGAACGGACTCTTCTCAATACGTCAATAATAGTATGAATTTATTATGTACACTTTTTGAAGTTGAACGGACTCTTCTCAATACGTCAATAACAGTATTAATTTATTATGTATACTTTTTGAAGTTGAACGGACTCGTCTTAATATTAAACAGTTGATTTTGTTTTTTAAATATTTGTTTCCATTTTTTAAATAGTTTTGATTTTTAACAAATGTATATACAACACAAACACAAATTTACATCACAAACATAAATAACTGAAACTGATTGTAACCGAATAACAGATCAAGAACCATTAACACCAGTAAATAAACATCACAAACATATCAACCAACAAGTTCATACAAAAGAAGTCATAATAGTACTGAATACAAACATAAAAATCTACTGATCTGGGCCGGGTGCCGCACGTGGCGCTGGTGGCGGTTTCTCTAGTAATCCTGCTTGCTGTCTCCTCTCCGCCTCCGAATCAGCAATCCACCTAATCCAGTCAAGAATAGCCTCCTGACCACGCCGCAGATCCCGAATACTGCCGTCCATACGGCGCATCCTGTCTACAACGTCACGAGGGACACCCCGGTAAACGTGAGCTGGGTACTGAGGCGGCTCTGGAGGCGGTGCCTCATCCTCTACCTCTGGCTCCAAGTCAACCTCAAACGGCCCATCCACGTCCTCCAACATATCCTCCTCAACATCCCAAGGATAAGGTGGGATGACCTCCGGTAACTCCACCGGCTCAAAAAGCTGTCCCTCGGCATTCTTAAAATGCCGACCCATCCCAGCGAACTTGCGCGTAACGCGCTTGCCAATAATCGTCCTACGATCTAACCGGGATGGCTGGAGCGGAGGTCCCAAGTGGGGGTCACCCTCGGGTAGAAGCCCTAACTGACGGGCGAGGACGGTGACATACGCACCGCCGTATAACTCTCCCCGCGACTGAAGGTGGTATGCGGAGGCAAACCAATCCGTCATACAACGTGCGAGCACGCACGGCCTCCGATATAATAGACAGTAAAGGTAAAAGAGGTCTGTCCTCGTGCACCACTCGCGAGAGTTATGGCGTGGCTGGATCGACGTAGCGATCAACCGGTGCATATATCGGTGAAGGGGTCACGAATGGCGGTCACCCTGCCCTTATCCTTCTGAAACCGGTGACCAGGAGCTACGACCGCCCAAAACCCAAGCAACGTAGGCCTAGACGCCGCGCGTATACCGTCTAGATATAACGCGGTAGCCGTCTCAGGCTGCGTGTAAAACCCCAACCGCCACGCGAACTCGCGTAAGGACATCTGAAACGTCTGCTGGGCAAGACGGAAGGTGATCTCGTAGAAAGGATCCGCAGGATCATCGTCCTCCTCCGGTCGATCTGCTGGTCGGGCGGTGAAAGTAAATGAAGACAGGAACTCCACGGTCAACTCCCGATATGTCGGAGTATATGCACTATCAAACAGACGACTCCAGGGCGTATCAGTGCCGATGATAGCACGTGCCCGTGCCAGCTCACCAAACTCCTCCAACGCAGTATAACAAACGGCCTTGTGAGCCGCGACCTGCATTATGGTAATAACAACAATAATAATAATAAATAATAATAATAATAATAACAATAATAATAATAATAATAAATAATAATAATAACAATAATAATAATAATAAATAACAATAATAATAATAAATAATAATAATAATAATAATAATAATTATAATAATAATACCTGCATCCTCCTAAGCTTCCGACAGCGGCGCCACGCCTTGCTGTCAGCAGGAAAGTCCAAGTACGGGTGACCCAAAAGTGGGTCAACCTGTACTCGTGGTGGTGGTGGTGGTGGTGGTCCCGCTACCCCTCCCTCCTCCCCCATGTCAAACTCCGCCTCCCCGTCACCAAAGAAATCCGCCATACTACGTTATTTTAAAAAAAAATATTAAACATATGTTATTTTAAAATAATGTTATTTTAAAGAAATTTATATTATTATTTTAAATTAAATTATTTTAATAAAAATTTATGTTATTTTTAAAAAATAATGTTATTTTAAAAAAAATATTTTAAATAAAAAATCTGCATATAACTTATTATTATTATTAGCCTATTATTATTATTAATTTAAAAGATTAATAAAATTTTAAAAAAAATATGAATGAATAGGCCTCGTATTGCCCTGTATGAGGCATATTCATTCATCTTCAACACACCAACCCAGATCTGATCATCGAAATCAGCCCCAAATTCAACTTCCATGAATGAATATGCCTCGTATAGAGCTGTATGAGGCATATTCATTCATCGTTCATCATCAAACCCAGGTCTGAACCCCCAATTAAGCCCCAAAATCAAACCTAGATCTAACCTAAATCAATCAATCAACTAATCTAACCGATTGTGTGAAAAAAAAGAAACAAAACGTACCTTAATCGAAGCAAGATCTGACCACAGTGTGTGTTTTGATGAATGGAGTGTGTGTGTTTGAGTGTGTGTTTTGATCTTGTGTGTGTGTTTGAGTGTGTGTTTGTGTGGTTCGTATAATGATCTGACCAGCGTATAGGGTGTGATATGGGTCTTGATATGATTCGTATAGATCTATACGAACCATAAAGAGGTCCAGTACCCCTTACAAGCCCAGTATCAGACTCAATACTAGGCTTGTTGTATGCCTCATATTGGGCTATACGATGAGTACTTAATTTTTTTTTTTAACTTTTAACCAAACAAAATAAGCAAAACAAAACCGAAATGCATTGTTGAATCGATTTATGAAAATACAACACCTTTCGAAAACACCGAAATGCATCGATTAACGAAATAAACCACTTCAGATATAAACGGATCAACCTCGGTAAAAATTTAAAATTTATCGACCGGACTGGAAAACAACGGTCAATCGATTTATGAAATAAAACACGTTTTGAAAACACCGAAATACAACGATTAATCGATTAACAAAAGAAAACACTTTTCATATAAACGGATCAAACTCGGCAAAAACAAAGCAAACATCCTTAAAACCTAACAAAATGAGCTAACCTAAACAAAAAAACCGAACACGCATCGTATCGGTTACAAAATCGAAAAAATTTAATCAAATATGATTGATAAAAATAAAACTAATTTTTTGTAATTTTTTTATTTTTTTTTAAGTTTGTTTATTATATTTAAGATTTTATAAAAGAAAAAAAAATGGATATTGATCGTATAGCCCAATATGAGGCACATAGCAGGCCTAGTATTGGTTACAAACCTAGTATCAACCCAATACTAGGCTTGTTATATGCCTCATATTGGGCTATATGAGGAGTATTTTATTTTATTTTTATTTTTTTTAATTTTGTTTATTATAATTAATATTCGTTAATATTTTATAAAAGAAAAAAAAAATTGATATTGATCGTATAGCCCAATATGAGGCACATAGCATGTCTGGTTACAAACCAAGTACCAACCCAATACTAGGCCTGCTATGTGCCTCATATTGGGCTATACGATCAATATCAATTTTTTTTTCTTTTTATAAAATATTCACGAATATTAATTATAATAAACAAAATTTAAAAAAAATTAAAAAAAAATAAAATACTCCTCATATAGCCCAATATGAGGCATATAACAAGCCTAGTATTGGGTTGATACTAGGTTTGTAACCAATACTAGGCCTGCTATGTGCCTCATATTGGGCTATACGATCAATATCCATTTTTTTTTCTTTTATAAAATCTTAAATATAATAAACAAACTTAAAAAAAAATAAAAAAATTACAAAAAATTAGTTTTATTTTTCTCAATCATATTTGATTAAATTTTTTCGATTTTGTAACCGATACGATGCGTGTTCGGTTTTTTTGTTTAGGTTAGCTCATTTTGTTAGGTTTTAAGGATGTTTGCTTTGTTTTTGCCGAGTTTGATCCGTTTATATGAAAAGTGTTTTATTTTGTTAATCGATTAATCAATGTATTTCGGTGTTTTCGAAACGTGTTTTATTTCATAAATCGATTGATCGTTGTTTTCCAGTCCGGTCGATAAATTATAAATTTTTACCGAGGTTGATCCGTTTATATCTGAAGTGGTTTATTTCGTTAATCGATGCATTTCGGTGTTTTCGAAAGGTTAAGTAAACAACATAAACGTAAATAACCAAAAGTAAAATAAGTTTTATAACACATAGGAGGCGGTTCTACATACAAAATTACCGACGTTGCGGTGTACCTTAATAACTTAGACCAACCTCCTATTTATAACACATAGGAGGCGGTTCTACATACAAAATTACCGACGTTGCGGTTTTGCGTTTATAACTAAGATTTGAACCTGGCCCCATCCAGCTTCATCTGTAGTGCCGCTACATTTTAACCTGGCCCCATCCAGGTTCATCTGTAGTGACCGCTACATACAAAATTTGAACCTGATCCGGAGTTCTTGTTAGTGTTGGTTTAACTAACAACAGCACCCCATCCAGGTTCATCTCCAATAGACAAAGGATCCCCGGCCTGCATCCCGACGACCGTCATCATCTGCAACAGTGTTGATGGCGTCCATCTGTTGATACAGCCCAACGGACAAAGGATCCCCTGCCTGCACTCCGTTTTCCGCTAAAAATAGAAAGTCTTTAAATCTTCGGTTGCTGGATCCGGTGGATCATCATCATCTTCAATTTCAATCGCCATTCCTAAAAAAAAACAATAATAATTAACAATATAAACAAAAACAACAAAAACAAAAACAAAAACAACAAAAACAAAAACAGAAAAAACAAAAACAACAACAACAACAAAAACAACAACAACAACAACAAAAACAAAAACAAAAACAGAAAAAACAAAAACAACAACAACAACAACAAAAACAAAAACAGAAAAAAAAACAAAAACAAAAACAACAACAACAACAATAATCAACATCAACAACAACAATCAACAACAACAACAACAATAACAATAATATTATTATTATTATTCGGATAATAATAATAACAACAATAATCAACAACAATCTAACCTAATCAACAACAATCTATCCTATTCAACAACAAAAACAATCGGACTTAAAAAAAACAAAAAAAACGAAGAACATCAACAATCAACAACAACAATCTATCCTAACATTTATGAAAAGATCAAAAAAAATCATACCTTAATCGATTATAGATGAATCGGGTGTGTTTGAATTGGGTCGGGTCACCTCCGATTGACTTGGGTGTGTTGGACTCGGTGGGTACGATCTGTGAAAAGAGAGGTTTTGTTTGTTTGCGTTGACTCGTATGAGACCAACAGCCAACGTATTGTTGGTTATATGACTAGAAGTATGGATCGTATTGCTCTATACGAGTAATACGATGGTCTAATCAACAGTCAAGTGGAAGACAGCTGGATCTGATGAGATATTAAAGTGTATATGGGTCGTATAGCTCTATACGATGACCCTAAAACCCTATACGAGGGAATTAAAAAGGACTCGTATTGGGTTCAAGCCCCATATCAGTCTAAAAGCTGACTGATGTATGCCCAATATAGCCCAATACGAGGCATATCAGCATTTTTTTTTTAACTAAAAAATTTCATTTAAAAAATGTAAATGAACTAATAAAAGCAATAAAATTCACAAAAAATAAATAATAAAAACAATAAAATTCACAAAAAATTAATTTTATTTACTCAAATAATATTTCTAGAAATTTAAATTTATTTCATAAAGTTCACAAAAATAGTAATTTTAACTAATAAAATCCATAAAATTCACAAAAAAGTAATTTTATTTATTTACATTTATTCGAAGATTAAACGCAAAGATTAACCAACATCCTCAATTGAAGGATTCTCCCGATTATTAGCTCTAAGTGCTTTATACCACTCAA
The DNA here is from genome assembly GCA_032199755.1 of Ambrosia artemisiifolia. Taxonomy (NCBI): domain Eukaryota; kingdom Viridiplantae; phylum Streptophyta; class Magnoliopsida; order Asterales; family Asteraceae; genus Ambrosia; species Ambrosia artemisiifolia. The sequence goes on along the minus strand of CM063528.1, from coordinate 12,246,605 downwards.
TCTGTTCGTTGTACATTTCTTCCCATTCCTGCGCTGCGTCACATCGGCAATGACGCCACATGGTGTTTGGTGCTGGCATGGGATAGTCTCCTGATAGTACTGCGTGGATAAAATGGCTTCCGTTAAATACAATTGTTATAAATTGACGAGGGCCCCTCACTTGACTTGGACCAACCAATAATGGGAAAAAAGTCTGACTTTGTTCAGCGCTTAACAGGTGGACAATAACTCCCAATGCGTTAGAAATTAGGAGTCCTGCATGAGGCATCTCCATCCAATGCCATTCGGGTGCTCTTCCTACCCCCTCAAAGGTTGTTCTTTGCAGTTGTCGCTCATATTCCCCAGGCGTAAAGAATCTGTCAAAAATCTCTGTCCAAATCTCTCTATGGTTCATAAGTTCACCTCTAATTAGTTCCCGAACAAACATATACTGGTTTTAATCCATCCCTAAACCCACAGCTATTGCTCTATACCCACAATGACCATCAGGCTTGACATCCTTTATCCGGGATATATGTGGGTGAAATTTTTTTGGAATATGTTCATTATATGTACTGACAAGCTTCATTGATTCAGGTTCTTTGATGTTGGGAAATCCTTGATCAACAGGTGACTCTGGTTTTTTACCGCATCGATTTGCGGACTTCTGGGATTTTACAATGGGACCTGTTTCTTTAGATTCCTGTGACGATACATATGAGCTGCCTCGGGCTTGATCAAAATGGCCCGCTGAGGACGGAACGCAGGAGTTGTGTCGGGCTTGATCAAATTGGCCCGCTGAGGACGGAACGTAGGAGCTGTGTCGTGAAGGAACGTACCTGAGTGATAAAATTAATCAATAATAAAATTAAGGCCTAAAATTAATCAATAATAATAATAATAATAATAATAATCATGCCCGTAACACGATACCTAGTGCTTTCCGATAATGCAACTGAGGCGTCTCCAACACTGTGAGCTTTATCTTTTTCTTGTTTCTTCCTCCTTTGTTCTTGAACCTTCAATGTTGGCCGGCCACGAGTATTTTGTTGTACAATCGGGGGCTTTTTGTTACTTTTTAGAGGGTTCAAGACCGTCATAATCTTTGCCAACATGCTTTTTTTCACCTGTGGGGGTTGAGACATCATTGTCTTTTTCACATCATTTAATCGTTCATCCAGGTTAATTTCTTCATTTTTTTTATCTTTGCTGGTCTAAAATCAAGCTTCCGCCAGAATTGGTCTATTGAGTCGAGCGGAATCTTTTGATCTGTTAAAAATGATTAAACAAGGCTATGTCAAAAATTTAAATTTATTTGTATGCACCCAATAAGTAAAAATGATTAGCAGATATACCTTTATTTATATACCTTTCGAGGCGACATGCGCATACTAACCCACAACTCATGTAAAGTTGGCAACCACAAGTTGAATCAAATGACCTCAATGTTTGTAACCGATAAAACTCGTTTTCAATGAGGTTAAGAGCATGGATGGAAACATTAAGGCGTAGCTCGTCAAGGAAAGGTAGTCGCTTATGGCTGTTCATTGTTTTGTTTCTGCTTTCTTCAAAACATTTCTTTATATGATCTTCTTGCTTTACTACAACATCATCGACATACCCTACTATTTTTGTCAAGCTACAGTTCGTGCTTGGAAGATATCTCTTTAACTCAGCATGTTGGCTCTCTACTCTATTTGTTGTAGTTTGGTGAAAATTTATTGTTCTATTGGTCCATGCACTTACAAATTTCTCATGGTATTGGTCCAACCATTCATTAAACAAATAATCAAAAGCATCTGAAAATATATAATAATTAGAATTAAAAGTTATTTGTTTAATAAATAATAAATAAACAAATGGTAAAAACTTACGCTTCCTTCCCTGTTTCATGAGTGCTCGATACATGTTGTTGACGTTATATGTGTATATTTCAGGTGTGGGAGACTCGCATAACCCAGACCATGAACGTGTAAATTCCTCCCAATCAGGGTGTGTAAATGATTTCTTGCAGTGTTTTGAAATATTAAGATAAATGTGATACCTACAAAGATATTTGTTAGCGTTTGGGAAAACTTTTTCACACGCGTTCATAAGCGCCCGGTCTCTGTCAGTCATAATAACACGCGGCTCCATACATTCTTCCAACATAGACTTCAGATGCTCAAGGACCCATATGAAGTTTTATTCACGTTCCGCATAAACAATTGCATTAGCGGCACAAAATGACTGGTTTGTGGACGTCATACCGACAACTTGCACTAACGGTAAACGGTACATGTTGGTCTTGTAGGTCGCGTCGATCAACAATACATGCGGGAACGCCCGCCACATTTTGAAAGATAACGGATGCACAAAAAAATGTCCTCAATTGTATTTTTTAAAGGATCCTCCTGAGTGTAATACGTGTATTTTTTCTGAAACAGCAAGTTTTCGAGTTCCTGCATGGGTGACCCACCTTGCTTCTTTACAACATTAATCTTTTGAATAGCATTGTGTATATCTTTCATAACACACTTGCTCTCCGGGTAGTGTCCCTTTAAGGTTTTCCAGATTTTACGCGGCTCCATCTCCTGACCCCATAGCTTCTCCACCAAATTTAATTCTTCGGGAGAAAGTCTTCTTGCATACGCGTGGCCTTGCAGATATTCAGCAGGACCATGGTTATGTTCGGCATTCCTCACCTGTACCCTCCAGGCGTGACGTTTCCCATCATATAACCCGACCACTTGAAATGGACAACTATTTATTTGGCTACCCGTTCTCCTCTCGGTGGCTACACTTTTGTGCTCGCGACCTCGGTTGCACACTAGCCAAACCTTCACATCCAAATCACCAGCTTTTTTGGATCGTCGGGTCACGATGACGTAACCGTTATCTTTTCCCCTTTTCTTAACCCACGTAACCAAATCTTTTCGCGAAACGAAATCTTCTTCAGTATCATACGAAACATGTGGCCACTGTGGTTGCTCTTCTGAAACATGCGAGTAGTGGGGTTGCTCTTCTGGAACTTCCGGGTTTTATCTCTGGTCGTACGAAGAGTATTGCGGTACGTACGCATACTCACCACCGTGCTCGTAGTGCTGGTAGGTTTCCCCAACGTATGAATGTTCAACATTTACGTATGAATGTTCAACATTGGGTTCATAGCACGGCTCGTTCAGGTCTGGCAACAATGGTTTTTGGTCACCAGACACAACCTCTTGAGAATGAGGAATAACTGATGCTTGAGAATCAGGAATACCGGATTCATCGAAGATATTAGCCCACCATGACATTTTGGAGATACAAAATATTAGAATTTGTTAAACCTTGTTAAATTTGAAAGAAGAAGAAAAAAATAGATGAAGAAAAAAATAGATGAACAAAAAATGAAGAAGAAACGAAGGAAAGAAGAAGAAAAGAAGGAAATAATCAACTTTGGTTAAATATGCATCGTATAGATCTATATGGGTCGTATAGGGTACCCTGACATTTACTTTATGTTACATCGTACCGGACATCGTACAAATATTTATCGTATAGAGCAATATGAGGGATATGGGACCAATGATTCGTCCTTTAATTTTGTGCCGAGTTGACATTAAATGCACACGTGAACCCTATATGCATCGTATAGCTCTATACGAAGCATATGGGGTACTTTTTTTGGTCAGATTGTTGTCTGAATGGGGGACAATAAAGTGCATATGCCTCGTATAGAGCTCTACGAGGCATATTTAGGGTGTCCAAATAAGCTTTTTGGGGTGTCCAAATAGCAAGACCGATTAATTAAAGTGATAGAGAAGAGTTGTAACAGATTTAATCAATTTTATTTTTCTATGGCGATGATGGGATTGGGTGCTCAACACTGCGCAGAGCATACCCAAACCCGGAACGTAACCCGCGGAGGAATATCCCGCGGACAATAGAAACTTCCCCAGCAAGCCAAGGAATAACGGCTCTCCTACAATCACGGAGCGATACTCGTGCGCGTAAACGGTAAAAGCGGTATCTGTTCCAACCTTTCCTTATTTATAGCTATTCCATAACTACTTTACTAATATAGTCTTCGGGTAGTGGAGACAACCCTAATCGGGCCTGGCCCATTACGATTAGGGTTTCGGGTAATGGTGGCATACGTCCACACCTATATAAGGGATCATATCCCTAATAGGAGGACACTTTTGGCTAACCCTAAGAGCTATCACACTTGATAGTATCCCCATTCACCCATGTTTTTGTTATAAACTGCAACCTTGTGTAGTTGTCTCCCTACCCACATCATCTTTACTTGCAGGTTACTCCAATCCAGGAAGTGCTAGTGAAGGATCAATCCTGTGGTTGCATCTAGTCTATCATCCCCCCAAGGAGGTTAGACTACCTGTTTCTTCATTGGCGCCATCACCTACGGTCTTCTAATCTTTCAAACTAGTGCTAATGGATTCTGGAGCCGAACAACGTCAAGACCCCATCGATGTTGATGAGGGAGTTCAAGTGAATCAAGATGCTGGAGCACCAACAACGGTGACAAAGAATGTACATCAGAAGCAGGCTGCTCCAAATTTTCAACTATTTTCTTCAAGAAGGCCGGCACCATCATCACAAAAGAAAACAGTTGAAGGGCCTGTGGATGATCCAGAAGAATGGCTGGCTCAAGAAAGTGCCAGAACAATCGCAGAATACCAAAAGAAATTAATGGCAAAGGCTCGTTTGGAATCAAAGAAAGCTCTATCTTTCGATACTGAAGACGACTCACTTCCAGAGGGTGAACAGCCTGTTATTCGCCCTACAGCCAAACCCCGGCAGGCGGTACGTGGTGGAGAACGTGGTAAAAGTACTCACGTTCAGGACCACGTCACCCTGACTGGGGAACCTGATGGCTATGAGTCTGAGAATGAGATCACTTCTGATCCCACTTATAGACCGAAAACAAAGTCTATAGCAAGTAACCAGCCTAATCCAGATGACGATCTCAATAAGCCGTATCGTCCTAAGTCATTTGCAGAAAGATCAAAATTTTGTGCAAGAATTGCACTGGCTCCTATGCCAGTCGAATGTAAGCTGCCAAACACGATCGGCAAATATGATGGCTTGCGTGATCCTGATGATCACCTACATGCATTTGACTGCGCAGGAAGCTCTAAACCATGGCCGGTCCAAGCTTGGTGCCACCTGTTTGTTCAAACCCTAACGGGCGCGGCGCGGGTTGGGTACGAAAGCTTGCCGGTAGGAAGTCTTGTAGACTTCGATGATTTAATCAAAAAGTTCAAGAACCATTTTTCCCACCTTCGGAAACACAAAAAAGACAAGGCTCAAATCTTGTTGTGTTCCCGGAAGGACAATGAAAGTCTGGAAGACTACATCATTCGATACAACAAGGAAGCCCTACAGTTGGGGTGTGGCGAAGAACTTACCAGAGCCGCATTCATCCACGGAGTGCGGAATGATGATCTCATGCGATGTCTGACGGGAAAAGAGGGTGTTCCTGAAGCATGGGACGAACTTATTGAGGCAGCAAAGGTCTATGCATCATCTGAACGCTCGTTTACGCGTTCGAAAAATTTCCATCACAGTGGTAATCAGGGCGCGTACACGCATGAAAAGGGGAAGGGAAAGCAGTCAGTGTGGTCTCGAATCTCGGGGGCTACAGATGAAGGAAAATATTCTTCAGGGCAAGACGCGCGGCAGTATCTTAACAACAAACACTCGCGCGATTCAAAGCCACCAAGCAAGAAGAATTATGACTGGACCCCATTGTCAAAGACCCCCTCAGAAGTTCTGAAAACGGAACAGATTCAGTTTCCGAAGCCAAGAGAGTTAAGGCAAGACAGAAGAAACGTCGACACGTCCAAGTACTGCGAGTACCATGAAGATTATGGCCATCTAACAGACAACTGCTATAGTCTAAAGATGGAAATAGAAAATGCAATCAAGTCAGGGCAGCTATCCCACCTGGTAAAAAATATGCGGAAGAAACCTCGAGATCCGCAAGGAGATGTTGACCCTAATAATAAGAAGATCAAGAATCTCAATGCGCATCACGTGCAGCGCTCAAATAGGCACAACTGCTATATGACCCATAGCAGGAATTACAAGAAAAGAGCCTATTCTACAGCACAGGATGACGCTTGGAAAGAGGCACCTGTTGTTATGCCACGCGTCAAGGGAGGAGCATCTTCCACAACACCGTTAATCATAACGGGAGTCATTGGACATTACCGCACAAGGTACATGTTCCTTGACAACGGGAGCAGTACAGACATCATGTACCAGCAGTGCTTCGACCAATTAGACGCGGAAGATAAAGAAAAGCTCGTTCCAACTGCGGAGCCGATATCCGGATTTATTCACGAAGTGATAATCCCATTGGGCATACTCACTCTACCTGTCACATGGACAGACGGACAGCTCTCGCGCACAGAGATCTGTGATTTCATGGTTCTACCGGTGAACTCGTCGCATGATGTTCTCATAGGACGAGAAGGATTGGCAAAATTCAACTGCAACGCGTCTACTCCGCATCAAATGGTTGGATTCCCAACGCGCGGTGGTGTAGCTTTCATACGCGGAAACAAAAATTGCCACGCAACAGATGCATGCAAGCCTCCAAAAATCATGAAGCCATCAAACCGCACTGATCCCGAGAAATGGGTGATTAACCCTAAATTCCCGGATCAGACGGTTGTCATTGGCCCAGTAATCTCCGACACCATACGCGTTCATTTAAAACAGTTACTCACTAAGAATATGGATGTCTTTGCTTTCCAACCTGCGGACATGGTCGGCGTTCCTCGCGACATCGCAGAACACAAACTGAATGTTTATAAGTCTGTGGAACCAGTTGTTCAGAAGAAGCGTAGTATGGGGCCGGAGAAAACAAAGGCCATGAATGAGCAAGTCGCGGAACTTTTAGCCGCAGGCATCCTGCGAAGAACAAGATACCAAACTTGGGTTGCTAACCCAGTGATGGTTGGAAAATCAAACGGAGGCTGGAGAATGTGCGTGGATTACAAAGATATAAACAAAGCATGCCCAAAGGATTGTTACCCACTCCCGGAAATTGACTTGAAGGTCGATTCGTTAGCACCGTTCAGATTCAAGTGCTTCCTCGACGCCTACAAAGGGTACCATCAAATCCAGATGGCCAAGGAAGATGAAGACAAAACATCCTTCCGCACAGACACCGGCACTTATTGTTACACAAAGATGCCGTTTGGATTGAAGAACGCAGGAGCAACGTATCAGCGCCTAATGGATACAGTATTCAATGCACAGATCGGGGTTAATCTCGAAGTGTATGTTGATGATTTGGTTATCAAAAGCGCAGAGGAAGACCAAATGCTTGCGGACATCCAAAAAACTTTTGATCAACTCCGCAAGGTACGAATGAAGCTCAATCCGAGTAAATGTTCTTTTGGAATGGAAGAAGGGAAGTTCTTGGGAGTGATTGTCACTAAAGATGGCTTCCGTGCGAATCCCGATAAAGTACAAGCAATCGAGCGCATGCCATCTCCGTCTTCTGTACGGGAGGTTCAGACACTGATGGGGCGTCTTGTCGCCCTAAACCGCTTTCTCTCAAACTATGCTTCGAAGTCGTTTCCCTTCGTAAACACCTTGAAGAATTGCCTCAAAAAGTCAAACTTCAAATGGACAGACGAGGCCGAGGCCGCCTTTAAGGAAATGAAAGAATGCTTGAGCCGCTTGCCGACGCTCACAGCACCACTTCCCAAAGAACCACTAACTTTGTACTTGTCAGTTACGGACAAATCAATCGGTGCCGTTCTCCTGGTTGATCGCAAAGGCGTCCAAACCCCAGTGTACTACGTAAGTCGAACTTTACTTGATGCAGAGACCCGGTACTCCACAATGGAAAAGCTGGTATTAGCATTGGTACACGCATCAAGAAGGTTGCGGAGGTATTTCCAGGGACACCCCATAAATGTCCTCACAGACTTTCGTATTAACGACATCCTGCGCAAGCCGGAGTTGTCAGGGCGTCTGGCCAAGTGGGCCATTGAGCTGGGAGAACACACAATTGAATACAAGACCAGAACATCATTCAAAGGACAAGTCCTTGCAGACTTTGCCGCAGAAGTCCCTCCCGAAAGTGTAACTGAATGTCAACAAGCACATCTCTCTTTGCTAAACCCCGAATCCGCAGAGAAGTGGGAATTATACACAGACGGAGCGTGCAATGATGATGGTGCGGGGGCAGGCCTGCGCCTGATCACGCCAGACGGGAAGGATTTCACCTACGCAATCCGTCTCAATTTCCCAACTACAAATAATGAAGCAGAATACGAGGCATTGCTCGCGGGTTTGCGCATCGCAAAGAAAATGGGTGTACAACACTTAGATGCTCACGTCGATTCTCAGTTGGTAGCCAACCACATCGATGGTTCATACGAAGCACGAGAAGCATCCATGATCTTATACTTAGAGCAAGCCAAGGCCCTCATGCGCGACTTCGCATATTGCAAAGTCCATCATATCAAGCGCAGTCAAAACAAGCCCGCAGATGCGTTAAGCAAGATGGCATCAACGGTTTTCGATCATTTGGCCAAGGATGTGCGGGTGGAAGTCTTGGACAACCCATCAGTGTCACAAAAACAAGTCAATGTGGTCCAGACTGGCAAGTCCTCCTGGATCACCCCAATTAAGACTTATCTTCTCCATGGAACGCTTCCAGACAATAAAGCGGAAGCGCGAAAACTCCAGAACAAGGCATTGCATTACCAAGTCATTGACGGAATACTGTATCGGCGTTCGTATCTGGGCCCCTTGCTACGTTGCGTTGACTCCGCAGAAGCGACATACCTTATCAAAGACATACATGAAGGGTCCTGCGGCTTACATGCCGGCCCAAGGATGGTAGTCGCCAAACTAATGAACGCAGGGTATTATTGGCCCGGAATGCACGTAGACGCCATGACGGAGTTGCGCAAATGCAAGTCCTGTCAACGCCATGCGCCGGGAACACTACGGCCCAAGAATAACCTGATACCAGTCACCGCGGCATGGCCATTCCAGAAGTGGGCCATTGATCTTGTGGGACCATTTCCCACAGCTCCGGGAAACGTCAAATACTTGGTGGTGGCCATCGATTACTTTACTAAATGGGTGGAGGCAAAGACTTTGTCATCCATCGATGGGAAGAGTATCAAAAAGTTTATCTGGGAGTTTATCATTTGTCGTTTCGGCTTACCAATGGAAATCGTAAATGACAATGGCACGCAGTTTGCAGACCAACACTTACAAGAATGGTTGTCTTCCATGGGCATCAAACAGATATTCACTTCAGTTGCGCATCCGCAAGGTAATGGACAGGTGGAACGCGCAAATAGAAGCATCGTCGAAGGAATAAAGGCCAGACTTGGCACAAAACGCACCGGTTGGGTAGATGAGCTTCCACATGTCCTATGGGCTCATCGCACATTGTCCAAGACAAGTAACGGAGAAACACCATTTAGTCTCACATACGGCACTGAGGCTGTCATACCGGCGGAAATGCATTGCGCATCACCAAGGATTTTGTTGGCAAATCATCGGGTCAACGATACGGAGCTAAAAATCAACCTGGACCTATTGGATGAGCGCAGAGATATGGCAGCCATCAGAGAAGCTAGCTACAAAAGACAGCTTGAGAAGTATTATAACTCAAGGGTCAAGGCAGAGGCTTTCCGCGTTGGCGATTACGTCTTCCGCAACAATGAAGCATCCAACGCAGAAAAGCCAGGAAAACTCGCGCCAAATTGGGAAGGGCCGTACAAGGTGCAAGAGGTTTTGGGGAAAGGCGCTTATGCTTTAGAACGTTTGGATGGTACCCCAATACCGCGCACATGGAACGCTGCCCAGTTGCGCATTTGTTACATGTAAGAAATTCTCTAGCAATGTAATAAACAGCTTATAGCTATTATCATTTCAATTTCAATAAAGAGAATTTCCATTATCATTCGCAATTCTTTTCAATATGGAGTACATACAACTTCATTTCTAAACAAAAAAGATAGGGCAATACACAAGACATCGACAACTTACAAATTTAGCCCTAGCATCATACCTGCACCACTGATCAAAACAGAACAAACAAGAAAAAACAGTGGCAACATACAGACCTAATCTATACACCATTGATACCATTAGCTACCTAACATTAACCCCCATGCATGGTGGTCCATTAATTTGCATGCTCCCAACCAGTGGGGGTTCGACGAAGCCTAAGCTTTGGAGTCTTTGGTGCATCACCAAGCTTGTTCAACTTCCTAACCTTCACTGGAGGGATGGAAGAGCTTTGCTCCTTTGGCGGGAAAGCTTGATCTTCTGTCAGAATCAAGTACCCACAATAGGTAGCCAGTTCATGCATAGCAGTTGGAGGTACCTTGATTACAGGGGGATGATTTGGCAACATCAACATCCCTTGAATTGCTTCAATCTCATCACTTGTAAATCTTAATGGAGAAGCCATTGAAATGGTAAAAGAGAAGAAGGAAGAAGGGATGAGGAAAATTTTAATCAGTCATTACCCTTTTATAGGCATGACGAGACAGCCTATTAATTACCATTAATGGTTAATACTTGAGTATGGATGCCAACAGTCACATCAATCAGTGGAAGCGCCGTCAAACCTGTCAGATGACATCAGCAGGCTGACACAGGTGGCTCCCTTTTCAAAAGTGACGTCAGACAACAATTATGGCAAAAATCCAAGAGTCACAACACATGGTTCAATAGAATTCTAAAAGGCAAAGTGCAACATATCATACCATTGTTCAACATAAAATGAAAGAGTTTAAACACAAACACAAGACGACTAAGCTACATCTACTCATAATCTATGAGATCTATGTAGGCATCGTCTTCTACTCCTTCATTCAACGCGCTGGAACTTGCGCCAACAGCGGAGGATTCCCCTCCTCCTTGCGCAGCAGCCTTCCGCGCTTCCTCTTCCTTCCTTTCCTTCTCCTCCAGTTCAGCTCCGAGGCGATCAGACTCCTCAAAGTACTCACGCAGCTGACCAATAGGATCCTCAGTCTTCAAACACTGATCCACCACATCAAACACATCAAATGTGAGCGTCTCAAACTCCTCCTGCGCAGCTATGGCTTCATCTTCATATGGCTTGCCAAAATGTTCCCCATCTTCAAGCGCTAAGCCAGCAGCGTGGTGATGATAACCTTCAGTAAACCCTTGCTGCATGCCATGACGCATGGATGTAGCTCCAATCTTCGCCACCGCATCGCCAAACTTTGGCTCATTCCAGATGCGCTTGAAGACCTGCGGAACACACAAGCACAAGTTAACAATCACACATTCTATCTAAATATACAACAAACAACAAGGGGGATCTTACTCCTTGGAGACCATGCTGCATCATCCAGGTTAGACGCTCACGAGAGGCGAAGGAGGTTTGCACAGCTGCCTGAAGTTCATTTTGTGTTTGCTGAAGGCTGACTTCCAGTTGCACACGAGACGAATCCAACAAGGCATTCGTTTCTTCGAGTTGAGCTTTCTGACCAGCAAGCCCCTTCATCTGCTCCTCCAACTCTGACATGCGCGTTGTAGCAGTTACCAGGGCTTCATGCTGATCCTTCAACTTGCTCACAGTGTCCGCCAACTCAGCCTGCTTCGCGTCAAGCGCTTTTTGTTTCTCCTCAGCCTCAAGCACAACGCGGGCAAGCTCATTCTTCAAACTCTCAGCAGCTTTCCGACCGCGCTCAAGCTCCATGTTGGTGCGCTCACAAGAATCTTTCCAATGTTTGGATGCCTCCGCTCTCTCACCTTTCAGCTTTTGAATTTCGCTTTCCGCAGCTCGCAATTGACCCCTCAATTGGTCAACTTCCCCGCGGGCATCAGCACGGAATCGGCGAAACTCTTCCTCCCTTTTTGTTTGAGCTTCTTCTGCACTTTTCAAAGCTTGCCAAGAACGCTGGAACTCTTCTTCCCGCCGCATGAAGGAACCAAAGTTGCTGACACACAGAGCCAGGTTGAGGCTCATATCAGACATCAAGGAACGACGATCAACACCATCTTGATAATCTCGTTCACTAGGTGGCACAGCATAGGAGATAAACTCCTCTGCATCTAGTGGATTGGTCAAACGAGTGGTTTGCCTGATATCCCAGAGTGGTTGATATGGCCTATTAGCATCGTAATCTGGACGAGCCACTCTCCTTCCACTACCACCTAAGTTCCTTGCACTCCGACCTGCGCCTGTTGAGCTCTTCTTGGGAGTTTGAGACGACTGCAACACATTAGCGGATACTTTCTCCGCAGTGATCTCGATGCGAACAGGATTGCTTGACTCAGGAGATTGCTCCACATGCAATCCTTTCCCTTCAAGTGATACCTCCGCAGACACCTTTGTGACTTCCACATCTGACTGCAATGGCTCAAGCACGGGACGCTTCTCCGCGTTCTTACCAGCTTCCGAAGACAGCGTCTGAACTTTATCATGTGTAGACAGTTGAGTCTCCAACGCAGCCACGTTCGTCTCTTCCACATTCTCCATCACAGTCTCAAGAACTTTCTTCGCAGGCATAAGCGGTTTCTTCAAGGTCCCCTGCGGTGCAGGACCTTTACCTAAAAGATTAAATCAACAGGGACGTTACTCCATATTCTATGTCAACTCCGAAAAATCAAGTAAAGACAAGAAATCTTACCAGAACTATGCTTCACAGATTTCACAAACAAGGGTTGTCGTCTAGGAGGAGGCTTGACAACCATCTTTCCATGGGTAGACACGGAACTTGCTTCTCCACCAGTGGTCAAGTCCGCAACCACCGTCGATGACGTAGCCTTTACAGTCTCCGCGACTGGCTTCGGAAGTTGTACTTGTTTCTGGGCAAGATCTTCCAAACGCTTGTGATACAACTCCGTCGACACCTCAACGGAATCATCAACAGGCGTTGACTCACGGGTACGACGTCGCTTGACTTCATCGTCCGACTCTGTATCCTCGTCATCATCTTGGGAAACGGTGGAGCCAGATGCCACCTTTTTCCCCTTCCGTGATCCCTTTCGCTGACGTTTCGGGCCAGTCCCTACGGTCACATAAAGCAAGGGATAAGGGTAAAACCATTCACTTGGCTATGATCATAACACTTACCAGTACATGACATCTTTTTACGACCCGGGGAAGTTTCCCCCGAGTCAACCCCAGCCTTCTTCGCAAGATGGATTCCTGCGCCTGAAATAAAGGGCACGTTGGATCAGTGCATGCGCTACACGGATTACAACGCACCCTTTCAGCGCAGGAACTCTCCGCAGGGTGATCAAAATCAACATTTGCAACGTAACAGAATATACAAAACTCACCTGTGCGCGCATAATGACGCGGAGCATCTTTCAGTTGAGGCATCAAAAAGTTGCGCTCCAATCGCTCAAGTACGGAAGGCGCTCCGGGGGGAACAGCTGTATAACTGAGTTTCGCTGCACCCCGGGCATCGAACAGGTCAAATTTCGTCATTCCTACAAACACAACAGTTTAAGACGAAAAACAATATGGAAATTGAGACTGAAAATTAACAAAGGAAACAAGTCGCTTACTTTGATCAGATGCAGTGGGCTCATAACCTTCAGGATTCCCCAAGCGACTGATACCCAACATCACCAACACACCCTCGGGGCATTTCTCCATAGACAATGGAGTAGAATGGGAGCACAAAGTATCATACCAAGGTTGGTTCATGTAGTCTTTCATGGGCGGAAACTCCTTAATCCTCTCCTTCACGCCAACGCTCATCCATTCCAGCGCAGCAGGAATCACACCCCTGTGAATGTAGAAAAACTTCTCTTTCCAGTCGTACATAGATTTTGGACTCTCGGAAACGATTTGAGTCCGATTCCTCCTAGGTGACACACTGTACCAACCAGGCCCCCCACGTGCCTCTTCAAGAACATAGAAAACATTCAACATATCGAAAGTTGGCTCCAAGTCCAACGATCGACAGGTTGCCTCAAAGTGCACTAGCCTAGAGAGGCCAAAGGGCGTCATTTGTGTGGGATGAACCCCATATTTCATCAGCACATTCACCAAGAACTTGGTAATAGGAAGACGGAAACAACAACGAGTGAAAAAAGCTTCATACAACGCAATCTTACCAGAGGAGGCCTCCAACGCCGTTTTACCAGCAGCTGGTAGTTCAGGCTCCCAATCGGCCTCAATCCCGTAATGATCAAGGAATGTGGAAAATGAGGAGGCATCCCACTTGATAAGGGTGGTGCTGATACCTTTTTCGGTCTTCTCTGCTTTCTCAGTAGCCTTCGATTGATCCATAGGGCAAGATGTGTCTTGAGACATGTTGGGATGAGTAAGGGACAATAAAGATTGCACAAGGGAAAGAAAGGAATTTGAATAAGTCTGGAATGCAAAGAGTGGGTAAAGTGAAACTCGAAATAATTTGAAATGATTATATAGGATGTGAAATAACTGCCAATGACGTCAGCATTGGTAAAGGAAACGACTTTACACATGACGCGTGGCACTGGACAGCTATTTAGGCGGCACACGCGCCGTACACGCGCTTCACACGCGCCTGACTCAGCCGTCTGTCATAACTGATGGGACGCTCGCTGACACAAGTATAGCTTGTAGCAGACGCTACTCACCATTCTTTGCTTACGCAGAGGACATCTGTCCTCCACCACAACGACACGCAATGCGGATGCGGAATGTTTACGTCAAACAAAATTACCGTTCTCCGCATTCCACCATCTCAGAACTCCGCATCCTCAATGAGCCGCGGGGATTTACAGATAACTCAGCACCAACATCCCAGTTTTCACTACCAAGGCAAGGATGAGCTGTCATCCACGAATCACTATTATGAGTCCAGCATCCACCCTCTTCCCTCACATACTCGAGAAAAGGGTACACACTGGACTAGGGGGACTTGATGGGATTGGGTGCTCAACACTGCGCAGAGCATACCCAAACCCGGAACGTAACCCGCGGAGGAATATCCCGCGGACAATAGAAACTTCCCCAGCAAGCCAAGGAATCACGGCTCTCCTACAATCACGGAGCGATACTCGTGCGCGTAAACGGTAAAAGCGGTATCTGTTCCAACCTTTCCTTATTTATAGCTATTCCATAACTACTTTACTAATATAGTCTTCGGGTAGTGGAGACAACCCTAATCGGGCCTGGCCCATTACGATTAGGGTTTCGGGTAATGGTGGCATACGTCCACACCTATATAAGGGATCATATCCCTAATAGGAGGACACTTTTGGCTAACCCTAAGAGCTATCACACTTGATAGTATCCCCATTCACCCATGTTTTTGTTATAAACTGCTACCTTGTGTAGTTGTCTCCCTACCCACATCATCTTTACTTGCAGGTTACTCCAATCCAGGAAGTGCTAGTGAAGGATCAATCCTGTGGTTGCATCTAGTCTATCATCCCCCCAAGGAGGTTAGACTACCTGTTTCTTCAGGCGACGAAATAAAGATGGTGGTTTTATAACAATATGGTAGTAACATATAGGGAAAAGACAAAGTCATGGTAGACCTATAATATTTTATGAGAAAGTATACGGTATAAAGTTTCTTAACGTAAGAAGCGTAAGAAGCCACCAAAATTCGCCACCTGTCCACTCTGGTTAGGTTTAATTAACCTAATTCTGGTTTATCCCAGGGGTAAGGTCGTCTATTTACACCATCATTCAATTCCTTCAATCACGTTTTAATTAACCTGATGATTCTCAAAAATTAACCAGATTCAAATCATATTCTTTTCAAATCATGATCGTCAACATCATATCAATATGTTATTCATCAAACCAAAGCATAATTTTCGTTTTTTTAGTACTCTGTTTATCGAAGATTAATTTTCGTTTTTTAAATTTGTAATTATATGTTTTGTTTATTATTTTTTAATGTTTTTGATCGAATTTTATAAGATTTTCAGGTTTGATATAAAAAATTCAAGTTTCGAAGGTTTTTCAGAGGTTGAAGATGAACAGAGTTTTGAAGATGTAAGCAATGCACGCGTCTGAATAAGAAATGAGTGCGTCTGTTTTGAGGATGAGTAGAAGACTGGATCAATGAACAGAGTTTGAAGATGGTAGCAATGAATGCGTCTGAAGGACAACTGAGTGCGTCTGTTTTGAAAATGAGCAGGAGACTGGGTCTATGAATGCGTCTGATTTCTCGAATGAGTGCGTCTGTTTAACTCTTTAGTTGTGTCTGTTTTTTACTAATGCGTCTGTTTGTAATCATGAATGCGTCTGTTTTTTATCTGTTTCTAATTACTGTTTTACATGTGATTTTTTGGGAAGAGATATTATTGGAATAAGAAAAGGAACAGTAATTCTCGTGATTTTTTTATCTTTTTTGTCATTTTGTTATTGTTTGTTTCTTTTTATCCTCTTTATATAAGGCCTTTTATTTGGAAATTGATTTGCACATTCAAATTCATATACAGATTATAATTCAAATTGATTTTTCTTTAATGGCTTCATCATCTTCATCTGCAAGATCTGAAATGATCAAAAGGATGGAAGATCAAATTGCAAAAGATTATGCTCTTCAGGGTCGGTTGGCTGATAATTTAAATAGGATAAATGATGGCATGAGTAAGAGAGATGAAATTTCCAAGCTTCTTTTGCGTATGCATGACTCAAGTCTTCGTGAACTGTCGGTTATGTTCATGATTGATGCAAACAATGGCGATGTTAGTATTGTCGAACAACTTACAAAATGCATGGCACTTTTGAGGTGTTCTATTGAATTTAAGATTCAATTTTTAAAGTCTATGTAAACACCACTATGTATTTGTTTGTCTTTGTTACTACTTTGTGTTGTAGTTGCTGTTTTTTTATAATAAAGGTGTGATTTGAAGTTACATTTGTTTGAATTCAGAATCAGTTAGTGCGTCTGTTCCATATATGAGTGCGTCTGTTTTTATACCAGTAGATATTAAAAAGATAAGTTGTTTTTTACGTGAATGCGTCTGTTTATATATGAGTGCGTCTGTTTGTATAATAGTAGATGTTGCAAAGATCAAGTAGTTTTTTATGAATGCGTCTGTTTTATAGATGAGTGCGTCTGTTTACAAAGATCATTTACATCAGAAAATACATCAGAAAGTTAGCATTCAAATTGTTTATAAAATGACATAAGAAAACCATTCAAATTGTTTATAAAGCAGCTACCCTCCTCTCTAATTTTGAAAGTGCATTATCTAGCATTTTCATTCTTTGTTTATATGGCCTTTTTGCAAACTTCTCAGCTTCTTCACTTATTTCTCCCCTGAGTAGGTTGAATGGGGAGAGTATTATCTTTGCCACGTACTTGAGTCGTAATGCAATCAACTGCTTTTCTTGATGCTCTGATTCGTCTGAAAACCCCGGGTTCCATGACTCATAACCTTTAAAGGTTTCGAGGGTTCTCATGGTGAAGACACCACAGTCTACATGGTTCTTTTCAGTCCTCCATTTCATCTCTCTTCTTGTTATAGGACCTGTTTTAAGTCCTTCAATTGCCGGTGTTTTCGGACATGTCTTTTGCCACACCCGGTACAAAGTGCCTCTCTGTGAATATTTTTATTCAAACAACCATTAGTTTATTTTTTAGTATATTAGTGTGCAGGTATAAGTTATAATTACATACCAATATTTCTGGCACGCCTTTGTATCGTTCTGATGGGATCTCTCCTGCTTTAGAGTTGTCAAGCAAGTCTGTTGTCCCATTCTTGACATCATAAGCCAATGCATAGAAATGCTTGTCAAACCACACCGGTTGAAGAATCAGGTCGAAGTCGTACAAAGAGGTTGCATTTGTTGCTTTTACATTTATTTTTCTGAAGATATCTTCAAGGTTGCTCATGTACAGCCTTTCAATCTTCTCCCAAGGAACACCTACCTCATAGAAGCTTGGAGGCTGAAAATAAAAAAAAAACATACAGGAATTAGATGAGTGCGTTTGTTTTTGTTATTGGTGCGTCTGTTTTGGTTTTTTATATTTTTATATAATAAAGTGCGTCTGTTTATGTGTACAAGTGCGTCTGTTTTGATTTCTATATTTTTTTTGCAGTAATAAAGTGCGTCTGTTTTGATGTGTAAGTGCGTCTGTTTTGTGTTTTTGTAACTTACTATCATGCAGCTACTCAGAAACAGTCTCTTGATAGGCCCATCCTTCTTCTCCCTCCTTCTCTCAGCCTCCTCATAGTTCAGAATGTCTGACCATACGTCAATGACATTCGAACAAATCCATATCTCTGGAAACAAACTTTCAAAAACCACCTTCATCACCTCATTCCCACCTTCATCCCAGTAAACTATTTTCTGAAACATTGCATATGAATACAAATTAGAAAAATTGTATATGTTTTTATTAGAAACAAATTTGAATAAAACACTTACATTTAACTCTTTAATAGGGGCAAACATATACTGTGTAATCTTTGTTTCATCCTTAGATAGTTTTTCAACTGGACAGACTTGCCTCCCGGCGTACGGTGATCTTAATGCATAAGAAGGTTTTTTTTCCCTAGCTGGTTTATCATAACCAGCAAAGCCCTTCCCTTTTCCCTTCCCTTCTTGCTGCACTGCTTCCTTCACCGGTGTTTCGTCTTCCTGAGGATTTTTCTCTTCATGGTGTTTCTGAATTGCTGCCTCAATCATTGCTTGTGTTTCCAATGATATTTGTGTTGTTTCAGCCACCACTCCTTCCACAGGTTGTTCTTTTGTTGTCTCATTCACATCTACAACCCTATAAACACCTGGTTCGACAGTTTGCAGCATGTTTATTGCTGTATCACTGATATCAAACTCCTCATTTGTAGCTCCCAACCCTTCCTCGACAGTCCCAGCATCCATTTCCACCTCTTTCCCCCCCCCCCCCCCTCATTCACATTTGAAGCTACAGGCACTTCAGAATTTTGATTTTCAGCTTCAACTTGTTCTTTGACAATCTCAGCTTCTTTTTCTTTAGCCTCTTCAACATGTTCCTTGACAACCTCAGCTTCCTTCTCCTTAGCCACTTCAACATTTTCCACCCTATTCCCCTCCTCATTCAGTTTTGAAGATCCAGGCAAGTCAACATTTTGCTTTTCAGCTTCAACATCTGGTTCTTTGACAACTTCAGCTTCCTTAACTGAAGTGTTCAGGGCGTCCCACCTGTCGCACAATTGCATCAACTCTGGAACCCATAAATACCTGGTCCGTGCCTCCTTTACCATTTCACCCATCTCTTTCTGTATTGCTTCGTATTTCTTTATGTTCTTTTCCATTGTCTTGATCCAAACCTGTGTTTTTTACAAAGAGCAATGTACATATATTAATGAGTGCGTCTGTTCCATATATGAGTGCGTCTGTTTTTATACCAGTAGATATTAAAAAGATAAGTTGTTTTTATGTGAATGCGTCTGTTTATATATGAGTGCGTCTGTTTGTATAATAGTAGATGTTGCAAGGATCAAGTAGTTTTTTATGAATGCGTCTGTTTTATACATGAGTGCGTCTGTTTACAAAGATCATTTTTTTGGGTTTTTCAGTTAATGCGTCTGTTTGGTGCAGTGGGTGCGTCTGTTTATAAAAAGGCTTTTTTCAATGAATGCGTTTGTATTTATGTGAATGCGTTTGTTGTACCTTTTTTGCCTTCATTGAAGCTTCATATTCTGCTTCTCTTCCTGTCTCAACCAAACTTAATTGTGGTTGAGTTTCTGATACTCAAACATTTGTTGTGTTTGTGTACTCATTTCATACTGTCTCCAATCTCCTTCGTCAACATCTTCTTCTTCAATTGTGATCCTTTTTTGTGGAGTTCTTCCCAATGGCAAGGTGTAATCATCCTCCATTGGTTTCTCTTGCATTGTTACAAGCATGTTCACCACATCTACCTCCTCATCCCTTACATTTGCATCCACCTCATCATTCTTATCATCTTCAGCTTCATCATCTGCATCATCTTCTTCAACGTCGATCAACGTAAAAATCTTCTGGTATGCTTTTTCTTGCTGGTTATATAGATGTTCTTCCATTGCCGCTAGTGAACTATTTGTAATGTAAGAAATTGCTGGTATGCTAATTCTTACTTTAGATGGATGCCTCTTGTTATATTCATGTGTGTAGATAACCTGCATGTGTTCAACATATTAAATGCGTTTAAAATATCATTAATGCGTTTAATAATAAAAAAAGGTGTTTTGAAGGCTTACACTGAGCATTATAACTGGACCATTATACTGGTCTTCTTTCCATCCTGCTTTTGTCCTCTTAAGGCATTCGATCAGGTATGAGCACCAATCCATATCTGGAATCTCATCCTCATTATCCACACCATGCAAAAAGCTTTGATTAATTGTGGTTGATTTTGTGATCTCGCCGAAAACCGTGTTCCATAGCACAAGAAAATTCAACCTGAACAGCCTTCCACCTTTTTGTTGTGACTTAACAGCGTTGGTTACCATCTTTACAGTCACTTTTCTTCTATCGAATTGACCCTTGAACTCATCAATCGTAGAGTCAACACCCTTTCTTGCCCTTGTGTACTCTAGCACCTGCTTCTTTCCCATTGGTATCCCAAAAGCTTCATTCACCAATGCAGGTGTGATGTTGATTTTCCAATTTCCAGCATTGAGTTCATTTTTATCCTCATCATAGTTTACTAGCAGCCAGTAACCCAATGATGTTGATATTTGATCAATCTTAATGTCTAAAACAGACCCAAAACCCATCTTCCTTACCTCAGCTTTCTGTTCATCAGTGTACTCTTTTATGCTGTCAACAAATTCAGCAGGAGAGCATCTGATTTTTAACTTAATATCCCTGTATTCAACAAACTCTCGATCCTTTATTTTCTTCTTCTCCTTCTTGGCTTTTTCCACCTTTTGCTTCTTTACAGGCTGTTGTTCAACTACAGCCTGTTGATTCCGAAAGTTCAACTACAGCCTGTTGTTTTTTTTTTATGCAACTTTTGTGTCATCTTTTTCACATCTTCTCCCAACCTCTTTGCAGCTTCAGGGTTGACCTTTTCAACCCTTTTTTTAATATTAATTAAGTTTTTTATTGGTCCATCTTCAAAATCAGAAGCATTCCATGTTGAGTCTGTACATGAACAGACGCATTAAGACATATATACAGACGCATTCAGTAACTAAAAAGTGGAAATAACAGACGCATTAAGACATATATACAGACGCATTCAGTAACTAAAAAGTGGAATTAACAGACGCACTCATTATGACAAACAGACGCACTCAATAAATGCAAAGTGGAAACAAACAGACGCACTTATTAACCTCAAACAGACGCATTCAATCAACTTAATTTAAACATCAGTAATCAGACGCATTTAAGAAGTACTTCAGACGCATTAATGTTTTTACATGTTCAAAATGAGTACAATACACTAGTTATACTGTGTCATACATACTAAGCATAAAACCCTAGTTATATTAAACAGATTTTGATAAAAAAAATAGAATAATGAATTTTTGTTCGTACCTGAAGATGTGTCATGTATGATTTTGCTTCCCTTTCTACCTGTTTTACCTGTAATAATGATTTTGAAGGTTTTTCTGATTTTAGAAGTTGTAAATGGTAAGTCGAAGTAATTTTGAAAGTATGAATATAAGAAACGCACCTTGATTTCTCTTTGAAGACATGTTGATCGTCTGTTTTGTGGTGTTCGTGATCGTCTCTGTGTGTTTGTTTTGTTGATTTCAATCGTCTGTGTGTGTTTTTTGTGTGTGATTGATTTTGAAAAACCCTAATTAAATGAGACGTAATGATTTGTTTTTTAATTTTAGTAACCGTCGACATTTTGGCGCTTCATATTATGATTGTTTAAAGCAGTTTTTGACTAATCTACCCCTGGTTTCATTTAAACGCTCGGGTTAGAAGGTGGGTTAGAGGATCTGATCTGGGTTTGATCTAATGGTCCAGATTGCTTCTTATGCTTCTTATTTTAAGGGGCTTTATACAATATCTCTTCCCATATTTTATTGAGTAAATATTTTTTTTAACTTCTCAGTACTTTGTCATTTATCATTTATCATTTATGTGGTTGAAAAGTAATAAAAGTCTTCAAGAATATGTGGTGACAAATGGTTTAAACAATAAACTGCACATGGTTTTCTCAAAACCATGAGCAGGCCAATAAATACCGTAAACCACTTTCTAACTCTCACTATTATATACACAACTTTGCATCGACAAAGAAAACAGGAGAAAGGAGAGACCGGTGAGTCACCGGACGACGACGGGCCGCCACCGCGTAGGGTGGCGCGTGTCTTCCTCGGACCTATCAGGGGTATATAGCGATGTCATGCCGATCTGCTGCACGCTTCCATTACCGTTCACGTCGTTGATGCCTGCTGATTCCGAACCAAGTCATCACTCCTGTATTCCGAAGACGGCGTCACCGGCGGAAATGTTTTCGCAGCGCCGACGTGGTAGACTCCTCTGAATACGTGGGCTACGCAGCAAAAGTGGTCATCCTCCAGCGCCGCCGGCCGTGTTCTGAAGACAGCGTCACCGGCGGAAATGACCACCAAACTGACCCGGTTTGCTCTGTTGGTCGTCGCATCGTCGGCGTGGTAGACTCCTCTGAATACGTCGTCTAGGTAACAAAAGTGGTCATCCTCCAGCGCCGCCGGTGTTGACCTCGCGTTGAACGGTGGACTTGTGGCCAAAACGGGAAAAGTAAAACTTTGTGGGCAAAAATAAGAATTCACAACAGCCGGCTGTTGCGCCGACTGTAGTTAGGCGCCCGCGAGTATTTTTTGTACCTCAGGAGATTGATTGTCAGTCATACTTTGATTTACCACCGACTTTATTTTTGACAACATATTTCTTTGAACCCGTGGTGGTTGAGACAGTAGTGTCTCTCTGACTAGTCGTCTGTAGATCGCTCTAACCAGTGCTGGTAAAATTCCGGAGATGAAGATCTACAGAGTCGCTTAAAAGATTTCACAAATATTTTCCAATCTGCATCTCCAAATGCTTGTCTGCAGTGCTTTAATACATTTCGTTAAATGTGCCACCTGCATGCATAATAATAATAATAATAATAATAATAATAATAATAATAATAATAATAATAATAATAATAATAATAATAATAATAATAATAATTACCTGCATAACAACTTCGAAGCTGATGGAAATACTATGTCGCATGCATTCATCAATGCTTTCACACAATCAGTTATTATAGCATGGGGCTTCGTACTATCTTCTAGCAACTCTTTAAGCCTTTGTAGCACCCATAGATAGTTATCCTTTTTTTCGCGGGAGATAAATGCATGAGCGACACAAAACGACTTGGATGTTGATGTCATACCCACAACTTGAACAAACGGAAGTTTATGCTCGTTCGTTTTGTAGGTCGCATCAATCATCAGCACATGTGGGAACGCACGCCATAATATGTGCGAGGTGGGATGAACAAACAAAATATCCTCGATCGCATTTGTCGAGGCATTCTTCCGGGTGAAGTAAACAAATTTTTTTCCACCAACGTGCTTTCGAGTACCTGCATAGCAATAATAATAATTAAAAAATAATAATAAAGTAGTAGTAGTAGTAATAATAATAATAATAATACCTGCATTTGAGTCCTATCGCCGTATAACAAATTCCTAACCTTGGTTATTGTGTTATGTATGTCTCTTAAAATGCAGGGACTATCCGTGTTTTGTTTTCTAACGGCCAAATGTATATCTACTGGCGTAACATTTTGAAAATAAAGTGTATCCACCAATTTTATCTCGCCCGGACCCAGCCTCCTAGCATACGCGTGACCCTCGATGTGTTGGAAAGGTTTGTGATTATGTGTTTGATTCTTGACCTCCAAATTCCAACCATCGTAGTTGGATCTGTATCTCCCTATTAGTTCAAACGGGCAATTACATTTTTTGTTGCCCGTCTTTCTAACTCTGGCTACACTACGATGTACGCCAATACGGTCACATCGTATCCATGCCGTCGTTATCCTCCTATCCGCCCCCTGCATTCAGAAACAGTACGTCCGAATACGGTAATGTAAACATTATTTTTGGCCCTTTCGTAAACCCAATCTGTCAGGTCTTTAAGATACCCGAATACCTGCAAAATTTATATACGAGTTCAAATAACAACTAATATATACGACTTCAAATCTCACAAACCCTACGAGTTCAAATAACAACTAATATATACGAGTTCAAATCTCACAAACCCTAAAACAAATTTATGTACGGGGCTAAATATACGAGTCTAAATATGTACACTACTAAATATACACGGGTCTAAATTATAAACAAGTGTAAATACATAAACACACCTGACTTGTTTCAAACGAAACATCCGGGACATGTTCGTTGCCACCGTTATCACCTCCCTCGTGCGATTCCTTGAAGCTGCCATGACCCTCCTCGTGTGAATAATAAGTCCTGTATTCGTACTGTGGATGACTTGGCGGCACGTCAAATGACTCCGGTTCTTCTACGTACTCCTGGTTCAAATCTGGCAGCAGGTTCAAATCGGGCAGCACATTCCCGTCACCACAGTGAACAACGGATCTAACCTCCTCCTCACCACGTTCCACTACGGGTCCGAGAAGGCTATCCGAGACGTAAGATAAGCTAAATGAGTGCTCCCATTCATCCGAAACGTTACTGAGGTGGCCCGAAGACATCGCGGTAGCTTGGTATTGATCGTATTTTAGGTGGCCCGTTTTTTTTTTTAATGTTTTCGTCGACTGAGAAAAGAAGACAAGGAAGTAGAATATATCTGGACCTCTACAGCCCGTAGAGGCCTCTACGGGCCGTAGAAGGCTTGCTTTTTCAGACTGACACGTTGCAAGTCAGTCTGTTCATTGATTGTCCTCGTACCTCGTATTGCATACGGGCCGTAGAGAGCCCTACGGGCCGTCTAGGGTTTAAATGAATTCCACCAACCCTCCTCTACGGGCTGTAGAGGCCTCTACAGCCCGTAGAGGCAACCCTCATTTAATGCACTGACACCCTCTACGGGCCGTAGAGACCTCTACGGACCGTAGAGGGTTGTGCAAACCTAATTTTTTTTGGGTGTGTAAATAACATGGCTCTAATATATCCAACATACCATTCCTAAGCTAGACTTTATATTCATTAGAGCATTCACATCAGAGCCTCTATATTTGTGTGAGGGGAGCCTCCATATTATATAGAGTGTGTATAAGTGGTTGTGAGTAGAGGAGAGAGAAAATATATAGATGAGACACTGTTCATCAGTAAATTTGGAGGGGACACTGTTCACCCTCCATAATTTTTTAATATTTTTAGAAGTGGTTGTGAGTAGAGGAGAGAGAAAATGTAATGATAAAAGTATAGAATAAGTATTATTAAATAGAAAAGGAGAGAGAATGGTAGTGATTTTTAGTGTAATTATAGAGATGGAGAAGGAGGATCTAGTGTGAATGCTCTTAATCATACGGTTTGGAGGGAGAGCTTGGTTTCCTTTTCTTGCAATCTTTCATCTCAAAGTCTTTTAAGGAATCACACATCAAACCCTTGTGTGCCCATAACTTTGGCAATCGTAACATTGAATTTGTGAGCATTATTTTCTTCTTCTTTTGTCTTCGAGTTTTTCATCGTGGAAAGCTTGTTCATATGAAGAAGTATCGAAATGTCTCATACGTAATTCATGTAATTAACATATTTAACTTATAGTATAAAGACTGATTTACTTATATAACATGTCACACCATGACATATTAATATAACCATAGAAACCTTATTAAGTCTTAACATATTTAACAATGCACATTACCTCAGTTGGGTTGTATATGCAACATCCATGTTATTGTTTATTTGTACCAAAATCAAACAACAAGAAACATATATAATCAATCATCTGCATATATTGTTTTGGAAACACAAAACACAGATACAATCAAAATAAAGTTAAACAATTTGTTAACTGGTTTAGCACAAACTTGGTGCTTCTAAACTAGGATGTTCTCTTATTCTATCTTGTTTTGATTACTACACGTACTTGTAGTATACCCAATACTGCACTTAGAAAAAGGGGCAACCCGCGACGTTGATTCCTGGAGCCGTGGGGCATTTCGCCAAAGGACAGTGATCCAGCTTCGCCCCCCACCACTTCAACTCGACATGTTGCAGCACGACGAACAACAACACTCCCATGAACGCGGTCCCTGCATCAAGCGCAGCTGACAAGACATAATTGTACTTCTGCCACCACTGTTTCTTGTACTTAAACACAAAGTAATTAAATATCATCCCAACAATAAGCCAACTAGCTATATTTGTCGGCGTTGCTGGCGGCATTCCAGCAAAACCAAACGATATAACGGGTATGTTAATCAACGGAATCCATTTCTTTTCCGGGTACATCTTGCTCATTATCCATACTGGAACCGGTAACAATGCTCCAATCGGAAACAACCATACGAGGTTTCTGTACAACCCGCCTGGCCCAAACAGTCTTTGCGGCCCGATGAGTCCCCATATAACAGAAGCATCAAATGTGACCTTGAACTTGGGGCATGTCCATGGCTCGATATCGCATAAGTTTTCGATATTCTCCAACATCAACCATGAGACTGCAAGATTTACTGTCCCAGACACCAAAGTTCCCACTAGCTGAAAATGCATACACATGTACATTAATATACTATAAAAATAACAACCGTACGCAGTAAATCCCACCAGTGGGCTATATACATATGTACATTGAATATTTAGATTAGAGAAAATTACAAAAATAAACATTTGACCAACAAAAATTACTGAAATAAACATCTACTGCGTCTAAACAACAGGGACGGGCTACTTTTTGCGTCTACCAATCAAACGATTACATGTGTAAAGTCTCCAGACGCTTCAATTTTTAAGTTCTCTGCGTCTAACCTTTAGACGCGAGGCTGTTGTTTAGACGCAAAAATGAGCACTTTGCGTCTAAAGAATAGGTGATCATTTTTGCGTCTAAACAACAGCCTCGCGTCTAAAGGTTAGACGCAGAGACCTTAAAAATTAAAGTGTC
Source organism: Ambrosia artemisiifolia (assembly GCA_032199755.1). Lineage (NCBI taxonomy): Eukaryota > Viridiplantae > Streptophyta > Magnoliopsida > Asterales > Asteraceae > Ambrosia > Ambrosia artemisiifolia. The sequence goes on along the minus strand of CM063528.1, from coordinate 12,219,664 downwards.
TGGGGACTTTACACGTGTAATCGTCTGATTGGTAGACGCAAAAAGTAGCACGTCCCTGTTGTTTAGACGCAGTAGATGTTTATTTTGGTAATTTTTGTTGGTCAAATGTTTATTTTGGTAATTTTCTCTTTAGATTACTAACTATAGTGAATATGTTGGTAAATGGTTAATGGTAACAAAACAAACAAACCTGTGCAGTGAACATGCATCTAGGTGGGATCTTCATGTAGTGCCCGAGTTTAAGATCGGATAAGAAAGACAAAGCATGAACGGTACTGATTCGGCCGTAGATCTTGAAAAGCAAGCTAGCAATGGGCTTTCCGGGCAGCAAGTATCCGAATATGAGCTGGGCTATGATGTCGTATCCCGGTTGCTGCATCCCAATATCAGTAAAGTTGAAAACTTAATTTGCAAGTTGTAATCAAGTTGTTAACATGCTAAACGGGTCGTAAACAGTTTGTGGGGTGACCTCATGTTTGACAAAACAGGCTTAAAGAGTTAAAGGTCAACCCGACCCGTTTAACTAAAAGGTTAACCTCGTTTAAATAAAAGTCGACCTGACCAGTTTAAGTAAAAGTTCAAGATTACCCGTTTAATTAAAATGTCAACCTGACCCGACTTGTTTAGTTAAACATGTCAACATGACTTGACCCGTTTAATGTAATAGGGCAAACTGACCCGACCTTTTTAATCAAGCATGTCAACCCAAACACGTTGCGTTAGTAAATATATTGGATATGACAACTCAAAATCTAATTATTATTGTGTCATGTTAGGATTTGATACATTTTGATTTAAGATCCTCAAAACATTTTAAACTTTAACAAAAACGGATTCAAGCGTGTTACATATTTAAACATTTAACGGTACCTGGTTGGTAGTAGCTTGAATGACGCCGATGGGGAGTGTAACGATAAAAGCGAGTGCAAAAGCAAAGAGAAAGCCCCACCACGGAAGCTGCACGTCTTCCTTGTATACGAAACACATGATCAGGGACAGCACAATGCTCCCGATCAGTAACACGAGATACCACCATTGTGGCACTTGTTTATAACTCTTCATTAGTTTCGCATGAATGTCGATTTTCATGTTGTGCACTGCAGATTTACTCTGCTTCCATATATCCCTACATGATAAAATCCATTGAATAAAAAACATAATATTATTTTCTATATTTGTGCCGTTTGTAGACTTTTTTGAAAGTCTGTAAACGGTACTTTTGGTGGCTTTTGACCACCAAAGGGGTAACAGACTGTTACCCTTTACTAAAAAAAAAGAAAGTATAATAATTACCTGCCATGAAATAGGGCGACATGGGTGAGGGTCGCGGTGAACCTGGCGAACCCTGATCCAATGGAAAGTGCAAACAAAGGACTCAAATAGAGTTTGCTATAACTTTCATAAGCCGCGACGTTTAAATCAAACTGTGGGGTCAAGATTCGAGTGGTATCATACTCGTGACCGGTTCGAGTGAAGAGCTTCTTGGAGAAAATAGGGAACTTTTGGGCATCAAAAGTGTTGTATCTCCAATAACAAAGGGGAACAATTATGTAAATGAACATGATAAATCCTACTCCAACATTGACAATGGTAGTCCAAGGTGTGACTAATGGGCTACCGTGGTAAGCCGAAATTCCGGCCCAATCAAGAGTGAATGCACCCACACCTAGACCATGGTAGCCCGACCCAATTTGTTGCGCGGTTATGCTGTGTGGCCAAGCCCAACAGACCCATGAGAAGAAAGTCAAGATTGGGAAAAGATAGCCTGGAAGTGCATAGTAGGCAAAACTTAGAACCAAAAATATCATGAAAAACCTCATTCTTGTCATGCCTTGTGCTTTATTTTCCTTTTCATGCAATGCTCTGAAATTAAAACATGTTAGCCATGTTATATTAAATATCACATCTATGTATCTTTTGATTGACGACTCAATGAGTCGTTGTCTAAACTGGTTCGAGTTAGTTGAGGTTGAACCAGTGAACCAAATTAGATGAACGGGTCGTGTTCTTGTTATCCCAAAGGGTTGTTTAGCTCATTTAGTTTAAAAAATGTTTCAACATAATAACTTAAACTATGTGGGCATGTTAAAATTTAATTAAGTTGACATAGTTGAAATTTAATTAATTTGATATAGTTAAAAAATAAATGTCTAAATAAATAAATAAATACATTATCCATATTTGTATTTGTAAGGTGTTATTATGCAAAAAAACAAAAACATCAAATAATTTATTTGGGTTCAGAGGGCCATCTCGTGTTAACCTTGTCATGTGTGATATGATTTTTGGTCCGTGTCAGGGTCCACCTGTCAACCCACAAACATGACATGTTTATTGCGTAATTGAAAAGAGGTAGACCATGAACACATACCTAAAGAGAGAAACCTGAGCAAGGTTTGAAGGCCACCACATCTCCACTGGATCAACCAAATACCTTCTCAACATCCCTGCCCATCCATACCCCAATATCTACAACACAAACACACACTTTTGAAAAAATTAATAAATAAAAATAAAATAAAATTGAGAGGTGTAAACAAGCTCGACTCGTCTTAGGCTCTATTTCTAAAGCTCGAGCTCAGTTTGTGAATACCATTTAAATCTCAAGTTCGACTCATTTATTATTTATCAAATACTTTAAATAAAGTTTCTATACATAATATAACAATATGATCTCAATCGTAATTTAATTATGTAAAATTAATTGCTACATAAATAAAAACATTTAACATATTAAAATTAAATAAAAACTACTTATTATACAAATAATAAACTCATTTACTCCACTCAAGAACAATAACTACAGCTCGAGCTTGTTCAAGCTCGGCCCAGTTCAAGCTTTTAGCAAGCCAATCTCGAACAAATTTAATTCAAACCTGAGTAGTCAAGACAATAATCAAAGCACAAAGAAAACTCAAGCTTTGCTTATAATAAGCCTTCATAACCGTAATAGCACCAATAGAATAAGCATCACCACCACCAAATGACACACCACAATTAGCAAACACCGTAATAATAACATGCTCTTTCATATTAAACGGGCCGGGGTTTAAGCTAAAACTCCGGCCCATCACCTTATACTCTTTCTTAGGCAACGCGGCCGCCATAAACTTTCCTATGGGTAGAACCGTAATTTGCATAAGAATCGCGGATATGGTTAACGGTTGAGTCCGGTACATGAAGAATGTGTTGAGAAATATTAATATTATGCATGAACCCACACCCAGTGTCCATGCTCTGAATGTCATTACGGGTAATGACGTGTCGTCGGTTTCGGGTACCACCAATGCCACCTCCTCCACCATGCATTCGGTGGCCGGTTTTTGTATATCGCCGTTGGTGGTGGTTTTGGTGGCCATTGTTGTATTAAATGGTTTGCATGGATACATGTGGTTTTATAATGAGAAAGAGAATGATGTAAATTACGGAATTACCCTCATGAGTTTTTATTTTTTTGATATTTTTTTTTTGTACATGATTAAGTTAATAGAATAGGGAGTTTTTCAATTTTAGTTTACTAATTTGGTGTTAAGAATTTTGTATTAATGTTTTCACAACTAGACTGGTTGAGACATTGTCGAATACTTTGTTTGGTATTAATGTTTTGAAAATCACACTGGTCTGAAAGCGGCATTACTGAATATCTTGTCTGTACAATTCAGAAGTAGTTAAAAGTTTAACAAGATTTTTTTTTCTTTTTCTAGTTGTTTGTTTTTTTAAGAATCACATTTTATATTTTTAACTTGTTTTACTTGTGTTGCATGATTATAATTTATAATATATTACATATTATATATATTATAATGAGTAAAGTTCTACATAAAATAAATTTTGTTGCAATGGTCAAAGGAGTAAATGCAAAAATAAATATTAAAGTGGGTCAACCGGAATAGTTGACCAGGGTTGAAAACAAAGAAACACAAGTCTACACACTCTCGTACCAAGTTTTTAAATAAAAATGTATCCTACGTGTCCACATGGGACCCACTCATTTTGGTCCACGTGTGATTCTTTTGTCACGTGGACTGCCACGTTGGTTATGCATGTGTGAAGCTTATTGTCGCTCGTGTGAGTTGCCTACTAAATCACGCAAGTTTTGAAGAGGAAAATAGTTAAAAAATTCATATTAAATGTGTTGTCTAGGAAATAATTAATATGCGTATTAATTGGTTAAATTGAGTAGGCCACGTAGTGTGAAGCTCAGTGTGACTCATGTGAGTTGAACTAAATGCACTTTTTTAAGAGCTAAAAGAGTAAATGCATATTAATTATTATTTAGTATTAACATATTGGATAGGTATTTAGGAATCATACACCTCATATTTATGATTTATATATTTTGGCCCACATCACACACCAATAAGAGGCTGGCATATACCCAAAATGTGATGTCACACCTTCAGAATGTGATGTCACGGAGTGTATGAAACCCAGAACTCATTCCGTATTAAATAAGTTATCTAGAAAATAATCATATTGATTGTTTTAAATTGATTAGTTGGTTTGTTATATAACTTTAATAAAAAAACTGAAAAATCTGAAGATATGATGAAGAGGATGTCAACAATTCCTTAACGAGTTGGACCGAGTTAAGCTAGGTGAAAATCAGGAAGGAGAGTCTGTGGACAGTGATCACTGGCCAAGACCGAGGACCGATCTAGTAAACGAGAAGATGGTGATGGGGAAGGCCAACTTAAAAGAAGCATCGATGTTTTATTTTCTTATTTCGCTAAATATGATCCACCACTATATATAGGGATATAGGGTTTTGGCTTTGAGTTAGACTTTTGTTTATAATTTTGATATTAACATTACTTTGGAGCTTCAATTAAATCATTTGGTTATTCTATGCGTTCTTGATTACCATATGAATTGCTTTGGTTGTTTGCATCAAGATATAAGTAACATTTCATCATCACACGTTCTTTTAAACGGTTATACAAATCATGAGTATAACATTTGCTACCATAAAAAACTATAATGGTCCATGTTCTCTTGTTAAATTATGAACATACAAATATATAACAAACTTAGTATTCTGGAACTACTAATGCATAAAAGATAATATTAAACATTATTTGTTAATCCTGTATTTCAAGTCTTTTAAATTATAATTGAAGTATCATTTGGATGACCAAGACTAAGATTCAAATAATAAACGTCAAAACATTTTCCATTAGATTATCATAATTCATTAATTTACCATAGGTTTGTGTTTGATGGATGGGTTTTAAAAGAGGTATGGGAAGAGAAGATGGTGTAAAATCACAGTGTTGCCTCTTATGTGAGAGGCACATGACACTAACTCATAGATGTGATGGATGGCAATTAGCGTAAGAGATTGTCGGTGTGTAAAATGTAGTCACAAATGACATAGAACGTACTTATAAAAGACAAAGGACATAGGATGGAATTTGTTGAATTGCTAAAGGACAATCTATATATTTATGTCAAAAAAGAAATGTTGATGGTTTGAGTAAACATGTATATAGGTGTTTGGGTTAATTGTTTTCTAGTAGAACAGAACTTATACTCATGGATGAAAGGTTTTTGTCCTTAACCATGTCTTAAAGGGAAATGTTCAAGTAAACGGACTCGATTGAATTCATTCTATTAGCGTTGGAACCGTCTCATCGAACTCTACAATTTTAGATTTTAGGTTTTTGCTATTGGATTTATAGCTTATACATTTGATAATTTTTTGTTAGATCATTGTGTCATTTTTCCTTGACATTGTGTTATATTTTGTGATTCTTATGTCTTTTATATCTTTGTCATTTGTTTTACTCATTATAAGATAACCTAACCCCAAACTATAAAACCATTTATCAATTGCTACGAAATGTTTCATAAGTTACAAACATAATTATAATTATTTAAATGAAACAATTATTAAATTTGGTTATTATTATTCTCATTTTATTTATTTATTTATTTATTTTTTATTTTATTTTATTATTTTTTTTTTAATAACTAATATTTTGTTCACTATTCAATTAAAGCATAGACAACCAATTACAATTGATACGTAGGTAAACGGGCTACAAGTTGCGCCGCTACCCATTTTTGTATTGCAAAACCCCTTATTATTATTATTATTATTATTATTATTATTATTATTATTATTATTATTATTATTAATTTTGCAATGGTTAGCACTTTCATTTCAGATAAAGATCTAATTTAATTTAATACGACAATAATACTAAACATGCACAGTATAATACTACTCATAATAGAGTTATGTTTTTTTTTAACGGCTAATTTGCTACCCCTTTTTCTAACACACTTTTTTTTTTTGCATCTTATGAGCTTTGAACTTTCAACCTCTCCTTTACAACCCTAACACCTTTATCACGGCACCAAAGGGACAGGGTAATAGAGTTATGTTTATGTGTAATGTCAACATACCCTACATCTATCATATAGAGAAATAGAAAGACTACTCATGCTTAAAGGTGTACAGCTAAAACAAACTATCTTTTTCTCTTTTATTTTCTAATAATTTATTTTTATGTGTACAATATAGAATGTAGTAACCCAAATAACATAAATATGGTTAAGAAAGAGAGAAAGTCAAACAACCATACGAAGTACTAAAGCATGTGTAGTAGGGAAAAATTTTAAGACGCTTTCTGTGATTGGTCTATGTGACAGTTGAGTCAGCATGGAATTTTAATTTAAAATGAGGTGTAGTGGAAGGGGGAAAAATTAGGGCGCTAATTATTATTTTATTATAAAAAAATTGAAGATCCAGCTACATACCCATCATCCCCACCAACCTTTCCTCTTCACATCTCCCAACCTCCTCCTTCTCCTTATTCTTTTTCTTTATATTCTTTTTCATCTCTCTCACACGAACATCTACACCATCTTCACCACAGTACATCACCACCACCGTACACCATCACTACCACCACCGGTGGAAAAGAAACTGTAAACTAATTGCTCGTGCTTTAGAGAGAGAGGGGGGGGGGGAGAGAAACGTTGGGGTAGGCTGATGTGGCAAAGGATAATTCGTTGATGGATCAGATGGTTGAGCGTTAAAATCTTAATGCCAGGAGCAAATTTTTGTGGTTAGCACCCACCAGTTTTGGTATTCCGGGCACAAAAATGGGTTTAGAACCAGAATTAACGCTCGACTACGGTCGGTCTAAGAGTGGAAATTGTAAACTACCGCTAACATACATGAATAAATAAACTATAGTATTTAAATATATCTTAGCAAAGAGACAGGGTAAAGAAAATACTAACCCGTAAGCAAGTACCTATTAGGTGTGTGAGCTAATAGGTCAGATGTGAGCTATTTAAGATCGGTTTTAAAAACTCGAATCAAGTCTAGTTTAAAAAATTCAAGTCAGGTATGAGCTACTTGAGATCGACTTAGAGCTCGAGCATAAAAATAAATTTGATTTATGAACTCAAACCCAAGCCCAAACTTCATTTATCAAGCTCGAGCCAGCTCATAAACCTAAACGAGCCAAATATTCATATAACTGTTATTATTAAATAAAATTACATTAAAAGTAACTGAATAACATATATTACATAAAAAATAATAACAGGGTAAATAATTTTTTTGAAAACTTAAAACACGTAAAACTCAAGCTTGAAAAACTATTCACGAACACAGCTAAAACCGAACCCAAACTCGAGCTTAAGTTCATTCAAATAGCTTAAAAAAAAAGAAAAAAAATTGGCACAAGAAATCATATATTTTCCCTCCCGCCCTCTTTTTCTAACCGTTTCATATTATCCGTTACATCTCTCATAAACCTCAACTCATCATCTTATTATTCATCCAAAAATCACACACATTCATCATAAACTCCATTAATCTTTCTTTCTATTTCTGTGTTCTTGTTTCAATGGCAATGAGTTCGACCCATAATACTCCCCCTAATCTCCGTACAGTTGAAGAGATCTTCACAGATTACAGAGCCCGTCGTGCCGCATGCGTTAACGCTTTAACTCGCGGTAACTTCGCTTCCTAACCCGAATCAATCGTACCCCTTTTCGATTTATTCAAGTTACTGATGATCTTCTTTTTTAATTTTAATTATACCCAGATGTTGATCAAGTCTATAATCGTTGTGATCCAGGTACATTGTGTGTATATGTTAATATTGGTTTCTTGAATTAAGTTTAATAATGGAGTTTTAAAGTCTTTATTCTTGTTTCTTGGTTTTTTTTTTTTTTTTTTTTTTTTTTTTTTAAGATTAGAAGTTGTTATATTGAACTATGAACAAAGATTATTAGTGATTAATTGATTTAATTAATTAGGAGTGTTGGATCAGGCCCAAACACGACCTGTTTAACCCAAAAATCTTGTCAACATGTGAAGCCGAACATGATGCATGTATTTGTGGGTTAACATGAATATGACCCGTTTAACCAATTATTTGTATTTGCCGGTTGACACAAAAACAACCCTTTAACAAATATTTGCCGGTTGACACAAAAACGACCCTTTAACGCGTTATTTGTATTTGCGGGTTGAGACAAAAATGACCCGTTTAACCCATTATTTGTATTTGTGGCTTGAAACGACCAAAAAATTACAATAATAAAATACAAAATTTACACCATTATATGAACAAAGATTGTCAGTGTTGTTTTTTTTTTTTTTTTTGTGTATTAATATGCTAAAAGTACAAATTTACAACCAAAATACCAAAATGTATAAAATGAATATGTTTAAACTATAAAAGTAAATGTTAATTTCTCTTTTGACTTTTATATTTTATGATATCAAACACATTTGGAAAAACTTCTATAAATATAAATCAGTTAAACGGGTCGACCCGTGAACAGCTAGGTTGACCCGAACCTGACCCATTTAGGTAAACGTGTTTGTGGTTTTGACCCGACCCGTTTGAGAAATTTTACTTAATACTTTTGAATTTATGATTGTGTTGTTCCAGAAGACGAGAAAATCCTGTGTCTATATGGACATCCAGATGGAAGTTGGGAAGTGGCTCTTCCATCAGAGACGGTCCCACCAACGATTCCTGACCCGACTCTTGGAATCAACGTTGGAAGAGATAGCCTACAGCGAAAAGATTGGCTCGGCTTGCTTGCAATCCACAGCGACTCGTGGTTATACAATGTGGCTTTCTTTTATGCGGCATACGCATATCTAAATGCAAGTGAAAGGTTGTTGTTACCTTGTTGTTGTCATCCATTACTAGTTCACACTATTTTTAATACTTTTATATGCATGATGTCTGATGTTGCAGTCCACAGTGACTCGTGTTATGTTTATACAGTATGTTCTCATATTGTTTTTTGTTTTTTGCAGGCTGCGTTTGTTTAACTCGATTAATAGTCTGCCATCTGTTTATGAAGTTGTAAGCGAATGGAAGTATGTACAAAACACGCCTGATAAAGGCAAGAGTAGTGAAGCCAGCGAAAGCAAATCTAAAGACAAAGGCAAGAGTATTGAAGCCAGCGAAAACAAATCTAAAGGCAAGAGTATTGAAGCTAGCCTAAGCAAATCTAAAGACAAGAGTAGTGAAGCCTGCGAAAGCAAATCTAAAGGCAAGCGTATTGAAGCTAGCCTAAGCAAATCTAAAGACAAGAGTAGTGAAGCCTGCGAAAGCAAATCTAAAGGCAAGCGTATTGAAGCTAGCGGAAGCAAACCTAGGATCGACCTAAATGTAAGAAAAGCTCATTGTGTTCGAGTCTGTTTTTATATAGGTAACAGAACAGGCAAATATGATCTAAATGGGTTGGGTGGGCTGACCCGAAGCACTTTCTGTATAAATCTTTTTACGGTATTTCAAGTAGTTAACTGTTTTAAACATGATTACAAAAAGTAAAACTAAACTTTATTTGCAAGTATTTTGATGGTTCAAATGAGTAGTTTTTTGTATGGGTCGAAACGGGTTAGGTGTGTTGACTAAAATAACTGTTTAAATCTTTCGACACTTTTAGGAACTTACTGTGTTAAAAATGATCACAAAACTAAAACTATTACTTTACTGAAAGTATTTGGGTGGTTCAACTTATTACCTTTTTTTTTCTTTTTTGTATTGGGTCAAACGGGTCGGGTGAATGTCTTAACTCTTCTAGTTAACTTTTGAGTATTTAGTGTCTTAATATGATCACAATAATGATTACTTCATTTGTAAGCATTTGAGCGGCGCAATGAGTAGTTTTTCGTGTGAGTCACAACAACTCAGGTGTTGTAGTGTGTTAAGTCAACACACCCGAGCTATTATGACCCAACACGCTTTCTGTATAAATCTTTTTATCATCTTTGAAGTAGTTTGTGTCCATAATTAATCCTTTATTTGTAGGGGTTCAAATGACAATGGGAAGTTTTTTGTATGGGTTAAAACGGGCCGGGTGGGTTGAACCTAAACATTTTTTTGTCTAAAATCTTTTAACTAGTCAGTATGGCTTTCAACCTGTCCATTTGACCTCATATAACCCATTAAGTCCTCATATTTTTAGAGATCAAGTGATGGACAGAGCGAAGAAGACGAAGAAAAAAAAGAAGACGAGGAAACAGAATGTGGCAGGTGTGGTAAACTCTACCACGAGGATGAGTTCTGGATCGCGTGTGACTTTTGTGACATATGGTATCATGGCGAGTGCGTGAATGTCACACCTGAAATGGCCGAGAAGATAGGCAAGTACGAATGCCCTGTCTGCGCCAAGAAGCGAACCAAAGCATAGTTTACAGAAACTGACTGGATTTTGCATATAGCCATTTTGATTGTTATTTTTGTGAAAAGATTAACTGAATCATGGTATAGTTACTTGTATATCGTAAAGTGAAAGCTAGACGTTACGGTTACTACAAAGGATCCATAACCTTGATGAATTGTACAGATTACATTCAGGTTATGCTTATTTGCAGATTTTGGAGAACTAATGAGAACAGTTTGTTTGACAATGTGATTTTAATAAAAGTTTACTTCTTTACTTGTAAATATACTATTTTTGTGATACAAAATTACTGACAGAATACTTCTGTATATATTTTTTAATATTCTATAACAAAAGTATAGGATGTTTACATAGGAAGCATGTTACAACATATTATGAGGTAAATTGTACATAAAGAGTTTTGGGTTCAATTTATCTCAACACACATCAACTTGTAGACATCTTCACTAAATCTTGATCCTTTTTTTCTTTCCGATTATATTTTTCTACCTTTCAAGCTTTAAGTTGATTGCGGCTTTCAAGTGTATCACACCGAGTATAGTTGGGCCACTTCGAATTTGTAGAAAATCGAATAACGTAGTAAAAGCAGCCGCAATAGTATGGGCGGAAATTACCAAGTGCCAGAAGTGTAAGACTGTAAGTTTGGTTCATTACCTTTGTATAATATCCAGAGGCATCTCTGAGAATTTACGTACCTTATCCGAGCCGTTAAAAAATAGACCCCTTAGGCTTTAACGAATTAAATAATTTAAACTAAATTTTATGTATGATAAATGGTATAACAATAAACATAACAATTAGCAATATAATAGCATTAGAATAAGTGACATTATATACCGTATTAGGTATTGGGCTCATAATTTAATTGGGCACAAGTTTAAGTGTTAAATGAGTTTTTTTTTTTAAATACATACATAAATATTGGATTTTTTTTTTTTAAATATGCCTCCGAGATTTGCGAACCCTAACCGGTTGGCCTCTTCGCACCTCTCCAAAGCCACCGCTGATGATTTCGTCTTTATTTGGTTGACCCCTTGAAAAACGAGTCGAGCTCCAACTTAAAAAGTAGAGCTGGAAACGAGCCGATCTCGAGCTCCCGTTATCGTAACTTAAACCAAAACTGTCTCAAGAAAACAAGAATCCCAATTCTCCCTCCCGCCCTCTTTATCTAACCGTTTCACTTTTTCTGTTACATTTCATCTCCAAAAACACACACACACACACACACACTTTGCATAAACTTCAAATTCAAATTTCTTTCTTTCTTCATTTTCTTCTTCACTATGAAACCCACTTACAGTACAGTTGAAGAGATCTTCACAGATTACAGAGCCCGTCGAGCCGCCTTGGTTCGCGCTTTAACTCGTGGTAACTTCACTTCCTAACCCGAATCGTACCCTTTTCGGATTTGATCAACTTACTGATGATCTTCTTTGTTGTTTGAATTCATTCAGATGTTGATACATTCCTTGCACTTTGTCATCCAGGTACTTTATTTACGTGTTAACATGAATACGACTCATTTAACCCATTATTTTTTATTTTTTAATATTTTGCATATTAATATTCTAAAACTTGTATAAAATATTTGTGTTAGTTTCTCTATTGACTTTTAAATTATGGTATAAAAGATAATAAAAAAAGGCTTAAAAACTAAATGGGTTAAATGGGTCAACCTGCAAACCCGTCATGCTGGCCTCACCAACCCGTGTTAGATAACGTGTTTGTGGGTTCGAGCCTAACCCGTTTAAGAAGTTTTGTTCTTATTAGGTTTAAAATTGCATTCACTTTGGGTATCAGTTTGGGGGTGTTGGGTCGGGTTGGCGGGTCCAATTAGAACATGTAACAGACCCGAAAATTGTGTCTAGACATGAACTTGACCCGGTCAACATAAACAAGACGCGGTTAATGCATTATTTTTATTTTTTTGCATATTAAGGTTAAAAAAAAAATTCTAAAACTATATCTTGGCAGTTCTTTTAAGTTCAGAATTTGTCACTTTGAATTCTGACCCGTTTAGCTAAACATGTTTGTGGTTTTGGCCAGACCCGACCCGTTTGAGAAGTTTTAATGAATACTTTAAAATGTATGGTTCTGTAACTTTGTTGTTACAGGAAGAGGCAACCTGTGTCTATATGGACATCCAGATGAAAGTTGGGAAGTGTCTGTTCCGAAGAAAGTCCCACCATTGATTCCTAACCCGGCTGTTGGAATCAACTTTGCAAGAAATGGCATGGACCGAAGACATTGGCTCTTCCACGTTGCAGTCTACAGTGACTCGTGGTTAATCTGTGTGGCTTTCTATTATGCCTTGATGTCATCGCTAAATGCAGCTGACAGGTTATTTCTTTCTTTTGACATTCGTTACGGGTTCATACTTTTAGTAACTTTTGTCTGCATGATGTCTTCTGTTTATTTGTTGATCCCCTTATTTTAAAGGTAGATTGTGCTGTTAGACCCATTAGAAGTTATATTTAGCCCAAACTTTATGTTAAGAGTTCAGATGGAACCGGATTTATATATGTAGGTTAGGACCATGATTGATTTGTTAGCATGTCATCCGATCCTTATCAAACTGAGTGCATGTTGGTGAAGATCCCGCCAGAGCGTCTTACATATCTCATATTCTTTCTATTTCTTTTTCTTACAGGACTCGTTTGTTTACCTTGATTAACAATCTGCCCACCGTGTATGAAGCTGTTAAAGAATGGTTAGATGTACCAGACAAGAGTAGTGAAGCTACCGGAAGCAAATTTAACGACAAGAGTAGTAAAGCTTGCGGAAGCAAATCTAGGATCCACCTACAGGTAAGAAAAGTTTAATGCGTACGAGTATTTCTGTACTTGAATGGTGGTTAAAATAAGGAGTTGTCTATGGGTCAAAATGGGTCAGGTGGGTTGACCCAAAAGACCATCTGTCCAAACAGTTTAAACATTTCTGAAGTTGTTATTACTTTATTTGTAAGTATTTAAGTTGTTCAGATGAGTAGTCTTTATGTGGGTCAATATGGGTTGACCCAAAACAATTTCTGTCTAAATCTTTTTGTTAGAGTTAGTGTGTTAAATTTGATCACAGAAACTTAATTTTATAAGTATTTAAGTCGTTCAAAAGAGTAGCTTTTTGTATGGGTCTAAATGACTTGGATGGGTTAACCGGTCACACTTTCGGTCCAAATCCTTTTAACATTTTTTAAAGTAGTTAGTGTTATAATATGATCACAGAACTCAAGAGTTATAGCTTTATATGTATTTGTTTGGAGTGGTTCAAATGAGTAGTTCTTTGTATGGGTCGATACGGGTCAAGTGGGTTGATCCAAAAATACTTGGTTATTGTCAAAAAATATGATCACCAAAACTAAAATTATTACTTCATACAAATACATGAATCAAACACTTTAGGAGGTTGTGGTCATTAAAGATACACTTTGGGTGGCATTGACGCTGTCCATTTGACCCGTTTTTGTTTTAGATAAATTGTCATTATGATCATATCATATTTGCAGAGATCAAGTGATGGACAGAGTAAAAATACCTCAAATATGGTAGAAAAGAGTCATGCAGAGAAAGAAGAAGAGCACAAGGAGACACTATGTGGTAGCTGTGGTAAAGTCTACAACGACGGGGATGAGTTATGGATCGCATGTGACTTCTGTCCGTTACGGTATCATGTCAAGTGTGTGAATGTCACACCTGAAAGGGCCGAGAAGATAGGCAAGTATGAATGCCCTGTCTGCGCCAAGAAACGAACAAAGCATAGGTTACAGAAACTGACTGGATTGTTGTGAAAAGGTTAACTCAGTCATGCTATAGTTACTTGTACATCTTGAAGTCAAAGTTAGACATTTCGTTTACGTCAAAGGAGCCATAACCTTGATGAAAGGTACAGATTGTAGAGAACTAATGTACCCTTTTACAATTTGAGTTTGATCAAACTTATACTCTTATAGAAGATTACTAAAAGGACAGAATAAGTCCTTCAAGTGCAATATAATTAGGACTTGTGTTGGCTTTTTATTCAACAAGTTCAAGATCAGGTTGATTCATTTGCATATTGGAATTTGCATCTAAATGATGATTGTTGTCACGAATTGCATATTTTTATAAAACTAGTAAATAAATTACTCTTATCTGTTTCTATATATATAAACTAACCATGAAATCCATAACAAATTGAATATGAGGTTCTCTAGTTTTGAGAATGTTGGATTTTTGCATGATGTAGCTGGATTGAGAACCTTGTGCAGTCTATTTTAAATGCTAATTTGACGATAGTGTTTCCTTCTAAGGCTATGTGTTATGGGTTCATAATTTTTAACCTCCACATAAAGTGCATGCCACATCATCAGACCATTTTCTTTCACTTTTTCAACTGCACCATATTAGAGTGAAGGGAGTGGGGCGGGGGTTTGGATGTTGGAACCCAACCCACCCAAGGAACACCACCTGCCATGCTGGATGGGTTTGGGTGTGGCCCCAATGCCGTTAGAAATGAGACGTGCGTGGGGGCTTGAGGTGGAGGGAGGTGCAGGCCATTGATTGGTTGGTTATTTAAAAAAAATTGATTAGTCATTGACTGGTTGGTTATTTTCAAGCCCAAACTCAAGCCCCTCTACTCCCTTACCTTTTAGGGCTTAAGTTGGGAAGCCCACTAGTGCCACGTGTCAACTGATGTCCCAACCCAAGCTCCTCCACTCCCCACAGTCTTATGGTTTATCTACCCACTTTCTATTCAAGTAATGTTATATAAAAATAATGAAAACAAAAAACAAAACTAAACAGGTGGAACACATGTTTTTTATTTTTTTTTGTGGGAAAATCACAAGAATAAATACTTAGACCAAAGAAAAAAAAACTAAACTAAACATAGTTGGCCTCTGATTCTAGGGACCAACTTATGCTTTGCGTCTACCGATTATTGAATTACATCTGTAAGACCTTCTTCCTTGAGGTCTTAGGGTCTAGACGCAACAGGTTTCGATTGTGTCCGATGATGAGGGGCTTTAATCCCTAGACGCCACAAGTTTAAGATTGCGTTTAAGGTTTTGGGATTGAGTCTAAAAATTTGGGATTGATTCTAAAGAATGGGATTGAGTCTTAGAGACACAAACATGGGATTGCGTCTAAGGAGAAGAGAAGGTAGGAGGAGATTGCGTACTAGTTGTGCAATATACTTGGTCCCTAATAGACAGATGCCAACTATGTTTATTTTTGTTTTTTTTTTTACCGGTAAAGTGTTTATTTTGGTGATTTTCCTCTCATTGGATACTATAATTAATTCCCAACCAATTTGCTCCATCTTTTACAGCATGCAAGGTTAAGAGGCTCACGCTCTTACCCTCACGCTCTCTTTCCCCACTGGATATAGAACGTAGCATGCTATCATGTTTCCTTGTAGCCTTTTAAAATTACCCCACTACGAAGCACATGTGCTTACACACACACAAACATGCACCTTACATATTGATTCTTTTAATCGTTTTAAGGTTTGAATTACGTTCCCCCCCCTATATTGTTGACTCCGCCGCAACACATGGGATCATGCTAGTAAAGCATAAAATACAAATTCATTGGTATGCGCTTTACTATAAATTAATGGAAATCAAAGTCTATATTTATCTATCGGGTTATTGGTGAAAGATAGAGACACCAAAACGCGTTGAACTAGGATGCTTATACATTTCAGGAGATACCACACAAAGCTAAACTGCTAAGCAAAATAAAAATGTGTTTTCCATATATAAACAGAGGATTTTATTGATTGAAAAGCTTGATTTACACTATGAATTACAAAGGCTTAAATAAGCCAGTTACAACAACTCATTCAATGAAAGGGAGGATCTTTAGGCAAATAATAAGATGGTCAAAGACCACTATTAATTCTATCTAAAAATATACAAAAGTAATAATGAATGTGCTGAAAATCTGGATATTATTTTGCAATGTTATTCTTGTTAATATGCCCCGCAAGATGGAGGAGCCATCGGATAGTCGGATACTCCAATCTTGGATCTTAGACGAAGAAATGGCCTGCGGCCTAGCAGTTTCGAAAGTACATCAGCTAGCGGGTCTTCAGAATGGATGTGTTGCACACGTAGTGAGCCATTTGCAATTTTTCTCGAACAAAATGATAGTCCAACGCCACATGCTTCATGCGTGAGTGGCATACAGGATTTGCACATAGATAAGTTGCACACGCATTATCATACAAAAGTGTAGGTGAGGTTGACTTTAGAAAACCAAGTTCCAACAGTAAGTTTTGAACCCACGAAAGTTCAGTTGCACCTTTTGCTATTGTACTCGGCTTCGATGGAAGAACGAGAGACAGATTTTTGACGTGAGGAGCGCCACGAATGATGTTTGAATCGAGGTATATGAAGTAAGCCGTGGTGGAGCGGCCCCCATCCGTAATACCACCCCAATCTGAGTTGGTGAATGCTTGAAGATCAAGTCGAGAACCACGGTTGAGAAACAATCCATGGTGGATGGTACCCTTGAGATATCGAAGGACTCGTTTGAGGGCTTGCCAATGTCGTTCAGTGGGAGCATGCATGTATTGAAAGAGTCTATTAACAGCAAATGACACATCAGGCCGTGTAAATGCGAGGTATTGAAGGGAACCAACGAGATGTCGGTAAGGTGTAGGATCAAATTTTGACGACCTGTCAACAAGAGCAAGTGTTTCGGTGGAGCTAAGGGGTGCAGTACGAACTTAGCCCCTTCCATGTGGAACTTTGTAAGCAGGTTCTGAATGTGGGCATGTTGAGACAGGAAAAGGCCATTAACAGTGGAGATGACCTCTATCCCAAGAAAATGATGTAACATGCCAATTATGCTTTGCGTCTACCGATTATTGAATTACATCTGTAAGACCTTCTTCCTTGAGGTCTTAGGGTCTAGACGCAACAGGTTTCGATTGTGTCCGATGATGAGGGGCTTTAATCCCTAGACGCCACAAGTTTAAGATTGCGTTTAAGGTTTTGGGATTGAGTCTAAAAATTTGGGATTGATTCTAAAGAATGGGATTGAGTCTTAGAGACACAAACATGGGATTGCGTCTAAGGAGAAGAGAAGAGAAGGTAGGAGGAGATTGCGTACTAGTTGTGCAATATACGTGGTCCCTAATAGACAGATGCCAACTATGTTTATTTTTGTTTTTTTTTTACCGGTAAAGTGTTTATTTTGGTGATTTTCCTCTCATTGGATACTATAATTAATTCCCAACCAATTTGCTCCATCTTTTACAGCATGCAAGGTTAAGAGGCTCACGCTCTTACCCTCACGCTCTCTTTCCCCACTGGATATAGAACGTAGCATGCTATCATGTTTCCTTGTAGCCTTTTAAAATTACCCCACTACGAAGCACATGTGCTTACACACACACAAACATGCACATTACATATTGATTCTTTTAATCGTTTTAAGGTTTGAATTACGTTTCCCCCCCTATATTGTTGACTCCGCCGCAACACATGGGATCATGCTAGTAAAGCATAAAATACAAATTCATTGGTATGCGCTTTACTATAAATTAATGGAAATCAAAGTCTATATTTATCTATCGGGTTATTGGTGAAAGATAGAGACACCAAAACGCGTTGAACTAGGATGCTTATACATTTCAGGAGATACCACACAAAGCTAAACTGCTAAGCAAAATAAAAATGTGTTTTCCATATATAAACAGAGGATTTTATTGATTGAAAAGCTTGATTTACACTATGAATTACAAAGGCTTAAATAAGCCAGTTACAACAACTCATTCAATGAAAGGGAGGATCTTTAGGCAAATAATAAGATGGTCAAAGACCACTATTAATTCTATCTAAAAATATACAAAAGTAATAATGAATGTGCTGAAAATCTGGATATTATTTTGCAATGTTATTCTTGTTAATATGCCCCGCAAGATGGAGGAGCCATCGGATAGTCGGATACTCCAATCTTGGATCTTAGACGAAGAAATGGTCTGCGGCCTAGCAGTTTCGAAAGTACATCAGCTAGCGGGTCTTCAGAATGGATGTGTTGCACACGTAGTGAGCCATTTGCAATTTTTCTCGAACAAAATGATAGTCCAACGCCACATGCTTCATGCGTGAGTGGCATACAGGATTTGCACATAGATAAGTTGCACACGCATTATCATACAAAAGTGTAGGTGAGGTTGACTTTAGAAAACCAAGTTCCAACAGTAAGTTTTGAACCCACGAAAGTTCAGTTGCACCTTTTGCTATTGTACTCGGCTTCGATGGAAGAACGAGAGACAGATTTTTGACGTGAGGAGCGCCACGAATGATGTTTGAATCGAGGTATATGAAGTAAGCCGTGGTGGAGCGGCCCCCATCCGTAATACCACCCCAATCTGAGTTGGTGAATGCTTGAAGATCAAGTCGAGAACCACGGTTGAGAAACAATCCATGGTGGATGGTACCCTTGAGATATCGAAGGACTCGTTTGAGGGCTTGCCAATGTCGTTCAGTGGGAGCATGCATGTATTGAAAGAGTCTATTAACAGCAAATGACACATCAGGCCGTGTAAATGCGAGGTATTGAAGGGAACCAACGAGATGTCGGTAAGGTGTAGGATCAAATTTTGACGACCTGTCAACAAGAGCAAGTGTTTCGGTGGAGCTAAGGGGTGCAGTACGAACTTAGCCCCCTCCATGTGGAACTTTGTAAGCAGGTTCTGAATGTGGGCATGTTGAGACAGGAAAAGGCCATTAACAGTGGAGATGACCTCTATCCCAAGAAAATGATGTAACATGCCAAGATCCTTAATAGAAAACTTGTCGGATAAAGAACGGATGACCTGCTGAACAAAGGAGTCAGTATTGCCGGTGATAACAATGTCATCAACATACACTAGAAAGTAGCAAACAGTGCCCCCGCGATTGTAAATGAACAAAGATGGACCAGCAAGGGATTTTTTGAAACCAAGATGTAAAAGGAACTTAGTGAGTTCCAAATACCAAGCGCGAGGAGTTGTTTGAGTCCGTAAAGGGACTTACGAAGACGAAAAACATGATTAGGAAAGTCCGGATGGACGTATCCGGGAGGTTGGGACATGTATACCTCCTCATCCAAAGTGCCATGTAAAAAACCATTGTTTACATCTAGTTGGCGAAGAGACCAATTTTGAGATAAGGCAATGCTAAGGACCGTACGAATAGTAACAGGTTTGGTGACCGGACTAAAAGTTTCAAAGTAGTCTTTGCCATGCTCTTGGAGAAATCCTTTTGTGACAAGGTGTGCTTTGTATTTATCTATAGATCCATATGGATGTCGCTTGATACGAAACACCCACTTGCATCCAATTGGTTTGTGATGCGAATGAGGAACCAGTTCCCACGTGGCATTTGTGAGAAGTGCATTAAATTCACAATCCATAGCTGTGTGCCATGCAGGATCTTTTAAGGCTTGGTTGGGAGTGGTGGGTTCAACGGATGGTGGGATTGGGTGAAGGGTAGTTGTGTTGACTAAGTTGGAGTTGAAGTATTTTGGGTTCGGTTTGCGTTGGCGAAGAGGTTGCGAGGAGGAGGGTAAGGTATCGGATGTATTTGGTGGGGAGAGGGTGGATGTGGATGATGAATTAGATGTGAAGTCAGTAGAAGAAGGAGAAGTGGATTGATGGGCAGTGAATGAAGAGAGTGGAGAGGAGGTCGTGGGCTCGGGTGAGAGTGGTGAGGAATGAGATGGGCCGGAGGAGGATTGAGGAAGTGTGGATGCGTTTGTACTATTGGGCTTGGGTGAGGGTGGTAACAGTTGCTCTTGTAACCTCGGGAAGAAACTAAGGGAACTCAAAGATCAGAAGATCTATGAATTCCTTATGGATCTTGACAATGAATATTCTGTTATTCGAACCCAAATCCTCGCCATGAACCCGAAGCTTATCACATGGTTTCTGAAGATGAACAACCGAGGTCTATAACCTCTGATAAAAGATCATAAGTAGAGGTTGCTGCTTTCAAGATCATCGTCTCTGGGTGACATGAATGGAATCCTAAACATCGTCATAAACCAAAGCCAAGGGAGACAAAGAATAGTGAAGCGGTCGAGCACTGCACCCTTTGCGGAAGGGATGGACGTTCTCTTGAAGGCTGCTTTAAGAAAATCGGGAATCCTGATTGGTGGCCCGGGAACTGTAAGAAACAAGAAACCAAAGCGAGGGCAGCGTGCACTGAGACAAGTTCCAGTCCTATTCCAGGTTTGAACGCTAATTAGTATGCAATGTTCTAGAAGCACTTTACAAGGATGGAAGGAGATTCCATACCAGCCGCGTATATGGCAGGTAAGTGGGGTAGCATTGAAGATTGGGTTGTCGACTTGGGTTCCACCTAGCATATAACCCATGAAATTGATGCGCTTGAAAATCAAACCAAAGGTCATAATGAAATGCCTATCCTTATTCCAAATGGGGATAGGTACCCGTTGAAGGATGGGGCGAATGCACCTTACCAGGCGGGTCCAAAATACCAGATGTGTTATACATACCTAAATTCAAATGCAATATCCTGTCTGTTAGCCATTTGAGCAACGAATTGCAAGATGTTGTAACTTTTTTCCTGACTTTTGTGCTATGCATAAGCTGTACACGATGAGCTTGATTGGTGCGGCTGAGTGTAGGAGAGATTTGCACTAGATGGGGATGATTGGAAAAGATAGAAGAGCCATGGCGACAACAATTGACATTTGGCATAAAAGATTGGGTCACGCATCTAGTGAAAAGCTTACTCAAATTGATTTTCTTAATAGCGTTTCTTTTAATATAAGGTGTGATTCTTGATCAAAAGCTAAGCACACAAGACTTCCCTTTTCAACAGTGAGATTAACATTGTTGATTGTTTTGAGTTGTTACATTGCGATGTTTGGGGAAAATACCGAATTCCCTCTCTTTCGGGGGCTAGTAATTTTTTTTATTATAGGCCAGTATGGATTTTTCTACTAAAATTCAAACACCAAACTTGCATTTGCATGAAGATATTCATTAAAATGGTAAAAACACAATTCGAGCAGAACGTTAAAAGAATACGATGTGACATGGTGGTGAGTTTATCTCTAATGACATGGTAACCTTTTATAATGGCCAAGGGATCCTTTTGGAAACCACATGTCCACACACCGCTCAACAAAATGGGTGGTGGAAAGAAAGCATAGGCACCTTCTTGAAACGGGGCGATCCTTACGGTTTGAAGCAAACTTACCTAAGAAATTTTGGGGTGAGTGTGTCCTAATAAGTGCTTACATTATAAATCGGTTACTATCTCAAGTGGTCGGGAATAAAACATCATACGAAATTCTTTTCAAACAAAAACCCGATTACGACTTCATGAAAGTTTTTTGTTGCTTGGCCTACTATAGAAGCACCGAAACCAATGGAGATAAATTTGAAATGAAAGGGAGACCGGGCATTTTTTGGGTTACCTGCAAGGAACTAAAGGTTACAAAATTTATGATTTAGAAAATAAGAAAATGGTGGTTTCTAGAGATGTTAGATTTTATGAGCACAAATTCATCTTCACATAAATTATGAATGAATCTGGAGCAAAAGATTTTCTAGATTCCCCAAATTTTGCTCCTCAATTTGATAAAACACAACCCCATAATCATGTTCCTTAAAATCTTCCGACTAAAATCCCAAACCATGAGCCTAATGAAGACCCAATTCTTGACAGCCCAAGTGCATCAGCGCCTTCAAGGCCCAAATGAAATAAACAACTCAAATGAAGAAGCCCAAAACCAACCGACCCAAGGAAACAATTTGGATCTAGATCTATTTTGATTACAAATATACATCAAAATGTTGAGGAGTAAAATAAAAACAGCCACATTGTTAGTTTTCTTTTTAGAGTTCACGAACACAAGTTATTAGAGAAATTCAAATCAAATAAATTAAATGGGTTAAAAGTGTGTATAAAAATATTAGTGTGGGTTTAGATAATACCAATACTGGTAATGCTATTGTTCGGTTGAATGCCTTTCGGCTCGTCACGACACCAATACAGTACTGACGCTCATATAGATTAAGAACTGAACATGATTGATTGTTTGACCCACTTGAATTTGAATAAATAGTTCTAACAATGCCTCTCTTTAACATCCAATATATGGTTTAAAGCCCACAATAGCGCTCTCCATATTTTTTTTGTTTAAATCGTTGACAAGAGGTAAAGTGTAGTGGGGTCCACCATACAATGCAATAGCGATCGTTATTTGGCTGGCGAATGAGATAATTGCGCCCAGGAAATAGGGTAGGGACCACAATTTTAGACACACTAACTATGTTTACAAAACCATACCGATTAGGCGATTAGGCTAGTTGGATCCGCCCGATCGACTTTATCGATTTGATGGTTTAATTATATGACGGTTCAACCTGATTTTTTAACTATTCATTTCAAAACAAATATTATGTGTAAGAATAAAAAATAATAGACATAATTCATGATCATAATGCATATTTACCTACATATACTAATAGTGAAAAAAGTTATAAAAGTTAGTTATATGAATGGTTCGGTTTACACTAGGTTTCAAGTTCCAAACAATACCATTAAACCAATAAACTGTAAAATAAACCATTTAGATCTCAAACCCTTCGACTTGCTTCCATTTGAAAGTCAAGATTGGTTTCATCGATTTATATAAACAAACTAAAATTACAACAAATATTCTAACCAAACTAACTATATCACCACCATTGATGAACAAGAACTCCTTGTTCTCTCAATGATCTAAACAAATCTAAACATTGCCCATAAGTCTTCACATATTTCGGACTCCTAACACCAGGACAACATTTTTGCCACCGATTATAATGACATTCAAGAAACATTTCATCAATCAAACAAATCGCACCCGTTTCAATCAACCTCGGGACCAAATCGAATTCGGTCCCTTCGACATCCATCTTCATCACCACGAAATCGTTCTCACTCACCGTGTCCTTCAACCACTCAGCGAAATCAAACCCTTGTATCACATCACTAGGCCCCACATTCCCACCACCCGAGTTCATGGGCCTTATTCGGCCCATTCCACGCAATTTCCCAAAACCATCAGGCCCATGAGTTCGACCCATAATCCCACCATCAGGATTCACGGGTCTAACCCCGGGGAAACTAGACCCCACATTCCCACCACCAGAGTTCATGGGCCTTATTCGGCCCATTCTTCGCAATTTCCCAAAACCATCAGGCCCATGAGTTCGACCCACAATCCCACCATCAGGATTCACGGGTCGAACCCCACCCAATATTCCCCACTTACTTTCATTACCAACAATTCGACCCGCAATCCCATTACCTGGGTTCACGGGTCGAATCCGGCCCATTCCCCGCGGTTCCCCAAACCCTTTACCACCCAGTGTTCGATTAATTTCGAACACTAAACTCTCATTCTTCACCCATGCTGCATACGGCAACAATGTCACACCTTTCTTCGACTTATATTCATCATAAAATCTTCGATCCGCCTCAATCGCGTATATCTCAAACGTTTTATTCTGTTTGGGATATTGTTTCTTAAACCAACTAACAATACTAGAACCATAGCTTCTCGAACCAACGTCTATATAAACATACCTCTCTTTAAAACTAATATCCATCATTCCAGCCATATATTTCACATTATTAATATTTCTCTTCAACGTGATCCACGGTTTCAACGGTTCAGATTCAATCAACGGCTCAGATTTCCTTAGTAACTCCTGTTTGTATCCAGGAACATGACACTTGTTAATGTAACTTGTGTCTGTTATATATACATTCTTGATATCAGATTCTTTCTTTATTATTACGTTTTCATATATATGAAACGTATTACCGTTGAATATTTCTGTGAGTGTGATGACGTAAGCGAAGCGGATGGTGAGGAGGAGAACGGAGAGGAATAGAAACCGGACGACGACGTTTCGAGGGGTGACGGGTTTAATGGTGGTTAGTTCCATGAAAGTGTAATATAAGTTAAGTGATTTGCATGTTAGTGATGATGAGATGAGGTGTGAAAGAGTTAATTGTGGAAGGTGTTTTTGCATGGGGAAGGTTATGACTTATGAGAAATAGTTGGAATTTGGAGGTAATGAAGAGGATGAAGATGAATTGTTTTTGAAGGGAGGAAATGAGTGGGTTCGACAGATAGCGGTGTCAACGCGTCCTATTCATGCTATATTCTCTTTTTTTAACGGTAAACTAAATATCATTTGAACTGTCAGTGGGTTAGCACTGAACAAATGGCTACCCACTGGGTAGCCGAAGTCCATCAAGCCACCAATTCGGGGAAAAACCTGCCACCCGAAGGCCCACTGTAGTAAAACTCCTTTGGATCGGAGTCGAACTTCAGACCAAATGGCCTAAAGCTCTTATCTTCATTTCCCCATACCACTCCACCAAATGGTGGGTGGTTCTTGGTATATTCTCTATTATTATTTTATTATTTATAATTATTTATTTTATTATTATTGTTATTGTTTTTTTTTACTGAAAACGTTGCTTAGAGTGTACCTTAAAGTTTAAACTAGTAATTCTATATTATTTCTCTTTAACCTTAACCACGTTGGCTATGACATCCACTTTATATAAGAGGCTAGCTAGTTACTTTATCAAGCGGACTAGTATCATATTATTCGGTGAAATTTAGTTGATTTTATAATAGTATTCACATTAGCTTACCTATATTTGTATGAGTTACTTCCTTATATTTTAGGATGGTTTGTCAATGGGTGTGAGTAGACGAGATGGGGAACCCATCATCTGGATGTACGTCCACTATGGTAAAACTCTGACTCATGCATGACACTTTGTTAAATAAAAAGACCTCAACCGGCGCCCTCCCTTCAAAAGTCATCCTAAGGTTAGAGTACTTATGTAATACGAGTATGAATTAATAGCTTAGTTTGAAGAGATTATGAACATAGAAATAATTTGTCTTCTAAGAATCCTCCAAAAAGAAAAGGAGAAACTTCTATACCATTTTGGCATGGACCCTATGCATGTAATCTGTTACATGTACAAATGTCCAACTCAATCTATAGACAATAATCACAACGCTTTGTTTGTCTACTTCGTTATCAAAACATTAAACAACATTATTTATATATTTAACAGTAGGGTTTTACTATATTTACAATGAATTACAAATTATGCTTGAATGTAAATTTTTTTGATATTTATTTTTCTGAAAAGACAAATACGGTCTTCCAATCAATACTACTAGGAGAAGGAATACGTAAATTCCAAAGATCAAAAGAGATCGACAAAAGTGTATCGACAACGTGACGACTTCAAGAATACTTGAAAGAGGTTTCAATACAAAAAAAGAAAATGTTTTAGGGACATAAGGTATTTTTAATTAAATCGATACCCTCTTCAGTTATATTAAGTAACCGATTAACTAATTAAATAATTGCGTGCAATTACTCCAACTGAGTTAGTTTTTTTTTTTTTGAAAGGAAACTTTTATTTAACTGAGTTAGTTAAACTAGTACAAAAGAGGAGATCGAGTGAAAGCACAAAAATTTCTATCACAAGCAAGAATGACCAAAAAAAATCAGGAATTAGAGAAAGCAATTAAAAATATATGAGAAGACGCTACTTAGATTAGATTATTGCAACAAAGAGATCTTCAACAATGAAAGAAATACAAAGTAACATCCTAACTATTATAGTTTGTGTTTGTTCGTAACATGTTACATGTCATGGGTTAACAACACTAACGAGGAGGGAGAAGATAAACTATGACTTGAAGACCAAGATCAATAAATTAGATGTGTTATATTCATGTAAGTCTTTGAGACCAACCTTGGAAGACAAGGTAAATTTGTTAAACTGCATTTGAAGATAAAAATGAATTCATGATGATTGATGAAGACAATTAATTAAAAGATAATGGACGAGAATATAAGCATCCTTTTACTTGATTGATTACTTGAAAGCGAAGTATAATATCCTGAAGGATGTACTTAAGTGTTGAATCGTCATCTCCAACATTATTCTTAATAAAAGCTTGGCAAAAGATTACGTACAAGTTGTCTCATAACATATGGAATAAAAAGTAACTTGTCATGTACTACATTAACATGATAACTTTGCTTGCGTAGTGTCTGTCTCTTTGACTCAAATATGCATATTTTTTTTCCTTCTTACTTAACATCACATATGATTATT
Organism: Ambrosia artemisiifolia; assembly: GCA_032199755.1. NCBI lineage: Eukaryota > Viridiplantae > Streptophyta > Magnoliopsida > Asterales > Asteraceae > Ambrosia > Ambrosia artemisiifolia. The sequence goes on along the minus strand of CM063528.1, from coordinate 12,192,831 downwards.
TAGTTAGAAACATATGTTACACATGGTTAGGTATAAGTGATAATCACGAGCTATAAAATACAAAACTTTGGAAACATACACTACAAGAATATTGAGCATAGCGACGACGGCTTTAGCGACGACGTCGTCGCTAATGCTCAAAACAATACAGCTGTCATGTGGCTTTTTCAGAAAGGATCTGGACCGTTACGACCGTTTATCATCTGACGGCTGGACCGTTCGTCCACGATCGATTTCTTGTAGTGATATTCAACTTGAAATCCACGATCGACCACAAATCAAATGTGTCTCATTCACACATCAACCATACACTTTATGCGAAAACCAAGCATATGTCGATAATTGATCACCCGTCTAGCAAGGATCAATCATCAACATTTTGTCTCAATATCCCACTTTTAGAAACTCGAGCTCTAATGTTCTATAACAATCATAATAAAGAATCAACTAAGAATAAAATCCATTCAAACCTAGACGTTCTTTAACTTCTTAAGATTTATAAAGAAACTAGTGATAAAACAAATAAAGAAAATACTTTAATAATAAACTTGTAAAAAAACCGAATTATGCATGAATACTAGATATGTGCACACTGCACACACCTAGTATAAGTTTTGAACACAAGTACCACTTAAGCTATCTCATATTTGTTACTTCCATGTTAACCCTGCAACAGTGCAACTAAACATGCGGCAACCAATAAGTCTCATCAACTTTCCAAAGGACAGCAGTCCTTTTGTGTTTTGAAAGTTCTAAGATAAGTGCATTCTTATTTTCATGCAATGAAATTATTTATCAATAATTTTGTTGAAAGTTCTGATTGCAAATGAACACTAACCACTAATGTTTTGAAAACTGTACAATTAATTGAACAAATTGAACAGTTTTTAATAACTGAATTACGTAACAATTAATTTAACATATTAGAAAAGAGAAATTACTATAATTTTTGTATAAAAAGTATTGATAGTGGAGTAATGGCAGACCCCAGTTTCCTCACTACGAAACTTTGACTGGATTTACACATTTGATACAACTTTAAAATCTTAACATCTTTAAATAAAAAAACAACTATCTATTCTAACGGGATGGGGCACTCATCGGTTACCCTAATTCGGCAACCGTTGCCAATTCGTAATACCATCGTCACCCCTTCTGCAACGGTGAAAATCAAAACTTCTCGACAAGAAGTTACCGTTCAAATTTTGTTGAAATCAATGCTTATTTGACTACTGGCAACGGTCATAACCTTGCCATCAGTTGCTTTAGTTTTTTTTTTCTTTATGTATTTTAAAACCTATATATACATGTCAAATCTTTACAATTTTAGCAAGGCCGGCCCTAAGGGGGTGCGGGGAGGATTCCCGGACCGGGTCCAATTTTTAAAGGGGCACTTTGAGCGGCAACGAGTGTTTTCTTTCTGCAAGTATTTTCTTTCTGTTTTCGACTAAAAAAAAAAAGATATCATCTTAAACATCACTGGTTATAAATGCAAGAAGTTGATATTTGTGTTGTGGTACAGTAATTGTGCAGCCTTTGCAGTAAATATTAAATATATATTAGTACTACAAAACAGTAACTGTCTCACGTTTTTGCACATGATGCAAGTCAAATTCATTTTACTAATAAAAAACTTTTGAAGTTTAGACATAAAATAATGACCCTTCAAATTATTATGGAATTTTAAGAAATGGTGGTTTTTTTTATGGGCCAATTAGCCAGAAATGTTAATTTTTATAATTATTACGACATTTTCAGTTCTATATCTGGTTCGACCAGTCCGAATAGGGAACCGATAAGGACACCAGTTAAAAGTCCGCTTCAGTTATGAAAATATTGCTTAAAAGACCTAAGACTAAGGGGTATATATTTCGCGGCTCGGCCCGGTCACCTGAATTTCAAGGGCCGACCCTGAATTTTAGTCAACTATTCAACATTTCACCCAAATTTTCACCATTCACTCAAATCTTCACAATGGCTTTTATCACTTTTTCGAACACTAATCTCGGGATATTATTACCGGCTGGTAATTCCGAAGACGATTTTTATAAACGATAGTAGCATAAAGTATTTTAAAGATATCATTGAACAAGCCGAAGAGGAACACCACTACATCCTTGCGTATTCATACAAAAATCGTTAAACATGATCGTGTTAAAGGTAACGAAACTCTTATGAATGATTATTTGTTGATGAACCAAAGTACAATACCGAACATTTTCATTCCCGGTTTCGTATGTCGAAAAGGTTTTTTTTTTTAAATTATTGGTAATGCACATATTCATGGTTTAGATAGTGGTGTGACAAGAGGTATAAAAAGCATTTACGGCGATACAGAAAGTTGCATCCACTGTGAAGCAACTCATGTCCAGTAACACTCTTGATGAAAACGAAGAGTACTTACAAATGTCCAAAAGGATTTCGTGGGAATGCCTACAATTTTTCAGCAACGCCGTAAATCAACTGTACGGTTATGAGTTCTTGAGTAAGCCGACAAGCCACAATGTAGCAATTTTGTACCAAAAACATGAGGAAAACATCACATTCCTGGGATTTTAACTAGTATCGATTGTACACATCTGGTTTGGTGAATGTGTCCCAAACATTTACGAGGCCAAGTTATGAGAGGTGATCACGAATACCCAATAGCGATGCTCGAGGCGGTTGCCTTGGAAGATTTATGGTTTGGTTGTGGTCCGCCCGATTAACTCAATGACATCAATGTTCTCTATACATCTCCAAATTTCTTGCAGACCAGAATAGAACTATACCTAAATGTCCATTCAAGTGAATGGACATACATACAAACGTGGATACTATCTAACCGATATGATCTACCCTATTTGGTCAACGTTTGTGAAGACGTTTCCATACCCAACCGATCCAATTGAAAAGCGGTTTACTTAGGCGACCAATGCGTGCTATGACTGTAGATAAAATTATGAGCTTGATGTATACGTGCATAATATTGCACAACATGATCTTAAAGGATGAAGGAAAAGCTTTCTCACCAATGCACATCCTGGATCATGTTGTGCAACCCTTTTTAAATGATGACGCCCTCACCGAGTCGATGGATCGAGATACTCATTTTCAACTTCGATTTTTCTTGTGGCACATATTGCATCTCAAGATCCAGCATACCTCGATGAAGAGCCACGACAACAAAACAACCAAAACGAAGACCAGGAAGACAAAAACGATTTAAATTTGAATTATGTTTTTTAACTTGTTTGAATTATGTTTTTTTAATGTATTTGAATTATCTTTGTACTTTTAATTTATTTGAATTATCTTTTTTTAATTAGATTAATTGTTTAAATTATTCAAAATTAAAATACTAAAATAGTTGTAGGCAAAGTATCCTATAATACCGCAAGTGATTTGGTGGTTCTATGGTACTTTGAGTGAAAAATACGTGACAAAAGCTAATTGGTTAAGGCTCGACAAAGTATCTTTGAGTGTCCATTCCCCTCAATATAATCTAACCAGGTTCTATCTAATGTCTTAAATTCCTCTTCCTACTAAGCAGTCGGTGCCCTACTCTTTCCTCTATAATCTTTTTCTCACCTTGCTTATATATATTTTGTGACTTTTATCCCTGCCTACTAAATTACAAAGGATTCTTTAACATTTGGGATCATGAATTGTCATTTCATTGTAGTATTATTTGTACGTATTATTCTTAGATCTAAAATTACAAATATAAATATATTATATGTTCCTCTTATATTTTTCGTATGTTTTATAATACGTATAAGATAAAGATTTGGATCTTGCAAAGTACATTGATTTAAGGTATGGAAGTGAGTGTTATAGTTGGGATGCTAAATAGTAAATGGTAATAATAAAGGCATTTAGGTAAGGTCCTTTTCCTACGCCTCTAAAAGGGGATCGACCTCTTAATTATACGAAAATATAATATTACTTTTAAAAGTATTACACTAGATTTGTAAGTTATTTTATGGATATGGGTAGCAAGAAGCAAATTGTTGTGAACATAAGCAAGCTCAAGATAAGCTTGTTTCGAGAAATGAATAATGATTTTATAAATTCAATTAATCATGAGCAGGACAACTTTGTTTATACCCACATTTAGCTCATCAGAAAAGGAATCAATAGCCATTACATTCCTTATCTCTGCTTTTTTTATTCTATATATTTTTTTTGGCTAATGGTCGTATTTATACGAGGAAACAATTTAGTAGAAGTAATCAGTGCTTTCGAAAAGGCTTAAGACATGCTTATATTGATAATAGATAAAGATTGTTTTCAACCGAATGTTACAATATGTTTAGAGCACCTCTAATGGGTAGGGACATTTGGATCTACATGGTGTCTAGGTAGAGGAGAGAGCCAATATGGGGTAGCCCATTTGGTAGAGGCTTGTGCCTCTTAGAGGGGAGGTCCTGATAAAAGACGAGAGAGTGAATGGTGCTTATGTGGAGGCATCTAAAAATTTATGCGTTGGAGATAATGAGATATCCATAATTTTTACATCTCACATATGATCTAGATTTTATACTGATTAAAATTCAAGGGTGTGTTTGAGTCGAAAAAATTCGACAAATAGAATCGGATCATGGATTCCAATTTTTAATGTGGTTGCTTTAACATTCTACCACCACCTTCTCACCCGCCATGAACAATGCCCCAGCAATCCCAACTCACCCACCCAACCGTCGTTGACCCCCGACCCCAAACTCAGCCCACACACCCCCCACACACCCTAACAGTTAAAAACTAACTTTTATGGCGGGTGAGAAGGTGGTGGTAGAATAGCCGGTTTCTTTAAATATTATATATTATGTTGAAAGAAACATAATATTTTTATATGTATTACACCGGTTTGTATAATTTAAAGATATTTCATAGAAATAGGTTAAAGGATTTGCAACTACGTTTTGTCCTTTGGGAGCTCATATTCATCTTGTTTCTGCATGGTGCTCTTTTAACTTAAATTATTTTTGATCAAATGTTAACACTTGGTAAATTATAGGAATAACATGTATACCCCATTACCCCATCATGGCATCATGGTTTTTTATGGCTACATTCGTTTCCAATTCTTTTGTTTGCTGATAAAAAAAATTGGTTGATAAATCAAGCATAAAAAAGAGTCCACGAAGAAGAAATAAAATAAGCTTGAACCAGCTACATGTTAAACTATACATTTTGGTTTGATCACTAATAAGACTAATAATACCCCCTTTACCACATTGTTTAGAAGATTGTTTTTTCATAGAATAGAGCTACAATACATATTTTTTGTGCAAGTAGTGTGTGTCATTGAAGGGTTGGTGCAAATGGTGAATCCGCAACTTAAAGTTGCGGATTATGCTTATGTGAACAACGCTTTATGATCTCGGTTGATAACTAGGAGGGAAGGGAAGGTGACTAGGACAGAAGGCCATGAATCCGCGAGTTGAAGTTGCGGATTACCTTTCTCTCTCTGACACATTGCAAAGGCTTGTGAAGGGACTTGCAAGTAGTTGGAACTGGTGTTGGATGTATTAGTATTGTTGGGATAATAATAATAATTGAAATGGTAACCACAATTTGAACTTGCAGGTATACCACTACATAAATGGTAAGATAGATGGCAGAATTTTACATTCCAAATTGCGTATTCCATTTTCAAACGATTCTTTTTCCTTGGATGCAGAAGAAGTTTGCTTCACGTTTCCACATTATCTATCATTCCATTTCTATATTTCCACACTACCATTCCCTATTTAATAATCAAATATGTTTTCTTTATTTCACATGCAAAATAATACCATCCACGAAAATCCACATTATCTATCTTAAAATTTTCCAACCGAAAACTATTGTTTCTGAAAAACACAACCGTTTATCTATTTCATCGGCCATATAGTTGGAACAATATGTTTTTTTTGGAGCAGCTTTGATCGGTGTTACATCTGCAACATATCTACCACAAACTATAACCGTTCCTCAAGGTTGAGCTTGATTTTGGTCCTATGACTGTTGTACCATTAATGGGCAGGCCCATTAGGACGTTTATGCCCTCTAACGTCACTGTCGCTTCACCAAATCGTAGGTGAAACAAGAACAATTGAACAAACCAACTATGGAAATGCAAACCACCCTCACATGAATGCAATATAAGCTCAAATGAACTATAAACAGGTTCATTCCTTCTATTCACCCAGTGCCGGCTTTGATGGTCGGTGACGCCATGAGTATTGGTTTGATTACTCTTATATTTATTTTCAAAGAAACAACTCAAATACAAGGATAACATTCTCTAGATAAATCAGTTTCTTAGACCATGTGTAGTGGGGGGCTTTATATATAAAGCCCCCCTTTCTGATTGGTCCACGTGACTGCTGAGTCAGCATAGAGAGATAAAGTGAAAAAGGGGTGTAGTGGTGGGGCTTTATTTATAAAGCCCCGGTCAAAGGGTCAAACCCATGCATTTTGTCTTCTCTGCCATGTGTCACGTGAGTATTGGAGGCAAGCAAATGGGGGTAGCGCCATTGCTAAAACGCCTGAACGTTTTTTGAGACCATAGCGCCCCCCCTCTCTGGTGTTCCCGGCGCTATACCACCACAAAACGCCCCATCACGCCACCACTACACACGCTCTTATAAGTGTCGAAGAAATAATTGGTGGTTACCGAAACTAAGATATAATAAACAGTAACATAATAAACAGTAACACACCTACCCCTTGATCCTCACCAACCATATGTCTCATGTCATGTTACTTATCACAAATCAGACCATTAGTGTCCAAAAAAGTTTTCAACAAAAAAGACCAATCATCATGGTTGGCTTCTGCAGCTATTCTTAACAATGATTTTTACCTGTGATGCGCGTGGGGCGCTTAAAAGAATCGTTAACATCTCCAACTCTTCATTCTTATCATCCATACAGGTTAGCAATATCACCTTCTTCAAATTGGGTGACCTGGCAAGGATAAACTTCAAAAACTCCATCTCAGGCGCGGAGTTACTAAAACCATCAACCTCCAATTCATTCAGACGCTCCAACCAAACGTCTGAATATTCTTCAAATGTAAAGAACTTCTCATTACAATAGCCCCCATCTGTCAACATCTACAACAAGAGTTTTGTGTTAGTGAATTTAGGCATTAGAATCCAAACAAACGGGACATAAGATACACTTACATCGCTTACATCTAGCTTGATTTTCTCCAAATTCGGAGAGCATTTGATCAAAACAAAAAGAAAAGTCCATCCATTGGATTCATCCACCCTCATTTCTTTGAAACAAAAGTATTTGAGATGGATTAATGAGATTGGGATCTCTTCTGGAACCGAGGCTTGAACTCGATACTTCAACCATAGGCCAAATTAAATGATTAATAAAAATTTTATAATAACTTTTCTTCTAGCATATATAGTCTTGGTTTAAAAAAGCGTGAGGCGCTCCGAGGCGTTTTGGTTCCAAAATCCGAGGCGCGGGGCTTAAAGCGCGAGGCGAGAGCTTCACGTATGTGAGGCGCCCAAGGTAAAAAAGAGTAAAAAAATATTTATACAAGTCAATACTACATATTCTACTTGTTAATCAATCCTAAAAACAATAACATAATTATAAACACACTTAAACTATTCATTAAACAAACACTTAAGCCGAAACACACTTAAAAAACTTTAAAAAAAACCCTGATTTGGATTTTTGGCCCAAAAAAACCGTAATTTTGACTGAGGCGGCGCCTCAAGCGCCTTGGCGCCTCAGGCGCGCCTCACAGCGCTTCATGTAGTTTAGCGCCTCAGGCCAAAAATAGCGCTTTCCTAGCGCCTCGGGCGCCTCAAGCGCGCCTGAGGCTCGCTTTTTTAAACCAAGTATATAGTGTATATAGTTACTACATACCTCACTGATATCACGAGAAATAGTCAAATGTTCAATCACAGGTAAACACTTGAAAAACTCCATAACTGAGAACGTGCGAAAGAGAGGCTGAACCAAGGAATCAACCGTACTGACTGAAACCAGAAAAAGCCCACAGAACGTATTGTCATCCGTGGTAAGCTGCAGAAGCTTACACTATTTAGATAAGTTTTGAAAGCCCGTGAGAATAGATTCGTATAAAAACTTACCAGTTTCAAGCTCTTAATTGACGGACAAACAGATAAAAGTTGCATAAGACATTCTGTAGAGATACATACGAACTCCAAAGATAAGCTTGTAAGACTACCAAATCCATTGAACACTGGTATGCGGTCAATTTTACAAGAATTAAGAGATAAGTCTGTTAACTGATGCAATGAGAAAAGAGACACGGGTAGACTGAAACCAGTCAACTCGAGTGTTAATTTTAAAACTGTATGGTTCGTCGACAAATCAAGCATTATTTGATCAATTTCATACTTTGTGTCTTGTACATTCATTATAAGAGTGAACTCCTGTATGGGACCTTGGCGCAGTGACAGAACCTGGTATATAGCCTGGAGAAGTTTAGACCTTCGGTCGTTGGTTCTCATGTCGCGTTCAATGCGAAATATTTTCTTCCCATTGGATAAATGCCGCCTTTCAGTTAAACTTATCACAGTTGACAGAGAAAACACAAGTTTAGGAATTGTGGTCCATTTGTACCTCCATTCCTTTGAGAGGATACTTGTCCTAGCTGCGTCTTCAATTGGTAAAAGACATAAGATGGTTTCTATTATCGTTTGAGGAAGTGTGGCGATTATATCCAATCGTTGAGCTTTCATCTCCGGGCGTTTTTGTTGGATCAATGGTGCAACTGTGAAAATCAATAAGATAAACCATGTTTACTACCCGCATAGACAAATAATAAGACGAATACAACGTTGATAATCATCCGATGATTCGAAGTAAAGGTTCATACATAGTTGTGGCTTTTTTTTCCTTCTTAAACTGTTTAAGTTCCAACCTCCAATACATCTGTTTTTTTTTTTTTTATAAACGGATTTTATTGCATTCCATGAAAGCGAAAATTACATCACAATAACAGGCAGATGGGCAACAAGCTACACCGCCAACCCTTTCTGTATGGCGAACCCTAGTCTACTGAAGACGAATCATGCCCCATGGGTCGAGACATTACTATGTATAACCCGTTGGACTCTGGTAAAAAAATACCGAAGCAATTCGGTTCTTGGAAAGAGTACAAAAGGTGGTGCAGAGTAACTCCCCAGCGACCAAGGACTCACGTTTTATTTTTAATAGAGTTGGTTTTGCTATTCAAAAGGGGGTAGCGGCGCAACTTGTAGCCCGTTTACCCGTCACTCACTTGTAAATCTTGTTGGTTTTTAATGACAATGTTAGTATTTTATTCTAAAAAAAAAAAAAAAATCCTCTAATGTGCAATAAGAATTCCTTTTACCATTCAATTAAAAAACTCGAATATTTAACTTGATTGAATGCATACAAATGTATCGAAGCATATTATGCTATTTGACTTCGGTGGAAGATAAAATTTCATTATATGTAACTATGTTAATTAAGAAAGCTAACAAGCTTACTGGCCCCAAATATATGACATATATATACACACAATTATGAACTCATCACTGTCTCAAGAGTAACCCTAATTCACGAATTGGGATTCAAAGGGATAAAAATTTACAAAGAAAACTCACCTGATTGTTGAAACTAAGGAGAAATTAGAGTTGGCTTAAAGATTTGCTGCATTTAACTCCCTTTTTCCATCTCTCCATTTTATTTTATTTTTTAAATATGTTGAAACGAGGGCTTACAAGGTGATGTCATGTAGGTAGCGCCACAAACGAACACGAATAAGGCATTGTCTGTGATTGTTTGTTAAAGAAATCATGTGTTCATGAACAGTTCATTAAGAAAACATTTGTGTTCGTGTTCGTTTGTTAATTTTGTTCATGAACGCACACGAACACTAACGAACATTCGCATCGGAGGTGAATGGAGGAGGACGTCAATGCTGAAAGATATAAACATATAATGAGCGTAGATACTAAAAATGAGTTTATTGATCTCATATAGTTATATATTTACCTCACACATATTATTTATTTATTTGGGTACAATAAATATAAATAAAAGAAAATAAAAAAAATATAAACCCTATTAAATTATTAAACATAAACGAACGCATTACCCAACGTTCACGGACATAAACGAACGAACGCGGCCTCTGTTTATGTTCGTTCGTTTAAACTAAAGGAACTTTCCGCCAAACGTTTATGAACTTTTCGCTGAAAATTCAGTTCATTTGCAGCCATGTTGCCAGGTACACTTGTGACTAATTAGCATATTTAGTCCCTTTAGTTACAATTCAACCACCGAGCACTGGAGCTTGCACGGTGTGGTGGTATGGAAAGGGTTTGTGGAGCCCTTCCGTATCATCCCATCACACTATGCCCGACGTGAAACAGAGCATGGTGAACTTTAGGGGTAAATAACCATCGGCGTGGGCCAAATGAAGGTGCAAAGGTCTGCTTTTCGTTGGTGGTCAAAACTAGCCGTTTTCAAATGGCTAGTTAACTAAAATATTTTTTTTTATTTAAAAATGTTACACATATATAGGATTCGGTTCTATTGAGAACAGATGTGAGTTGAGAGAACTATAACAACCCATCCTAGTCATTCTATCTTTTTAATCAATGGTTATGATTGAATTTGAAATTTTTAGGTATATGTAAAATTAGCTTGTGGTTTAGAGAGCATTTGTGTAATTTGACATAATGACTTTGATTCTTTTCTAACATAAATCATCATTATCATCTCTCTCGTTCTTTTTAAATACAAATAACCTAGACATCTCACCCTTCTCTATTTCATCCTCTATTTGTCTAACACATTCACCTTTTATGTGACTTGTAGTGAAATAAATCAGGATGCTTGTTTGCGATTTCATCGTTCTGTCTGTCCAAAGTTGGAAACCCTCATCATAAACCCTAATAAATTTCATCAGCATAAATTAATGGTAGTGATCGGCGTTGATGTACTGATCAAAGATAGGGAAAATTTATGTTCCTAATTACCCTAGACTAGCAAGGATAAACAGTGCGCTGAACAACGAAGAGTTTTTGGTTAGTATCTAGTGTCAATTGATTCGTGAACATAATGTAAAATTGATTCTTTGATTAGGTTATTTAAAGGATACTCACACCAAGGATTTGGGTTTTATACATTCAATAAACAATCTAGTTCAATAGCACATTCACTACTACATAGACATAGTTAAGTTTACAACATTCACACATTAAATAATAAATAGACTCTTCAATCAAACAACAATTCTTTAACGATTCTAGACCGAATCATTTGTGTTGTATGATGAGGTTATTATCAATTACCAACTCACTATCCAACGCTATCAATCAATAAACCTTATTCTCTAATGATAAAAACCAAATAGAAGAAACAATGTTATGACATGATCAAAAGATCAAAAGAGCAAATCTTCGACATAGTAATGGGATAAAATCAATTTTTTTTATTCTAAAAATATTAATCCGAAGTATCTTAATTGGAAAAGTTAAGTTATTAGTCTTTAATTTGATATCATAAATCCCTTAATTCAAAAAGTTAAAATATTATCCAAATAATAATTTCCCTACATAATTCATAATTTTTGTTCAAGAAACCTAAGCAGTTCCTCAAGCTTTCGACCTGCATGGGGTACTACAGAACCTTAGAACTCACTCTCGTATCCGCGAACGAGCTAAGGAACGCCCGCAAGTCTAATGTTTACGCGGCTCAGACCCTGTATGGAACTTCCCATGAAGTTCACTATTAACGAAACCGCAGCCCTTCTCTTCATAAAGGTCAAGTCCCCGAGATTGTTCGTGGATAAGAATCTGGGACAAGTCCGTTTGCCAATCAAAGACCTTGAAGGGACTGTTCAGATGTTGAGTTATCTCGATAGAGGACAGGATGGTGATCCTAAAGGGGTTCTAAGTTTTTCATATAAAGTTGGAGCGAACCGCTAGAGCTAGTTCAGTTTATCGACCGCGGCTGCCGGCTGGTGTGTGGCGTTGGTGGCTATTCCAGCTCTGCTAATGGGTTTGGAACTGGTTGCAGTTGAGGATTGAGGTCACTGAAATTATAGCCAACTTATAATAATAAAAAAAACCTTCAACCCAAAACTGGATCCAGTGTGCATCTCTAACCATACCCAAAACTTTAGAATTAGAACAGCATATTAATCGAATAATTGGCTACAAAAAGACAGCAAGCAATATCGAAAATAAAAGACGGTTTCTGTTCAGTCTTTTTCTCACAAGCAGGTTGCAAATCACCCGAATCATTGACAAATCATCGTCCTGTTAACAAACTCGAAGGTGGATCGCTTTAGAAATAATTTAGAAGTCATCATCAGCATCTTCACTATAGGCATTATCGTCTTCGTCATCATCATAGGCCTTCTTATTATCATTGTCATCATCCTTGTCTGAATCCGCATACAGGTTGTCACTGGAAGTCATGTTTTCATCACTATCGCTGTCTAAGTTTCTTCTAGCAGACTTACGTGGCCGAAGAGGAATATTAAACATGCGCCGATACTTATCAGGGCTATCCCACCATGTAGGAGTAGTGATTATCGCTTTTTCCAGCCAATACGGGTCATACGGGACTTTGGCTCTGAATTTTGAATAGAATTCAGCAAACCCGTGCATTATGGTCCTTAGACGGGGACCTTTTTTTCCCAATAGAAAGTCACGGATACCTCTTACGAACAGCCTAACAGAGTCACGCTTGATGATGTATATATACTGAAAACACCCAGTAAGATAAGACAAAATCAGCGTTAGCGGGTCAACCCACAATGTTTAAAGTTTAAATCCAAAAGTAAGGATGACATGTTTTGACCCGAACCCATATCAACCCATTACCCAACGGGCACGTCCATTTCAACACATTCGATTGTTGTTGAACAAACTTTAACAGTTAGAAAAAATTCCTTGAACAGTTTAAAAAAAAGAAGCAGATGATTAAACTGATTACCAGAATGATTAGCGAAACAAATGCCAACGTCACTTGCAGTACATCATCCCAGAGCCCGGCAAATCCTTCATCATCCGTCCCACCAAATCCGCCACCGCCACCACCGCCGCCACCACCACTAGGAGGATCTCCATCATAGTAATCTTTATTCTCCATCTGTTGCTTTAGTACATCCTCTAGAGACGGTTCCTTTTTAAAACTACTCATAGCTTTTTCAATAGATTTCCATGGGGAACCCTGTTACGGATGTAAAAGGTTGCATCATGTTTATCTCAGTATATCATAAGCACATGAAATAAAACAAAGAGCAAATATTATACCTCGTTTTCATTTTTCGATTCTCCTTTGCCACCAAATGAACACACAGGTGTGCATTGTTGATAGCGAGACGTGCTGGTTTTTTGTACCACGTTACATTTCATTAATTCTGTGCATCTCTTTGATGAACCAATGGATAGTTTTGAAGCACTACGAAAATTAAATATGTTCATTGGAGCAACGCATTGTGTACTTGATCTACGGAGTGTGTTATATTGATCTGGTACCCGCAAAGAAGGCCGGACTGCAGTGACTTGTAGGTAACTCATCTCATCAACTTGCTTATTTATTGTACGCAAACATGAGCTTCATATAACGAGGTTAAGTAACTAGTTCTTTGTTCAGATAAACCTGCAAAGAATGAACCACAATGTTAACTTCAATAGAAAAAAAAAATACAGGATATAAAAAATGACAGCATCAATTGTCCCTGAAAGGGTAACACACTAACACCACAATTGTTTCAGTAAACATGATAGTGGTCCGGAACAGTCACATGAACTAGGTTTGGCTGCTATGCAAGGAAACGGTCCACACTTATAAACTTCGGACAACTAATAACATACTAGGAACCACCACTAAAAGATTAACAAACTAAAAACAAGTGAACAACAGAATACGGTTCAGAGAGGGGGCTATATGACACGTCATCAGCATCGTCTAGGTCATCTCTGCAGTATAGACAGATGTCTCAATTCCCGACATCTTGTCAAGAAGTTTAAAGGTAACACAACATTACATTACATATTTACATACAGCTTGATCATTCCCTCTCTCAAGATCCTAGTATTTACTCTTGCGTTGGAGCTTGATCACTGAAAGACCCCTCACTATGGTGAGACTAACTGGTGTTTAAGTGTACAGTAAACCATTTACAGCATTGGTAAGGAGATAAACTACCAAGCAATTTCTTAATGTACTTAACTAGTTTTTACCCGTCCCGCGTTGCGGGGCATAACTCAAATTTATGTCGTCTAATAATAGCGTATTATATTCGACCGATTCATTAAAAAAAAGTTTACGACGAAACGTAAGCCAATTTGAATTTATACCAACATGTACGTGTATAAAGACAAAAATAAAAAATAAAACTATTCCTAAGCCCATGCAAACCAAAAAAAACCCTTAAAAGTTAAGGGGTAAGCTGCACATAAAGACAAACCCAAAAGAAAAAGACAAGGAGCTTCACATAAAAAAAACGTATCATATTTGAGCTGACTCATTTTTAAAAAAAGTTTACGTCGAAGCGTAAACCAATTTGAACATATACGTAAAAATAATAATCACGTAAAACTCAGGGGTGAGAGTGAAAAAAACATTTACAAAACAAAACAAAAAAAAGAAAGAAAAAGAGTTTAGAAAAGACAAAAAAAAATTCCAAACATCCTATTAAACGGCGGTGAACCAGAAAAGAAGTAGGTCACAAAGTAATTTTTCCTTTCTTTTATCAATGGCATTTTCGTAATTAACACTAAAATGGAGGGCTATTTGTACACTGTACCTAAGCATCTATTCTAAATGTAAGATAGAGTAATACTCTGTGGTCAAAGCTCACCCAGGCATGCGCCTAGGCCCACTTTTCAAACCCAACACAACCTTCTTGCTTCGCTCCAAAAGCCCCACTCTGGCGCATTTTCAGGCCACGTTCCGACAAAATTCCGGCCAAAAATCGTTTAAACAAGTATACTACACGTCTGGTTTGGAATCAAGCTAAACAACCTAAACTAGCGCTTAAGAAGTCTAAAACATGTCTAAAACCCCTAAAAATGTATTTTTATACACCTCACCTAAAAAAACCTCTCCTTTTAAGTGTCTTGCACTAAGGACCAAAGATCACCCTTTGCCTCTTCGGAAACTATGACCTAATCCAGGGCTACCCAAATTGCTCGACGCTCTATTGAAAATACGCTAGTTCGATTTCAACTCAGTTTGGTTTGTAAACAAGCCAAACATAAAGCAACGTTACTAGGGATGTGCATCTAGTATCGGCTACCAAAAAATACCAGTACCTAGACATTTTCCGTACCAACTCAGTACCCACTTTTAGCGTTTTTCGGTATCGGTACTTTCTATTCAGTATGGTGCCGGTATTTTGTCTTGATTTACCTTCAAATACCGTGCCATACCGAGTACTTTCGGTACCGGTACCGGTACCAGTACCGGCGCCCATTTTTGTTGATTTTCAGTACGGTATGATACCAAGCTCATCCTAAAAGATAAGCTCTCCCTAAAACAGCCCTAACTTAATCAACAAAGAAAGAGTGTTTACTTAAATCCACTTACACCCAAACGCTAAACCTACAAATAAGCAACTTATAACCCAAACAATATTAAACCTATTGTTTGTTAACCTAACAAACAATAAAATAGAACACTATATAATTACTAATAACTATAGCTTGCAAACGGGTCGGGTCGGGTTGGGTCGAGATGTGTTGCGGGTCAAAACGGGTCATCTAAAAAAGGGTTGCATCGGTTCGGGTCAAAACGGGTTTCGGGTCAGGTTGGTTTAATGCAAGATAATAGAGGGGGCAATCCTGACCCAAAGGCATTAGTATGGGTCATTTTAAAGATAAAACACAAACAAATTCCATATTAAAACTCACATCCATAAATTCATTCCCAGCTAGTGTCATTGTCATCATACAAGTTCAAATTCAATCAGGAGATTCTTGAGGACAAAGTTGTATTGCTCACATTCTGCTACAACGCATATCAAATTTACTCAAACAAAAACAAGTTCCCAGAAATTAAAGAACCAAAAATAAACAAGATGGCCCATATAGTATACTGGCTCATATAATTAAAAGGTTCCTTAAAAAATATAAGTACAGAAACCATAGCAAGAGCCAGCCCAGATTTAACAGCAAAGATATCCTGTCTTGGATCAGACACTCTGGTTAAGGTTATGGTTATGGTTGTTTACAACATCAGAAATATATTAGTCATTTAGTCTACATTACATACAAGAAATATGTAACATACCACAAGATACACTATATTTAGTTGATTGTAAATGGTTTTTTTTCTCCTAATTATTTATGTATGTCACAATCAACATTCTTAAATGGATACAAAAAGCTATAAATGCCACCAAACTATTCTTAAAGTTCAGTTATGGGCTATTCATAACATCAAAGAAAACAAAAGAAAAAGACTGAGTAGTTATCATCCTAGCCCGGTTGGAGGGTTGGTTGGGAGTTTGGGACAACTAAAGACGTAGAAGTTGAGGTTGGGTCGGGACAGGTTGAAACTGGTTTAGTTTTATGTAATGTGCAACTGAATAGCATTTAATATGATTATTTAATCCTTTGGAGTCAATTATCGTGGTGCAAGTGTTGGAGAAAAATATTATATACTCCAATAAACAACAGAATAAAATGAAGAAATGATCTGCATTTGACTGTTTATAACAATATTATGATAATATACATCAACACAAAGGAATGACAGATAAGTTCTGGTTACTGATCAAATGCAGTACACAGCATCCGATTCATATTTGCAGACACGCATATCTATAGATATTAATAGGTATTTCCAACCATTGCAACTGTAGAGGAGGTGGTTGGAAATTTTTAACTGTCTGACCCGTTTAACTAACTGCCAGGACTTATGTTAAACTTCAGATAATAATAATAAACTTATACTATAAGTATAGATCATGTAATTCAACGCCTCATAACCATCTAAATATGTCACAAACTCACAATTGATACATCTTGGCGTCAATTCTGCCCCAAGTAAAAAAAAGGATACTTGTTAGTATTAGATTACAAATAATTATAGTTAGCTTGCTGTGTCTAGCATAATTAAATTGCACAGGGTTATGTATTTATTTGGTATTTTCAGCTACCACTATGCTAAAGACCATGACAGACAACCTGGCAGTTTATAGATTTAACCAAAGTTTAAAAGAACGGAAACGAGCCTCAAGGCGTTTTCCCATCGCCTGAACCAAGGTGTAAGCTCAAGGCGCAGTCAAAAAATAAATATAAAAATTATGTGTGTATAAAAAATAAAATACTTGACCTAGAAAAGACTAAAACATAAAAAACGCACATCAAAAATAAAATAATTGACCCAAAAAGTCTAAAACACCAAAAAAACACATAAAAAACACCCTAAACCACCCAAGGCCCTTAGAGGCGTATGTACAATCTGAACCCCATGAGGCGCGCCTCAGACTCGTTTTTGTAAAGTTTCACCTCGAGACGTACGCCTCGCCCGTTTTTTTGCTAAGAAATACTTGTAATTTAGTTATGAGGTCGGTGGTCAGGATAAGAAATCATTACAAGTTTAGTGAACATAGATTTTTCAATATACGAACTATACTAGAATAACCAATTTCCCATAAATCTTTATGCAAATCCCATCGAATTACATGTATAAGCTGATAACAAAACCAAAATTACACATATGATCTTAATCCCTATCTAAACAAGCAAAAAATATAGCGTCTAGAAGAATATTTTCGTTTATGCATTTTATCAAGCACTTGGTGTGCATCAAAATAAAGTTGTTACCAATGGCAACATAACCCAACCATAATTTAACATTTAAAGCAACAACCTATTTATCCAAGATCTAGAAACATACCCAAATGAATAATGATGTAATGGTAGATGAGTGTATGACGATGATGCAGAATGAAGGTGGTTAAGTTTGAGGCCGCCGGAAGAAGCCGGTGAGCAGATAAACAAGATAGAGTGATAAAAAACTAAAATAGAGACTTGGACATATTTGGTGCATCAACTATTTTTAAACTACATTTTTAGTCCATTGACATTATTATATTTAGCACTAAAAGAAACTTTAGTGAAACTTTAACTGAATTCTAAGACTGGGTGTTGTGACTCGCGGTGAGCACCACCGTGAGCCACCAACGTGACTCTCAAGCAACTCGGTCACGCTAGGCTGTTGTGGTTGGGGGTGAGCACCGGCACGACCACAGCCTACAAATCCAACTCAAAAACCTTTATTCGCGCCGTGAGCCTGCTCGCATTGGCTCGCTCGCGTCAGGTTAGCGTGGGGCTGTTGTGGTTGGAGGTGAGCGTGGGGTTGTTGTGGCTGCTCGCCTCTGGTCACTCGCGTCTCCACAACACACTGTCTAACGCTGAGGACGAGCTCGTATAGTCTTGAGCTTGGCTTGTTTAGAATGTTATTTCCAAATCTTGAGCTTAAGTCGTTTGTTGTTTCTTAATTGTTTGATTATGTATTTTTTATAACTGTTAAGACATATATATTTATAATTAGGATGACTTTATAAAAGATAGTATATACTATTTTAGTTAGTTTTATCATAAATTTATATAATAATAATAATTATTGTTATAAAAATAGATATTTAATATATTATATAAGTGTAACATAAATAAAATATTTTTTTAGGTTCGTGAGCCGGCTTGATTTTAATATGTGAAGCCTGGACTTAGGCTTGTCTATTAAATGAGCCTTAATAAAAGCTCAAGCTCATTTGAGCCTCACTCGATTGAAGGTTTTAGTGAACTTATCTTGAGCAGCTCCCCTCGTTTATATCCATAAATTGAACTTAGTTAATCAGAGTATCAAACAACAAAAAGAAATATATCAATGAAATGGATTCATTGTATAACTAGGTTAGAAACCTGTGTATAGTATGTTTTGATAAATGGAATACTTAAAGAAATTATAAAAAAAATATTTGAAGATAAGATATGATTGAAATTAAATATAAGAGAAGCGGAAAAAAGAATATTGGGCTCACTGAATTGTAATATTTGGTGCAATTAGACATGACTTATTAGAGTTGTATCTCTCGGAGGACATTGTCACACCCTCAAAATCCACTTGCGGAGTTTTACCGCGAGGCGCATGACAAACCAGGATCCAAGTCAACGATCACAATAAACAAATCTAAATGAACATATGCAATTTCAAAAACATAGTTTAAAATCCCCAATTACAGCGGAAGCTTATTCTCAAAACATAATCCAAAAGTAAACCAAATTATTCAATGTTCGAAAACCATGCAACCCTAACTAGACGCCGTGCAGACGCGTGCGCCCTAGTTCCATAGTGCTACCTTAGCGACCTGAGAAAACATGTAAGAGTTACGTCAGCACAAAAATGCTGGTGAGTTCACAGATTTGTATAAATAAGTACCAAGTTCAACCTGTCCATACTATATCAATTTGTAAACCAAAGTACGCTAGCTAGGCGTATGTTTTGTTACTACTACGATTGGAAAACCATTACTAACTCGCAAACCAGATGTTATGCCCGAATAGTAAACCTGTTCCTGTTTGAGACAATATGCACTCGCCCGGCCCTCCAAGCCGACGAGCGGGGTTGGTCACTCCCAATAGATCTATTCACATTTCCCCGTTGTGCTAACCCGCACATTCATGGTTTCCCCCCGGGACTTCCAAAGATCGTATAGTAAACCATAGAAACCCATAGTATGACAGTTGTTACCAAAACATCAGTTTAACACATGTTTTCTCCCCCAAAAAGTGAAACCAGTTAAAAGTGGGGCCGTGAACTCACCTTAGGTTGCGTTACTTCGTAATACGAATAAAGTCAGCAAGCTATGCTAGCCCCGTAAAGCGGCGACCTAACATATGACAGTTACAAGTACTTAGACTAATAACCCGTAGGTTAGTTAGTCCCTAGATGTCCAGACCATAACCAAGTTCGTTTGAAAACACTGTGACTGTTAAACTAACCCAATGTACAAGACTCGACATCCCATTGGTGACCCGAGACTCCCCGTGTTATACTAGCACTCTCAAACATACAATCATGCAACCACACTTAACATACGTTAAAGTCCAACAAGTTATAACACATATTTCAAGTATCACATAAATAAGTCCGAGCACATGTTACCAAGTTATTAGCTATGTTACGGGGTTCCTAGCATGTTCCTAGGTGTTAAATCGGGTCCCGGAATGCTAAAATACACTTACAGCAGCAGTACAGGCGATTAGGAAAAGTCAACTAGCAATTACGTTGGTCAACAGGCAATTAGGAAGGCTAATCGCCTATACTATAGGCAATTAGGGTCATGTGGTATGTAAATCAGGAGTTTATAGGCGATTAGGGTCATAAGACATGCATTTATAGGCGATTAGGGTCATAAGACATGCATTTCAGGACTTAACTAGCAATTAGGATCACAATTGCATGCAACGAAGGCAATTAGCCCCCAATCACCTATGCTATAGGCGATTAGGGTGTCATAGCAGGCGATTAGCCTCCTAATCGCCTATAGCATAGGCGATTAGGGTTGCTAATCGCCATCAACCCAGCTGTTCCGGTTTTTCGCGCGTTTAACACTCCAAATCAAACCCAGAACGTGTGTAAACATCAAATATCAATCAAACAACCATATCAAACATATTTCAATCAAAATCCTTCGATTAACCTCGTTCTATCAGCCCTGAATGCAACCATGTATTCCAAAAACAATACACATAGCATGAAACATCACATTAACATGCATAACCGTAACCCTAATGAACAATTACTCAGATTTCATCAACATGCTATCATCATCAATCTGTAACTACCTTAATATCATGTTAACAATCCTTCTTGAATCACAAAAACCCTATCTTTTAATTATAAACACACATACAACATGCATAATAGCTAGAATCCAATTAACAACGATTATTAACGAATTTTAGAAGACACAAACGTATATAAACAGGTCTGGACCATTAGGGATTCAATAACAACATTATTAAAGGTCGCATGAATGAAAACCACACCTTAGGTTTATGATAGATTGATGTAATAGGCTTGAAATCGTGTGTTTTGATCCAAAATCGTGTTCCAGAGGTTGTGTGTGTGTTGGGGCGAGTTGTGGGACGACTAGGGTTGTTATAATGAAGTTTAGGAGGTCAAGTATTGTATTTATAGTCGTTTTTAGTTGCCAGGTACATTGCAGGCGATTATGCAGCTTTTGCAGGCGATTAGGGCTGCTAATCGCCTTCCCTATAGGCGATTAGCCTGCTAATCGCCTAAAGCATTGCCCCAGTCGCCTACCATACTCAGCTAATCGCCACCCTATAGGCGATTAGCCCTCCCTAATCGCCTATAAGGGTGGGTTCTGCGTATTTTGCGCGTTAAACCCCGTTTTAACGTATGTTAACACATTATCACATACCGACAAGTCACATAATGATTGTAAACACATAATACTTGTAAACAAACACATTCACACTCGATCACCAATTCCCGGGACTCGAGACTTGTATGTTCCCTATGCTTTGACGATTCTACGAATCGTCACCCCTTGTACACTTGGTTAAGGACTGACCTCTAATGATTCTCTAGACTGACATCTAACGATCCTCTAGACTAAATTAACAGTTCCAAAACCATATCACGACTCAACTAACCCAGTTAAGTGTGATATACGCGTGACTCGCTAAGGTAGACTTTAATCTAGACAACGTTGTTAACCTGAATTTGCCGGGTGTCACTAAATTGTAATATTTGGTGCAATTAGACATGACTTATTAGAGTTGTATCTCTCGGAGGACATGGTCCGTGATAAGAGTTCGTGAAGACGTATAATTAAGGTTTAATGACTTTTAGGGGAGGGTTCACTAGTGTCCTAATTGGGTCATAAGGGTTTAGATTCTCCTACACTTTAGGTGGACTTAGTTTGGTGTTTTGATATATGGTTTCATGATGATATATTCATCAAGTTTATCATGTTAGTCACTCACCACTTCTTTTGTAATTTGTTATTTGGTAAATTTTTGCTTCAACCTTGTAATTCTG
The DNA here is from genome assembly GCA_032199755.1 of Ambrosia artemisiifolia. Lineage (NCBI taxonomy): Eukaryota > Viridiplantae > Streptophyta > Magnoliopsida > Asterales > Asteraceae > Ambrosia > Ambrosia artemisiifolia. Next base: position 12,170,794 of record CM063528.1, on the reverse strand, counting down.
CTTTTTTGTCTATCGTTGGTTTTGGAGTTAGGATCTCTCTGAAAGCAGTCTCTCTATCCTCATAAATAGAGATAAGGTTTATTTATATCCCACTCTTACTAGACTCTACAAATAACTTTTGCTATGTGTAGGATTTAGCGGGTAAGTTTCTTATCTTTTTGTTGTAGTTACTAACAAATTTATCAGGTATACATAGATACAAGCAACAAGGGTAATTGGATAAACATGATTCACGCGTCATTTGGGGACACGCAGGACAGAGAGATGTGAAAAAAAAACCCCTAAAAACATAACAAAAAGGATTCGAACCCGGGTAGTGTAACAAAACAAACAACAAGACATATATAGTTTTTTTTAACGGCACAAGACATATATAGTTAAGAGAAAGTATACAATATAAAGTCCCTTAAAATAAGAAGCGTAAGAAGCCACCAGAGATTGACACTTGTCAATTTAACCTAACCACAGTTAAACACAATTAAACCTATTTTCTCTGTTCTAAACCTAACCCATCCTCATTTTGAAACAAACCGATCGAGATCTGACCACCACCACCACCACCACCTGTCGATGGCGGAGCTCCGGCCACAACCCGGTGACTCATCGGGGAAGAAGACGGAGACGAATCATCCGCACCAAAACCCTCTGTTGACTATTGGCGGAGGAAAACCGATAACGGTGACCAAAATGACACTAGCTTTACAAAGAATGCCAGCATAATGCACTTCAAGTCAGATGTTATTGGTTATTGCAGCAAGCAGCAGAGTGAAAGCAATTCTTGTTCAGGTATGCAATTTACAACAGTCACAACATATTTAAGAATTTTAAGGATATCTTGAAAAGATTGAGGAAAGCCGCCCATATTGAGGATGAACAATGGAACAGTTCGCAACTGCTGACACAACGTATAATAGAATAGTGCGTTTTTATTTTCTTTTGTCAAATACATGATTTTTAAGGTGCGCTTAAAATATTTTTGTACAGAAACCATTAGTGCGTTTAAAATTTTTTTATTTTGTTTCTCAAATACAAGAGTGCGTTTATTTTTTTTGTTGGTGCGTCTGAAATTTCAATGAGTGCGTCTGAATTTTTGATGAGTGCGTCTGAAAATTTTGATGAGTGCGTCTGAAAATTTGATGAGTGCGTCTGAATTTTTAATGAGTGCGTCTGAATTTTAATGAGTGCGTCTGAAATTTAATGAGTGCGTCTGAATTTTAATGAGTGCGTCTGTTTTAACCCAGGTATGGTTAGGGTTTTTAATCTGCATACTTAATCTAATGGCTGAGATTGCTTCTTACGCTTCTTACGTTAAGGGGGTTTTATACGTTATCTCTCCCCTATAGTTAATTAATAATTAAGGCGTTACATTGTTTTTATAAAATAAAAAAAGATCCAACCTTATCTAACAAGAAATCGAAAATTATCATCATATATATGCCATGATAAATAAAATAAGAATACATACACTTATGGATAAACTAAAAGGAAGATGTATCCGCTAGTTATAATATTAGTGTTTTGGAGTGTATAGTGTATATTATAACTCGTTTCTTTGGATTCTATTTATTTGCTACTCTATATACTAGAGCCTAATTGTTTACCTATACACTGTGTTTAGGCTTTTTATCCAACGTCTAGGAGAAATAGAGCCTAAAAAGTTTCTACAATGCATGCTTTATTATGATTTTTACAAAAGCTTGATTTGAATGAAAGGATAACTTTAATTTTTAGTTTCATTTTCTTATGAATAAAGCATTTTTAGCCACTTTTTACCTAATAAACTTATTTTACTCGTTATATGTCAATTAATAGACGAGTGATTTAAATGGTCCGGTCTATTTCAACTCCCCACCTTCTATTTTCACCCCCTCAAAGCGTCTCGTTTAGGCCTAAGCGAGGCGCTTTGCTCCCATTTCGAGGAGGTCAGTATGAGAGGTAGAAAAAACTGAATTTTTAAAGCGAAGCGCCTCGCTTAGGCCTAAGCGAGGCGCTTCGAATCAAAGATTTATTTTGAAGTTGTTTTTGATGTTTTGAATTTGTTTTTTTATTTTTTTAAATTTAATAATTATAAAAAGTTAAAAAAAATTAAAAAACAAAGTAATAACCCTAATCAACTTGACATCATCAATCACGTATAGTCAATGAATGCGGTATGCGCGTTAAATTTCATTAAATGCGGCAATCTATGGATCCGGTTGGAGTCTAAAGCTTCGTGTGTCATCTTGGTCGAACTCATGTTGCAACATTCGTCTTGTGTGTGTTAGGGTCCGAAATTTTAGGGCTTTTTAGTGGGTTTTTCCATCCTTGTGCTTTTTTTTAATTAGCTTAAATATCTATGATCCATGGTACCTTGAAGACTAGATTCGGTGCAATCGACGAACATCCTTCAAAATTTCAACTTCCCGTTCAGGTGTTTAAGTCCACCAACCTACTTGATCGTTGACAGATATCTCTCCGATATCAGAAGAGTTGTCTTTAATGATTTTAAGAAACTTGAAAGAAGAGGTACCTTGAAGACTAGATTCGGTGCAATCAGAATCCGAATGCGGTATGTGCGTTAAATTTCATTAAATTTCATTAAATGCGGTGTGTGTTAGGGTCCGAAATTTTGGGGCTTTTTAGTGGGTTTTTCCATCCTTGTGCTTTTTTTTAATTAGCTTAAATCTCTCTGATCCATGGTACCTTGAAGACTAGATTCGGTGCAATCGGCGAACATCATTCAAAATTTCAACTTCCCGTTCAGGTGCTTAAGTCCACCAACTTACTTGATGGTTGTCAGATATCTCTCCGATATCAGAAGAGTTGTCTTCAATGATTCTAAGAAACTTGAAAGAAGAGGTACCTTGAAGACTGGATTCGGTGCAATCAGAATCCGAATGCGGTATGCGCGTTAAATTTCATTAAATACGGCAATCAAGGGATCCGGTTGGAGTCTAAAGCTTCGTGTGTCATATTGGTCGAACTCATGTTGCAACATTCATCTTATGTGTGTTAGGGTCCGAAATTTTAGGGCTTTTTAGTGGGTTTTTCCATCCTTGTGTTTCCAACACACAGGCAAGTCCTCGTCTGATCCACAAAACAATAATCTTGAAGTTTTTTAATATAGCCATTTTTCCCTTGTTTACCAGGAATGGGTTGAAGGTGTGCGTTGCAAATATAATAAACAAAGATAATACAAGAAGATGATCAAGGATGCTCCAACAAAACTTGCACCGGCTTAAGATATGAGTTTGATTAGCTTAAATCTCTCTGATCCATGGTATCCACTTTCAGGTTGTCTTGATCGTTGACAGCTATCTCTCCGATAACAACTGAAAAGTTGTCTTCAATAAATATAAGAAACTTGAAAGTAATTACAAGAAGATGATCAAGGATGCTACAACATAAGTTGCACCGGCTTGAGATATGAGTTTGATTAGCTTAAATCTCTCTGATCCATGGTATCCACTTTCAGGTTGTCTTGATCGTTGACAGCTATCTCTCCGATAACAACTGAAAAGTTAGAAGAAGGTGATGAGATAGATGAAAAGTGCTCCAACATAACTTGCACCGGCTTGAGATATGAGTTTGATTAGCTTAAATCTCTCTGATCCATGGTATCCACTTTCAGGTTGTCTTGATTGCACCGGCTTGAGATATGAGTTTGATTAGCTTAAATCTTCAAAATTGATGTAATATATAAGTTTAGAGTCAGTAAGCATTTAAAGAACTTGCACCGGCTTGAGATATGAGTTTGATTAGCTTAAATCTCTCTGATCCATGGTATCTCTAATATACTCTATATCAACCGAAATTGAGTATCATCAATATGGTATTAGTGGTTGGAAACTGTGATGACAAAGCTGGTGTGTGTTGAAACAAGGTATGGATATGGAGAACATGGAATGAGATGATTTCGATTTTCATACAAAGATTCCATAAGTAAAAGTCAGTTGTTATCGGAGAGATAGCTGTCAACGATCAAGGCAACATACTTGAAATCAATGGGAAGGTAAACAATTCCTGCCTCATCTTGATGAATATCTTCATCAATCTCCTTGATCTACGCATAAGTCTGAGAGTCGATCCGACTGTTGATTTCTTTTTGCAACCGGTACAACGAACTCTGAAGGTTTGCGCGTTAGCGCCGATCCGATTGTTAAAAGTATCAAGACTATGAAATTAGTAAAACAACTTTTCAGTTGTTATCGGAGAGATAGCTGTCAACAATGAAGGCAACCTGATAAAGGCTGAACACGAGTGTAATCAAACAAGGTGCTATGAAAACCACCAACGATCAATTATAATATAGTCCGGAAGTCAAGCATATCAATTAAACATGCAAAAATTATGTTCTGAAAAAATATGGGTATCGAATGTATAGTCGGAGGACCACGTACAATGATTCATCAAAGTTGTACAAGCTGGATGTTTCTACTGAAAAACCCAAAACGAGCAATAAACGAAGCGAAACACCTCAAACAAATTTTCTTGGCTTGGAAACAACTTAAAAGAACTAAAAATGAATTAAAATTATTTTTTGGTCAATAACAGATAATTTTTAGGAATTAAAAGAAATTCATTTTTAAAAAAAAAGGCCAAAGCGCCTAGCTTTGGCCAAAGCTAGGCGCTTGAGTGGTTTGATTAGACCACAGGCGCCTCGCTTTGACCAAAGCGAGGCGCTTTGGCCTTTTTTTTTAAAAAATGAATTTCTTTTAATTCTTTAAAATTATCTGTTATTGACAAAAAAAATAATTTTAATTCATTTTTAGTTCTTTTAAGTTGTTTCCAAGCCAAGAAAATTTGTTTGAGGCGTTTCGCTTCGTTTATTGCTCGTTTGGGTTTTTCAGTAGAAACATCCAGCTTTGTACAACTTTAATGAATCATTGTACGTGGTCCTCCGACTAAACCTAACACACAACAATTTGTTTTAATTCATTTTTATGTGTTTTTAATTACTTTTCAATCAATGAAGGTCCTCACATTTTAGTAACATTTTAGATTAAATAGGATTTAGAACAACCACATGTCGAGAAATGATAATTTTCAAATATTGCAGATCAGGGTGTTACCAAGCATGTCAATAAATGATAATTTTCAAATATTGCAGATTAAGGTGTTACCAAGCATGTCAAGAAATGATAATTTTCAAATATTACACTCGTGTTCAGCCTTTATCAGGTTGCCTTCATCATTGACAACTATCTCTCCGATAACAACTGATTTTTACTTGCTTGCCTGAAAAGTTGTTTTACTAATTTCATAATCTTGATACTTTTAACAATCGGATCGGCGCTAACGCGCAAAACCATCTAGATGGACCTCGACTCTTGAGATGTTGCAGGTGTTTGAAAAGTTTGAACTGAAATTGAATGGTTATTTGGAATGTTCCTGATCATTACAGTTATGCCTTTTTTGATCAGAAAATATATTCCCAAACAATTAAAAATAACTTTTCATGCAAGCAAGTAAAATTCAGTTGTTTTACTAATTTCATAGTTTTGATACTTTTAACAATCGGATCGGCGCTAACGTGCAAACCTTCATTTTTGTTTTTTGATAGAAAGGAACTAAGTTGCAAATACGATAATAATGTAAATAATAATAATAATAATAATAATAATGTAAAGGTAGATCATGGAAAGTTCAACTCAAGAAACAAAGATGAAACCGATTAATGTTCCTTTATGTATGAATAATGACCCTCTGGCAAACCTGCGTAAAGGACTAAAGCTACATATCTTGCCATTAATACCAACGACGATTGCCAGAGGGTCACTATTCATATATAAAGAACATTAATCGGTTTCATCTTTGTTTCTTGAGTTGAACTTTCCATGATCTACCTTTATCATCTCAGAGAGATATATGTCAACGATGAAAGGGAACCCGAAACCATAGAAGTCTTGAAGACTAAATGTCTTTTTGCAAAAAGGTAGACCACACCACGAGAGCAAAAAGTTGTGTGTAAGTTTTATTCAGCGTAAAAACATCATTGTACATATACCTCCTTATCTAAAACAAACCACATCATTGTACATATACCTCCTTCATCTTTGACAGATATCTCTCCGATAAGAGAAGATGAAGGGTTACTACTCTGCACTTCAAGTAGAAAAAGATGAAGAAGAATAAATGAAGTCTATTATAGAGGTTAGTAGGTTACTCATTACCGGTGAAAATGGGAGCTGGCCATTCCTGTAGTGTTTGAAGCCTAGTTCTTTTGGCCACAGGTACAAAAAGGTTATAAATGTTTTGGACGTTAGCGGTGTGTGTTGATCGTTGAAGGTAAACATTGACAGTGAGTAATATAACTGGACAGTGAGATTGATAACTTTTCTATGGAAGTTGCTAAAATAGTTAAACAAAAGCTGAAATTGAATAGTTATTTGGAGTGTTTCTGATCATTACAGTTATGCCTTTTTTGGTGAAATGAACTTGAAGAAATGATTTGGTGGATCTGTCATGAGTTAAACAAAAGCTGAAATTGGACGGTTATTTGGAATGTTCCTAATCATTACAGTTATGCCTTTTTTTAACTACAACTCTTGCAGTAAGTAATATATGCTATAGTATAATTAAGTTATTTTTACCCGAATGTTGTAAAGTTTACAGCCAAAGCGCACATGCCTTTGAGTCAAATCGGATAGCAACATATCGGAATATGAAAATAATTGGCATGAATATTCTATGTCGAGTACTTTAATGCAAGATGTCTTTACTCACTCTACCTTAATCACCATTAATATCTCGTCCCCTTCTTCCTCCATGACATGTTTTATCTTTGCTATTTAGCATTTACTCCTTATATTAATGGAATTATATGTATTATTTTCAACATTTTATACATAAACTTCTTTTTCACTAGATTAGGATTTACGGGTTGGGCAATTATTGGTCAATTCGAATAGAACTTTTGATCGTGTCGGATACTTTTGAAAGTAGTGTTTCTACCCTACACTACATATGTCGTCGCTAATGCTTCAAATTCTTGTAGTGCCAACGTTTACGTTTAATAGATAATCCACATTTAAACCTTGTTTTCGCATAAACAAGCGTAAAGAAACACAAAGAATTGTTACGTGTGTATTGTGTTTTGTGTATTGTTCTCAAGATCATAGAAAATGGTTAATATGTTTCACGGCACCGTTTAATTTGATAGAAAACGAGCTGGCCAGAAAACCGTTGGTACCATATGGGCTTTACGGCATTACCCCGTTTCCACAAGAAGTGCTGTCGCTTAACTCCCAAGAATCATCATATCATTTATTGGTATGATAGGCTTTCGCTCTTTTGAGTATGTCTTATGCACCTTCTAAATCATATTAGAGTTCAATGTCACTTTGATAGTAAGTATAAAACACATATAAAATGATTGATTTAATCAAACAATCTATTATCTATATAAATATTTCATAACATAACATTGAGAAGAATGGTGATTTTTTTGTTTTGTTTTTTGTGTTTCTATAACTTTGCAACAAAAGTTAATTAATTGAGTTTTGCTTTTTTTATTAAGTTTTGTTTTACGCTTTTCCTTGGATTGGGTCTTATTCGGTTGCTATTTAGCACGGTGTTTGGTGGTCGCATTTGATCACCAATGACTTTTTTACTCTCTCGACTTTTTAATACGTGTCGGTGTAAATTCAACCCGTTTATGCTTTTCGTCACGTGAGTCACTTGGTGTTAGAACTTCGTGTTTTTATTTTACGTTTTATTCCTGTTTTAGTCATAGTTTGATTGTTACTTAGCATAGTTTTATGCCCCACCGTCACACAACACTGGTAGCATAGTTTTACGCTCCGTGCTTACAACGAAACTTACTTAATTAAATAATATAAGTATCAACATTGTGTAACACTTAACTCAAAATTGGGTTTTTAATTATACTTTTATTTTATTCACAAAGTTTATTATTGTTTTAACTGGTTTTTTGGAAATAATTAATAAAAGTCCACATTTATAAATGATATTAATTTTTTTTGACAATTTAATTTCATTTAAAAAACCAACAAGAATTACAAGTGAGCGACGGGTAAACGGGCAACAAGCTGCGCCATCACCGCTTTTTGAATAGTAAAACCTACTCTATTAAAAATAAAGTTTGTGTCCTTAGCCGCATGAGAGTTACTCTGCACAACCCTTTGCACTCGATCTAAAAACTGGATTGCTTCGGGAGCAAGACCCCCAATTGTGTCAAAAGCAAAGGGCACAAATACGTGTTGGTTTTCCAGACAAGCAGCTTCATGTTTGTCAACTTTCTTCGATTCAGCTTTTAAGACTGCCTGCCCTACCACAAACCCCGAATCCCGAAGTCCCACGAAAGAAGACACCCCTGTGAGATCAATGCACGCGTGTTTGCCCTGCGCCCACCCGAACACAAGGACATCCGCTGGCCTTAGGGTGGACCGCTCCTCAAGTGGATCCATCAAAAAGTTATAAGGGGCTTCTTGAATCCCTGTTCTTCGTAAGACGTCCCATAAGAAGTTCATCCTAAATGCATCCTATATTTGTTTTGTAAGAATATACTTTGAAAAAAGAGGTAGGGATCCTAACTCGTAACTTTTAAGAGAAGACTTGACTAATTGAGAACAGTGAAAACTATTCTGCACCACGTATTTCTTTAGTACATATTTTTTCCTAAATCATAGATTTTCTTGCAAGGATGGTTTTTTTTTTTTTTTTTTTTTTTTTTTTTTGCGTTACACATATGTGTTAATTTTCAATTATACATATGTGTAAATTGTCAAACCTGTATGTATGCTACTTAGTTTTTAAGTTCAAACACGTATACACACATATGTATATTAGAAAACATGTTCTAACCATAATATTCCTTTCTATACATGTATGTACAATCATTTCTACATATTTGTACATATATGTATATTACAAAACATGTATGTACATATACGTACAATGCTAATTTTTGTAGTTTTAGACATGTATATACATACATATACGTATAAATGCAAAAAAATAATTAATCCTTGTAGGAAAAGTTGCGATTTAGCAACAAAATTTTTTTTTCCCTTAGAGATACTTTTTTGCCCCTTAGAGAAATATATGATGCAGAATGGTTAAACTAGTTCTCAATTAGGTCAATTATTCTCAAATTATCAAAATATATATATATATAGGGTAGGGATTCTAAGAGAACTAACCCCTATTTGAGAACTGAGAGAACCATTCTGGGCCACACATTTCATATAAAGGCAAAAAAAATATATTTTTTTTTGCTTTAATCGCACATTTTTATGCAAGAATTTTTTTTTTATTTTTTTTTGAATTTAATTTTCATTTATACATATGATTATATAGCAATTATACATATGTGTATATAGCATTTTTCAGCTATACATATGTGTATAATGCAATTATACACATGTGTATATTGAAAAAAAATAAAAAAAAAATTTCTTGCATCTAAACAAATGATTAAAGCAATTTTTTTTATTTTGCCTTAGAAAAATTTGTGGTCCATAATGGTTATCACAGTTCTCAATTTGAGAAAAGGTTCTCATTTGAACCAAAATGATATACATATATATATATATATATATATATATATATATATATATATAGGGAAAGGATATTTTGGAAACCCACTTGAGTTGAGAAAACCTTTGAAAACCCATGTAAAAAACCATTATTTTTTTTTGAAAAAAATAACAAATGTAAAATACATGTTTTTAAGCATTTTGGGCAAAAAAAATAACAAAAGCGCCGATGGGATTTTTTTAAAAAAATAAACAAAGTTGCTAAAAAAACATATGTTTTCAGCTATTTAGCTATGTTTTTAGCCTTTGTTTATTTTTTTAAAAAAAAAATCCCATCGGCGCTTTTTTTATTTTTTTTGGCCCAAAACGCTTAGAAACATGTATTTTACATTTCTTATTTTTTTCAAAGAAAAAAAATTGTTTTTTTACATGGGTTTTCGAAAGTTTTCTCAACTCAAGCGGGTTTTCATTTTATAATTGACCTATATATATATATATATTTTTTTTTTTCAAAGAAAAAAAATTGTTTTTTTACATGGGTTTTCGAAAGTTTTCTCAACTCAAGCGGGTTTTCAAATGAGAACCTTTCCCCAAATTGAGAACTGAGAGAACCATTCTGGGCCACACATTTCTCTAAGGCAAAAAAAAAAAAAAATTTTTTTTTTTTTTTTTTTTTTTTTTTTTTTTTTTTTTTTTTGCAAAAATCGCTGCTTTATATGTAAGAAATTTTTTTTTTTTTTTTTTTGTATTTTTTTTTTCAGTATACACATGTGTATAATTGCATTATACACATATGTATAATGCAATATACACATATGTATAACTGAAATATACACATATGTATAGCTGAAAAATGCTATATACACATATGTATAATTGCTATATACACATATGTATAATTGACATATACACATATGTATAAATGAAAAAAAATTCAAAAAAAATAAAAAAAAAAATTTTCCTTGCATAAAAATGTGCGATTAAAGCAAAAAAAAAAAAAAAAAAAAAAAATTTTTTTTTTTGCCTTTATATGAAATGTGTGGCCCAGAATGGTTCTCTCAGTTCTCAAATAGGGGTTGGTTCTCTTAGGATCCCAACCTATATATATATATATATATATATATATATATATATATAACGAGAACCAACTTTAGGGAGAGAACCAAAGAACCAATGTGAACATGGGGTATTTTTGTAAATATGATACATAAAAGAAATGAAAAAAAGCAAAAAACAAAAAAAACTACATCACGTGATCTTCTTCCCCATTTCTCATCAAAACCCTAGGTTTCTTCATCTCAAATTACCAGACCACGTGATCTTCTTCCCCATTTCTCATCAAAACCCTAGGTTTCTTCATCTCAATTTACCAGACCACGTTCTATGTAACAACAATATATTACCCAACTGAAGGAGAACGAGAGAGAGATAGAGAGAGAGAGAGAGCAGCAGGTGACAAAGAGAGAGGAGACAACGGTGATAGTCGCTGTGGTGGCGATAAGCGACGGCGCTGGTGGGTTCCCGATGGGTTTCAGAATGGCGTCTGGTGATTAAGAGAGTCTGGTAACCTCAACTCTGTTCTTAGATCTAAAAGGCTTAATAGTGGATTGTTAAATCAAGGGTTTGAGGATGTGGTTGATTTGTTGATAACTAAATAATAGATGATTGTGTTTATGAACTATAAGTTGCTAACATATTAACTTAGTTTTGGGTAATCATTCACCGATTATTTACATAAAAGTTCTTACTCCACGCATTGTTTCGATTGAATGTAGATAGTCAATTGTTATGTTGAGTTGTTGATGAAGTTTTGTTTGTTGATTATAGTTAGGTTATTATGATGATCAGATCTGGTATGTGTAGGTTAGATTGTTGTAATTAACAAAGTAATGGTGTTGCACATGTGCATTCAAGTCGAAATACTCTGTGGATAACTAGAGTGACTGAATCGGAATTCTGATTGGTCAAATAAACTGTGTCTAGCGAATCAGAATTCCGAATGGTCAAAAAACTAGAACGACTGATGCACATGTGCATAATTTATATGGTAATGTTGAAATTAATGTTAAGCACATGTGCATTAAGGTTTAATTCTTGTTATCATTAAGGTCGTGCATAGTTTATATGGTAATGTTAAAATTAATGTTAATGCACATGTGCATTAAAGTTTAATTCTTATTAATTTGGATCTGTTTAATTTGTTGCAGGTGTCTTACGACTACAAATGGATAGAAGGTAGTGATCGTTGAGAATGGAGAGGTGACAAGACGGAATTTATACGGTCCGGAAGGCAAAACAGTTGTTCGTCGATTGGTCATCTTCCCCGTTAGCTTAATTTACAATCCCACTTATTAGCGTAAACGGTAACGATTATTACTTCCATCAGTGTTGTATTGCAAAAAAAGTGGTTGCTTTTTCTTATGTCAGTTTAGTTTTATTGCAGTTAAGACAGAAAGTTCAAGAGAAAATGGGGATGAACGCTTACAATCAAATTAGGGCAAATGAGAACCTTTACTTTTAGTACCAACAAAGGTTCAAAAGTGGTTGCCTTTTCTTATATCAGTTCAATTATATGCAGCCAGACATAAAGTTCAAGGGCAAATGGGGATGAACATTTTAAAGGTGAATTAGGGCAAATAGGTCCCTTTGTTTTAGTAACCAACAAATGATCAATTTAACAAATGGTAGTCGTTAAAGACGGTGGCGACCCAAGGGTTTTCTGGTCAAATAAACTGTGTCTAGCGAATCGGAATTCCAAATGGTCAAATAACAAGAGCGACTGATGCACATGTGCATAATTTATATGGTAATGTTGAAATTAATGTTAATGCACATGTGCATTAAGGTTTAATTTTTGTTATCATCAAGGTCGTGCCTAGTTTATATGGTAATGTTAAAATTAATATTAATGCACATGTGCATTAAAGTTTAATTCTTGTTAATTTGGATTTGTTTAATTTGTTGCAGGTGTCTTACGACTACAAATGGATAGAAGGCAGTGATCGTTGAGAATGGAGAGGTGACAAAGACAGAATTTATACGGTTCGGAAGGCAAAACAATTGTTTGTCGATTGTAGCAACAATGTTGTCGGACAGAAGGTATAGTGGAAGGGCTGGACTCCTCTCAAGTGTAAGTTACTAATATGGCAGGTAGTTCGGAATCGCATACCTACAAAACAGGAGCTGCAGAAACCCTGAGTGATATTAGCAGATGATATATGTCCGTTATGCACTGAAGCTGCTGAAACAGTCACACATTTATTTACAGGTTGTTGGTTCGCACAGGAGTTGGGGTTTAGGATATGCAGATGGTTCTAGTTGCAGCCGATGCTACTGTTTGATGTTGATGATCTGATGCAGGTGGCTGAAACATGTATGGAGATTGTTGTGCAGCGGAGTTTACTCAGGGGTATTGTATACACAACCATATGGTGTCTTTGGAATGAGCGGAACGCAAAGGTTTTATCGGATAAAAGTCGGCGACCGGTTGAATTAGTTGAATATTTTAGTGAAATGCACATGTGCATGTAGTACACGTATCTTGCATTATAGTTTTCATAAAGAGTTGTATTAATTTTATTCATGTTTGTTGTCCTACACATGTGTTATTTTTCGATTTATGTTATAATATGCATGTCTAAACAATTGACGAGTTCGAGTGTGTTTTATATCTCACTTTGCGTCCATTTATGGATCATTGAATAAAATTTTTGATCCCTTATATATAATATCGCGTCCATTTAATAATCATTTAGTTATGGTAATTGACAACTCATTCAAAAGTGCGATTTAAGAGTGAAATGCACATGTGCATACGGTCTATTTCTGTATATATAACAGCGAAATGCACATGTGCATCAGGATGACGTCATATGACGTCACAAGCCATTTTTTTATTTTTTTTATTTATTTTTTTATTTTTTTTTCGAATTAATAATGCAAAATAATCATTTTGGTGTTTTTACTTTTTTTATTTTTTTATTTATTTAGGTTATATAATTTTTTTTTTATTTTTTGATGGAGGGGTTTTTTTGTAGACACCTTCATATTTACAAAAATGCCACCTGTTCACACTGGTTCTTTGGTTCTCTCCCTAAATGGTGGTTCTCAAATGATCCAAATCCTATATATATATATATATATATATATATATATATATATATATATAGGCTAAGTATCCTGTGGAAACCTTCTTGAGTTGTGGAAACCCGTGGAAACCCTATGTAACAACATTATTTTTTCCTAATTTTTTAGGATTGCTTGTATACTTAATTTGATGAGTTTCGGCCAAAAAAGTTTAAAAAAGCGCCGAGTAGATTTTTTTAAAAAAAAATTATTTAACATGTTTGTTACATATGTAACAATGCTGACGTATGATAAATCCGAGTTTGTGTAACACATGTGTAACAAAATTATCTACTCGACGTTTTTTTGATTTTTTTTGCCGAAACTAATAAAATTGAATATAAAAGCTATGCTGAAAAAATCAGGAAAAAATAATGGTTTTACATAGGGTTTCCACAACTCAAGGGGGTTTTTAATATAACCCAGCCCTATATATATATATATAACTTATTAATTATGGAATAAAATAATTACTGTATATCCAATAATTCTTATCAATTCAATCCCACTATATATATATAATATGAAAGACATGTAAAGTAGGTGCAGAGGGTTTATGAGATTCATAAGGTGGGTGCTGAGCAAGATGGAGAAGCAGGGCACGTGCATTACAAACTCATCATGCAAAACTTCATATCAATTTCAACAAAAAAACCAGTTGTCAGGTTTGAGCTATGGTTACATGGTTTAACCAAACCCTAAGTGGCAGCTACATGGTTCAACCCTTGTGCATTGGTTTAACCGATATAGAAGTAAGCTAGCTACCTTTGAATGCAAATGAGTTAGTGGTTCATGTGCCCATCTTCACCATCATGACCACCATAACCTTTGCCCAAAATGGCCGGTTAAGCTTCATTTTTCCAGGGTGCACGGAGTGGGCATGGGAAGTCCTCTATGGGGAAAACACAAAAGCACGCAGCCACCACGTGGTAGGGGTGAAATCCTGCTGCAACCTCCCGAGGGTGCCTTCAGGGTGTACTCAGCTCGAGGGGCGAAGCTTATTGAGGGTCAGGGGTGCCCTGGCCTCCTACGATTTGAAAAAAATATTTGGGTCTCGTGACTCTCGGCCCCACCATTAATTCAAAAGTTCAAAGTTCGTCACTGCTTAGTTCACCCTCAGATTGGTAAGTCCATTAATATTTTTTCGTCACTGCTCGTTCACCCTCAGATTGGTAAGTCCATTAATATTTTTATATATTTTTTTAATTAACACATATCCTTACAAAAAATTTTTATGTAGTAATTTATTTAAACTTGAAATCTTAAATATTAGGAGAAGAAGCTAAAACATTCTTTGTTATGAGGGAGCTTTATATTACAATTAACATAAAAGTTGTTAGTTAAAATATAATTCAAACTTTGTTGAAAAGAGTTTTTAGTCACTGTTAATTTCTTTGATGTTTGTTGCTGAAAATAATATTTGATTAGATTTGTTAACAGAAAAACTACCAAATTTTCAACGATTTAGGCGAGACATCACTACTACAAGACTGACTATATATCAACGAGGTATTTTTTGACAATTGATCATTTAACATGCTAATTCTTATTAATCCAAACTTTACTTTTACATTAATTTAACACGTTAATGTTTTCACTTATTATTAATCTTATATTAAATTAACCCTTGATCCGTTTCGACCATTCTTACAATTCAATAACATTTAGTCATTGACTCAATGCCTCGTTAATTTCATTACTAATACATTTTGTAACTCATTTTATCTTAACTCTATCATTTTGTAACTTTTAAATAACCCAATTGAGTTGTTAATGTTTTTCTTATAGTCTTTATCGATCTTAAAGGATAATTACAAATTACAAAAAATACAACGTTATATAACATTTTCTCTCATTCTGAATTCTATTCGTATATAATAAAACTAGCCGATTACCCCGGGAAGGTCCCGGGGTTGAAAAATTTAATATGATTTAATAAAAAATGATAAAAAAATAAAGAGAACTCAAATCACGAAAAGAGTAAATAACTTAAACATAATCAATCTTAGTTAAAAAACATTTATTTAAAAAGTTAAAAAAATAAAAAGCATAAACCATATTAAACAAAATAAAGTATTAAAAGGATAACCTTCAACATATAATCATCTTCACGTAAATTAAAATATGTTACAATTTGATTAATGAATAACCTGAACACTTTGTGTTTTTTTCTATATGAATATAACCCCACAAAAAATAGTCGTTTTTTTTTTCGTTTTTATATAGCACTATGGTACTCGTTGGAAAGATAATAAAACGCTCGTTAATTTGGTGTAATTTTTTTATTTAAAAAATCTCGAATATAAAAGATATTTATGTTTAAAAATTATGGGAGGAAGATAAGAGAGAAAAATTTAAATTTGTTTTTAAATTCTTTTTTCCTAAAATAACTCAATTTAATTTTAGTAATTGAGAATTAAGAGATAGAGAGATAAATTTAGAAAAATACTCAAAAACACCAAAAACACTCAATTATTAAGCCACGTGGCACTCTCAATGGGCATATATGCTTTCTTTTATATATATACTAGCTAATTACCCCGGGAGGGTCCCGGGGTTGAAAAAACTAACTTTACGTGATAACCTATTGCAAATGGCTCAAGTTAACTAACCACAAAATCTCTCAATCATTGCATGTTCATAGTATTCTAATCAGTAATAACTCATATTCCCTAATCTAAAACATAATCAATAATCATCTAAAGAATCACTTATGTAAGCTGCAACTATTAAAAAACTCATCACATCTCTCTAATTTCTCACATTTTAATGGCTCTTATAATTCCTAACCTAATCAACTAAACAAACACTTATGTAAAAAGTTGTAATCATTGCATCTCATTATGCCACATGGCATAATCAAGAGATGGTTGAGGCCACCATTGAATGCCACGTCAGCAACTATCAATTCTTTCCGAGAGCGTCCCGGGGTTGAAAAATATAACCATTCTAATAATACTAATACTAATAGTAATAATTATTACTATTGTAATTAAATAAATAAAAAAATAACCTTGCTATAAGGTGACACCATGTGTTGCAGTGTTACGCGAGTCTTTCTCCTAACTTCTCTTGATGAAGTATACCTAGTAAAATTCCAATGATAACATGGCGATTGGGCTGATTTTCAACATCGTAGATAAGAACCTGGTTTAAAAGAAAAAAAATAATTAATGAATAACATGAACACTTTGTGTGTTTTTTTACTGTATGAACGAAACCCCACAAAAAAATAGTCGATTTTTCTCCGTTTTTTATATAGGACTATGGTACTCGTTGGAAAGATAATAAAACGCTCGTTAATTTGGTGTAATTTTTTCTTTAAAAAAATCCCGTATATAAAAGATATAAACGTTTAAAAATTATGGGAGGAAACATGAGAGAGAAAATTTTAAATTTATTTTTAAATTCTTTTTTTCCTAAAATAACTCAATTTAATTTAGGGTTTTATGTTTATCTTTTTTTTTTAATTAAAAAAGGAAATAGTTCAAAAACACTAAAATCTTTCAATTATCATGCCACGTGGCACTTTCAAGGAGAGGTTGAGGCCTCCATTGCACGCCACGTCAGCATATACCTTTTCTTTTATATATATATATAGATATAGATAACTTAAAATCTTGTAAAAGTCAGAAGATAAGATTGGTTCATCTAAAAACTTCCAGCTGTCGAAAAACAAATAAAAATAAAATAAACTAATTTAACTAGGAAGCACGGATAAAGTTAAATAGTTCACGAGAAAGATAATATAAACTTTTTAAAATCTAATGAAGTTCCGTAAAAAAGGATAATTCTTTGCTGATACCTAGTGGGTATTTGGGATTGATTTTTCAAAACAGCTTCTGCGTTTTGGAAAAGCAGTGGTGGAGCTGCTTTTAGATTATTGCGTTTTGGTAGCCTAAAAATTCATTTTAAAACTCAACCCCAAACACTAAAAACTGATTATTTGCGTTTTCAAAACACAATAATCTAAAAATCCATTTCAAAACGCAACCCCAAACACCCCTTAAGAAACTAATTGTTTGTTTTTTTATATCCCCTTACTAAGAAAATAAATATTTATCCGGCCACTAATTTTAATTACATATTTTAGGATAGAGAAATATGTATTTGACTTTTTAAATTGGGAAAATATGTAATGAATTATTTTAGCAATGGGAAAGATGTAATTAAATAACCCGTTGTTTTACTAATTATATGAGTTTAAAGAATTATTTTTTGTCTTCTCTTATTTCACATATTTGTATTTTATTGCTTAGTTTAAAAAAAGGTAGTACATTATTAGTAAACTTCTAGTTAATACATTATTTATGTATATAATAAGTTCTCACATGAGGTTTATAGTGTGTACACTTGTATGAAGTGTCAGTGCGTGTGTATGAGTGTATGTGAGTGATGTGTATGTAGTCATAAGGTGCATGTGTACATGCACTAAATACATAACAGAAGGGTGTGTTTTTGTATTTATACACAGTGTTCACCTGTAATAATTTCCTAAGCAATGAGATTGTAGTTATGATAAAATTCTGGGCTGCTGGAGTTTAATGGGTGATTTGCCTTTCTAGGCATCACACGAGCTCCGGACTAGTATAACATAATATGCTAAAGACTAGTATAACATAATATGCTAAATTATTAGTTAGTAATTTGTGTGAATTATTTAAATTCAAAGTATATTAAACTATTAGTTAGTAAGTTGTGTAAAAAGAATCTAATTACCTATTCAAATAAATAACCCGTATGTGTTGGAAAAATATTAGTGAGATGATTTTTCACAAATTTTAGATTATAAATAATTGTATTTATATATAAGTTATGTAGATAATTATATATAAATTTGTGTTATGTGGTGTGAGAGTTTCACGAACAAACCAAACCTCATTTAAATCCGAGCTAAAATGAATGACATATTAAAGCTTAAAATTGAGTGGTTGATTCAAATATTTTTAAACTTTGGTGACTTTAGATAAATTTTTATCTAGTCAAGAAAGAGTTTTTGTTTTGACCTTACAAGAATTATCACAGGGACATGAATATGGAGTTTTTTGCAAAACTAGTAGAATTTCCAACAAAATTTGTGTAAATGGTAGATGTCAGAAACACATTTGTGATAATGGGAGTCCCGCAATCTTAGATTGCGGGAATGCATGATGTGGCAGCCACCATGGACGAGGAAGACAAGGGCTTGAACGACGTGGAACTCCATGCAGACGTGGAAGTCCCGCAATCTTAGATTGCGGGAATGGCAGGAAAATACTATTCACGCAGACTAGGATTGCGGAATTGAATCAGGCTTCTACTGTTTGTGTTTGTTTTTTGCCTTCAATTCTTACACACCATCTACTCAATCACGTAAATGTTTGCATGTGAGAGTGTGAGAACTTTTGCATGTCTGAGCATGTAACATCTAATCAAATTTAGTGAATCTTGCATGTGAGAGTAAGTAGTGTGCAGAGAGGAGCTTGCAATGCATGAAATTTAATATATATATGGACTATTGTTAGACACTTCAAACTCACACCAAAGCAAACTCACAACACAAAGCTAGTGAAACCTACAACTATCAAACTCACAAGCTTCATATCTAAAAAACTATGGCACATTTACACCCGGGTCCAAGAAACAATGCCCTTCTATGGCTGCAGCCAAAACATCGTTCGGCTTATCTGTTCGAAGACGATGTTGGCCATGCCACAGAACTTCATATAAGGCGAGGGGATCAGTCATTATTTAATGCCATTAAGAGAAAACCGTTAAACCCCAATGTTGATAATATGGTTAGAATAGCTGGTTTTGGTGGGGTTCTTGATATTGGCTACCTATTTGCTGACCGTGGTTTAATAACCGCGTTGGTAGAAAGGTGGCGTCCTGAGACTCACAGTTTCACTTCTCGTTTGGTGAAACAACCGTGACTTTAGAGGACGTGAACGTCCTCATGGGGTTGCGAGTCAACGGTCCACCAATTGTAGGACTAGAGGAAAAATGGTCATCCGAAATTCGAATTCAGCTAGTACAAGGTTTGTTGGGCATAGAGGCGAATGAGAGCATGTTCTCTGGAAATTCTATTAAAACAACATGCCTTGTAGAAAAAGTGAAGGAAACACTGCCCGAAGGGGCATATATCAATATGGTTACACAACAAGCACGTTGTGTGGTCTTGATTATTGTGGGTAATTCATTGTTGGCTGACTCTTCTAATGGTTGGACATCATTGGCATTTTTAAGGCACATTGAATCGTTAGAAAGATGTGGTCAATTTAGTTGGGGGAGTGCTGCATTGGCTTGTTTGTACAGAAATTTGTGCAAATCCGCAGTCTCCACTGATAAAACAATTGGAGGACCTATCACTATACTCCAGTTGTGGGCATGGACACGAATCAATGTACTATCTCCCCAGTGTTTAACCCGGTTGATGCCTGGAAAACCTTATGGTGCTATGTATGTATTTTCTCCATCACCCTTATGTTATATAAAATATTTTTTTTATTAAATAAACTAACTCGTTTAAAACAACTGGAAAGGATCGCGCGGTTTCAAGGAGGTTGCCTCGCGATCGTTAAAAGCGATACGATCGCAACTACAAAATTTACATTCCGAACAGGTATGAGACTGTTTATGTTGTGTTACAAGTAAAATATATTAAATTTTACTAATAGTGTTTCTTATTAATTTTTTACAACAGTTCATTTGGAGACCCTATCAACAAGCCATGGGGATACTCCCGCAAAGTTGCACCGAGGGCATGGATTGTTGGCGTTCGGATTGCTATATTGTGTGGTTTCAGGTGGTGGAATACCACCAAGCTAGCAGGGTCATGAGACAATTCGGATTCCGTCAATGGATTCCCTCAGGACCAACCTTTACCCCCGAAGTCCACCGCGAGCTGCACAAAAAGACGCGTGCTGGGAGACCATACGAATACTGGTTTTCAGACCATAACGAGTATGTGCAGTCGTGGAATTCACGTGCAAATCACATAGTGGTCGGGGAATTAACCACACATCCTTCCGTGTATCCTGATTATATGGAATGGTTCTTAGAAAGAACCGTGGGATACATGACGAACCCAATGTCCATCCCGGTAGCACAACCGGGTTTTAGAGATGATGCTGGGATTGCCCAAGTGCTGGTATATATATGATTTTTTTTCAAATATATAAAAGTGTATATTTAAATGATAACTTTTTTAATATTTAATTTTCTTAATTTTACAGATGGAGCGATACACGCAGATTAACCGGGAAGTGTCCCAAATCATGTCGACCATCCCTGCCGACTTTAGCACCAATCTTGGGGTGATTCAAAGCACTGCCCAATCAGTGATGTCGCAATTTGGTGTGGGTGATCGTTTGAACTACCGCTCACGGCTTCAAGGTAGCCCTGCTGCCTCGGTTGCAGACAGAAGCCGTCCTCAAAGAGCGCCTAGGCGAAGGCGAAATCAAAGGAATGTGGAGGTTCAAAGAGAAGAAGAAGTGCCTGTGGATAGTCATCAAAATACGCCAATTAATGAATTCTTTGATGATGATCTTGGGTTGGATGTTGGCTCCTTTGTTGCTCAGTTCGGTACCACACCACAAGATACATCGAATCTCCAAGCGGAGTCTTCTCTCCAAGCGAGGTCTTCCCAGATGAACATCATGGAGTCCTTTTTAAACAACAGCGAATTCAACCCATTTGATGATCAAAGTTACATTACAACACCACAGACTACCTTCCCAGTGAACCCACCCATCAACACCGGGCAGTCATCGGTTAACTATTGGGCCCCAAATCAAGGTGGCGAAGGACCGTCGTCCAATTTCTACACACCAGTACCTTTGGAGTTCCCTAATGAGCCACGTCGGAATCCACACCGTGAGCGACGTCCTTCTCTATGTGGTACTCACGGACGATTTTGTAACCAACCTAATCGTGGACCCAATTGTAATAACTCTGTATGAAATAATGATATATGAAATGGTTTGTTTGTTGATATATCAAATGGCTGTTTTGTTGAATTTTAATACAAATAATGTTAATACACAAAATGAGGTCCGGGACTTTTTGTGAGGTCCGGGATAGTGTCACGGACAGTCCCGTAACGCCTGAACCAGCGACGGCACTGCTATATCACCCAAGGACGCCATGTTCGACGATCCGGGTCCGGTAAAGCCCGGCCCGGGAGACGGATACAGGGGCCCCAAAAGGGCTCCCTGGGCCTGTTTCAACACTAAGATTTTTTTTATATTTTCATCCGGATTTTTTAACATACCTATTGGCAAATAAAAAGTAAGTTAACAAAATGGGGTCCGGGGCTTTTTGTGAGGTCCGGGATCGTGTCACGGACACTCCCGTAACGCCTGAACCAGCGACGGCACTGTTATATCACCCAAGGACGCCACGTTCGACGATCCGGGTCCGGTAAAGCCCGGCCCGGGAGACGGACACAGGGGCCCCAAAAGGGCTCCCTGGGCCTGTTTCAACACTAAGAAAACACCTTACATAAAACAACACACCACATAACCAGTTTCAACACTAAGAAAACACCTTACATAAAACAACACACCACATACGGTTAAAACATTGACAAACTACATAAGCAAGGAAACGTAAGAAATGAACAACAATTAATAAGCGCCAACATCATCAGCCTCTGAAGCGTACTCTTCAGCTTCCGAAACTTGATCATTCTGAGTGTGTCGACCACCTGGCACAAAAGGCCCCCCCTGAGGTGTTTGTTGAGGGTGACGGTAGGGTGGGTGGTTTAAATGGGGCTCCCTTGCCTGTTGGGTATGTGGTCGCACATTTGAGTTATTGGGAAACTGACAGTTTGGTGATGGTCGATGAGGTTGAGCATCATTAAAGTGGTAATGTATGTGTAGATGTTGTAGTTGTTCGGTGATGGAATTCAACGGATTAGGAGTCGGATTAGCTCTTAATTGTTCACCCCTTGGTGGCTCCACCCAACATACAAAGCCACAACTTCGTGGTCTGCGATTGCAACAATAATACCTACGGCCTGGGTTTCTTGTGCTCCTTGAAACTCGAATAATTGTGTTGGAACCACAATTGCAAAAAACCATTGTTTGACATGAAGATTTTAATGTGGAGTTAACTCGAAATATGGTTTCTGGGGTTCCTTATGTACAAATTCTATTTCTCTACTTCCGCAATATGAGATTGCGGATTTCTCTACTTCCGCAATCTCAGATTGCGGATTTCTATACTTCCGCAATCTCAGATTGCGGATTTCTATACTCCCGCAATCTCAGATTGCGGATTTTTCTATCTCTAGTCCACAAATTCTACAAATATCGTTCACTAATCTCAGTTAAAACCAATCCACAATCAAAGCTCACTCTCCTTTACCTTCTTAATGGACACCTTTTCCCCTTTCATTGTTAAACTTTACTGGGGTGGTGCTATTACTTACAAATCCTATACAAACATTACCGTTGACAACAATACAGAGTCAACTACGTTTATTATGACCCATAGAATGTCATACACGGATTTTCTCGATCACGTTTGTCTCGTTACTCAAATAGACAAGTGTTTATACAATGTTAAGTTAACAATGTATTACACTTTCGAGGGGTGTTCTGAGGCTACATACATCACAGGAAATGAGGGTATGGAAATGATGTTCTATCTAGCATCGAACGTAAATCACTATATGGCAGTGATCCACGTTCAGTACACCCCATTAGTTCCATTAGCAGAAAGTAGTGCTATGGATCTCTTAAGGCGGTTCACGGTGTCATATGGTGAGGAGACATTTCATACTCCAACACAACAGTAGATGCAGTCAATCAATTTGGAACTGGGTTCTTCAATGTACAACAGCCTCACAGAAAGTTCAAATAGACTACCTTTTCCAGAATACCACTATACTGATTATAACTATAATGAAGAGTATGTTGCTAATTTAGATGCCAATGATATCGATGAGGATAATGCTGTCGACTACGATGAAGGTAAAAAATTCTACGTTGTACAATACTTTTTTATTTCCTTAATTTTTTTTTCAATACAAATACTTGAGTTTATCTAATCAATATGTCAGTTTTTGATGTACTGACGAAAAAGGGCAACATGAACGAGTTGCCAATGACGAAAGCAGTGATGACAACAATGATGAGAACGAGAACGATTATAACATTATGCCTTCAGATGACTCTCAAGGTATTCATACTGTTATTCGTAGTACATAATTTAGATTTATCCTGATATAAGTAACGTTCATTGCAAGGTTATGTGTCGGATTCAAGTAGAGAGACTGAATTTCAACCAAGTGACGTTGATTCAGAAGCAAGCGCCGAAGAAGAAGGAGAAGCCGGGACATTACAAGCCCCAACAGGTGCTGAATTTCATGAAGGGATTGATCCTTCATTCCCAATAGACAGACATGTCGACGAGCAAGACGAAGGGTTAGAAGCATATCGCCTACCCGATTTCGATGATGAAGATAAGATGGAGATCTGGAATGGAAACGTAAACAGTATCCGTGTCGGTATCTACTTCGAAAATAAAGAGAAAGTAGTTAAAGCCATTCGGTATTGGAACGTAGAATGTAACAGGGAGTTACGCGTGATAGAAAGCAGACCGGGTACATTTAGAGTCAAATGCAAGAACGAAAACTCTTCATGTATGTGGGCTGCTGCTGCATCACGTCCACATAAAGGAGCCTTCTGGCGTTTGCACAAATGGAGTCCAAGGCACACATGCTACTCAACGGTAGAAAGAAATAACAACAGGGCACTACGGTCCAGAGATATTGCATTACATATCTATGCACGGGTCAAGGCTGATTTAACTTTCCCGGTTAAACAGATTATGACCCACGTAAAGGAGACGTTGAACGTCGATGTTACGTACTCTAAGGCATGGACTGCCCGTAGAAAAGCAATTGAGAATGTCTATGGTACTTGGGAGAGCAACTTCAATGAGTTGCCTACCTACATGGAAAGGTTAGTCGCAACAAATCCTGGTACCGTTGTGAAGTGGCGTCATCATGAGAGGAGCACTGCCGAATGCAGGGTCTTCAAATATGTTTTCTGGGCTTTCGGCCCTCTAATTGAGGCCTTTAGACATTCAGCGCCTGTGATATCAATTGACGGCACTCATCTGAAGGGGACGTATAGGGGTAAGATGTTGATTGCGGTGGCGAAAAACGCAAATAACTACGTTCTTCCGGTGGCGTATGCAATTGTGGATGAAGAGACAATTGAGAGCTGGTCTTGGTTCTTGGAGCAGTTTAGAGAGAATGTATCACATCACACTGTCAGCCGTCCCCTTTGTGTTATTTCAGACCGACATGTGGGAATCATACGAGCAATGCAGGAACTGGAAGGATGGAGGGAGCCACATGCTTACCATCGTTATTGTCTTCGTCATATAAGAAGCAATCTCGGGTCAAAGTTCAAGAGCGCCACATTGAAGAAGCTTTGCTGGACAATCGGAAGCACCTCCCAGCATTATAAGTATCGGTATGCCATCAGACAGATGAAGTACATTAAGATACAGGCGTGGAGATACTTGAGAGATATTGGCCTCCATAAGTGGACGCTGGTGCGAGACCACGAAAATCGCCGCTGGGGTAACCTAACAACAAACATGTTTGAGTGTTTTAACCATGTGTTGTCGAAAGCAAGGATGATGCCTATAAAGGCAGCCATACAATTTACATTTACCAGAGATTTCGATCAATTCAACATCCATTATCGAATTGCCAGATGGTGCGAAACAATGTTGCCCCCCGGATATGGACGGTCATTTCCGAACTTGATGCTAAATCCCGAGAACACTATGTACGTTTGTATGATGCTTCCCAGAAGCGGTACCTCGTGGAGTCTCGTGTGCAACCCAATGATGACGGAGGGAACGAGTATACGGTTGAGTACAGTAACAGAAGTTGCTCGTGTGCAAAGTGGCAAATAGAACGCAGGCCCTGTTCGCATGCTATAGCGGTTTGCCATATGCGACGTAAGAATATTCATGACCTTGTTGATCCTCGCTACCACACTTCCATGTATCGGTTGCAGTACAGCGGGCATTTTTACACCCTCGGTCATAAAAGAGATTGGGACCCGGCAACATGGAGAATTCGTGGTAACCCGTCACAAATTACCGTCAAACATGGGAGGTTGAAGCAAAGGAGGATACATAACGAGATGGATGTTACGCATGAAGACCAACCAAGAGCACGCCCTAAATGTAGCATTTGTAAGTTGACTGTGCACAACAAAAAGAGCTGCCAATTCCGTCAACAGTGATTTCTTGTGATGTGATTTCTTGTGATCTGTTTTATCTATGCTAGTTTGTGGTAGTACTATTTTGTGTTGCTTTGATATTGTATGTTATCGGTTATCGACTTCTTATGTTATCGTATTAGTATCGTGATGTGATATATCGTGCATTGTTGGTTTACATCTTTAGGAAGACATCTACACATTACATAGACACGACGATAAAATTATTATAAGACAAGGTAAATATTACAAAACAGTAGACACAACTCACCAATACTTATCACAACGACACTTGTATAGTTCATCAGCCATGTGGCGTCGGTAGTTAACACAAGCCTCTTCTACGGTGATTTGTTGGTCTATCATCAACGATTTCTTTTTAACTAGTTTCTCCATCATCATACAAACAAGAACCCCGGATTTAGCAATGTTTCCCTCATCTTGGGGGACATCCGTCTCAACCAAACCAAGGGACATATCACGTTCCGTTATGTATCTCGTGTTTGACCGAAAGTGAATAGGTTCTAGAAACCATTTGAAATATAACTGTAGCATCTCCATATAGTTCCTTACCTCTCGATGCTTTCCATTTCTCCATCTTTTATCGGTCCAGTATTGAGTAATCACCATGCTTTGCATATCAATACGGACAAGTAGCCAGTCTGTTTGGCCAATCCACAAAGGAAGGTAGATGCAGTCAACCTCCCATAATGGAGGATACGGGTCCTTTCGTCCAGCAAAATCAAGGGGGGTAGTAGATTTATCATCTTGCATGTAGTAATAAAAATCAGGAGGTAACACCGTCCATCGGCATTTTAAATTGGGGTTCTTTAAGAGCAGCGACTGTCGAACACGCATTAATCTTACCGTCCATGCTTCAACATGCTGCAAAACAGGAAATAACAATATAAATTAATCTGCTGTGTAATTATGTTAACATATGAAAACGAATAAAAATTGATATTGTGTTAAATGTACAGTAGAGGACAGGTGACTGCCGGATTCCATCCCTAGTAGGGCACCCCAAAAACTTCTTTCCAGTTTTTTTGTAATGAAACGAGTGTAGCAATATGGGGAGTCCCTGTTGTTGTAAAACTCTAAAGCATCTGTGGACCAATTCTTGGGATCATCTTTCTTGGGGACTATAACACTATCTTTTTCAGGATCCTTTTCCGGTTGCCTTTCGGTCACCATATGCGTAGACGACCCAGCCTTCGTGGATGACGACGACCTCTTCAAACGCCTCCAAATATCATCCGTCCACTTTGATTTCTTAGAGACTGGTTGAGAACAGAAATATCCACCAACCTCTTCATCCTTCTCAGTACGATCCCCCATTTTTTATACTACAGGCACCGTGTTGCGGGATGTGTGATCTATCACATTACATATCCCTTTTATAGGTAGAAATGGGACAACATTCTCATATTCCGTATTCTCAGATTGCGGATTTCTATACTCCCGCAATCTCAGATTGCGGATTTCTCTACTCCCGCAATCTCAGATTGCGGAACAGTATTAAATTCCGCATTCTTAGATTATGGATCTATCAGTTTTAAAACAATACATTTTATTAATAAACCGTATTTAAATATTTATTGATATTAATAGGCAACAATCTACCAAGTTACAAAATCACAAGTTCAATAATACAATTTCACCGATACAATCCCGACCTCGTTTAGTCAATTTGTTAAATTATGATATGTCATTTTTAACAGAGTTATTTAACAATAAAAAATTTATTGAATAAAAACAACTTAAATTTATTTATCACACAAAACGTTAAATATACAATATACCAAAGTTACAAGACAATCTATTTCCGAGACCACCAATTCCAATGTAGCTGCAGCAGCAACATACAACTCCATATCTATCACACTACATATCTTTAGTGTTTTAACCAGCCCATATTTATGCATCTCTTCCCATATTTATGCATCTCTTCTCCCTCGACACTTGGCCCATATTTTAGCTTTATCTTTAAGTTCGTCGATTTGTTGGACATGGGTACCAAGTCAAGGGTATCTACGTAACTAGGTCAGATACCTCCTACAATTGAGATACGACCAGGAGCAGGTGCATCCGATGTCCCCAACGTCGCTAATGATGGAGCGTGTTTCTTCGACGTCGGAGGGCCTTGCGCTGAAGGTGTAGAACCCGCAAGCGCAATAAAGTTTGCTGCCAAAATGATCGATTTTGATGAGTCGACCACCTTCAATTTCCGAGAACACCTATTCCAACTTTACACGCCTTGCCATAATCCTACAGGGTGGCGCGCTGACCCTGAGGAACTCCAACTACCACCTCCCCTAAGGATTTGCTTGGAAGGTGGATCCCCCAAAAGAAACAATCGGCATGCCTGGGGGTGGTACACGGGATCTTCGAACCACCATTGCAAACCAACTGTTTAATTTTATAAACTACAATACCAATGTTGCATTCTACACGTGTTATAATACGTGCAAATGTAACATCGATCCAAGTAGTTTCATGCAAATGTAACATCGATCCAAAAATAAGAGGGTCATGACCAAAAACTAGATGGATTCTTCTACAACCTTTGGACCCTCCAACATTAATATATTTGAAATCACATGACCAGACAGCCATTTAACACGTGCAAATGTAACACGGATCCAACAACACTAAAAAACCATCGCCTCTAACGCATGAAAATTATGGAATTCATTGTTTAGTCTGTTTGTGTTTGAGTGTGTATGAAACGAGTAAACGAGTGCGGTGTATCTTATATAAGAAATGTAAACGAATGAAGCCATTTTCTCTGACCCAGATCCGCAATCTAGGATTGCAAGATTGATTTTTTAAACACTATTCCCGCAATCTTAGATTGCGGGACTGACACGTCACACAAATCGTCCACCTTGGCAGCAGCTCGTCCACCTTGGAGTCCACCTCATCAAGTCCCGCAATCTAAGATTGCGGGAATACCTATTTCCAAAACCCTCTTCTGACATCTACCATTTACACAAAAATGTTGGAAAAAAACTCCATGAATATGTCTCATAATTTTTATTATTTTGATATTAACATGTCATGTGAATCAAATGAAGGTTTTATCTAACTCATAAAATAATTTTATGTTTGGCTCTCCTTCTTCATTTCTTTTTATAACTTTTCCCCCTTCAAAAGCTACTTAATCTCATAAGTCACAAATTGTGACTTATGACTTTTCCCCCAATTTCTCATTTTCAAAGCACAAAATCCTCCATAAGTTACTTTTCAAACAACCATCCAAACATTTTTGTTTTAACTTATGACTTATTGGATAAGTCATAAGTTACAAGGAGGTGTGGAAATAGAGAGCTAAACATGCTCTTAATAATCAAATTAAATATAGAGTTTTGAGACGAATATAAAAGAGAGATAGAAGAGAAATGTTTTATTAAAAAATATCATAAAACTTAGAAATGGGTACTCTTTATTTCTTTCACATCACCAACTTCATCCTATTATTTTTCACACAAATTGAAAACATCTCAACTTGGTGTAACCTTAGGCACGTGAGCTAGGGGTATTCAACGAACCAAATAACGAATTTTCGAATTATTCGAATCGAATTTCTCAAATTTTTAATATTTTTGCCTGAATTCGTATTCGCTTAAAATTCAATTTATTCGATTCATATTCGATTCGAATAAGAAACTCGAATTCGATCGAATTCGAATAAATTCGATTTAGTTCAAAATTACCATAAATAATAAATTGATTTACTTTTAGTTTTAAAACTAATATAGACTCATTATTTTTTAACATATGAAATACAAATGATAAAAAAACAATATGTCAAAAACGAGAATAGTAAAAATAGTATAGAGTATAGTTTGTTAGAGTTTTATGATGTATAAGGTAAATATGTAAAATATGGTTATGGTAAAAGTTGTAGAGACTATGGATTCTTAGATTTTGACCAAAATTTAGAAGTTCTTTTTTCAATGTGTATATTTGTGTGTATAATAATGTGTGTGTATATATATTTAAAAAAAATATACATGTACGGTTTTTATTTGAATTTCGAATCGAATCGAATTTAAAATCATAAATTCGTATTCGATTTACTGGACTCGAATTCGAATTCTTAATAATCGAATCGAATTCTTGGTAATCGAATCGAACTAAGTCGAATTTCAAATTTTTCGAATCCGAATCGAATTCTGAACACCCCTAGCATGAGCCATTTTTTGTTGTACACATATTCTTCCGGTTGTTATACCATGGGAGACAAACGTGTTCGTGTTAGAGGCGCGAAATATGTTTTAAGAGAAGCGTATCAAACATGGCGCATACATGAATCAAGGATACTACAAGACCACTTGTTGAAGTAGGGATGAGTTCAGGACGGTGTCGGTACCAACCGATACTGATCCCGAAAACTCTCAAAACCCAATACCAATACCAAAAACATACGGTACGGTACCGGTATAGTACCGGTATTCTACCTTAAAATATCGATATCGAAAATACCGAAACCGAACACCGTTGGTTCGGTACGGGATCGTTATCGATTCAGCATTCGGTGCAATATGCTCATCCCTATGTTGAAGTACTCATAGAAGATTTCGTTGAATCGAGTTCACTACTCCATTGGTTCTTACATTAACTAGTTATGTAATACTTCTTTTATTTAATTAACCGATATCATCTACATATCTTGAACCACTTATATATAATTAACAAACACCAAATATTTGACAAAATATTGCAACAATTAGAAATTTGAACCGACACAAGCTGGGCTACCGGCCTCACCCCTAAAAGCTAAAAACAATTACTTAGACAACAACACAAGAACAAACGTCAACCACAAATTCCAAACCCATCTAAATCACACTTACTGCAAACAATAATTAAATGTAAATTATTTAAGAATAAAAAAGTTCACAAGATTTTAAAGAACTCTTTGTGATAGATCTTGTTTTTATGTGAAATCAGTTTTTTGTTTTTTTTATCTGACATACATATTATTGTTATTTTTTTCTGACATATGCATATATCATGTAAATATTTGTCTCATCCCTATGAAATTTTAGGTCATATACTAGGGTATCGTTAAAGTTATGAGACATTTGCTTTGTTATAAACGGTAAACCATCTACTATATATTCTTAAAAATTCTAATTGCAGCCTATTGTTTTACAAAATAATTTTGGTGGATCATCAAACTCGATACACTTTGTTTTTTGTAGAACGGCAGAATATCATATGGCTCCGGCTATTCTCACCCCTCTTCTTCTATTTCCACCCCTTCAAAGCGTCTCGCTTTGTTCAAAGCGAGGCGCTTGGCTCCCTTCTCAAAGAGGGTCAGTACGAGGTCAGAAAAGCTGAAAATTTAAAAACGAAGCGCCTCGCTTTTGCCAAAGCGAGGCGCTTCGGATCAAAGTTTTATTTTGAGTTGATTTTTGGTGTTTTTTGGTGTTTTGAATTGGTTTTTTTTATTGTATAATTTAAAAAAAAAAAAAAACAAAGTAATAACCCTAATCAAACTATCATAAACCCAAATAAAAATTCTACTTTTTAGGCGTGACAGCTTAAGATGGGAAATACTTGTAGAAGAGGGCAGTTAGAGATGAGATACTTGATCATAACGTCTATATAGGCGTTTTCGATTTCCAAATGAATCAATGACTTAAATTTGACATCATCAACCATGAAGGAAGAAGGCAGCTCACAACCACGTATAGTGAAAGATTTTAACACAAAACAAAAGTAATAACCCTAATTAAACTATCATTAATAACTCTAAGAGTGTTTATTTTTTTATTCATTACTTCCGGGAAAAATACAACATTAATCTTCGTTATCCTTCATCATCTCTAAGAATTCAAATCCTAACAACTAATGTGACCTGTCCTTGCTCTCTTCCCAAAGTACTAATGAAGACCTTGATCTTCAATATTTGAAAATTATCATTTCTTGACATGCTTGGTAACAGAGAGGAACACTTTCTTCTTTTGTTATACAATCTTTGTTAGTTATTGTTTACCTTCCAATCGATTTAAAGTATGTTGTACTAGTTGTGGAAAGAAATCCAGTCGGATTGGCGCTAACAAACGGATTAAATTTAGACGATTTTGTTTACCTTCCCATAGATTTCAAGTATGTTCTTTTTTCTTCTCCGACATTAAACTTAGTACAGGTGTGACCTGGTTTTACATCACCAAAATGTGAAGACCTTGATTTTCGAATGCGGTATGCGCGTTAAATGTCATTAAATAAGTGAAAAAGATGAATTAGTCAAACTTTGTAGAGGCCTATGTTCTACGGGAGGTGAGTTGACAATCAATGGATCCGCTTGGAGTCTAAATCTTCGCGTGTCATCTTGGTCGAACTCATGTTGCAACATTCCCATCGATTTTAAGACTTCATCCTTGTGCTTTGTAAGGGATTTAAAGCAAGTCCTTCTTTAATGTTCTTTATATATGAATAGTGACCCACTTCAAAGAGCCTGACCATGGCTATAGCAAGGCTCAAACAACACAAGTAGGTCCTCGTCTGATCCACAAAACAAAACCATCATCTTTAAGTGTTTTACTATAGCCATTTTTTTCCTGGTTTACGAGGAATGGGTAGAATGTGTGTGTTGCAAATATAATAAACAAAGATAATAGGAAGAAGATCAGAGCTCCAAAAGCAAGTGTGAAGATCAAGAGAAAGAAATAAGAAGAAGAAGATGAACAGTGCTCCAACATAACTTGCACCAGCTTCAGATATGAGTTTGATTAGCTTAAATCTCTCTGATCCATGGTATCCACTTTCACCTGAAGCTTTACTTTCCTACCTCTGTTTTGAATTAGTATACGGAGAGCAAACCGACGAACATCATTCAAAATTTCAACTTCCCGCTAATCTCTGCGCCATCATCGACTACAGCAAACCGAAGATCTTCCTCCACGACACTCCTAATTGGTCTCTCCTTATATCACGGTACGATTTAAGGTTTCAGTTTTTGTTTTGTGTTGCTTTTTAATAATAACTTTTGTGTTTACCAAACCCAACGACGAAGTTTTAAAGGCTGAACACGAGTATAATCAAACAATGGTTCCTCTGAAAACCACCAAAGATCAATTAAACATTTTGAAATGAGCCAAACGGAGTCCGGAAGTCGAGCATATCGATTAGACATGCAAAAATTGTATTCTGAAAAATATGGGTATCGAATGTATAGTCCAAGCATCAAGTACAATGATTCATCAAAGTTGTACAAACCTGGATGTTTTTAGCGAAAAACACAAACGAGCAATAAACGGACCGAAACGCCTCAAACGAATTTTCTTGGCTTGTAAACAACTTAAAAGAAATAAAAATGAATTAAAAATATTTTTTAGACAATAACAAATATTTATAAAGAATTAAAACAACTTTTTTTTTTATATAAAAAAAACCTAAAGTGCCTGGCTTGAAAGGCTTGATTAGACTACAGGCGCCTCGCTTTGTCCAAAACCAACGACTTTTGGCTTTTTTTTTTATAAAAAATAAAGTTGTTTTAATTCTTTATAAATATTTGTTATTGTCTAAAAAATATTTTTAATTCATTTTTAATTCTTTTAAGTTGTTTCCAAACCAAGAAAATTCATTTGAGGCGTTTCGGTTCGTTTATTGCTCGTTTGTGTTTTTCGCTAGAAACATCCAGGTTTGTATAACTTTGATAAATCATTGTACGTGGTGCTCGGACTATACATTCTATACCCATATTTTTTCAAAATACAATTTTTGCATGTCTAAATCATTGTACGATGTCTTTTCAGATGAACCCTTGTTTGATTATATTCGTGTTTAGCCTTTGAACTTCGTTTTTGTTTTTTGGTAGAAAGGAACTATGTTGAAAATATAATAATAATGTAAATAATAATAATAATGCAATAAGTTATGGTTTTAAGCAAGTAAAATTCAGTTGTTGGACACTGTGATTGGGTACGGAGGAAGTTGTTGTTGGAGAGACATCAGTCAACGATGAATGCAATCTGAAACAACATATAAAACTTGTCTGGAACTAGGTGTTGCCGGAAAACTCACCTCTACCGATGTGAGGGTAGTAAATTGGTGTTAATGGCAAGATATATGGCTTTAGTCCCTTACGCAGGTTTGCCAGAGGGTCACTATTCATATATAAAAAATATTAATCGGTTTCATCTTTGTTTCTTAAGTTGAACTTTTCATGATCTACCTTTATCATCTTGGAGAGATATCTGTCAACGATAAAGACAACCTGAAACAACATATAAAACCTGTCTGGATTCCTTCATGGAGAGTTCTTATGGAAGTTGCTAAAATAGTTACAACTATTCATGCAAGCAAGTAAAACTCAGTTATCCTAATCTTGTTTTTTGAGTTGAACTTTCCATGATTTATGGCCATGGTGCATACTTTAGTATCTTCCGATAGATTTTTCAATACAAAATGACTTTTGCTTATTGGAATCTTGTATGATATCATCTCATTCCATGTTCTCTATATCCATACCTTGTTTCAAGTACTTTAGGTAAAGTGATCAAACGAACGAGATACCTGACTCCTAGAAGTCTTAAAGACCAAATGTCTTTTTGCAAAAAGGTAGACCACACCACTAGACCACTATTCAGGTGCTTAAGTCCACCAACCTACTTTCATCAGGAAAACTATTATCATAAGTCGTTTCAGGTTGCCTTCATCGTTGACAGATATCTCTCTGATAACAGAAGAATTATCTTCAATGATTCTAAGAAACTTGAAGGAAGAAGTACCTTGAAGACTAGATTCGGTGCAATCAGAATCTGAATATTATATACAATAATATTACCTTGAGCAAAAAGTTGTGTTTGAAGCCTAGTTCTTTTGGCAACAGGTACAGAAAAGTTGTAAATGGTCATTGTAGAAGAAGATGAAGAAGAATAAATGAAGTCTATTAATTGATATTAGGAATTGTTTGAGGATATGTTTTTTTGATCAAAGGATCCATAACGATTCATTGTAGTTTAGATTTTGTTAGGACTTTAAACATAGAAGATGGAGGGTTAGTTATTACTCTGCACTTCAAGTAGAAGAAGATGAAGAAGAATAAATGAAGTCTATTAATTGGTTTTAGGAATTTTTTGAGAATATATTTTTTGATCAAAGGATCCATAACTAAACAGTTATCTGGATTCCTTCATGGAGATAAACCATTCAGAACAGTAACGATCGCTTTATAAATTACGAAAATGACTATCATCAATCTGGTATTAGTGGTTGGAAATCTGATGACAAAGCTTGTGTTAAGGGATAAACCATTTGGAACAGTACCGATCGCTTTACAATGCCGAAAACGACTATCATGAATCTGGTTTATGAAGAAAGGGTTGAAGGTGTGTGTTGAAACAAGGTATGGATATGGAGAACATGGAATGAGATGATTTCGATTTTCGTACAAAGATTCCATAACTGAACAGTTACTTTGCAAAAAGGTAGACAACACCACTAGACCACTGTTCAGTTATGGATTTTTCGATCAAAAAATATATTCCTCACAATTAAAAACAACTGTTCATGCAAGAAAGTAAAATTCAGTTGTTGGACATTGAGATGGAGAATTCCTATGGAAGTTGCTAAAATAGTTAAACAAAAGCTGAAATTTTGAAAAGTTATTTGAAATGTTCCTGATCATTACAGTTATGGATTTTTTTATCAGAAAATATATTCCCAAACAATTAAAAACAACTGTTCATGCAAGCAAGTAAAATTCAGTTGTTGGACATTAAGATGGAGAATTCCTATGGATGTTGCTAAAATAGTTAAACAAAAGCTGAAATTAATAGTTATTTGGAATGTTCCTGATCATTACAGTTTTGGATGTTTTGATCAAAATATATATTCCCAAACAATTAAAAACAATTGTTCATGCAAGCAAGTAAAATTCACTTATTGGACATTGAGATGGATAATTCCTATGGAAGTTGCTAAAACAGTTAAACAAAAGCTGAAATTGAACAGTTATTTGGAATTTTCTTGATCATTACAGTTATGGATTTTTTTATCAGAAAATATATTCTCAAACAATTAAAAACAACTGTTCATGCAAGCAAGTAAAATTCAGTTGTTGGACATTGAGATGGAGAATTCCTATGGAAGTTGCTAAAATAGTTAAACAAAACCTGAAATTGAACAGTTATTTCGAATGTTTCTGATCATTACAGTTATGGATGTTTTGATTAAAAAGTATATTCCCAAACAATTAAAAACAACTGTTCATGCAAGCAAGTAAAATTCAGTTGTTAGACACTGAGATGGAGAATTCCTATAAAAGTTGCTAAAATAGTTAAACAAAAGCTGAAATTAAAGAATTATTTGGAATGTTCCTGATCATTACAGTTGTGGATTTTTTGATCAGAAAATATATTCCCAGACAATTACAGACAACTGTTCATGCAAGCAAGTAAAATTCAGTTGTTGGACATCGAATTTAGGTAAGAACATTGTGGATGTTAATGATGATAATGTCTCTTCAGGAGAAAGGTCTGGATTATCGGAAGATTGATTTTAGGAATTGTTTGAGAATATATTTTCTGATCAAAGGATCCATAATTGTTCATGCAAGCAATAGCACAAGTCCTTTAATGTTGCTTATAATTAAAAGGAACTAGGTTGCAAATGAACTTCAGGTCAGCCAGACGTTTTGTCAAAAGAACATACTTGAAATCGATGGGAAGGTAAACAAATTCGTGTAAAACAACTGTTCATGCAAGCAAGTAAAATTCAGTTGTTGGACATTGTTGGACAGTTTTCGGAGAGATATCTGTCAACGATGAAGGTCACACCTGTACAGGTGTTTGAAATCAACCGGGGGGGGGGACAAAATCGTCGATCCGACTGTTGATTTCTTTCTACAACCAGTACAACGAACTCTGTATGGGTTGCTTGTTAGCGCCGATCCGACTGTTGATTTCTTTCCGCAACCAGTACAACGAACCTTGTATGGGTTGCTTGTTAGCGCCGATCCGACTGTTGATTTCTTTCTGCAACCAGTACAACGAACCATGTATGGGTTGCTTGTTAGCGCCGATCCGATTGTTTGATTTAAAGGCTGAACACGAGTACAAGGAAGTTGTTGTCGGAGAGATATCTGTCAATGATGTAGGCAACCTGAAACACGAGTATAATCAAACTATCAAGAATCGGAAATTAGTAAAATAACTGTTCAGGCAACCAAGTAAAATTCAGTTGTTGTCGGAGAGATATCTGTCAATGATGAAGGCAACATACTTGAATTCAATAGAAAGGTAAACAATTCAAGCTCATCATGAGGAATATCTAGCTCATCCTGAATCTTAGATTTTACATTGCCAAAAGTCTTGATGAATATCTTCATCAATTTCCTTGATCTACGCATAAGTGTGAGAGTCGATTTCCCTCTGGGGGTAACTAAAAAAGAGATGGTCTTTTTGATGAATGTATTATTCACAAATATTTCCATCTTTCCGCTACTTTATCAATAATCGATTTCCCTTGGGGGTGATTAACAAAGAGATGGTCTTTTTGATGACTGTATTATTCACAAATATTTCCATCTTTCCCTTTGGGGGTGACTAACAAAGAGATGATCTTTTTGATGAATGTATTATCACAAATATTTCCATCTTTCCCTTTAGGGGTGACCAACAAAGAGATGGTCTTTTTGATGAATGTATTATTCACAAGTATTTCCATCTTTCCCTTTGGAGGTGACCAACAACGAGATGGTCTTTTTGATGAATGTATTATTCACAAATATTTTCATCTTTCTCGCTGCTTTATTCACAAATATTTCCATCAATTTGATACAAGTTGATGGTTATAATTTTGTTTTTAAATTTTTTTTTAATTATTTCTACAATAATTTTATTAAAAAAATTAAAAAAATAAAAAAACCAATTCAAAACACCAAAAAATACCCCAAAATAAAACTTTGATTCGAAACGCTTCGCTTTGGCCAAAGCGAGGCGCTTCGGGTCAAAAATCAGCTTTTTCTGACCTCGTACTGATGTTAAAAAGTAACCAAAGTGCCTCGCTTTGACTAAATCGAGACGCTTTGAGAGGGGTGGAAATAAAAGGGGGGGGGGGGGGATTAATATAACCGCCCTATCATAAAACTACATGATCAAGTACCACTTACTATATGATCAAGAACTAATTACTAAAGCAACATCCACTATTTTCGAAGGTGAAATCCGTCACAACCTTATAGTCGGAATAGAAGGATAGGGTTGGATCGGATCAGATTTCTTACATTTTAATCCATTTTATATACTTTATATGAAAAAAAGGACATCCATTCTTTTTTTTAATAAAGTTGCCAAACAAAAGTTTAAGTTTTGTTACTGATTTTTGAATCAGGTTTACTCCATAGAGATATTGAATACAGGGGTATTCCTTTTTCCACTGTCATTTTGAAAATGAACGTTTAAATGTCCTTCAAATTAAGTAAGTAAATAGTTCCGACACATATAAAATGCGGTTAATCCTGCCGTAGACCAAACAATTATTGCAAAAATAGGTGAATACAACCATCATTCAGAATTTCATCTTTGAACTAAAAACAAGCAAGGGGTAGAATACCACAAGAGAAAGTG
Organism: Ambrosia artemisiifolia; assembly: GCA_032199755.1. NCBI lineage: Eukaryota > Viridiplantae > Streptophyta > Magnoliopsida > Asterales > Asteraceae > Ambrosia > Ambrosia artemisiifolia. Next base: position 12,132,376 of record CM063528.1, on the reverse strand, counting down.
TACCTAATAAAAAAAGATTTTTTAGTAATTGGTACATGTTTTGTTGAACCTCCAATAAGCACCATATTCTCACTCTTTTTTTGGATAATATCCAACAAGAGTTTCCATTGAGTGAATAACGGATCCCAATCCTACAAACAATATCCGTCGCAACCTCATAGCTGTCCTTTGCCACGTTTTTGCAACAAATATGGCCGACATGGAAAAAGTAGCAAAGCACAATTTGCAAATGACAGTTAGACTTTTGCGATGGAGTACTACTATATTTGGACCACATTTTTTTTGATCGGCAAACAACAAAGTTTTATTTCACCCATTAATCTGTACATCTAGTCTAGTAAGGGGCTAGACCATAAGAAATTACAATCACCACATATTCACCCTACTCCAAACTAGAATTAAATTTACATTGTGATTCCGTTGAAGTTCACCCAGCTCTCCCATGTAACATCATTTCTTTTCGAGCGATTTTTAAACCATAGGAACGACATTGCTTGAATCTCGCCAAACAATCCATCAACGCTCGCCTTTTTTCCTGAAAAGATTAGAGCGTTACGCGTCTTCTAAATCATCCAACAAGCTACCGCAATTATCAACTGAATTATCCTCTTCCTGTTGCCACTTATTCCAGATTGATTATGAAGGTTAAGTAAGTCTCGAAAACGAAACGCAAATATGGGTGGAATGTTGCACCACGCGCAAACTTTCCGCCAAATTATATTTGGACCACATATCCTTTAGTTTCTTTAGAATATGTAACCGTTTACCCGTGCGTGAACCCGGGCCTAAACTCTTGAATGAGCTGACCACCCTATTGTGTCTGTTAAACTTTCTTTGTTGGAAATTTATTGAAATATAATTCGAAATGCTATGAGTATATAATTAAGGTTTTTGATGTTCTTTATCAATAAGGCAAAATGGAATTTATTAATCCCAACTTTTTGCAGTTGGCCGATAATAATCCCAACTGGGTTTATTCTTCCCACCAGTCCCAATACACATTTTACTCTCACTGCACCCACCGTTAACTCGCACTAACCCCGTTAGCTGAAATCCACGATTCTAGGCGATTACTCACCGGACTTGAAAGAGGGAATCGAGACAAAGATATTGGTATGTTCAATTGCAGAAATAAGCACGGTTCGATGGTTTAATCGTCGGTTCCGGTCATCCCATCCGAGGAGAACATCAACCTACGACCGATGAACCGTGCTTATTTCTACAATTGAACATACCAATATCTTCGTCTCGATTCCTTCTTTCAAGTCCGGTGAGTAATCGCCTAGAATCGTGGATTTCAGCTAACGGGGTTAGTGTGAGTTAACGGTGGGTGCAGTGAGAGTAAAATGTGTGAAAGTTGGGACTGGTGGGAAGAATAAACCCAGTTAGGATTATTATCGGCCAACTGCAAAAAGTTGGGATTAATAAATTCCATTTTGCCTATCAATAAATATACATAAGTTTATACATTGAAGTCATAAAATGCTATGAGTGTATAATTAAGTTTTTTATGTTCTTTATCAATAAAATATACATACTTTATACATTGAAGTCATAAATATCGGCAGTGAAGTAAAGATAACCTCCTCTAGCTAGGTCCTAAACTACATCCGTATGTTTGGTTCCCAATAATCCACTTGTCTTGTCACTATGACTACTGAAAGGATCATTTGTCATTGATAAGTGCATTTAATATATACACTCAATTTCGTGGTTACACTGCACATTCATGCACTTATTTTTTCTCCAATATATTGTACATTTATGTTGATGGGATATCCACCGATTATGAAACAAAGATACCCGACTTAGAAGCCAACTAATGACAACTTAAGGAAATATCTAACGATTCTTCTTTTTTTTTGAATGGCAAAGTGGTGCAGCCGGTGGAGCGCCAACTGCACCGAGACCAGCCTGTACTGATTACCCCCAACCCCCAAACGTGGTAAATGCGTGTCCAACAAGAGTCGAACCCCCCAACCTCCACCTTACCTCTGCCTTAGCTCCTCCAATTTGCACCAACCGAGCTAGGCTTCATTGGCCTAACGATTCTTCTAACCTCACAACAAGAATACACTATTCAACTCATAAGTTATGAATAACGACACTCTAAACCCTATGTACAACTCTACTATTCAAAATATGATTTATGAAACATTCGTGGGGAAAGCTTTTCAACTTCTTGATTGAAGAATAATTCACTTTCTACTTTGGAATATATATACACATCTTGATTGTAAATAACTTACTTTTGATTGAAGAATAGTCATTGTTTGACCAATAATATTGGTTTCATTCTTTGCATTTATCCTTCACATAATAAGCTCCCTAATTATCTAACTAGTATTGTACAATATATGTAACGTCTTGTAAATCAATGAGATAAATGGATTCAAACATTTTACATGGTATTACCATCAAAGGTTTGACTTCGATCCCCTTGCCATCCTTCCTTCCTTTCCCGCTTTCGAACAACACCATTCCTTCCTTTCTTTTTTCTGTTTCGAACAATTTTCTCAATGATAGACAAAACCGAGTCTTCCAATGATCAGCATAAGACCACCCTCAAGCTCCTACATTCAGTCTATACCATCACGAATATCCAACATAAGGTACATCCTCTTGACGGCGCAAAGGTTTCTTATGCTTCTTGGGTGAGACTTTTTAAGCTTCACGCTAAAGGGCACGCTGTTCTTTGCCACATCGAAGGTTCACCGATACTCGAAAATGTAACACCCCAATTTAGGTGTAGTTGTAAAATATTAATTTACTATTCGTTAGGAATTATTAGTAAGGAAAAGTAACTTGTTGGGTGACAATACATTTTTAACGGATTGTATTGTAGTAATACAAGTCGAGAAATATGTTGGGTTCGGTTTAAGCAAATTCTTAAGACTCACCCGAACTTGAATGGTCATTGTCGTAAATATCAAACATGAGGGGTTATTGTGTAATTGGTCAAAATTCAATATATTAAAGCCTATTTGGCTCATTTGTGGCAGATTTTCCTCTCATGTTTAGAGAGGGAAACTAGGGGGATAAATAAGAGAGAGAACTAGAGAGAGAGGGTGGCCAGTGGTGGCGTTTGGCTGCAATTCGCAGCGGCCGTAGGTGGCACGAGTTGCGGGTTTCAGTTTGGAACCAATTATCGATGCTACGAACTCAATGGTAGTTGATTGAGTTGCATGGATAGTCTAATGGTTTTGCATGTGCAATCCATGACCGTAGAAACGTTCATGATGCAAAAACGAACACAATGACATAATTGGATCTCATTGCATGCCGGTTATGCGGAAATTCGCATGCGAACCCATACGCGAGATGGTATGCTAAAGCCTGGGAGTTGACAAGACAAGTTTGTTGATAACAGTATCAAGATTTCCTAAGGGCAAAGGTGAGTGGATATCTATTTTATATATGAATTTAAATCACTATGTTTACCTTGTTATATACTTTGTATGTTACTAGGGTTATTGTTCATTGGCAAGTATGCGAGTGACTATAGAATCCTATTGTAGTAATAACTAAAGTGAGTCGTTAAACTCGTGTTAAATTCTTAATTTGGTTTGAGAAGTACGAGGTAGAAAAGTATGATTTTGCTAATAGAGAATGATGTGAAGGTATTGTCTATATTCTAGATTTCATGTGTCAAACCTATGAGGTGTTGGTAGGAAGGGTACTTGGTTTCCTAATACTATATATTATGTTTTCTCTTGAGTTGTGCCAAGTTAGTTAGATTTATGAGTGGTAACTCAACCAAACAAATACGATTTTAGATCGTTTGCAAGTATGTAATTGGAATGTATGGACTAACTTGAATATGGATATTATGATTACATCTTGAGTATCAAGTTGCAGATTTCGTGAGGAGACTAAGGTCGGAATTTGGAGGTGATAGCTTTATCAAATGTAGTAAAGAATAATTGTATGATTTTGAATGTAACTTTTATAAGAGATAAAGATTGGGTTTATATTTCCTTGCTTATAGTGGCATTCACTTAGATTTGCTAATGATGTGATGTTTACACCCTCAGGCATGCAGGTCTGGGAGCTCATATTCTTGACATTGATGATCGAGTCTGGAGTATGGATTGTACAATTCATATAATGATAGATGGTTTGTTAAGAAGATTATGAACATACTCGTCATGGAAGTTCTGTAACACCTAATTAATGGTCTTAAAGAAATACAATTTGTAATTGATGTTAAGTATAAATTGTTAAATGAAATTTTTGGGACCAATTTCCGCTGTTAATAAATATAAAAAGATCTTGTTTCAAAATACGGTGTTACAAGTTGATATCAGAGCCTAGGTTTGAGAGATTCAAGTATCAAGTGAACTGTGCTTGAACTCAAACCTATGTGCTCTTGGAAAATGGTGAAATGTACAATCCAAGACTCAATGAAGACCAGTTAGACAGGTAGTATAACATGAGTTTATGCAAAATAATGCAACTAACTGTGATGTTTTGTAGTAAAGATTGGAGGATGAAGAGGATAAATTCCTACTTCGGGTAGGTGAAACAAGAAGGAAATAACATGAAGATATACTTTACACGTTGGAAGGGAATGCTTGAGAGGTATGATTTATCAATTTTGCAAGTTTAAGTAAAACGTAGACTTAATGAAAATTGAAAGTATATAAATGTGGATAAAAGTATGATAGTGGTTGTGGATAAATTTCCAAATAAAAGACAGCCCAATGGTTGTTTAGGGGTGGATGAAGAAATAAGACATCGATTAAAATTCATTTTTTTTTCTTCGTAATGTGACGTAGTGATTATGAGAAATCATATGCACTGTAGGATTTACTAATACACTGGCCATGTATTAGCCCATATCATACATATGGATTCTTATAATTAACAAAATCACATATGGATAGAAATAAAGAGTAAGTGGGTATGGTAGAACATGTGCAATATACCTTTATTAATAAGTGGTCACGAAGGAGTTCGCTAAGAAAATACAAATTCAAACTAGTGGAAATATGTTCATGTGATTAGAAAAGTCAAAATTTTAAATAACTCAAATACTTTTGTAAAAAAAAAACAAGTAGAAAATTGACTTCGTGGCAAGATGCACAAGTCAAAAGAGTAGACAGTTGACTTCATAGCAAGATGCACAAGTCAAAAGAGTAGACAGTTGACTTCGTAGCAAGATGCACAAGTCAAAAGGGTAGAAAGTTGACTTTGTGGTAAGATGCACAAGTCAAAAGGGTGGAAAATTGACTTCATGGCAAGAGCATAAGTCAAAAGTGTGGAAATTGACTTCGTGGCAAGATGCACAAGTCAAAAGGGCAGACATTGACCATTGGCAAGTATGCGAGTGACTATAGAATCCTATTGTAGTAATAACTAAAGTGAGTCGTTAAACTCGTGTTAAATTCTTAATTTGGTTTGAGAAGTACGAGGTAGAAAAGTATGATTTTGCTAATAGAGAATGATGTGAAGGTATTGTCTATATTCTAGATTTCATGTGTCAAACCTATGAGGTGTTGGTAGGAAGGGTACTTGGTTTCCTAATACTATATATTATGTTTTCCCTTGAGTTGTGCCAAGTTAGTTAGATTTATGAGTGGTAACTCAACCAAACAAATACGATTTTAGATCGTTTGCAAGTATGTAATTGGAATGTATGGAATAACTTGAATATGGATATTATGATTACATCTTGAGTATCAAGTTGCAGATTTCGTGAGGAGACTAAGTTCGGAATTTGGAGGTGATAGCTTTATCAAATGTAGTAAAGAATAATTGTATGATTTTGAATGTAACTTTTATAAGAGATAAAGATTGGGTTTATATTTCCTTGCTTATAGTGGCATTCACTTCGCTTTGCTAATGATGTGATGTTTACACCCTCAGGCATGCAGGTCTTGGAGCTCATATTCTTGACATTTATGATCGAGTCTGGAGTATGGATTGTACAATTCATATAATGATAGATGGTTTGTTAAGAAGATTATGAACATACTCGTCATGGAAGTTCTGTAACACCTAATTAATGGTCTTAAAGAAATACAATTTGTAACTGATGTTAAGTATAAATTGTTAGATGAAATTTTTGGGACCAATTTCCGCTGTTAATAAATATAAAAAGATCTTGTTTTAAAATACGGTGTTACAGAAAAAGATACACCGGAGTACCTTGCTTGGAAGAAAATCGACTCCATTATTTTATAGTGGATTTATGGGTCTTTATCAACTAGTTTGCTTGTCCGGGGTTTGAATGACGAGTCCACAACATACGAAGCTTGGCAATGGGTTCAGCGCTTGTTCATCAACAACAAGGGTCCCTGTTCTCAAGCTCTTTAACATTAACGTGCTACTCCTCCCCTTGCCTCCTTGCGTAGTGTGGAAACCTATTGTCAGAAAATTCATGAACTATCGGACCAACTTGATGCCCTTAATTGTCCCATGAACGATCAACAACGGGTTCTACATCTTGTTAAAGGCCTTTCCAAAGAATATCGCATGACTGCGTCTATCCTGAATCAACCATTACCCGATGACCTGTCGTTAGGGTCATCCAAAAACCTAAATAACCTAGGTAGCTAGGGTATAAGTCAGGTATCGAATCCACGAGGAGCATGTGGTTAGTTTACACTTTTTGTTTGATTACTTAAACTAAAATAACTAAACTAGATTAAACTAATTTTGGATTTGACTAATTTACTAAAATAATATACGAGAAAGATGATCAATCTCTAGGCTTCAGGTTTAAGATTCCACACAAACTTGTTTAATTAGTTGGAAACCACATAGACATGGTCTTGTATATAGTTTAATCAAAGTGATAATTAAACACAAGTTTTTAATAATAACTTGTACAATCTAATTACCAAATCATAAATGCCAAATACCCTCCTAATTACCAAACTGCTCACGATGCAAGAAAACCGAATGCGAATGGCAATAGATAAATATTTAAAACATAAACAACTCGTTTAAATCAAATAAACCACAAGTGTTCTCAAAACGTCAATAAGAAAACAATCCCAAAAACTAAATCAAACAAAGTTTAGTGTTTAATCTAAGCAAACCAAACACCTGAAAATGATCACACGATTAGCCGCGCTATATATTAATGATGATTCTCTTCTTGATATGCGTAACTCCCTAGGCAGCAGCAAAGAAGGCTGCCGCCTTCTGTTCTCCTCATGCCCCCCAATACAGCCGTCAAGTCTCCCAAAAGCTCATTATATTTCCCACTTCTTACTACCCTCGTTTCTTTGTTTTTTTCTTCGGCCCTAAACACTGGCCCAACTAATACTTCCATTTGATGTTGTATTGGAAAAGCCCAAAAGCCAATTTAATTATCATTCTTTCGTAAGTTGCTGCTGATGTTGTTTCTTTTCTTTTTAATCCCATCCAACTAGCCTTAGCTATTCTCCAATGAAGTGCATGTCCAAAAAAATAATTCCAATCCCTTCTTTTACTACGAATCGGGCCTTGGGCCAAATATGACAAGTTTATTATTATTATTATTATTATTATTATTATTATTATTATTATTATTATTATTATTATTATTACTCCATGCTCTTGTACCAGGTGTCTGCGACTTGACCAAAGTTCCTTCGTATTAAGCCCATATCTTACCTACAAAACACATGTACACTAATAAATAACTAAGACTGACTAAAAGTACACAATAAACGACTCAAAAGTATGCATAATTAACATGTTAACAGGGTGTTTTCACAAACACATCATTACCCTCATGGGAAGATGCCATTGATCAATTATTGGTCGAAGCCAGTCACATCAAAACACGGGAGGCCGTCACCTAAACACCCGTTATTGCTGCTGCTATTACTGTCACACCCTCAAATTCCACATGCAAGGTTTTACCGTGAGGCGCGTGACACACCAGAATCCAAGTCAACGGTTACAATAAACGACAACTATCACTACTAGAAAATTGGGCTTTTTTCACCACATTTTCGGTCACATAACGGTAACAATTGCTCTATAGCTACCATTTTGCAACCGAAAATACGGTAGCAAATACCCCCGTGTGTGTTGCCCTAATGTCACCAAATAGCTACCACTTTTGTATTTTGCTACCATATTTTTGTCACCACGAAAACGGTTAAAATTATTGCTACCGCTCCTACAATGTTGTAGGAAGGTCTTTTGCTACCGTTTTGGTACCACTTAGCCACCGATATTTCCACCATTTAGACACCATTTTTATTGAAAATTTACACCTTTTTTTGTAACCGTTTTGGTACCATTTTGTCTGCAACCATTTAGTCACCGCTTTCATTGAGAATTTGCTACCATTTAGCCACCACTTTCATTGAAAATCGCTACCATTTAATAACCACTTTCATTAGGAATTTGCTACCATTTAACCACCACTTTCATTGAAAATTTGCTACCATTTAGTTTTGCTACATGTTTTTTTTCCTGCTTTATTAATTCAATTCAACAAAACTATATTATATAAAACAGTCAAATAATACAAAACCTCAAATTATATAAAACAAATTTGTGTCAGTTTTTCCTATTTTAAAATCATATAAAAGACTCTAATAAAAAACCAACTAAAACATCAAATAACTGAAATTATCCATAAAAAACTTCAAAACATTCATGTCTAAGTGTTTATAGACTATTTTCCACCCATAGCTGTTAACATAGCTTCAATTTGTGCCATTCTATTGAGCATAGCCTCTTTATCCGCATTATCTTTTTCAGCCACCAAGCCCTCAATAACTCCTTCAAACCTTTCTTTATCTTCATCCTTTTCCTTAACAAGCTCTTCGATAACCAAGTTCAACTTTTCAATCTACAAAACAAGCACTGAATAGAATCAAGAAGTCAGAACTACAAAAACTAAACGAGTCAAGTGAGTTACATAATAACATAATCCAATTGTGAGTTACAATTCTAGTGCTGGAAGCCAAATAACATGTTCTGATATATATTTACATACATATATTCTCACTGACTAGTAAGAAGAAGGCTTATCCCTAGTAAAATATTACATGTCAACCTTCTGATTAATAACTTCTGTGCTGTTGTAACTTGTAATGATGTCTACCTCCAAAAATGAGATACCATCCCCCATCAGAGTGTGATGAAGTACCAGTAGTTTCTGTGAAAACAACCACAGGTTCAAGTTGAAGTATGTCATCTTGGGTACGGGTCAAAACGGGTTAGGTTGAGTTGACATTTAGAAATTTTTAATAACCAGTTTAAAAAAAACGCAACACATTCATAAAGTGAATGGGGTCAAAACTGACACTTTGAAAATCATAAATAGCATTTTATAGCTTTATAAGCACTAACCAGATCGTGCAGCCTCAAGATACTCTTCGAGCTCGAAAATCCGATTTACCTCAACAAAGAGTTCTTTGAACTTTCTCTGTAGCTCCAAAATGTCCCCAAAGGCCAAGAAGCTTTGTGATACAACATATGCCAAAAATCTCAATGCATGTGCCAAATTGCCTGCTAAATACAAGACAATTAATTATAAACAAATCACATTTCAGAAAACAATTGTATCCAATAATACCTTGTGTGGAAGTCAATGAACATTCAGCCTTGTGCTCCATAGCATATAACAAGCTCAATCCCCAGCTAACATTGTGAGGTAATTGTTTAGTTATAAAGTCATTCAGTATACCGAATAGCCATTTCTTCTTTAGAAGTGTTTTGGCATGCACGAGAACCTCATTAAATCTCGACTCAATTAACTGTCACTGATAAAGTACACCTTTATTTATTAAATATAACTAGCAGGTAACACGCACGATGCGGCGGAAACAAAAATTTCATCTCGGTATTCGTTTTCTGTTAGTTTATCAATCTTTTAGTGGGTTCACCCTCGCTTTGCAGCGGGTAGACCGATTTCTAACAAAATTTAAATAGACGCGTAAACGACATAAACACAACGGTACCTAAACAAAAATGCAAAAAAGTTACCTAGAACTAAAGTATTATACATGGTTAATAAAGACATAGTATTAATATGAGCATTCAAACATTATAAAAACATTATAAATCGTTTTTGAACAATATAAGTTTCTAAATGACTGACTCTGGTCGTTAATTTGTGTAGACCTTGGTCTAACAACCTTCGGAGCTTTCTTTGCAATTTTATGCACCTTCCAATCCAAAGTTTTCAAGTATGCACTAACAATAAATTGGGTTTATAGGAGACCACAATGTAGTAATTTGTTTTAGTGTGTAACGAATCAGAGAAAAAACAACTTGCATAAAACTATAAAATTAAATGATTAAATGCCGAAATTTTAAAGAAAGCCAACTTACATAATGTATAATCATTCCAATCAAGCGAAATGTTTTTTTTAACAGGAGAAAGGAGCAGTGCCTGGGATGCTAACCATGTAGCTTTTATGTTCGTACTGGTGGCAGATGCAATAATATTCTTGTAATCGTCTTCGTTCTGTAAAAAAGGTTAAAACAAGAAGTTGTAATTTTATAAAGTTCATGAGAATAAGATAATAAGTAAAGTAAACCCATAAGACCACAAAGAAAAGAACTACAAAAGGAAGAATAAGGCAAAGCACAAAACTTATAAGACCTCAAAGAAGAAAAGAACTACAAAAAAGACACTGGTATAGAAAACAAAACAAAAAAAGCCACTTCCAAACCATAGCTATCTCCTCATCTACCAAACCCAATATCTTGTCCTCATCGTTCCCTCGAGCAACTTCTACTATCATAAAAATATAAAATGATCAAAACAATTACAAGGTATGCATAAATAATGTATAATTCAGAATTAAGAACAAAAAAAACCTAAACAACAAAAAATAATAAATAATGCATCAAATCACAAAAATGAGAGGCAAATTTATGTTTGATAGATTAGGGTTTTGAAAGAAGAAGATAAGGTTCCAAGGTAGAAATTGATATAACAAAATAGCACAGTAGTCACATCCTCAATGATCATCACATTGGTAAACTGGAATTTACAAGAAGCAGTAGCTTGACCTAAACTCAATAAAGCTAATGAAGTAAATATTGGGGAATTAAACCAAAACTACAGCAGAATTATCATCTCTCCTAATACTTTCAAAAAACAACTAATAAAAAATCACTTCAAAAATATTAACTAAATTAAGTTGCCAAAGCAATTGAAAAATATGTGTAAATATACTATCGGAGTGAGAAAGTCAAATAGGCAGCCAAGTGATGTTCATTATACACAACAATACACTAAATCAATAAATAGACCAAAAGAATTCATCATTTGTGATTATAATTTCAAATCGTTGAACTTACATGAAGAAATAAATCGAAAATAAAGCATGACCAGGATATTAATTATGAATCGAAGTTCATAGTTGAAATCTTAATTAATTTTGTGGAGAAAAATCAAACCTCTTAGAGGAGATTCCAAAACGTGCAAATGGGAGTTGATGATTTTACACACAGAGGCATATGTAGAAATTAGGGTTATTATTGTGGGGGAAGAAATTTTAGATGGGGAAATATACGAGAGGGAAAAAAATTCAGGGGAGAGGGAGATTTAATTTTAATTAAATTGTTTCAAGGAGGGAAAATAAAATTTTTTATGCGCCTTACATTTACATTTAGACTTCGGTCTCAGCCTATGCGCCTTTAAGTTCGCCTAGGAGCTTTATTAACAACTATGTTGATAAGTATTAATTCTTAGCAAAAGAGAGTTTGATATTTATTTAAAATTAAAATTTTAGAATCTATAATTTGATCGATGACAACGATTTTGTAATATCACAATAGTTTTTGTGTATGCGTGTCTATAAATATCTAAGTAATTGACCATCATTGGGTCTAATTCACCATCATTGGGTCTAAGTGACAATTATTGGGTCTACCTAACCGTTATTGGGCCTAACTGACCATCGTTGGATAATTTGGATATAACTAACCAGCATTGAGCTTACTGACCATCATTGGATCCAACTAACCATTATTGGTTTAATTAACCATCATTGGATCTAATTGATGATCATTGGTTCTAATTAACCATCGTTGTGACTATTGACCATCATCAGGTCTAATTCACCATCATTGGGTCTAAATGACCATTATTTTTGGTCTAAGTGACAATGATTGGATCTAACTTACCATCATTGGGCTTATCTGACCATCAATCTATCCAACTAACGATCATTGGTTTAATTAACCATCATTGGATCTAATTGACCATCATTGGATCTAATTGACCATCATTGGATCTAATTGACGATCATTGGTTCTAATTAACCATCATTAGATCTAATTGACCATCATTGGATCTAATCGACGATCATTAGTTCTAATTGACCATCATTGAGCCTAATTGACCATCATTGGATCTAATTGAAGATCATTAGTTCTAATTAACCATCGTTGGATCTAATTGACCATCATTGGATCTAATTGACGATCATTGGTTCTAATTGACCATCATTGGGCCTAATTGACCATCATTGGGTCTAATTGACCATCATCGGGTCTAAATGACCATTATTGGGTCTAAGTGACAATGATTGGATCTACCTAACCATCATTGGGCCTAACCGATCATCATTGGATCTAATTAGTCATCATTGGGTGTAACTGACCATCATTGGATCTAACTGACCATCATTGGACCTAACTAATCATTACTGGATCCAACTGACCATCAGTGGTGTAATTAACTATCAGTGGATCTAATTGACCATCAATCGATCTAAATGATGACCATTGGTTCTAATTGACCATCATTGGATCTAACAAATCATTATTGGGCCTAGCTGACCATTATTGGATCTAACTGACCATCATTGGTGTAATTAACCACCATTGGATCTAATTTACCATTATTGGATAATTTATGGTCATTGGTTCTAATTGACCATCAATGGGCCTAATTGACCATCATCAGGTTTAATTAAGCATCATTGGGTCTAAAGGACCTTCATTGGGTCTAAGTGACAGTGATCGAATATAACTGACTTTTTTTGGGCCTAACTGACCTTCATTGGATCCAATTAATCAACATTGGATCTAATTTACGAGAAAATATTTATAGTTACTAGTTTTGTTTCTTTCATTAAGTGTGGCTACTAAATGACACATTTTTTTTCGTAAAGTATGGCTAAAGGTTTCTAAAAGATGTGTTCTTGGTCACATGAATAAAAAATCCAAAAGCTGTGTTTTTGTTTATTTCATTTGTTGTTTTTTATATAATTTTTTAAATTCTTTCTTATTATTTTTTCTCACGAATTTACCACCAAAAATAAATGGTGTCAAAATTTGCAATCGATTAGTTACATTATTTTACAATACATATTTTGGTGTAAAATCGATTGCAAAATTTGCTACCATTTTTGTAGGTAGCAACTTTTGGTGACAATAGCCCAGTTTATCGCAGCTTATACGGTAGCAATTTAGTCTCAAAATTTACCATCGATTAGCTACCATGTATATATGCATTACGCTTTAAAAAATAGGTCCTTAAATTTGCTACCGCTAAAGAGGTCACAATTCAATAGGTTTGTTGTTTTGTTTTACAGATTAATTTTTTTTAATTCTTTCTAATTATTTTTCTCACGAATTTACCACCAAAAATCAATGGTGTCAAAATTTGCAACCAGTTAGTTACCTTGTCTTATAATTCATATTTTGGTGTAAAATCGGTTGCTAAATTTGCTACCATTTTTCTAGGTAGCAATTTTTGGTGACAATAGCCCAGTTTTCTAGTAGTGTATATGATATGAAAACAGCGTAAACCATTTATGAAGTTTCTCAAAATGTAACTATAACAGCGAAAGCATAAAACGTTATTACAACCCAAAAAGTAAAAGTCATAAGTCTGATAATGTTCAAAAACCATGCAAGTGAATCCTAGACGTCGTGAGACACCGTGCGCCTAACGACTGCTGCTACCTTAGGGACTTGAGAAAAACATGCTAAAAACGTCAGCACATAATGCCGGTGAGTTCACAGGTTTTTACGAAAAACGACTCGAAAAGTTCCAAAGAATACTCCTGACCATACCAGGCCATATGTATACCAGCCGGATGAATAGCTGCTACTACTACGATTGGAAAACCATTACTGGACACGAATACATGAATACACCTGCCCGAATACACGAATTCAAGAATACCTGAGGAGACAACATGCACCCATCCGACCTCCAGTCGACGAGTGGGGCCGGTCACGCCCAAACAGACCTATCCACATTTCCCCCGTTGTGCAAACACCGCACATTCATGGTTTTCCCCGGGACTTTAACAAATCGTATAGCAACCCAAAAGAATACCCAATACGTAATGAATTCATGAATACCAGTACGTGATACCATATAGTAACCAACGACTACCTCGTAAGCTTTACAAATACGAATACTTAGCAAAACATAGGTTTTATGAATACCAAAACATGGTTTGACACATCTTTTATGAAAACGTAAGTTGACACACGTTTAAGGAATACAAGTACACAACATGTTTTCTCCCCCAAAAGCAAAACCAGTAAAAAGTGGGGCCGTGAACTCACCTTAGATTGCATTCTTCTTAATAAACCACAGACAATGCAATTGACAGTTCCTAGTATCGGCAACCTATCATCAAATGCATATGAGTACCTGAACTATTGACCTGCAGGTCAACTAGTCCCTAAGTGTCCATACCATAATGGTGTACGTTTGAAAACATGTTTAAGTGTTAATCTGACCACACAAGACAAGACCCGACATCCCATTGGTGACCCGACATCCCACGTGTTAACCAAACACAAGAAATCAAGCAATCATGCGCAACTATGCACTTAACACGCATAAAAGTTCACCAAGTCTAGCATACAGTTCATCTAATGCATTTACGAGTCTGAACACGTGTTATCAGGTTATTAGACCTGCGACGGGTTTCCAACCATGTTCCTAGGTGCTAAACCATGTCTCGGGATATCAAAATAAACTTACAGTAGCAAAACACATGATTAGACATCAAAACACGCGATTAGGAATCAAACAGGTAATTACAATTTCTACTCGTCCATAATTCATGCAATTACAATTTCTACTCGTCCATAATTCAGGCAATTACAATTTCTACTCGTCCATAATTAAGGCAATTACAATTTCTAATCGTCCAAAATTCAGACAATTACAAATTCTACTCGTCCCTTGCAGTCCAAAGAGACTAAGGTTGATAGGTATTTGAAGTCACCTACTGGTTCTAAGGTTGTTATTGAAGAAATAGAGGATGTAGGAGGTGTTAGTAAAATGGGTCAAACGGGTCAGTCTATTCTTGATGCTTGTATTGCTGTCAATTGAGGCTTGTTAGGTTAGACATTAATGTTTGGTGATAGTATGTTTGTCAAATGGGTCAACTTTTTGCATTCAATATTGTGGTAGCTTGTTAGGTTAGACATTAATGTTTTGCATTCAATATTCACCAAAAAAAGTCACCAAAACATCTTTCTTCATTAAACCCAAAATGTGACCAACCATTTGTCAGATTACACCATTTCATTACTACACCAAAACATCTACCAGAATACAGAGTTGCATCATACTAGACCTAAACATAATTACTACCCAAAAACATAAAACCCAGAATACACAACCCTTACATTCATTAATTACTACCCAAAAACATAAAACCCTAAGATACAAAGAAGCACAAGGATCACAATGTTCTTCATTCGGATACAAGACTTGATTTCATCCCTTTCGTGTTCAACTCGGTTTTTTTTGCCCTAAAAAGTCCAGGGATTAATTGAACAGCACGATGGCACATAGGTGGATTGACCCGGCCTAGAAAACCACGACATCCAAGTTCCTATCATTATAAACAAACAACAGACACAGATCAGATCAAATCTGATATATAAGAGAGAAAAAAAGCAAAATCAGATGATATTATACAGGACAAGAGTAGAAACGTCTTCCTGGGTTGTTATCGGTCCATGAAGTTCGAATCAAAGCTTCTCTTCCACAGACACAGATCGCCATGGGGTTTAGAGAGAGAGAAGAGAGAGAGAAACAGAGTGGATGGCAGTTTAATTTTTGAGGGAAAGGGGGGGGGGTCTGATTTTAATTATATATGAACCAAGGATCTCTCCTGTCCACGGCCGATGTGGGATTTTCCTAGGGTGTCACACATCGGGGCAAAGTGGTCAATATTGATGGTGTTAGGGGTCGGATGTTACAGATTGGATTAGAGCCACTCCTTTGTCGTTCGGGATGGTGGGGGCAAACATGATCGAGGAAGATAAGACTCTAAGAGGGGGGTGAATGTGACATCCTATTAAAATCCCATATTTGCCGTGGCCAGGAGAGATCCTTGGTTCATATGTAATCCAATGCCTCTTAAATCACCAACACGTTTTGGGGATTAATGTTAATGGATGTGAGGACAAGTCCACATTTAAGTGTGCTCAGGTGGGAGCAGTACTAGGATGGGTGACCTTCTGGGAAGTCTCTACTAAGGCAACCAAAAACAAGTCCGTGAGCTATAGATAGACAACTTATCGGGGCAAAGCGAACAATATTGGTCGTGAGAGGGGCCGGATGTTACAAATTGTAAGTTAGAAGTGTAAATGTATCTTGATTATATAGGATTCTGGAACATAACTGCTGGAAAAAATATCCCTTGGAACAGTAATTGTTTGAAAAAATAACCATGAAACAGTAACCGTTTAAAAAGACCCGTTAAGAAGATTAGCTGTTTGAATATCCAATATTATTCCTATTTTTTATATTTATTTTTTTATTTAATTAATTTTGTTTTATATTTCCATATTTTTATTTTTTTTAATTAATAAATAAATAATATTCTTATAAGTAAATAAATTAGATATATAGTACATGAATTTAGATATAGGTTAAATAAAAAAGGAAAAGTAGCTGATGAGGTGAAGGTTTGAAATTGTTAATAGTTTTAGAAAAAAACAAATGATTATGATTTGAAATGATGTGACATGATAATGTGACGGTTTAAAGAGTGAACTTTGATCTAGCATTGTAGAGGCTCTAACATATGTTTATTAATTTTCCAATCATAGCAATACACCAATCGTATCATACTTTTTCCCCCAAGTTAACATTTAGCAACATTACACTCAAACAAATCTTTTTAAGAAGAACCAAGCATCAGTACTACTTGCAAGTTGCAACTCTCAAACTAAACACAACAAAAAATAAATAAAAACAAACAAACAAAAAAATACAATAAGAACCATCGATTTGTTCGCTCTTATAAGTGATGGTTCATCTTCAAAAACAAGCAAAGATCATCACATTCGGTTTTGGGACTCCAAACAGTGAAATAAACTTGAACACCACTGAAAAAAAGAGCTATCAAAGCTCCAATGAGTGCAAAAAAGGCCCATGGGCTCTTGACATATTCATGCTTAAGTTGGGAAAAAAGTGTGTTGCTCCAACTTTCATAATGCCACTGTATCTTGTTCTTAGCTTCCAAGTATGCTAAATTGTTTGGAACTAAATCCGTGCCTATTTCATTGAACAATTTCGCGACTTCTTTATCGCTGCCTAAAGCATTTTCAAGCACCCCAGCTTTTCTAAGAACCTTAACGTCCTCTGGCTGATCAATCAGAGAATCAAGAAGACATATGTATGATGTAACCCAAGCATCACATGCATCAGGTGAGCACATTTCATAGGCTATCAAGTTTAACAATATAGGCTTGGTGGAATCATCCACAGTTATTGGAGGGAGTTCTATATTCGCCGAAAACCACCACTTTCCTTTAATGAACTTAATATGAGCCAAAGACATAGTGTCACTTGACTTGAAATGAATCCCTACATCCACAAGCTCACTAACATTGCGAAAAGTCCACCTGTGGTTGTCCTTTTGATACGAATCATAATTCTTAGACGCTTTAACCTTTTTAGTAAGTGTATGATGAAGAAGATGAAGTAAATGATTTGGTTCGTTGTCAACCAACTCCATTTGTTGTTCTTCTCGACAACTTTGATACTTTGGGATACGATGCATCAATAGATCTAACCACTTTTGTTTCGGCTTCCTATATGCCAAAATATTGTCATAGATGAACGGTTTAATCTTGATATCACAATCAATGTTCATCAACTTCATCACTTCCCTTAGAACTTTAAAAGGAATTTGGTTTTCTAACAATAGCAAATCTTGATGAGCAAAGAGAATCTGTTGGCTATTTAACTCCGGACAATTTCCAGGTTTTCCACCAAAGATGAATAAAATGTAATACAAAATAAAACAAGAATCCAACAACATCATTTTAATGAACACCTTGTTGCAAAACTTGGTTGTCAAGTTTTCTTCATCAAAGCTTTTTAGTTCTTGCACCATTTCCGGTTCACCAAGCTTTTTGTACAAACATCTTAGGGTCTCCTTGGTTGAAAGGAGCTTCATTGTGAAAACCGGCTTGAGTTTCTCGACCAACTCGAGTTTCTGGTTCCCAAAATGGTGTGGACCAATGGACACAACCTTTGGAACATAGTATTTCTCGTAGTCATAAGTCTCTCTCATCACTTCTGGTACTCTATAGATTCGTGCAGTTGATAGCGGTGGGGGAGCCGCATTGGCATTAATAATTGAGTCGACAACCCATAGTTCATCATCGAGTTCTCCATTATTAACCTCGATGTTGGGCAGGGTTTTGGTTACCAACGACATTTTTGGATTTGGCAGTTTAATGTTGGTGAATATGGTATCAAAAGCAAGTGTTAGTTTATGGTATTGGCACAATGATATAAATAATGTGTTCATGTTCTCCAATGTACTTTTGGACTAGAGAATCTTGAAACTTTAGCTTTGTCTTCAACTGAAGTAAGGAATTAATCAGTTTGATTATTATAAATTTATAATGGATGCTATTCCTAACTTAAATGTTATAAAGTTACACTTGTTTCACGTGACTTAAAAGAAGCTGACTAACTAGCTTATTAGTTATGACAAAGTTAAATGATATGATTTAAAATTTTGTCACCATTTGCATTTTTATCCTTTTTGAATTTAAATCAATTACATGGGTATATATATGAATAAAGTTTTTTAACATACAATTAATCTTAATATACCGAATGTATGCTTTCAAAAAATATTTTTTCGAGTTCCAAAAATACTGTTTAAAAAAATAATTCCTAAAATGTACTGTTAAAAAATATGATAAATAGAAAATTATAATTCAAACATTTGTAATTGGTTTTTTTGCTTTGTTAGTATGTTCATAATATGCAGGTATTTTTGGGCTAAAAAGAATAGGTCCAAGATGTGTGTTGTGCTCAGGATAGAAGATGTGCTTGTTATATGGTGGGCTGAGTGAAGGCTCAACTTATTTGAGCTGAGCATAAATACAAGGAGTTTCTTTGGTTTGTAAGGCGGAATCAAAGAAAGTAGGTAAACACGCTAAAGCTTGTGCAGATAACCAACATGTCTTTATCCCTCTGGCCTTCGACACCTTTGGCTCAATGGCGCCAGAAGCTATTCGTTTCTTGACCAGGGTCCAACGGGTCGTCCACAGCAATGTTTCATCCCCAGGGGGGCAAGGTTTTGTCTTTAGCAGACTAGGGTTTGCAATTCAAAAAGGGGTGGCGGCGCAGCTTGTTGCCCGTCTACCTGCTATTAAGATGTAACTTTCGTATTTTGTTTTAATGAAGATTAACTGATCTAAACAATTAGTTGATCATCTGGACCTTGTATCAATATTATTAGAACTCATCAGTTGGTGAGTTTTAGGGTTTTGAGGTTACTATTTTGGGTTTGTTTAATAAGAGATTTGTCATCATATTTTGTTGCTATTTCTCTGGTGTATATTGTTTCTTATGAGTCCTTATGTCTTGGTTGTTATTGTCTGGGTTTGAGTCTTGATTAAACCATAAAATTTCACATGGTATCAGAACTATCAGGCTCTTTTATCATACGTCTGGTATCTTAGGTTGTCTTCCGCTATAAATCCTAAATCTAGGTTTTGATCATCTAGATATGTTTTTTTCCTGTCTATTGTCTAAGATCTACTGTTTTGATCTAGATCTTGTTTCTGATTTTTTGTATTACTAATCATGTTGTTACTTGTTCAAGGATCTTGGAGTTGATCTAAGGTCTGGTGGTGTTGTATTTGGATCAGCTTACGCTTATTCAATAAAAATAAACAATAGGATCATTTGAATTGTAGGTGGGTAGGCACTTTACTAGGAATATGAGCCAGGAAAAACGTGTTTATTGGAAGACTTAATGGCATTTTACTAAGAATTTAGGGAAAAGCCTGTTTATTAGGCCAAGTGGTGTGGTATGGCGTCTCGTCCATCTCAACTATTTTTTCTATAATAAAGCCCTTCTTATTTTCTGGGCGTCATATGAGCGCCATTCAACTCTTTGCCAAGCCCCCGCCAAGGAAATAATGGGCATTAATGTAGGCCCACTAAATTTTGCACAAATCACTTTTCTTTTTTCATTTTTTATATATTTCCTTTAAAAAATAAATTTTGCATAAATCCTCTATTTTCTTTTGGAATAGGGGAATGGAACCCTTTTTTGACGTGACACTTATGTGCCGCTGAGGTGGCTAGGGGCTCTATTCCATACAATGTAGTCTTAGATCAGCATCCACAATGGTAAGACAAGTCCACTCTTCCAAACCGCCACCTCCGCATGCCACATCGTTCAAAACAACAACTCTTCTAAACCCACGTTTTTCCTACAATCATAAACAACTCTAAACCTCCACCTATCCACCTTATCACCTACTTTTCACACTAAAAAAGGCCCACCATCACACCCACCGGACGGGTCCGCTCTACCGAACCAAACTCAAACAAACGACCTCCTACAATGGAAGTTGTCCGATTTGCCCAAGTCCACTCTCGTTTCCTCCCCGGTTACTGGATCTTTACGATTCATGGCGCGTAAGAATAGTTGCTCAAATACTATAACATGTCGGTTGAGTGCGTGTTCGTTGCGATCGGTTTTACCCATTTGTTAATGAAAATTGTTAACAAATTGCTCCACCATGAGTGATTGTGTCAACCCGAGGAGGGGTGGCAGATTTATTCACCCAAGCGGTAACTAAAGCAAATTCTTCTTCGTCAGTCCAAACTCGTCTTGCGATAAAAGAAAGAACAAATAATTATGTAGAAATTTGAATGGTCGAGTTTGTTTGAAATGGTGCAGTGATTGAAAAAATGTATAAGGTTTTTAAGTTTAAATAGATTAATTAGGAAGAAGTTTTTTTTCAATTTTTTTTTTAAATTTTGACCGTTTGCAACAGTCTAAATATTGAATGGGAAAATGTGGCGTCTTGGTGAAGAGGGGATTTACCATCATTGCCGATCCCCGACAGAGGGGGCGGTATTCTTCGAGGGAGCCGAAGGCCACGTAGGCATCCATACACGTTCACTGAACCCATACCGTATAGTCTTAGAAAATTTAATGACATTTTACCTAAGTTATCCATCTGTCACTGTTTCTAACATTTATTCGTTGAATACCAATACATTCTCCCTGTAAATGATTGTTTTTTGGAATCTAAAGTTTGAGAAGTTAAGACCACGGGGTATGCTTTAATTCCACATAGATGTTAAATCCTCTATTTTTTCCCTTTCATACTATTTCACTTCAAGGAAATAGTTTAACACCCTTTAACTCTACCTCATCCATTAATTTTCTCTCTTTTGATTCTTGTTAACATGTTAACCTATGACCACTTTAACGCCCCTTAACATGAGAAGGGAGTGGTATACAATGAATGTTAAAATGCCACATCACCGTTAACACTCTTGGTGTTAAGGTACACCCCATGGCCTAAATATAACAAGCAGGGTTAAACATGTGAGCTGCAACGAGCCAGAAATTGGAAAAACAATTTTAACGCCTAAAATTTGATAGAAATACGAAACAATTTTATTTAATAAAGGAGAATATAATTCAAAATCAAATATGACATCAGCAAGGTGACATGCTGATATCATAATCGAATCGGATGGGGATTCTTAGATTTTAGGTTTGGGGATTATTAGATTTTAGGTTTTCACTTGTGGATTTATAGCTTTTAGATTTTATAATTTTTGTTAGATCATAACATCTTTTTATTTGGCTTTGTGACTTTTTCGTAAATGTGTCTTTTTCTATTCATTGTGTTTTTTTCCTCGGCATTATGTTATATTTTATGATCCACTATTTTATATTTTGTGATTTATTATGTGTTTTGTATTATTCTCACCTTTCTCATCAGTTTTACAATTTGTATAATAACTTAACCCTATTTTATTTAGACATAATTGGTAATAACAATATCTCCCGTGAAACAATAATTCGATATATGCATAACTATTGTGGCTCCTTCAATTGTTCTAAGTATTTGTAGGGATCAGTAGTGTAGAATTCCATCATGCTAGTTTAGATGCTATGTCATCGTCACGAAGATAGTGTGGCTTTATACCTTCATGCTTTAATAACCATGACGTGGTTTAAAGTCCCACAATCATTTCCCAGTCATGTTTTTTTATTTAAATTTAATTTAATTTTAGTTCATTCTTTGATTTCTAAAGACAAGTTAACATACTAAATTTTATTGGTTCGAAAAGTTCACATATTTAAGGTATTTGGGTTTACTTGTGTATTCAATGAATCAACTAAATATTAAATAAAATCATAATTGATCACACTAGAAACACTTCGTAACTTAAAAAAACATGGTGGTAGTGATGAAGGTGATAGAGGGACGGAATGAAAAAACAATGGGGTGGATGAAATGAATAAGGTGGGGTTTTTAGAGGGACTGAAATGGAGTATGTAATAGATGATTTCATACTTTGAGCAACAATTTTTTTTTTCATTCCATCGAAATACTTCATTTCATCTCTCATTCCTACATACTAAACACTACCCATAAATTTTCGAATGACTGTCCCATTCTACTTTTGGTATAACTTCAAGCCGCTATATGATGTATTAGTAGAACCCCTAGGATGCAACACTCCACTTCTTGAGTATCATGGGATTGTATACCCTGACCTCCCTAGAGAAAGCTATTGCAGCCTTCCGGACAGTTAAGGGCAATTCCTAATTCCCTTATGGGTCTGATACGGCTAGGAAGTGGATCTAAACTGTAATTATAGCCTTCGCTTGAACCGAAGAGAGAGATGGGAGCAGTTCAGGAGGCCGCATATCATAAGTACTCTCGGTCAATCATGTCATTCTCCAGACGGAATGGGGTGTAGGCACGTTTATTGGAGCAGTTGGGAAGAACACCAGCCTCTATCTTTTTTTTTTTCAATCATTAGAAAAAGGAGCTTGGTCAGCCATATTCCATACATACCCTCTCGTTATTCCCCGTTGCAGCTATTCTCCGCAACCGTCAGTTCAGATCTATCTCAGGTCCGGTCACATCGCTCCAATCGTTACATCTCCGATCTCCGCCTCAGTTGGTGTCACCTATGGTTACCATAAGATACAGTTTAAGAGGGTGTTTGGGATTGCGTTTTGAATATGATTTTTAGATTTTTGCGTTTTGAAAACGCAGATAATCAGTTTTTAGTGTTTGGGAATGCGTTTTGAAAACGCAGATAATCAGTTTTTTAACTTTTTATACTACCAAAACACAATAATCCATAAGCAGCTCCACCCCTACTTTTTCAAAAAACATAATATGTTTTGAGTAATCAAATCCCAAACACCACCTAAACAACTAATCACAAAACACCCTCTTTGCATCTATTTTTACAACTAGATACATAGGTGGACATTAGGTGTTTAAATAATTAATCCCAAACTCACGTAAGATTTTTTTTTCACACGGATCTTAATAAAATTTTAAAAAGAGTAAATACCCTTACAAAATTTGGACATCGACTTAAAAAATAATTTAAAATTAATTTTTTTAAATATAAATATCTATCTAATTTATTCTAATAACAAATATGAAACAATATAAATACTTAAGCCCACAATTTAACAAACAAAAAATCAAACCATTTTAATCGTTAAGTGGTTTAAGCCCAAAAACTAAATTGTGGCATTTGAAAGTTAAATTGTTTGTTTAAACTTTAAACCTAAATAAAATAAACAAAGGCAACATTCTTTTTTTCTAAAGAAAAAGTGATCTATAAAAAACCAAACATACGCACACCGCACATGTAGGAAAATCGAACAGGTCTAGTCGGGGTCGCTGATTAGCCTTGTCGGTCTGTCACCCTCACCCCAGCCTCGTTAAATTAACTTTTTAATTAACTTTTTGTTGGTTGTTTCTAATTTCCAAATGACATTTCCATGTTCCAATTTGATTAATTGCCTTTCATTGTTTTACTTTAATTGATTAAGAAGATTAAGGTTTAGTTTAATTGATTAAGACAATGGTTAGTATGCTAGTTTAGTAGTTTATTTGATGATTTTTTGTTACTTGATTAATTACTAGATTATGCTTGATTATTTGATTAGTGAACGCTTGGTTCTTAACATATACTTTAAGAACATCACACAATGGAATGAATTTTTAAAAGAAAAGTTGGCGTCCAAAGAATCATCTTCTAAAACTCCTGAACAACAAAAGCTAGACCGAAAATAAGTAATATATAGCCGCAACAAACATACTCCAAGAATTCTCAACCCCATGAAAAAAATAAAAATTCATGGGTCCATTGATTAGATAATGTTAACTTTTCTCAGATCAGAACAACTGAACTTTATTAATGAATCAGAAAATACAACTCAACAACTATCTGTTCATAAAAGGATGAACAGATGAATGAATACAAACTAACACTCACAAATCTCTCACAGTAGACACAGAACAAGACTCAGGAATCATCAAGAATGATGATAACTACAAACACTGAACCCTAATCGTCTAAAGAGATTACAAAGTGAGGAAACAATATAAGGTGAACGAAATACATCGACTAAACTGATACACGACTGCAAAGACTCGTTTATATAGGCAGTCCTTAGGCTCGGGAAGAAACACACCCGAGCCTATGAGATCCCTTGGATCAGATGAAAGAAACACACAATGCTGAGATCCTGGCCGCACATATTAATCACTTGGATTGCCACATAGGATCGGAACCAAAGCAGACTAAAATGGGCTGACCACTTGGACTTGGACTCGTAAACACCTGATCACGAACTGGGCTTTTGTCCTGGACTCCTGAACACTTGCTCTTTATCTACTGGACTATCTCAATCAGATCATCAAACACTTTGGGCCATCCTACAAAACCACAACACCCTTATGCAAAAGAATAAGTACTTTATAAATATAAGAAAATAATAAAATTGCCAATATAACATAACTATGTTATATTTTTAACAGATAACAAGAAAAATAATTAGGAAACCCAATCTCTTTTGTAACATCTTTTGAAATCAATTGGCAATTTCAAATACTAAAACGAAATAAAAAGAGAAGAAAACGGTCCACCAATGCTAATGAACTTTCATAATTGCAGCAGTGTCCACGGGGGTGCATCATCTTTCAGCCCCTGGGTTCATGCTCCACCATCGTCTTCATAAGAACCGCAACGATGATGGTGGTGGACCCAAGATTTTTTTCATCTTTCAAGGTGGATCTAGCGGTTGTCAGAAACACGTTAGCTGTCGCGGATGGCAATCTCAGCTGTGTCCTAGATGTCAATGGAAATGTGATCTTCATTATTAAAGACAAAAGCTTTAGCCTTCATGATCGACATATTTTGCTTGATGCATCTGAAATTCCGATCTTAACATTCCAGAAAAAGGTTACACTTTAGCCTTCATGATAGATATATCATACGAATGAACGTTTCATAAAAGCAAATGTCATTCTAATTTCTAAACATGTTTCCATATCAACAGAAAATGAAATATAACATATGTGAGGACATTAGAAATGCTTCCGAATAGAATTGTAAAGACAATTACATCTAAAGAAGTTTAATTGATGATTAACATTTTAATTTCACACCAACACACATTGTGTTGGCTCAACCTTTTTAAGGATCCTAAGCTAATTCTATAATCGATGTCTTTTTCGAATACCTTTTTTACTTAAGATCCTAATATGTGGGAATATGATAACACGCATTTTTTGTGTATGATTCCTAAAAAACACAAAAGGGAGTTTAATTCCTTGAAATGATGAAGTGTTTTCCCAGAGTATTTCACAGTGGCTATCATTGTTAGGGATGCTTTGACCATATTAGGCCTTTCTTGATGATGGAACCTCCGGCAACTTTAGAAGCTTTGGCTAATAAGGGCTCTTATCTTGAACTATTGCTTTGATCTCGGCTTCTAGATCCATATCCTTTTGGCTTCAACTGTCCCAAGAGCTTGCAAATTAGTTAAGCATAGACATGTATTAGTAATGGCCGTATAGTAGATATACCAAGTTATCACTGCAAACCGTGAGATACTATTGCGGCATAGGAATTAATAAACAAAAATCTAGAGCTATAATTCAAAGTTCTCTACATTCATCCCCTCTAGGGTGACTTTTTAATTCCATGTATACCGATTTGTTTTCCCTGCTAGTCGAAACTTAGAATTAAACGAAGCTCAACCCTAAATTATCTATTCACATCAAATTTGTAGAAAAAAGTAAGGAAAAAAACACAAATGCAACATAAAATTATATATAGAGATTAAGAACAGAAAACACAAAGATAAAGAACAATTCCAACATAGAATTATGAAGATTAAGAGCAAAAAACACATAGATAAATAGCAAATCCAATAGGACGTTATAATCTTTAGTTTAATTATGATGGGAATCCAGAAAGATTGATATAGACAATATGTATTTATGTAGCACCGGAGCATACATAGAAGGTGGCAAGCTTTCAGAAACGATAGCACAAGTGCAAAAGACTTGATTTTTAGTACCAAAAAAACGTCCGTGATTCAACGAGTTACCGAGCTTAGTGTTTTCCTATCAGACAGACAATAAAGATGAAATTGTTGGTGATTATAAGGTTGCCGGTGATTGGAAGAAAAGATCATGCACAGTTTACTCATATGATGGATCTACTAAACTTGCCGAGGTAATCTAGACATACCAAAGTAGTTGTAATTGCACAAGGCCAGTTAGCGCCATGTGCTATTCAAGGCTCACTCTCCACGAGCCCAAAATTTTAATATATATTAGAACAAAAGCACAAAATTAAAGTTAAAACCCAACTAAAAATACTAAACAATACCCTACTTAGTTTTGGCTCATTTAGCGGCCCATTTATTGTCCTATTACTCATTTTCTATATATAAGTTTATATTTAGGCGTCCATTTATTTCTACTCGCACAGAGTCCCTGAATTTTCATGGATGGCCTTTTAGGAATAATAATAAGATCATGAATAAGGTTTGTGGAATTTAGTCATTTAGTTATTAATAGTTCTTGGTTAGGTGTGATAATATGCAGATGCATGATAACATTAACCCATGCATTGAGGCTGATAAAGACACATACGGGATATCAGTGTCTCCAAATGTCGATTACGCACTGGTTGTTGCGCTTATGGTAATTCCTTATGAGGTTAACAAGAATCGCAAGAGAAAGAAAATTAAGGGAATGAAGAAGGGTGGAGGCACTAGGGAGATTAGAGATGATAATGAAGATAATGACAGTCAGAAGGAAGAAGAGGACGAAGATGAAGATGAAGACCAAGATGAAGATGAAGACGATTCAGATTGAACTTTGTTGTTAATTTTATTTTACTTGTGAAATGCTAAGTGTTTATTACTTCGACTATGGTAACTTTGTTTTAGGTAAAAATATCATCCTATTAACTGAAATTGGATTAGGTTCTAAAATGTACACATAAAGAAATGAACCGTTAAATCAGACTTTGACTTGTAATTCGAATACTTAGAGGTGCTAAATTGACAAAAGAGAAGAAAAGTGTCGACTACTGCTTAGTATTCAAACGACATGAGAATGTCGCATGTCAAAGCAAACAGAATCTGATGATCAGGTAAGGAGTGTCGCCAATAGTTTCGACAATTCAATTTTCAGATGATGTTGAAGGTACACGTCATCATCTTCTTCACAAGATATATCAGTGTCGCCTAAGGAAATCAGTGTCGCCAAAGACAGAAACACACCATTTTTAAAAATTAAAAAACACGATTGATTTTTACTACCAAAACACGAAATGAATCAGTAGGAACCTCTTAACCCTCACATCTGAGAGTTTTACAATTAAAAGTTTGAATCTTTACCATAGATCTGATCTAAAAATGAATATTTTTTAGAAACTTTGAAAACTTATCAAAACCCCTATTTTTTTACACTAAAAACTTACCAAACTATAAGTCCCAAAACCCAGATCTCTAATGCTAGTGATTTTTTGAATAAGAAAATGGTAGAAAACTCAAATATGTTAAAAGAAGAGCATGTAGATTTCAAACAAATGCTTTTCATTAATATAAAAGACCAAACAGCCAAATGATGTAACAATTAACCTCTTGGGGACTAAAACAGTTTTCTATATTTCTAACAAGTTCTAGAGCACTACAAGAATTTAGACAATTAGGGACGACACCTTTAAGGGGCGACCCGATTTTTGGTCGCCTCTAAAGGTCAATCCCCACCAACCAGCTCCCCAGCCTTCGGATCAACGAGCAGATCAACGGGCCACGTTTTATCGTACTTAAAAGAATTAGAGGCGACAGTCGCCCCTAAAGGTCGAAAAAGTATAAAACACCCGCTTCTTTATCTTCTTTCTCTCTTTTCTTTTTCCCTTATCTCAAAACAACTCTCTGCTCTCTCATCTCTCACTGTCCTCAATCTCTCTCAATCTCTCAAAACAACTCTCTTCTTCTTCTTTCCGCCACCACCAGACCACCAACCACCGCCACCGGAGCAAACCCCACCTCCGCCACCGGAGCAAACCCCACCTCCATGACCCTCCTGTGCCCTCCCCTCCCTTTGCTCTTCTCTCCCTATGCTCTTCTCTCCCTCTCCCGTAAGTATTATTTTGTTTTTTATTAAAGTATGTTTAATTTTGATAATAATAATAATAATAATAATAATAATAATAATAATAATAATAATAATAATATGAGTTGTAGGAAGCTCCGATCTACCAAACCAGCTGAAGATTCGCCGCTAATACCGGTAAGTAGTCGCCCCTAATTATTATTTTTTATTATTTATGCCTTAGGGTCTGTTTGGTAGAGGATAATGGAATGGACGAAGGAATGGAATGGACGAATGAATGAAATGGACAAGGGAATGGAATGGACAAAGGAATGAAATGGATGATTACCATTCCATGGTCTTGTTTGGTTACCATGTAAGAATGGAATGAATCATTACTTTGTATTGTTTGGTAGGTAGGAAAAGACATAAGAATAAAACCGGCGATGATGAGTGGTGGCGATGGCGGTTGATAGTGGGTGCCGACGGCGGTGGGTGGTGGTGGCGAAGGTGGTGGCGGTCGGTGGGTGGTGGCGATTGTGGTAGCGGCAGCGGTGGTGGTCAATGGCGGCGACAACGATGGGTGGTGGTGGTGATGGTGGTTGGTGGGTGGTGACGTTTGGTGGTTATAGTAGTGGTAACGATGGTGGTCAATGGGTGGCAACAGAGAGTATTGGGGACAGTGAGTGGCGGCGACAGTGGTGGTGGTGGTGATGGTCGGTGCGTGTCAGTGGTGGCAGTCGTCGGTGCTTGGTGGTTGGTGGCGGCGATGGTCTGTGGTCGGTGGTGGAGGTGGCAGTTGGTGGTGGTGGTAGTCGGTGACGGGGAGTGTCGGTGGTGGTGGGTGGCGGTAGTCGATGGTGGAGGTGGCGGTTGGTGGTGGGTGGCGGTGGTGGTAGTGGTCGGTGACGGAGAGTGTCGGTGATGGCGGTCAGTGCTTGGTGGTGGGTGGCGGTGGTTGGTGGTGGAGGTGGCGGTTGGTGGTGGGTGCCGGGGTGGTCGGTGATGGCGGTAGTCGGTGGGTGGGGGTCGCGGTGGTCGGTGACGAAGAGTGGCGGTGGTGGTCGGTGGATAGTGGCAGTCCGGTGGTTGGTGATGGTCGGCGATGGCGTCAAGTGGTGGTGGCGTTGGGTGGTAGTGGTAAAGGTGGGTGGTGATGGTGTTCGGTGTTGATGAAGGGTAACAAAGGGAATGGAATGGAAAAAAAATAGGGGGATGAATGGAATGGATTTTGGGGTTTTTAGAGGGAATGGAATGGATTTTGGGGTTTTTAGAGGGAATGGAATGGAGGAGGTAATGGATGATTCTATTACCCTGACCAACCATACACTTTTTTTTCATTCCATAGTAATGCTCCATTCCATTCCGCCTTTCATTCCTGCATACCAAGCGCTACCTTATATTGTTATATATAGGGTTGTATGTGTGTAAATAGGTATGTATGTGTATATTTAGGTATGTATTCTGTTTTTTTTATATTTTTTTCTGTTTTTTCTGTTTTTTTTATTTTTATGTGTGTGTGTGTATGTATGTATGTATGTATGTATATGTATGTATGAGTGTATCTATGTATATGTATGTATGAGTGTGTGTGTGTATGTGTGTGTGTATGTATGTATGTATCTATGTATGTGTATGTATGTGTATATATATGTATGTATGTATGTATTATGTATGTATGTATATGTATGTGTATGTAAGTATGTATGTGTATGTGTATGTGTATATATGTATATGCATGCATGTATGTATGAGTGTATGTATGTAAGTATGTATGTGTATGTGTTTGTATGCATTAGTGTGTGTATGTATGTATGAGTGTATGTATG
The DNA here is from genome assembly GCA_032199755.1 of Ambrosia artemisiifolia. Taxonomy (NCBI): domain Eukaryota; kingdom Viridiplantae; phylum Streptophyta; class Magnoliopsida; order Asterales; family Asteraceae; genus Ambrosia; species Ambrosia artemisiifolia. Next base: position 12,101,711 of record CM063528.1, on the reverse strand, counting down.
TGTGTATGTATGTATAAGTGTGTGTACATGTATGTATGTATGTGTGTGTATGTTTGTAAGTATATGTGTGTATGTATGTATGTATGTATGTATGTGTATGAGTGTATGTATGAGTGTATGTATGTTTATTTATATTTGTATGTTAATACATATTGAGACTAGAAAGACATGCCCGAAAATGAATCCCCATTTAAAACATAGTGAGCTTAGAAATACCCGCCTGAAATTGATTTAGTAATTAATTTCGGGTAGTCCCCGTTTTGGGACTGCTTTTTGAATACATTATCTCATTTAGGATGTGAATGTGCACTACATGATTGTTTGTTTTCGAAAGATTCGGTTGGCGTTTCCTCTTTGCTCCTCGGTCTGTCACCCTCACCCCAGCTTCGTTAAATTAACTTTTTAATTAACTTTTTGTTGGTTGCTTCTAATTTCCAAATGACATTTCCATGTTCCAATTTGATTAATTGCCTTTCATTGTTTTAGTTTAATTTATTAAGAATATTAAGGTTTAGTTTAATTGATTAAGACAATGGTTATATGTTAGTTAGTTTAATAGTTTATTTGATGATTTTTTGTTAGTTGATTAATAACTAGATTATGCTTGATTATTTGATTCGTGAACGCTTGGTTCTTAACATATACTTTAAGAAAATCAAACAATGTAATGATTTTCTAAAAGAAAAGTTGGCGTCCAAAGAATCATCTTCTAAAACTCCTGAACAACAAAAGCTAGACCGAAAATAAGTAATATATAGCCACAACAAACATACCCCAAGAATTCTCGACCCCATGAAAAAAATAAAAATTCATGGGTCCATTGATTAAATAACAAGAAAAATAATTAGGAAACCCAATCTCTTTTGTAACATCTTTTGAAATCAATTGGCAATATTTTCAAATACTAAAACCAAATACAAAGAGAAGAAAACGGTCCACCAATGCTAATGAACTTGAATAATTGCAGCAGTATCCACGGGGGTGCATCATCTTTCAGCCCCTGGGTTCATGCTCCACCATCGTCTTCATAAGAACCGCAACGATGATGGTGGTGGATCCAAGATTTTTTTCATCTTTCAAGGTGGATCTAGCGGTTGTCAGGAACACGTTAGCGGTCGCAGATGGCAACCTCAGTTGTGTCCTAGATGTCAATGGAAATGTGATCTTCATTATTAAAGACAAAAGCTTTAGCCTTCATGATCGACATATCTTGCTTGATGCATCCGAAATTCCGATCTTAACATTCCAGAAAAAGGTTACACTTTAGCCTTCATGATAGATAGACACATCATATGAATGAACGTTTAATAATAAAAGCAAATGTCATTCTAATTTCTAAACATGTTTACGTATCAACAGAAAATGAAACATAACATATGTGACGACATTAGAAATGCTTCCGAATAAAATTGTAAAGACAATTACATCTAAACAAGTTGAATTGGTGATTAACATTTTAATTTCACACCAACACACATAGTGTGTGTTGCCTCAACCTTTTTAAGGATCCTAAGCTAATTCTATAATCGATGTCTTTTTCGAATACCCTTTTCACTTAAGATCTTAATATGTGGGAATATGATAACACACATTTTTTGTGTATGGTTCCCAAAAAAACACAAAAGGGAGTCTAATCCGCGAAATGATAGACGTGTTTTCCCAGAGTATTTCACAGTGGCTATCATTGTTAGGAATGCTTTGACAATCTTAGGCCATTCTTGATGATGGACCATCCGGCAACTTTAGAAGCCTTGGCTAATAAGGGTTCTTATCTTGATCTATTGCTTTGATCTCGGCTTATAGATCCATATCCTTTTGGCTTCAACTGTCCCAAGAGCTTGCAAATTAGTTAAGCATAGACATGTATTAGTAGTGGCCGTATATTAGATATACTGCAAGTTGTCACTGCAAACCGCGAGATACTATTGTGGCATAGGAATAAACAAAAATCTAGAGATATAATTCAAAGTTCTCTACATTCTATGAACAATAGAATTTGTATTGATTGAATTGAATGACTATACACAAAAATACATTACAATTTATAGAGAATGCAAGTATACAAATTAAATACAAAAGCATAAATCATGGCAAGAATTATGTGCAGCCAATTATGAATTGATTTGCCATTATTGTTGTCAATCATCTTGGTTAATGAGAAGAATAATCTTCAATTAATGGGTCAATCATCTTAATTGATTGGAGCTGAATTAGTGCTGTTAATACGCCCCCGCAAGATGGAGGATCCGTTGGAGACTCCAATCTTGGACCTAAAAAATATGAAAGGTGCGCGTGAGAGAGGTTTAGTAAGAACATCCGCAAGTTGATCCTTCGAGCTGACATGAAGGACTTTAAGTTGGCCGGAGTTGACTTGTTCCTGTACAAAGTGATAGTCTAGAGCGACGTGTTTCATACGTGAATGATAAACAGGATTGGCACATACATATGTAGCTCCGGTGTTGTCACAGTAAAGCGAAGGAGTGCTCGTAAGTGGGAGTCCCAGTTCACTAAGCAAATTTTTAACCCACGAGAGTTCAGCTGCAGCATTAGCGAGGGCTTTATACTTGGCTTCGGTAGAAGATCTAGAGACCGTTTTTTGTCTAGCAGACTTCCAAGAGATGATATTGGACCCAAGATATATAAGGTATGCTGTAGTGGACCGTCCCCCATCATTAATACCGCCTCAGTTGGAATCTGAAAAGGCATGCAATGTAAGGTTAGTATTACGCTTCAAGAACAACCCATGGTGGACCGTCCCTTTTAAATAGCGGAGTACCCGTTTGAGAGCTTGCCAATGTGATTGTTTGGGTGAGTGCATGAACTGAGATAGTTTATTGACTGCAAAGGAGATGTCAGGACGAGTGAAGGCGAGGTACTGCAAAGTACCTACCAATTGTCGGTAGGGTGTGGGATCGACAGGAGGAGTGGAGTCATGGGAAGAGAGCGAATCAGAGGTGCTTAAGGGAGTGAGGACCTCTTTTGCACCATCCATTTTAAAGGTGGTGAGAATATCTTGAATGTGACGATGTTGAGAAAGGAATAGTCCATGGGGCGTAGGAATGACCTCGATTCCTAGAAAGTGATGGAGAGGGCCTAAGTCTTTGATAGAGAATTGTTTGCTTAGGGCTTGAACAAAGGAATCCATAAAGGGATTGTGATTGCCGGTAAGAACAATGTCATCAACGTACACAAGTAGATAGCAAGTGATATTATTGAGAGTGTAGACAAAGAGGGAAGGATCGGAGATACACTTTTTAAAGCCAAATCGAAGGAGAAAGTTGGTGAGTTCGATGTACCAAGCACGCGGTGCTTGTTTAAGTCCATAGAGAGATTTTTTGAGTTTGCAAATGTGACGTGGGAAGTCCGTATTGGTGAACCCGGGAGGTTGTATCATAAAGACATCTTCGTGAAGAGTCCCATGAAGAAACGCATTATTAACATCTAGTTGACGCAAAGACCAACCTTTTGAAAGGGCAATGGAAAGGACGGTGCGAATGGTAACGGGTTTAGTAACGGGACTAAAAGTTTCATGATAGTCCTTTCCATATTGTTGGTGGAATCCTTTGGCAACTAGTCGGGCTTTGTACTTGTCAATAGTGCCATCGGGTTTGCGTTTGATTTGGAAAACCCATTTGCAACCAATAGGAGTTTGGGTGGTATGAGGTACAAGTTCCCATGTGTTATTGTGAAGGAGAGCATTGTACTCAAGGTCCATGGCATGGCGCCAATCCGGATCTTTTAAGGCTTGAGTGTAAGTGGAGGGTTCGATAGATGTGGGGAGTGGGTGAATGGTGGTGGTGTTGGTGTTGACAAAGCTTGGGTTATAATATTTCGGATTGGGTTTCGGTTGTCTACGAGGTGTTGTAGGATTATTCGGATGAGATGTGATGGTAGGTTCGGATGAGTTGCTTTGGGAAACGAGTGGGGTAGGGTCAGTGGGCTGGTTGTTATCGGTGGAGTGGTTTTCAGGCTGGTTGTGTGGGCCGGAGGGAGTGGGTGGTTCGGTTGTGGAGAGAGGGTTTGGAGGAGTTGGCGTTGGGCCAGGTGTGTTGGTGGTTGGGCTGATGATAGGAGAGGAGGGAGTTGGGTCGGGGATGTTGGAAGGAGGGGTGGGCTGGTTAGATGGGCCTGAGAGGGAGGGTGTTTCGGTTGTTGGGTTGGGCTGCTGGGGTGGAGATGAGGTAGGCGGGTGGGGTGGTTGAGGGTGGCATAATCGGTGGTTGAGGGATTTGGTTGGGTCGATTGAGAGATGGGAAGGAATGTGTCAAACGACACGTATGGAGGTTGGGAGTTTGTGGCTTGGGATGGAAAAATGTGTGGGACAAACTCAACATGGCTGGAGTGATAGAGTTTGTGAGTAATCGGGTCATAGCATTTGAAAGCCGACTTGGAGGAAGAGTATCCAAGAAAGATGCATGCCGTTGAACGGCAGTGGAGTTTAGATGTGGCATAAGGTTTTAACCATGGGTAGCAAAGACAACCAAACGGTTTAAGTTTGGAATAACTAGGAGGATTTTGGAACAACATATCATATGGGGATTTGTTGTTAAGGATATGTGTAGGTAAACGATTGATTAGATGGGTAGCGGTTTGAAAGGCATGAGACCAAAAATGTTGTGGTAGGTGCGAGTAGTGGAGTAAAGCAAGGCCGGTTTCGACGACATGGCGATGACGTCGTTCGGCAACACCATTTTGTTCCGGTGTGTGGGGTGGGGTTGTATAATGGGAAATGCCTTGAGAGGTAAGATATGAGGAAAGACCTACATATTCACCCCCATTGTCGGTAAATAAAGAAATAATATTGGTCTTAAAAAATTTTTCTACAAGAGATTTGAATTGTGGAAAAAGAGTTTTGACATCGGATTTGTGTTTAATTGGGTATAACCAAATATATTTGGAAAAATAGTCGACAAAAATGACGTAGTATTTAAATCCGTCAATAGATGTTTTGACGGGACCCCATACATCCGAGTAGAGGAGTTGTAAGGGTTGATTTGCAACAAAAGAGTTTTCGCCAAAAGGTAGTTTGTGGCTTTTATTCAAAGAACATGACATACAATGAAACGAGTCATGGGTCACCTTATTACAATGAAGCCCTAATCTAGAAATTAAAGACTTAAACACTTGAAACGATGGATGTCCAAGTATATGGTGCCACATGAGAAGAGAGTTGTTTTGAGTGGTGTTGACTTGAGGAGATAAGGAGATTGGTCCATAGTAGACATCATTAACGTTCACTCCTCGCGTGAGACGCGCCCCCGTGCGTAGATCCTTGACAAAAAATGATAAGGAAAAAATTCAACGGAAACACGGTTAGTACGACAAACTTTAGCAACGGAAATAAGATTATTTCGAATATTAGGAGAAATTAAAATATTGTTCAAAAGAAGAGGACGAGATTTTGTTGGAAGAGTTGTTTGAGCAATATGAGTAATAGGGAGAGTTTTACCATCACCTAGCACGATCTCATCGGGTCCTCCGTATTCAGAAAGAACGGGGAATGGGTGCTTGTTATTTGCGATATTGTCGGAAGCGCCGGTGTCCCACATCCAAGAAGGTGTTGTACCAGTGGGATGAGGTGTAGTGTGGTTAACTACCGGGGTGTTGGTAGTTTGAGGCGAGACATTGTGTTCTTTTAAGAAGCGACCAAGTTTTCTACAATCCTTGGTGTCATGTCCGGGAATGTTGCAATAGTAGCAATAGGTATTATTGTTGCGAGTTGGTCGATAGTTGTTGTGGTTGGGCCGAGGGGACCATTGGGATCGGTTATTGGGTTGGTTAGAGGTTCGACTGGATCGGTTGTCATAAGTGCTTGGTTGTCTGTTGTTATTGAGACGAGAAGAGTGGCGAGTAGTGTAGTTCACAGTGGTGAGGGAGGGTTCAGTGACAGCTTGGTTTTCTTTTAGGGTCCTTTCATGATCTAGGAGTTTTTCGAAGAGGTCGGGAAAAGCAAGGGTTGTGTCACGGGTTTTGAAGCCAGCCACAAGTGAGGCGTAGTCATCGCCTAATTGATTCATAACATGAATAACAAGGTCTTCTTCAGGGATGGGACTTTGAGTGAGTGCAAGTTCATCAAAGATTGATTTCATTTCGTGTAAATATTCAGAAATAGAGCGGGTACCTCTCGGATTTTTTGCCAACCGAGATTTGAGGGAAATGATACGGGAACGTGAACTACTCGCATAGCTTGAGTTTAGGAGTTCCCAAGCTTTGCGGGCTGTTTTGGCAGAGGAGACAATCGGTTGGATTTGATCGGAGCAACTACCAAGAAGGGCACTAATAATCATTTGGTCTTGGCGGAACCAACGGAGATATTCGGGATTGGGTTTGGTGTTTTGTCCGTCTAGGACTGTTTCAGCAGGAGTTTCTGTTGTACCAATGATGTGGTGGTCTAGTTCGAGACCAATGAGGGTGGCGGTGACTTGAGTACGCCATGAGGGGAAGTTTTGTGGGGTGAGTTTGATAGGGAAATGAGTGGCAACAGTGATGTGGGTGATCGGTTTTGTCATGGCAGCAGTAGCAATCGGACAGAGGAAGGAGCCTGTCGAAGGAGAAGAAAAAAAAACAGCAGCAGCGACAGCAGGTCTGTCGAAAAAAAAAGGAACAGCAGCAGACAGTGAGTCTGTCGGAGAAGGATGGATCGAAGAGAGCTCAGAGGAGCTTGTAGGCTCTTGATACCATATGAACAATAGAATTTGTATTGATTGAATTGAATGACTATACACAAAAATACATTACAATTTATAGAGAATGCAAGTATACAAATTAAATACAAAAGCATAAATCATGACAAGAATTATGTGCAGCCAATTATGAATTGATTTGCCATTATTGTTGTCAATCATCTTGGTTAATGAGAAGAATAATCTTCAATTAATGGGTCAATCATCTTAATTGATTGGAGCTGAATTAGTGCTGTTAATACATTCATCCCCTCTAGGGTGACTTTTTAATTCCATGTATACCGATTTGTTTTCCCTGCTAGTCGAAACTTAGAATTAAACGAAGCTCAACCCTAAATTATCTATTCACATCAAATTTGTAAAAAAAAGTAAGGAAAAAAACACAAATGCAACATAAAATTATATATAGAGATTAAGAACAGAAAACACAAAGATAAAGAACAATTCCAACATAGAATTATGAAGATTAAGAGCAAAAAACACATAGATAAATAGCAAATCCAATAGGACGTTATAATCTTTAGTTTATTTATGATGGAAATCCATAAAGATTGATATAGACAATGTGTATTTATGTAGCACCGGAGCATACATAGAAGGTGGCAAGCTTTCAGAAACGATAGCACAAGTGCAAAAGATTTGATTTTTAGTACCAAAAAAACGTCCCTGATTCAACGAGTTACGGAGCTCAGTGTGTTCCTATCAGACAACAAAGATGAAATTGTTGGCGATTATAAGGTTGCCGGTGACTGGAAGAAAAGATCATGCACAGTTTACTCATATGATGGATCCACTATACTTGCCGAGGTAATATAATCTTGACATACCAAACTTCTGGTAATTGCACAGGGCCAGCCCTGGCAATGTGCTATTCAAGGCCCATTCTCACGCGAGCCCAAATTTTTTTTTAATACATATTAGAACAAAAGCACATAATTAAAGTTTTTTTTTGAACGGCTAATTAGATCCTCACCTAATATTCCCCTAATATTCATCCTTATCACCTGTGGGGGAATTCGAACTCCTGACCTCACCTTGTACACCCTCACCCCACACCACTGGGCCAAAGCCTCAGTGGCAACATAATTAAAGTTAAAACCCAACTAAAAATACTAAACAATACCCTATTTAGTTTTGGCTCATTTAGTGGCCCATTTATTGTCCTATTACTCACTTTCTATATATAAGTTTATATTTAGGCGTCCATGTATTTCTACTCGCACAGAGTCCCTGAATTTTCATGGATGGCCTTCTGGAAATAAATATGAGATCAACAAATTTCTGAATAAGGTTTGTGGAATTTGGTCATTTAGATATTAATAGTCCTTGGTTAGGTGTGATAATATGCAGATGCATGATAACATTGACCCATGCATTGAGGCTGATAAAGACACATATGGGATATCAGTGTCTCCAAATGTCGATTACGCACTGGTTGTTGCGCTTATGGTAATTCTATATGAGGTTAACAAGAATCGCAAGAGAAAGAAAATTAAGGGAATGAAGAAGGGTGAAGGCACCAGGGAGATTAGAGATGGTAATGAAGATAATGACAGTGAGAAGGAGGAAGAGGACGAAGATGATGACCAAGATGAAGATGACGACGATTCAGATTGAACTTTGTTGTTAATTTTATTTTACTTATAAAATGCTAAGTGTTTATTACTTCGACTATGGTAACTTTGTTTTAGGTAAAAATATCATCCTATTAATTGAAATTGGATTGGGTTCTAAAATGTACACATAAAGAAATGAACCGTTAAATCAGACTTTGACTTGTAATTCGAATACTTAGAGGTGCTAGATTGACAAAAGAGAAGAAAAGTGTCGACTAATGCTTAGTATTCAAACGACATGAGAATGTCGAATGTTAAAGCAAACAGAATCTGATGATCAGGAAAGGAGTGTCGCCAATAGTTTCGACAATTCAATTTTCAGATGATGTTGAAGGTACACGTCATCATCTTCTTCACAAGATATATCAGTGTCGCCTAAGGAAATCAGTGTTGCCAAAAACAGAAACACACCATGTTGCATCAATTTCGTTAGTAAGTAATGGAAAACACATAAGAATGTACCTGAGAGATTCATGAGACCTGCTACTGATGCTGAAAGCGTTGAGGTCGACATAACTGCCAGTCTGTTCGAGTTTCCTTTAGGGTGTGCAGTTATGATGGCTAATGATCCTTTGCAGAATCGTTATGGGAGAGATGGTGAGTGACGAAAATATTATGGTGTTATGATTGTGTTCATCATCCCTCAACCCTAGTAATCTCTTCCTATTTATGCATACCTAGGGGACACTCTAGTTAGGCCCAACTAATGACAAGTCCGTCCATCAAAGACTAGTCAGTTATGGGCTTAGAGTATTTAGCAATTGATCAAACATAATATAAATGATTATAATGGCTACACCGATAAATATACAAGACATAACGTATATTTATTCCAACATTCTCCCACTTAGCCGAGTAATCATTTATTATGAGTATTCCATAAGTCTCCGGAGATCAATAATCATTTAGATGGGACTTAGGACCCCCATTAATCATACTACAATCCAAATCTAAAACTTAACATTAGGATCAAGTATCATTATGCCCTTAGTTGATTTGTTGCATTATTGTCTTTATGTCATTATGCTAGCTTAATATACTAATAGACAAACAAATCATAATGAAGAAATTTCATTAAACGTAAGTCATTATTCATAAGTCATAAGTAAACATAAGTGGTCAAATAAGTACATATGCTTCTAAGTAAGGTCATTAGTAAGTCCCATCTTCGAAACGTGATCTTCGAATACCTTAGGTGGGAGACCTTTAGTCATCGGATCCGCAAGCATATCATTAGTACTTATGTGTTCGATACAAAGATTGTTTTCCTCAACTCGTTCACGTACGAACAAATACTTCGTATCTAAGAAATGACCAGCGCCAGTCGAACTGTTACTGTTCGAGAAACTAACGGCGGCTGAGTTATCACAGTAAAGCTTCAATGGTCTAGATATGGAATTAACAATTTTGAGTCCAGTAATGAGATTCCTAATCAACATTCCATGACAGGCAGCGTTATACACAGCTATGTATTCTGCCATCATTGTGGATGTTGCCGTAAGTCTCTGTTTATGACTCTTCCATGAAATGGGTCCACCTGCTAACATAAAGATATACCCCGAAGTGGATTTGTTATCATCTTTGCATTTAGCAAAGTCAGAGTCAGAGTATCCTACCACTTCTAAATTATCACTTCTTCTGTAAGTCAGTTTATAGTCTTTAGTCCCTTGCAGATATCTTAACACCTTCTTAGCTGCTTTCCAATGATCATGCCCAGGATTATTCAAGTAACGGCCTAGCATTCCAGTGACATAAGCGATATCTGGACGCGTACAGACTTGAGCATAAGCAAGACTACCGACTACTGAGGCATAAGGTATCATTCTCATCTGTTCTTTCTCCACATCTGTTTTCGGACATTGGAATAAACCGAAGACATCTCCCTTAGCTACCAGAGCTGGAGTAGGTTTACAATGTTGCATGTTATAACGTGTGAGAACACGGTCAATGTAGGCCCTTTGGGACAAAACTAAAATCCCATTGCATCAGTCTCGGTGTATTTCGATGCCAATGACGTAAGAGGCTTCTTCGAGATCCTTCATGTCGAAATTAGACGAAAGTAATCGCTTCGAATCATGCAACATATCTAAGCTATTACTTGCTAGTAAGATATCATCAACGTAAAGGACAAGAATAGTAAAAATACTCCCACTCATCTTAAGGTAGGTGCATTGATCAACTTGATTCTTCATGAAACCATTACTCTTAACGACTTCATCAAACTTTAAGTACCATTGACGTGAGGACTGTTTTAAACCGTATATGGATTTCTTCAACTTGCAGACTAGATGTTCTTGACCTTCAGGTATAAAGCCTTCAGGTTGCTTCATGAACACTTCTTCGTCCAAGTCACCATTAAGGAAAGCAGTCTTAACGTCCATCTGATGTAACTCTAAATCAAAATGAGCTACGAGGGCCATAACGATCCTTAAGGAATCTTTTCGAGAGACAGGTGAAAACGTCTCCTGATAATCAATTCCCTCTTTCTGAGTGTAGCCTTTCGCAACCAATCTTGCTTTATATCGTTCAACGTTACCATTCGGATCTAGTTTTGTTTTGAACACCCATTTACATCCTACGGCTTTTGCACCGCTAGGTAATTCAACCAAATCCCAAACGTCGTTTTTCTTCATGGATTCAAGCTCGTCAATCATGGCTTTAGTCCATTCAGAAGACTGATCACTGCTAATGGCTTCTTTATAAGAGTTAGGATCGGTAAGCGTTCCAGTATCCACATCTGCTTCAGTACGGAAGGTAACATAATCATCAAAATTAGTACGCCGTCTAGACCTTGATGACCTTCGAAGCGGGTTTTCCGGTTCAGCATTGTCATGGTGATGAGTGTCTGATGGGTCTTCATTAGCTGGTTCGTGAAGATCTGGCAGCGGAGGTGTTGGTTCAGTGACGTTAGAGGTAGAATTGGCATTGGGTACAAGAGGAATTATCGGAGTTGTTGTAAGCGACAAATCTGTCTTCCCCACATCTTGTATTTTTTGCAATTCTTCATAAGGATTTACATTACTCCCACTGACCTTGAAATCATCTAGAAATGCTGCACGCTTAGTTTCCACAATACGAGTGACATGGGAAGGACAATAGAATCTATAACCCTTAGAGTTCTGGGGATACCCGATAAAGAAACAACTGACGGTCTTCATGTCAAGTTTACGTAAGAAAGGGTTATATAACTTAGCTTCGGCAAGACAGCCCCATACTTTCATATATCTAACACTCGGTTTCCTACCTGTCCAAAGTTCGTAAGGAGTTTTGGGGACAGACTTCATAGGAACTCTATTGAGTATATGAACGGCTGCCTTTAAGGCCTCAGTCCAGATAAACAAAGGTAAACCTGAGTTGGCTGACATACTGCGCACCATGTCCATAAGGGTTCTGTTTCTTCGCTCAGCTACACCATTCTGCTGAGGAGTACCAGGCATGGTGTATTGGTTCACAATCCCCTGGCTCTTACAAAACTCATAAAATGGGCCAGGGGCTTGACCCACATCAGTATGTCTGCCATAATATTCACCTCCTCTGTCTGATCTATCAACTTTTATCTGACGATCTAATTGCTTTTCAACTTCAGCCTTATAATCTTTAAAAGTTGTTAGTGATTCAGACTTTTCCTTAATGAGATACAAGTGCATATAACGAGAATAATCATCAATAAAAGTGATAAATGAAGTAAGTCCAGTTATTCCAGCAATGTTATAAGGGCCACTAATGTCAGTATGAATGAGTTCTAATAAATTAGAGCTCCTAGTGGCACCTTTCTTATTTGCCGACGTCATCTTGCCCTTAAGGCATTTAACACATGTTCCAAAGTCATCGAAATCAAGAGAGTGTAATACCCCATCCTTCACGAGTCTGGTTAACTTTTCTCGTGATATGTAGCCTAAACGTTGATGCCACAACATGGATGAAGTTTCTAAGTCTCTCTTGCGTTTCTTCTTTGTTAGTAATTCATTAACATTATATGATAACAAAGACTTGGAAAAATCATCATCTAGTTCTAACTTATAGAGACCACCATCCAGAAAACCATGACCATACACTTGGGAATCATAAGTAATCGTAAGTTGGCCATGACCGTGAGAAACGTCAAAACCATCCATGTCTAACTTAGGTCCAGATACAAGATTCCGAGTAATCTCAGGAATATATAAGGTATCATAAAGAACAATACATAAACCAGTTTTGAATTTTAATTCTAATGTTCCCACGGCTTCGACAATAAGTGACTTTCCATTCCCAACATTAAGTGTTCTTAGGTTTCTTGCCAGCTTCTGGATCGTACGGAATCCCTGAAGAGAATTGGTCACATGGACCATAGAACCAGAGTCAAACCACCAAGTATTAGATGGAACATTTAAGTTAAAGGACTCAAGTATCATAAGTAGATGATTACCTTTCTTAGTTAGCCACTCCTTAAAGTCATGGCAGTCCTTCTGCTTATGTCCTTCTTTCTTACAGAACTTGCAGAGGAACTTACCTTTGGAGTTCTTATGGCTAGATGAGGAACTTGCCTCATTCCTCTGGGTTTTAACATTATGATTCTTGTTAGATTGTCTCTTCCTCTTCTTCGGATTAGCGGTGGTAAGGTAAGCAACTTCAGGTTTCTCCAGCTGCATCCGCTGTTCCTCTTGCACGCACATAGCGATCAACTCCTCATTGTCCACTTTTCTTTCTGTGTGTTGCAGTTGATCTTGAAAGCATCATAAACAGAGGGTAGAGAAGTCATGATGAAATGCACCAGGAAACCGTCACTAATATCCATTTCTAAACCCTTAAGCTTATGGGCCATATCGTTCATGGACATAATATGCTCACGAATACCGCTTCTCCAGTCATACTTAGTTGTCACAAGTTTCAGAATAAGAGTGGAAGCATGCGCTTTTGAGGTTCCTTTGAACTGATCCTCCACAAAAGCCAGATATTCTTTAGCAACCTTAGAATCTGGAATAGATCCTCTAATAGGCATGCAGATGGAATTCTTAATGAACATCAGACACATACGGTTGCATCTCTCCCATTTCTCATGCACCAGTTTATCAGCAGCGGTGCTTTCGTTAGTGATTTCGGGAGGAGCATTCTCTCTCAGTGCGTAATCGAAATCCAGTAATGCCAAAGTTAACATAAGTGAATCTTTCCAGGCAGCATAGTTATCACCAGTTAAAGTAGCGATGCCGCAGTTGGGAGCTAATAGTGGAAAAGATGAGAATAGTAAGATACAACATTAGAGAAGAACTTATAGTGATCTAAGGGGGCAACTAATTATCTAAGGCAGGTAGGACGAAGACCATTATACTAATGAAGCTGTGATAACTATTCATAACACCAAAAAAAACATAAGCTACTTAAATACAATGCTCTAGCTTTGGCTATACGCTATTTATTTAAGTATTAAATTTGCCGACAGTGAATGTAACCCATCACCTTTGGGCAGAAGTGAAACATTCAAAGTCCTAATACAATATGCTCAGTTCACTAACATAATTTGTTACACATCACCTTTGGGCAGAAGTGAAACCTTATGGCACTTATGTGAACGAGCTACAATGCTTAACGAGATCTATATAACCACCTAATGTGACAATCACCTTTGGGCAGAAGTGACACCTCAAATGTTATTGCAAGTTAAGCAAGGTCTAAGTAATGATAAAACTGATACGTTAGGTTTTATCAAAATAATTTCATTAGTTAACGACATAATGGTTCGTAAATAACTTAATGCTCGGAAGCAGAAATCTTGGTCGAACACTCTTTATGGTCGAACTCAGACTAATGAGGTCGAACTCAGGCTAATGAGGTCGAACTCAGGCTAATGAGGTCGAACTCAGGCTGATGAGGTCGAACTCAGGCTGATGAGGTCGAACTCAGGCTAATGAGGTCGAACTCTCTTGTGAGGTCGAACTCTCTTGATGAGGTCGAACTCTCTTGTGAGGTCGAACTCCCTTTATGAGGTCGAACTCTCTTGATGAGGTCGAACTCCCTTTATGAGGTCGAACTCTCTTGATGAGGTCGAACTCTCTTGTGAGGTCGAACTCTCTTGATGAGGTCGAACTCCTTATGGTCGAACACTCTGTTCCTTTGTGAGCAAGTTTCTGTTGAGCTAATTTAGGAACCGATATTATCTCTTAATTTTAATTAGGATTCTTTAGGTTGTTGCCATATTTTAGGGGATAAATCTTTATCCTAAATTTTAGCAAACAACAATCGATCCTAATTTTTAAGCAAAACATAATCAAAGTTTCGGTTTTCATCATGCATTCTAAGAACACCTAAACCGAAACTAAGAACATTATCATAAAAAAAAACACCTTAACAGGAATCATAATCCTCGAACGTTAATAGATTTTAAATAAAAACATCGTTTCATAACACGGCTGTTAGGGTTTTCAGCCGAAAGCCTTTTAATCTGATTTTCAGGTTTCATAATTCGTTTTTCCGATTTGATTCCGAAACTAATGGAACTAACAAAAATCGATCATGAGCAACATTGCTCTGATACCACATGTTGCATCAATTTTGTTAGTAAGTAATGGAAAACACATAAGAATGTACCTGAGAGATTCGTGAGACCTGCTACTGATGCTGAAAGCGTTGAGGTCGACATAACTGTCAGTCTGTTCGAGTTCCCTTTAGGGCATGCAGTTATGATGGCTAATGATCCTTTGCAAAATCGTTATGGGAGAGATGGTGAGTGACGAAAATATTATGGTGTTATGATTGTGTTCATCATCTCTCAACCCTAGTAATCTCTTCCTATTTATGCATACCCAGGGGACACTCTAGTTAGACCCAACTAATGACAAGTCCGTCCATCAAAGACTAGTCAGTTATGGGCTTAGAGTATTTAGCAATTGATCAAACATAATATAAATGATTATAATGGCTACACCGATAAATATACAAGACATAACGTATATTTATACCAACACACCATTTTTAAAAATTAAAAAACACGATTGATTTTTACTACCAAACCACAAAA
Organism: Ambrosia artemisiifolia; assembly: GCA_032199755.1. Taxonomy (NCBI): domain Eukaryota; kingdom Viridiplantae; phylum Streptophyta; class Magnoliopsida; order Asterales; family Asteraceae; genus Ambrosia; species Ambrosia artemisiifolia. The sequence continues at coordinate 12,086,418 of CM063528.1, read as the reverse complement.
TGAATAAGTTGGAACCTCTTAACCCTCACATCTGAGAGTTTTACTATAAAAAGTTTGAATCTTTACCATAGATCTGATCTAAAAATGAATATTTTTTAGAAACTTTGAAAACTTATCAAAACCCCTATTTTTTAACACAAAAAACTTACCAAACTATAAGTCCCAAAATCCAGATCTCCAATGCTAGTGATTTTCTCTCAATAATAATCAGATCCAAAACACTTATTTACTAAGTGTTTGAATAAGAAAATGGTAAAAAAAAAAACTTAAATATGTGAAAAGAAGAGCTTGAAATATGATTTTCATTAATATAAAAGACCAAACAGCCAAATGATGTAACAATTAACCTCCTGGAGACTAAAACAGTTTTCTATTTTTCTAACAAGTTCTAGAGACAATTTGAAAGTGTTTTGGGGTAAAAGGTTAATCAAATGAGGTTCCCAAGCTGGGTATTTATAGACAACCATTGAGTGTTGACATGTGCACTGTCACTCAATGTCGCCAATGCATATCTTATCTCCCATGCTTGTCGTTGATAGTCATGTTGTTGACATTATGAGGTAGTCGACACTAGGTTGTCGACTAGGACATTACAGAACAAATAAACTAAGCTAACTATCTATATACGCAATGAAAACTAAAATAATAAGAGACAAGATCTTGAATGTTCAATCTATTCGGCAATCCACTTTAGTATCAGTATACAACGGTTTTAATCAGATCCAACACTTAGGGGTTAGGGTTTCCCATTATTTATATAATGCTATATATTTGCAATTCCTATTACCATTTCTCATGTTCTTCTTATTTTAGGTTGTTTTAAATGACGTGAATATAATACGCTATGGTTTCCGACAACGGAATTATCCGCCTATTTGGGTCACTTAAAGAAGGCATCGTGTCGCCGCAACATTTTTAGTTCTTTTTAACAACCAAAAAGTATTAAATTTATCCCACGTAAATCTTATAACAAAATGTTTTTAAAGTATAATATATGAAATTTTTTGTTAATAAGAAAATTTCTTACACACTTAAATACTAACTAATTTCAGTATCAAGTGTATTCACGGTTAAATGAACTGAACAAACAGGTAAAACCGATTAAATTAAATGTGTACAGTTGATAGAAAGTTTAGATATGATTTTGGTTTTGGACTAGAATTGACCCAAATCGACATCCCTACCCATTATATGTATACACAAGAAAGAAGAAGTGCTGCTAAAGAGTGAAGGTCATATAAGTAGTTGCCGAAGTCCGTGGCGGACATATAGCATGTGGAGGGGTAACGTTTGCTACCCCTTAACTTTTCCGGGAGTAGTATAAATTTTAATTTTATTTTTTTACGTTTTTTGTGTTACGTTACCTCTGAATTTATATAACGTTACCCATCAGTTTCTTTTAAATCCTAAAATATCCTGAAAGTTTTATTCTTTGCCTGAAAAAAGAAAGATAAAAGCTCATAACTCCATTACACATTGGCACATTTTATCTACTATATATAAGATTGAAGCCGATAAGGCTTAAGCCCAATTAATTTGCTTAAAGTTTAAATTGGAAAAAACTAGGGGTGCAAACAAGCCGAATCGAGCTCGAGCTCGTTTAATTTATGAAAGCTCGAGAGCCGCTCGATTCGAGCTTTGTTCCTAAAGCTTGAACTCGGCTCGTAGGTAGCTTTTTCAGGCATGGGCTCGGCTCGTTTATTATTTATTAAGTAAATTGTATTAATTATAATTATTACTTTATATATAATTTAGTTATTTCTCATAATTTTAAAAATAGTAATTATTAATATGTAAATATATATTCAGTATTTTAATTAAAATTTATATAAATCCTGGGCTCGTTTAGGCTTGAGTAGCTCGGCTCATTTGCACCCCTGGAAAAAAACAAACGAAAAGAAGCAACGTTAAACAAAACAGTCGAGAAGAAGCATTAGGCGACCCTGCCTGCAGTTGCAACCACCATCGGGACCCACCTTCGCCTCCCTACTTGGTGCTCGCGTCTCTGCCTTCTCTGTCTTGCGATAATGCGACTTTTGCAAAATGATTTGGTAGATATGATTAGTTAGAGTACAACATTAAACAAGAAAAATCATATTTCTTATCTTGTTATTTATTTAATGAAAGTGTTGATAATCAAGGAGGAAGAGATACTTAAGCACAATGCTTTAATTTGTGCAATTGAAAGAGAAACTTTTGATAAAGCAAAAGCAGACGATGTAGTTACTCGCTTCAAAAACCTAAGATGATGAATCTATTAGCTATGCGTTTAAATTTATTTATTATCCTATTTTTATTTTTGTTTTTGTTTTACGTTTTATGAAAGTACGGTAAAAAAATTTTAAATGTTACCTCTGAACTTTTGGTCTGGATCCACCACTGCCGAAGTGACAAGACAAAATGGTATATTACAACTCGTAAGGGTATTGTTTCATTTTTACTTGTTGCATCGTTCTCCTCGTGTTTTCAAATAAATACCGAAGAAAACTAGATGGGGGTTGAACAGATTTTCTAAAATATGTTTGTTTAACAATTATTTTACTCCATTTCCCACTGGTTATAAACCCACAAAATATATTTGTAAAAAATAAACAATAATATCTGCATATACGTAAAGAGTTAAGGTTACAAAACTGATTTATATAGGTTCAAGAGATATTAACTAATCTTTTTACATCCTTTCCTCCATCATCTGATCGAGAATTTATCCACTGGTCTTCTTCCTCAATCTAATAAGAATATCCATTACACAATCATCTAACTGTTGAAAGGTAGTGATCACCTTGTACAAACATTTCTCTCTTTCTAAGGAAGTGATCACCTTCTCCAAACGTCTCATTTTTACAAGGAAGTGATTACGGTATACCTCTCATTAATCTCAAGTGGTACTAGTGATTACCACTATCTCTAATAACTTAACAAGCTTAGTGATGCCTCTTACCAAAACCTCACAACTACAAATTACAAACTCACAATAAACAAGAATGAATAATGTTTAGTTGTGGAACAACCCTTTCTCTTGATTTTGAATCTCTCTTTGATTTGATGTGGAAATATCAAGAGAACTACACAGATATATCTTTGATTACTAATAAGAAAGTTAGGGTAAAAAGGGTGAGTTAAAAGACATAAGACAACTCGATGATCGACGCCTACGACATATGGTATTGAACATGGCCGTCGGGCATTGCGTTTTGCTTTTTATAGACACCTGAACGTTGTGCAACGACTGTAAACAGCTATCAACACCTTTTTCACATTCATACTTCTAAACTTTTACTTTTCAAAACACACTTACCTTTTAAATCATATTTTTAAAAGAAAATTGCTCGAATAGTCCCTTTGGTTTGCTCATATTTCATCTTTAGTCTTCAACTTTTGAAAATTATAGGTATAGTCCCAAACTTTTGACATTTTTAACTCGGATAGTCCATGGAGTTAACGGAGGATAGATTATCCAGTTAAATTGGTGTGAATATTAAACTACCCTTGTTTTTAAAAAATATAAAAAGAAATAATGTGGGACCCACCCACTACATCTTTCATAACCCATCACCTCCACAAACCACCACCACCCATCTCCACTTTCACCACCACCACCACTACCACCGACTTCCAACCACCATAGCCCATCACCCACTTCATCTTCCCCACCCATCACCTCCACAAATCACCAACACCTCAACCATCTCCGGTCTCCGTCATCACCTCCATATAAACAATCCACCACCACAATCAGAGAGGATTATTGACTAATTTTCCTTTCATGTCCTTACTAACAACTAAAAACTCCTTTAAAAACAATGAACAAAAAGAAATAATCAAAGATGAATGAAAGATTTAAATACAAATCACTACATACTATGAACATATATATATGTATAAATAATGTTTTGTATGTATATTTGTATGCCGACAATTTTTAACTAGAATTCTAGATTAACACATGACACTTCCATCCCAATTAGTAGTGTATAAGTTTAAGTCTAAAGGATTTTATGTATGACTAGGTAGTCAAAGGCGCTATGCGCAAAAAGCCTACAGCGCGTTGGCTTTTCGAAGCAAGTTGTATAGTACAAACGTACCAGTTTTAGGGTTTTAGACCTTTTTAGGGTAGGCCATTTTTCAATGTTATAGAGCAGGTTTAGCTGTACAGACCAAAATTTGCATAATATAGCTGGCATGGCATTCGCTGAAGCACTTTGATGGACACAAGGTCGTATGGCTGCGCCCTTGAAATCTATGATAGACGAGCTAAGAGTCCATATGAATGATATGTTGTATTCTCTTGGTTTTAGACTAATCTATCTGTATACATGTTACATTACACATGCTAACTTGCCACCATATTTTATCACATCTTTAAGTTGATTATTTACAAAGTTCATATTAGATTTTTCAACACTAGGACCTTCCCGGGGTAATCAGCTAGTTATCTATATAATTATTCCCACCTTTTATATAAGTAACTCTTTAATTATATATAACTATGTGTTTTATTAATTAATAATAAAACACAATATCATTTAGCCCTTTAAGCGATAAACACCTTATAAAGTCCACATCTATAATTATCGTCTAACGAAAATTATCCAATCACCGTTAATATCAATAATGAGTATTTGATCATTCAACACCATCGTTATCCAATAATAACCGTTCTATCTTTCAACACTTTAAAAGATCTAATTAAATATTCTAATTAATTAATCCACTTCCCGATCACTTGTTTCTCCAAACAATTATCACCGATTATTAGAAATGATTTTTCCACTAAATATTTCTGTAAATATTTATTCCACAATTGAAGTTCTTTATGATTAATAATATTTAACAATTAAATAATAATTTTCTGTTCGCGGTTCTTTATGATTAATAATACTTTGGTAGTCGTAGTCAAGGGCGAAGGTTATGTTGAGTCAGGGGTGGCCCTGACCCCCTGTTTTTTGGCGCAATGTTATAAATTTACGATTTTCGTAGGTAAATTAAATTCGGGTTAAGTTGAGTCCGGCCCCTCCTGATTCAAAAACCAAGTTTCGCCACTGGTCGTAGTCCAAAATGTGAAACTAAGGGCTACACAAGTTAAAAGATTTTATTTGGACTAAAAGGATTAAACAGACAAAAACTCAGTGACCAAAAGTGTAACATACACTAATATTTATCTATAACTTATAATTAAAGAATTGAACTTTGATGATGTGGCATTCAATGGAGGTCTCAACCCCTCCTTGAATGTGCCACATGGCATCATGTAAGATTTTTTAATTTTTGAGTTTTTTTAATAAGTCTATACATATTATAATTATTTTAGGAAAAGATAAGAATTTAAAAACAAAATTAAATTTTCTCTCTAATGTTTCATCCCATAACTTTTAAACGTTAATATCTTTTATATACGAGATTTTTTAAAGAAAAAAATTACATCAAATTAACGAGCGTTTTATTATCTTTCCAACGAGTACCATAGTGCTATATAAAAAACGGAGAAAAAAAACAACTATTTTTGTGGGTTTTTGTTTTCAAATATATTTTACTCTACAAATAAATCACAAACGATAAACATAACTTCATAGGCAGAGATTCTTTTTTTATATATTTGAATATGATAACTTATGGCAGAAATTTGTTTAAAATAAAACATTAATATTATTATTATTATTCATTAGTCATGTATTGGCAAAGCATTAATTATATTGTCATATTAGATATTTTATTATGTTATATTAGATATTTCAACCCGGGACACTTCCGGGATAAAAGCTAGTAATATCATATGTGTTTGAAATAATGAATTCATGTTTAAATATGTAATCGATATCAAGTGTGTCAACATGCTGCCCCATGTGTGGGGAGAGTCTAGAAACGACACCAGTTGTGTCATCGCTATAACTGTTGGCATAAAGTGACTACGTGGTGCAGTTTACCACCCATTTTCTCATTCTCTACAAAAGACCTTTTCACGTTACACAGGAGCCCCAGACATGGGGAAAACAGAAAAAAGATGATTCAAGCTATCATTTTGATGGGATGTTACAGCAAATTTGAAAAGCTAGAAATAATCGCATCTTCTTGGGGAAGCAAGTTCAAGTAAAAGAGATATTCGGCGAGGTGAAATCAATGGATTTTCCATTGATAAAAAACTGAGCAAAATTGAGAGACTTTAGTTGGGAAGATTGGTGCATGTTCACAATCAACGTGTTGTAATGTTTTTGTTTGTTTTGTAAAATTGTTTAGCCGTTAAAAAATGTAACTAATGTCAAGTTACTCTTTATATGTAATGAGTAACCTCGTATATTGTTAAGTTGGATGCTTATATTAGGCACGCAAAACCAAAAACCAATCCATGATCAGTGAAATAATTGATGAAATGACTATACATATTCGTGTTTGCATATAGAGTAAATATTTAAAATAGTCCCTGGACCATTTTCCTAGTCGAGGACCAGTTTCCTAGTCTAACCCAAAATCAAAATAATTGCTTGAAAAGTCCCTTGAGTTTTACAAAATAGGCCAAAACAGTCCAATTACTTAACGGAGTAAACTCAACCTCGTTAAGTCAGGGGCAAAATTGTCCATCTGTGTTAAAACTTAGTTTATTGCCAAAACCGTCACTGTTCTACTCTTCCTCATATCCCTGTTCCTTTCTTCCTCACCTCCACTCTGTTTCCCCTCCACAGCAGCTCGTCTTCTGTAGGTGAGCGCCACTGCAAATTATCATCTGATAAGGTTAATGTTGACTTTTAAGAGCAAATAAATTGGGTAATAAGTCCAATTTCAATCAAATATGTAATTATTACATTATATCAACTTATCAACTATATAACAGAAACTGCAAACTTCAGATGCTCTTGTAATTTTTGATACAAATGCTCCGTCAACAAAGATAGCCTTACACAAATGGCACCCAAACACACCTGATGGACATGGAACTCCTTTTGTGTTTCAACCTGGAATAAATAATTCAAGTGGCGCTGGAGGGTTTATGCATTTCCATAAAGCAAAAATTGGGCCTAGTTCTGGGGATTTAAATATCATCAACTCCTCAAGCTCATGCCTATACAGCTTCAGAGCTTAGGAGCTCTTCATTAGTATTCATCACATATAACAATGAAGTTAATAGAGGTATGGATTTTTTTTAGTATTATCTGACAGATAATTATTATGCTTAATCCCTTGCTTTGTATTGTATTGATCACAATATTATATAGGAGTTTACATAGACATATACATGGAAACACATAATTATAATTGAATACATATTATTGAGTTTCCTAAGATAGCGTCTATTATACCCCCGCAGTCGAAGCGGGAGGTTGACGGACGCTGAGACTGGATCGAAAATCTTCGAAAAGAAGTCTTGGAAGGCCTTTGGTGAAGATTTTGGCGATCTGAAATCAAACATGATGAACCCGGATTAAGCCTCGTTGAACTTGCTCCGTGACAAAGTGTATATCAAGCTCGATGTGTTTGGTACGCTGATGTTGAACGGGATTACCGGAAAGGTTGACGGAACTTACATTATCACATAAAACAATTGTGGCTTTTGAAAGAGGGTTGTGAAGTTCCAACAGCAGATTGCGTAACCAACAAATTTCATCGACCACATTAGCTACACCGCGATATTCCGCTTCAGCACTGGGCCATGATACAACGGTTTGGTGTTTAGAGGACCAGGAGAGCAGAGTAGGGCCGAATTAGACTCAGTATCCGGATGTAGATCTGTGAGTATCAGGGCAACCGACCTAGTCAGCGTCGGTGTAGGCAGTCAATGAAGGAGCAGAGGCAGGTTCAAGCGTGGACCAAAAGCCGATGTACCTTGAAGGTAATGAATGATGTGCTTTAGCGCCTGCCAGTGTGAAGTCATGGGAGCATGCATGTGCTTGCAGACCTGTTAGACTGTATAATTGATGTCAGGTCTAGTAAAAGTGATGTACTGTAGAGCCCCGGCAAGACTGCGATAGAGAGTGGGGTCCTCGAAGGGTGTATCATAAGTAGAAGAGAGTTTAGACTGTGTGTCAACAAGAGTTTCCACGGGTTTGCATGTTTGCATACTGGCACGATGTATAATGTCATGAGCATAGGCTTGTTGAGAAATAAACATGGTGTTTTTATGCCGAGTGACAGCAATACCCAAGAAGTAGCTGAGGGGTTCGAGGTCCTTCATGGAAAATTCACTTGCAAGGCTAGCCATGAGAAGCTGACGAAGGCGGTCTGAAGAGGTGACCAAGAGGATGTCGTCGACATATAATAAGAAATAAGCTGTCTGTGACTTCTGTTGGAGAATAAAGAGGGAGTTATCACACTTGCTCTGGTAAAGCCCATACGAAGAACATAGTCTGTGAACCGTTGATACCACGCTATAGGTACCTGTTTCATCCTATATAAAGATTTCTTCAATTTACAAATGTGGTTGGTGAACTCTTTGTTGCGGAAACCCATTGGTTGGTACATGTAGACGGTCTCATTTAGCTTGCCATGTAAAAATGCGTTTGTGACGTCTGGTTGATGTACCGACCATGATTTGGTAAGTGCAGTGGTGAGAACGGTTCGAATAGTAGCTGGTTTTACCACGGGGCTGAAAGTCTATCCACAGTCAATGCCAACCGGTTGTAACCTACCATCACAAATCAAACGCGCTTTATAGCGCTCAAGAGTGCCATCAGCTTTAAATTTATGCTTAAACAACCACATGCTTCTAATAGCATTCATCTGCGGGTGTCGAGGTACTAAGTCCCAAGTCTTATTCTTAAGAAGGGCATTATATTCGTCGGTCATGGCTTTATGCCATATTGGAGTGGACAAGGCAAAGGACGGGTTTTTGGGGATGGGTTCGATGGAGTAAGTATGAAGGTTGAATGGTTGTTTAGGTTTGTGGATGCCGTCCATCGCTCGAGTACGCATGGTTCGAGTCGGTGGAACGGGTGGCGGTGACTGGTTAGAGGGGGTGTGGGCTGTGGAGGGAGAGTGGTGGGACGAGCCTGGAGAGTGGGCTGATGGGATTAGGGTGTGGGCTGGTGACAAGTGAGGAGTGGTTGGGCTTGGTATAGGAGATGGGGTGGGGGTTTCTGGGCTGAGAATTGACGGGTGAGGAAGGATCGGTATGTGTGTTGGTTTGGTTGGTCGGAAGTTTCGGGAGTATGGTTTGGTGTGGTGGCATAGGGGGTGGTAATGTGTTGCCTTAGTTGGGGGTGTAGAGGAGCGGAGAGAAAATCATAGGAGAGGGTTATTTTATTTACATGGTGAAAGGGAAATATAGTTTCGTCAAAGATGACGTGTTGGGAGATGGTTAATTGGTTTGTGTGAAGGTCAAAACATTTATACCCCAGGTGTTGTGAGCGATAGCCTAGGAATACACATGGGTGAGAACGAGGTTTAAGCTTGTGAGAGGTGGTAGAGGGTATAAGAGGGTAACATAGGGAACCAAAGACACGAAGGTGATCATAGGTGGGATTAAAACGGTATAGGAGTTCGGTAGGGGTGTGGAGTTGGCGGGTTTTGGCAGGGGTGATGTTGTGAAGGTACGTGGCCATGTCAAGTGCATGATGCCAAAAGGTCGGGGGTAGACCCGCATGTGTGAGGAGAGTGCGGATCATGTTATTGATAGAGCAGATTTTTTGTTCCGCATTACCATTTTGGGATGAGGTGTAGGGACATGATAGACGAATAACATTCCATGTTGGTCACAAAATTGTTTAAAATTGTTATTAATGTATTCGGTTCCGTTGTCACATTGAAAGGTTTTGATAGGATGTTCAAATTGAGTTCTGACTTGGGTGGCAAAAGTGGAAAAAATTGTGTAAAATTGGGATTTATTAGCTAATGGGTATGTCTATAGAAAATTTGTGTAATCATCTAAGAACAATATATAGTAATGGTGGCCGCCAGTGCTAAGCACAGGCGATGTCCAAAGGTCACTGTGTAAGATATCAAACGGTGCAACAGTTTGAGAAGTAGATGCAACAAAAGGTAAGTGAATGCTTTTACCAAAAACTCAAAAATGACAAACTTTTTTATTCATTGATTCATAAGAAATAGAAGTAGTGTTTTTTAAATACGATAATAAACTACGTCCTGAATGGCCTAGGCGTTGGTGCCAAAGGCATTGGGAGAGGGCAACAAAAACAGTTGGGGATGTCCTTTTTGAAGCAGGTGGAGGGAGGAGCGGGTACAAATCACCGCTGCTGTTGCACCGGAGGATAGGGATCCGGGTCTTGAGATCCTTCACAAGAAAACCAAATGGGTCAAACTTTATGGAAAGTGAGTTGTCGGTGGTTAGCTGACGAACAGAAATCAAGTTTTTGATAAGTTTTGGTGAGTATAAAACTATGTTTAATTTAAAGGGAGCGTAGGGTGGTGGAAGGGTAATATTGCCTTGGCCAGTTACCGGTATTTTATTTCCATCACCGACAATTATAAATTTAGGAGAGCCCTCATTAAGAGGAGTTTGAGATGTACCTGACTGTTGATGGTAGTGTTCGGAGGCCCCGGTGTCCATAATAGAATTCCAAACTGGCAGGTTCAAGCTCATAGCATGCATAGCCTGTGCAATGTTAGTGGGAGTGTAAGCCAAGTGGGCTGAATCGGGTCTTGGGCCTAGAATACCATTGACATTCAGGCTGTTATTGGGCAGAGGGGATGATGGGTAAGGGCAAGGTGGCATGGCCCATGAAGTCCAATGTTGATTAAAATTATTTGGGATAGACCACTGTGAACCATATGACCAAGGTTCTGCTGGCCCTTGTTCCAATTCTGACGATCGCGGCCGCGACCCCTGGTTCTGCCACGATTACGATCGGAAGGCTGGTCGGAAGGGTTGGCGTCATCAGTGTGGGTGTTCAGAGTAGGGTTTTGTTCAGATGAAGGGTTTCAGGAGGAGACATGGAGCACCGAACCGGCAAAGGCGGCGGCGTGTTTGGCTTGTTCTTGTTTGCGAGTTTCGTTCATACAAAATTGTGAACGGGCCTCGTAAAAGGAAGGTAATGGTTTGGTATTGTGTATAACTGTACTGATGCTTTCATAGGTTTCGGTTAATCCGGCTAGGGTTTGAAGCACCAAGGAGTCATCCTCAACAGGGGCGTCGACATTAGAGAGTTGATCGACTAATACCTTCAACTCTTGACAATACGCAGCCATGTTGGAGAAATTTTCTAGGCGAGTGTTGTTGAATTTTTGTTTTAGGTACAAGGCTCGGGTGGCTTTGTTGTCTAGGAAAAGGGCTTCAAGGGTGGTCTAGGCTTGATGGGTGGTGTTGTTGGTTTTAAAGATGGTGTTGACAAGATCTTTCGAGATAGTGCCATAAATCCATTAAAGGACTATCGCGTCTAATCTCTCCCAAGAGTCCAGGGCGGAGGGGGGAGGGGTGGCGGTTGCCGGTTGTTTGTCAGAGGTGGTGGCAGGGGCAGTGGGTGGGATGCGGGGTTGAAGATGGTCAGAGACAAGAAACGCACAACAATGAATCCTAAATAGTTCGATGTCGTGTATTGGGAGGATACCGATTCAAGAATGATTGGAATAAAGTTTCGGATGTTTATTACAGTGACTGCCGAATGGAGATTGGACGCCATGACAGTTGGGAAAGGGAGGGGGAAAACATACGAGAGAGAAAGGGAAGGAGTCCGGTTGCAGTAGAAGCTTTGCCGGAAAAGAAAAGGTTGCGGGAAAAGAAAAGGAAGGCGGCAAAAGGTAATTAGGGTTAAAGGATCTATATGGCTGATACCATGACAGATAATTATGCTTAATCCCTTGCTTTGTATTGTATTGATCACAATATTATATAGGAGTTTACATAGACATATACATGGAAACACATAATTACAATTGAATACATATTATTGAGTTTCCTAAGAGAGCGTCTATTATTATCGATATCTAGTGGTGCTCATTTATATAAGAGGTGGCAAAATGGTGGGTAGTGGATCGGCGGGTTGGAAAATATTTCAATAGTGGTAATTCTTTGAATCAGTATTTTGAATTTTATTGTTAATTGATGTGTTAAAATTTTATACAAATCAATATATTTCCATCTCCAATCTCTACGTTCGTAAATGAGATTGATGTATTTCCACCTCCAATTATGTGCTCATAAATGAGATTGATTAAAAATCTAGTTCTTTTCAGTCTTGACCTCCAAAAGCCACATAGAGAAAGAGATATAGGGAGAGAGAGACCTCTCTTGAAGTCAAACGCGTGTATGAAAGAGGGATGGGAATGGGTGGGCGTGCGGTTTCTTGGTCACTAGAGTTGGGCGGTGGTGCTACACTACAGAAGAAGATTGTGGGTGGCCATGGCAAGGGTTCTTTTTGCTACGGTGGTTCTTCACAAAGAGAGGTTGAGAGATACAGTGTGTTTGGAGAGAGAGAGAGATATGGGTCTGAGGAGGGTGTTTAGAGGTGGTGGTGCAAAGTTTCTTGCTGGTGGTGGGTTAGACAGTGGTGGCAGAGGTGGGAGGGAGACGGTGGTGCACGGTGGCAGTTGGAGCTGTTGTGGAGGGGAAACAGAGTGGAAGTGAGGAAGAGAAGAGCAGGGATATGAGGAAGAAGAGAACATGGACGGTTTGGGCAATTAACTAAGTTTTAACATAGATGGACAATTTTGCATCTGACTTAACGAGGTAGAGCTAACCCTCTTAAGTAATTGGACTGTTTTGGCCTATTTCATGAAACTTAAAGGACTGTTCAAGCAATTATTTTGATTTTGGGCTAGACTGGCAAAATAGCCCAAACCACGGGGACTATTTTGGCTATTTACTCTTGGATATAGGTCTATTCTAGAGTCTATGTTAAGAGTCTTTAAGGTGTAAAATAAAGCTTTTAAAAGCTTTAAAGTGTACCAAACTATTTTGAAATAAAGCTTCTCTAATCGTTTCTCAAACATTATTATTTTATTTGATTTAAATTTACTTTTAATTTAAATAAAAATAACATAACTTGAAAAAATATATAAATAAAAATATATGAATGAAATATAAATTGTAGTAATTGTATTCTTCATAATCCCCAATGAGATGTTACAAGAGGCTTTATATAGGCCAAATACAAGCACATAGAAGGCCTAAAGTTTATAAATTTACACTACAAGAAATATAGGTCTTTACCCACACATCATATGTGTGGGAAAAAGGCTATAATGTGTTGGGTTTTGCGTTTACCTACACATAAATTAAGTGTTATGATGTGTAGACTCAGGACTGTGGATATAGATCATTAACCACACATAAATTATGTGTAGGTATATAGCAAGCTATACCTACACATACATATGTAGCTAAAGGTATGTTATATGTGTGGTTAAAAGTATAACAACCTGTTAAAATGGATTATGATGTGGCACATGACATGGCATATGAATTGGACTATGGTTATGACACGTGTCATAAATATATAATAATAATAATAATAATAATAATAATTTTCAAACATATATACAAACAAAAGCAAAAACAAGTATATTAAACATACAACCAAACTATCATTGTTAATAAAAACATCATCATTCAAGAAATCAAACCAAATACTTAAACAAACAAAAGAAAAATTATACATAAGTTAATAACGAGTTATACAAAATTGATAAAAAAAAAATTTCCAGTTGTTGGTACTTTCATAGGTCTCTAGTTTATCACCAGGATCATCTGCTTCTTCATCAACTTCAGAAGTATTGATATATTTCCAAAATGCAGCAGCCTGATAATATCAGACACAAACACCAAGTTACAAAATGGGTGAACAGAAATTTTTACATATGTACACTTAACATTTTGATTGATAAATAATAACAAAAAAATTACCAGACTCTGGCACAGGCCCAGAGCATAAGGTGCTATTCCTTCTCCAAATTTGTCTACAATTGTTTCAAGAGTAAACACAAATCCTCATTTTCAACTTCATCCATTAGCTTGAAAAATCAGAAAACCAACAATGTATGCACGAACAAGTTAACATCCAATTTCATAATATGAAAATATGAATCAGAAAAACTTATTTAAAAATACATACCATCAAGTAACTGTGGAAGGATTGGTCTGATTTCACCTAGATCATATATAAGCAACATATAGTTTCATTATGTTCTGGATATTTGACAGAACGGAACCACAATATAAAACTATACAAAAAGAAAGTCGTGTATTCGGATGTTACCTTTACAAGATTCAACAAAAGATCGCAACGTAAAAACAGAATCAACACGAATGGGAAGCTCAGGGTCACGTATCCCAGCAACTACACATTGTAATGCTTCACGAAATAATCATCAATACGACCTAGGTAGCGTAAATGTTTAGTAAATAATATTCAAGTATTCCCTTTAATTTTTTTCTCCTAAACATCACATTTGAGGGGCAAGTTTCAAAATGGACTACCTTGAAATTGATGATAGTAACTTGAAATGGCAATAATCAGTTTAAAAGATGGACTACCTTGCCTTCTTCATCTCAGCGTTCAGATAATCCGGCACTCCACTTACAACTAAGCAGTTTGTGTCTACCATATTGACATAAAACGGCAATATTATTAGCCTTGAACTTCAAAAATGGACATAAACATGTCTTTCTAGATTCTAGAGGTGACAAGACGGGCGGTTTGGGTAACGGGCTGGTTAAAAATCATCTATAGAGTATAGCGCGGGTCGAAAGAGGCAAGTTGGGTTGACCCGTAAACGGATTTTTGTCCATTTATTAAAATCTTCGTACAAAAAAGACTTAAAAAGTAAGGCATTAATAATGTATTTCAAATTCGGAATACTCTGGTTTATGAGGTCGCACGCGTTAGAATAGTCTTTGTGTCAACATAACCTATTGACCCGTTCATAAGTAAATGGGTCGAAAATGTCACAACTAGATTGTGATTCACGTCTCAAGCAAAGGCTAAAGAATACATACCTTTCTTAATTTTCGCATGAAATTGAGCTCCCTCGCTCTGAATTTTGTTCTTCCATTCATCCTGCACAATAGTATTATCAGAAAGTTATGTTCTTTAAGAAAACCTATCATGATTCATAGCAAATGTATTGGGAAATGGAAATGGTACCATAGTTTTAGATGGGAAACCAACAATCGACACTTTCAAATCTCCCAATATTTCACTGTGGGATGACTGGTTCGTTGCAGTACTAGCTAGTTTCCCAGGGTTGCTAGATGACGGTGGAGGCATTACCCTAACGGGAATAAGTTAATGGTGTGGGCCAGAAATTAGTTGAGATGATGAGAAAAGAGAAAAAATAAAGCGTGAATGGCCATATTTTTTTTTCTATGCCAGCTTCGGAAACGCTCTGCAAATTGTTATCGGAGAAGAAGAAAGGAAAACCTAAACATAATATGAATCACTCTGTTGGGCCTTTTCTCAATTTTAACCTAGAGGCTAGAGCCCAATACATATAATTTAAATTGTAGTAAGATTGTTATAGATTTATATCTTTTTAAATGGTTAAAAGTAAAATAAGATAACTTTGCAAACCAAACTCCAAACCACCTCACATTGATAGGCCAGAACTATAAAAATATAAAAAATCTAAGCTGTCAAACTTCTAACAAGTAATTTTACGGTTTATTTTTGTTTATTAACATATTGAATAACTTGGTATTATTATTATTATTATTATTATTATTATTATTTAAACATAGTATTATAACTCCATGCCCTCGACTTGGGTGTTCTTGACTTGACTAAAGTTTCTCGTTTACGCTCCAACGTTCATGAAAACATGCTCTCAAGTGTTGGTGTCTTGATTAAAATTATTTAATTTTGAGCTCATTTTCCACGAACACCTACAAAATAATAAAATAAATAAATACATCAAGAAAACGACACGAAATGACTAAAAACCCCAGTCTAATGCACCCCCGGTTCAATACCTCGACCCGGACCGGTCCGACCGGCCGGTCCCTTCCGGGTTTCAAAATAATGGCCACGACATTTACTAAGTACATATATATCTAATATTTATACATATTGTACATTTTTTAATTAGTATATGTATTTATTTGGCACGTCATTTAAAAAAAAAATTAATTTTTATATGTTACCAAAATCTACACATGTTGTACATTTTAAGCATGTGCAGCTATTTATTTTGCCACGTCATTGCCCAAAACTAAAATAAAAATTTATATAATTGATTTATCTACATATTTGTTTAAATATATTATGTGTTGATAAACATAATCATTTACCTACACATAACAAAATTTTATCATATGTGTAGGTAGTTTAACATTAAATTGATGTTAATTTTGGGGGGAAATTTTCCCACCAACTCCAATGTGTAGGTAAAATGTATTACCAACATATATTATGTGTTAGTTGTTATTTAACTTAAATCATCAACAATTACCCACACATGTACAAATATGTGTAGATATTTACCCACACATTTACATGTGTAGGTAAGTTATGTGTGGGTAAACACTCTAAATTCTTGTAGTGTTAAACCAAGTAAATGCTTAAGTTAATAACATTAATTATTATCTAACATCCCCCGCAAGCTGAACGGTGGTGGACCAATACGAAGCATCTGACGAAAAAAATTAAATTGAGAACTTGGCAAACTCTTGGTGAAAATGTCAGCCACCTAAAGCTTGATAGGAACAAATTTAGTGGCAAGTCTCCCAGCAGCAACCAACTCACGTAGAAAGTGATAATCTAGATCTATATGCTTTGCCCGCTTATGCGAGACCGGATTTTGACTAAGAAAAATGGCACTTTGATTATCACACACAATGGTGGGTCGATCTGGAGGTAAGGCATGGAATTCTTGAAGAAGATGAGTTAACCACACAATTTCTGCAGCAGTGTTGGCCATTGCACGATATTCGGATTCACAACTAGACCGAGCAACAGTGGGTTGTTTCTTAGCACTCCATGAGATGAGATTTCCACCTAAGAAAATTGAATAACCATATGTGGAACGATGAGTTTCCAAGCAACAAGCCCAATCAACATCTGAGTAACCATGTAACGAAGTGTTAGTGGCCCGACCATAATGTAAACCATAAGGTATTGTACCGTTAAGTTAGCGAAGAATTCTTTTGACTTCCTGAAGGTGATCCGTGGTGGGAGCATGAAGAAACTGACTAACTTGATTCACAACATATGCAATATCAGGTCTTGTGATCGTCAAGTATTGGAGAGCACCTACAATGGATCGATAGTGTGTAGAATCTTGAAATGAAGTACCCGCAGACACAAAAGACACATTCGTGCTTAAAGGTGTGGGAGCAGGTTTCGCATCCAACATCTTAGCACGCTCCAAAATATCCAAAGTATATTTAGATTGATTAAAAAAAATACCATTGTTAGTGTAGGTAACTTCCAATCCCAAAAAGTAACCGAGTTTCCCAAGGTCCTTGATAACGAATTCTTTGTGAAGGGAAGCAATGAAGGAGGTCATGATGGTTGGTTGATTTCCCGTTAAAATGAGATCATCAACAAAAACAAGTAGATACATGATTCAAGAGTGTCGTTTAAAGATAAACAAAGAAGGATCCACATGGCTACAAGAAAAACCATTGTTTTTGAGAAATAAACTCAGACGATGAAACGAAGCACGAGGCGCTTGTTTTAGACCATATATGGCCTTGTTTAGTTTGCAGACATGAGAGGGAAATTGAGGATCCACAAAGCCTTTAGGTTGTTCCATAAACACGGATTCAGTTAAGTGACCATAAAAGAACGCATTGTTAACATCCAACTGATGAAGCATCCAGCCATTTATGGTGGCTAAGGCAAGAACAGTATGAACTGTGGCTGCTATGACAACTGGACTACACATATGCCAATAGTCAAGTCTAGGAACTTGAGAGAATCCTTACGCAACAAGTCTCGCTTTGTAGCGGTCAATGGACCTGTCCGATTTGAATTTTGTGCGAAACAACCATTGGGATCCAACGACATTCTTATCATGCGGACGAAGCACAAGGGTCCACGTTTTATTCTTATGTAAAGCAAAGAGTTCAACCTTCATGGCATTAATCCATTTGGGATCATTTGAAGCCGCACCAAATGTTTTGGGATCCGAAGAGGCAAACAAAGCATGGTGTAAAGGAATTCGCTCAGTATGAGAAAGATCAACACGATGCTTGGGTTTGAAAATTCCAGCTTTGGAACGTGTCATCACTGGATGAGTGGAAAGTTGTTGTGGAACGGGTTCAAGAGTAGGTAAAATGGAAGGGCCAGGAGAGGTGGGTGGAGTGGTTTGCGGCGAAGGAGTTAGAGTGGAATTTGGTGTTGAACTGGATGTTGAGAGAGGATCAGATATGTGTTGTGAAGCATCAAGAGGTTGGGTTGATAAGGAATGTATAAGTGGGTCGAGAGGAGTGGGAGTTGGGGCTGAAGTGTTTTGGTTTAAAGTGGTGGATGTAACTGGGCCTGTCAAATTGGGTGAAGAGCCCTGCTGGGCCACGGTTGAAGGGTAGGAAATTGATTGGGCTATGGTTGAGGGTGGGGAATTTTATTGGGCCACAGATGAATGTTGAAAATGAGATTGAGCTGGGAAAAAAGGGACCATAGGTATAATGGTGGGTTTAGCTTGGTTGTGAGAACGTGGACTTAGTTTGGGGAGAGGTGTGGAAAAATTATTGGTAGGAGGAGCAGACAATGTGTCCAAAAAGCTAGAAACTTCAAGATTTGAAATTGGTGAAGATGTATAGGATGTATCAAGGGGAAAGTAAGTCTCATCAAAGCGAGCGTGTCATGTAACATAAACACGAGATGTAGAAGGGTCAACGCACCGATAACCCTTATATTTAGAGCAATACCCAATAAAAATACATGGAATACTTAAAGGAGATAATTTATTCGGGGATAATCTCTAAGAAAAGGATAGACACGACAAGTAAACGCTCGAAATGTAGCATATTGAGGTGTTTGATGATATAA
The DNA here is from genome assembly GCA_032199755.1 of Ambrosia artemisiifolia. NCBI lineage: Eukaryota > Viridiplantae > Streptophyta > Magnoliopsida > Asterales > Asteraceae > Ambrosia > Ambrosia artemisiifolia. The sequence continues at coordinate 12,067,546 of CM063528.1, read as the reverse complement.
ACCTCGCAAATGGAGACTTTCCTTGAAGTAATGGAGTAGGCAACCGGTTGATGATAAAAACGGCCGAAGAGAAAGCATCGACCCAAAAATGAGCAGGAAGTTTCGCTTGAAACAGCATGGCCAACCCAATTTCAACTATATGTCTATGTTTCCGCTCAACGCGACCATTTTGTTGAGGATTGTATGGACACGACATTTGATGGAAAGTACTATTTTGTTCAAATATGGTATGAACACAAAGATTGGTAAACTCGGTGCCCCCATCACTTTGAAATGTTTTAATTTTTGTTGAAAACTGAGTTTGAACAAATGGAATGAAGATTGATAAACATTAACAAAATCCGATTTCAACCGAAGCGGATATATCCAAGTAAATCTAGAGAAATCATCCACAAATGCAACATAGTAAACAAAAGAATCAACCGACTTAACCAGGGAGGGCCCCCATAAATCACAATGAATAACTTCTAATGGAAAAGTAGCCCGTTTATTATCGATATCAAAATGTTGACGTTTAGACTTGGCAAGTTCACACGGAGTACATAGACCCGGTTTAGGTAAAACGGATGCAAAAGACACACAACCATTGTTTTTAAGTAAAGAAACAATATCAAAATTGACTTGACGAAGGCGAGCATGCCACAACTCAAAATAAGCTTTGGGACACGACGTAGTGGACACTAAAGCGTCATGTGTGTTTCGAAGAACACAGAGGCCATCTTCACGACATCCCTTGGCTAGAGTTTGCTTGGTTCGACGATCCTGAATATAAAAATAAGGATGAGAAAAGAGAACATCAACAAGATTATCTTCGGTTAGTTTTTCAATCGAGAGGAGATTTTTAGTGAGATTTGGAACAACTAACTCATCAGTAAGAGCAAATTTGCCAAGCAATTTAGTATTACCGACATGAGTAATTGGTAGTGATTGACCGATACCAAAATAAACACGTTCGTCACCTTATGTTGGGGTAGAGTTCGGGAGCGAATTATTATTAGGAAGCATATGTGATGAAGCACTGGTGTCTCCCGTCCAATTAGGAATGGAGGAGTTTAAACCACATTGGGCATGAAAAGCTTGTGACAGTTGTTCAACATGGTTTTGCGCCGATGTCGCATTAGACGCGAGATGATAACATTGGGAAGCATAATGGCCAATTTTTCTATACATTTCATAAGTGGGTGAGCGCGAGTTAAAAGACGAACCACTGTAACCACCATGAGAAGAACCCCTATAAGTGGGCCAAGTAGGCCTATTGGGCCTGTACGGCTGTGAAGGAGTTCTGGGCTGATAGTAATGTGAGTTTCTGGGCTGATTTCCTTGAATATTATTGTTATTGTCCTTTGAACATGAGCCGAGAAAGCTACTGTTGGAACAGAAGATTCAGCATGAAGCTTTTTTTATGAAGAGTTCATGAATCTCAATGCTTGCAAGAAGATCCGCAAAACTCGGGATTAGGCGTTTCGATCGTATGGTGGTAGAATAACTTTCAAATGCAACACCAAGCCCATAAAGAAACCAGTGTAGTTAATCCATCTCGTCAACGGGGTGACTGATGGAGCAAAGTTGGTCACAAATGGCCTTAAACAAGCGACCATATTCAACAACACTTTTGTCTCCTTTCTTTAAAGCACGCAAATTATCGCGTAAATTTTGAACTCGCTCAATGAAAGAGTTACAAAAGGCGGATTCAAGGGGACACCAAATGTCTCTAGCATTAGTTAATCCAATTGTAACCGGCAAAATTTCTTCAGTCAATGACGCATTAATAAGAATGATTGCCCATTGCTCACCGTGAACCCATGTGGCAAAAGCGGGATTATTGACTTCCTTTTCATTATTGTGATGGTTCGAGATGGGGCTGTTGTAGAACCATCAACATGGGGTAAGAGTTGTTGATAGGCAAGAAGAGGCCACATTTGAGTGCGCCCAATAGATGAAGTTAGAGGCGGTTAATTTGAGTGCAATCATCGGAGCCAAGCCGTTCATGGGAAGTATAGTGTTGGATGAGGAGGCCATAATTGGTCAAAAGAAAAACGGGACAGAACAGAAGTATATGGCAGAAAACAAAATCGGATGTGAAGGGAAGGGATAAAAACAGAAAAAGGAAGAGGAAGGAAGGGAGGAGAGGGAAGGAGAAGGGAAACTCAAGCTACTCTTGGTAGGCTTGATACGATGAATGAAATATAAATTGTAGTAATTGTATTCTTCATAATCCCCAATGAGATGTTACAAGAGGCTTTATATAGGCCAAATACAAGCACATAGAATGCCTAAAGTTTATAAATTTAAACCAAGTAAATGCTAAAGTTAATAAAAAATACATGATTAACATTAATTATTATCTAACAATATACATATTAAACTAAAAAAATACATGATTAACATAAAACATATATGATTAAAATAAAAAAATACATAGTTAAAATAAAAATGGGCTAAACATTGTTATTCTACCCGACATAGCTTCTCAATATTTGTCACGCCAAAATGTGATGAAATTGTAAGTCATTAAGGCGTTGGTACTCTTGATGGGTTGCACTAACCGCTTTGTTGTTCATTCCATGGTTGAAGAGTGCTTCAAATCTTATAGACATTAGCCGCATGACACAAAAACTTGAATGAAGCTCATGAATCATACGACGTTCATGAACTCAAGGAGTAGATCTTTTTGGAGTTTTCTAGAATATGAAAGCGAGAACCCCTTTCTTTTTCTTTATTTGACTACTTTAGCCGGATGAAAGGAAATTTTCACGTCCGATTTTGAGAGGGGGGGGGGGGGGGGGGGGATCCTATCCCAATTTTTATTTGTGTAAAAATGGAATTCCAAAACGTCAAAGATCCCGTTTGTTTGGCGATATCCACCCAACTTGTAGCCAATGTAATATTCTCTTTTTTTTCAGTCCAACGTCCTGCTATTTGAATGTTTTTAGAAAAAGAAAAATTAGTGTGTGAAAAAATTACGAGTGATTTAGTGTGTTGTGTGAAAGAGAGTGAGTTTAGGTGTGTACTATATATACGATTTTAAAATTATTTTTTAAGCCATTGTCATATTAATTTTTTTAAACCATCTGTTCAAAAATGCAAGAGCCGACACAGATTCAGGTCAACGTCCGTAATGCAATCTCACATACGGTTTTCATCCATTTGAAATCATTTTAATTATTTCGTTCTAAACATATATTTTTTAACATACTTGATTTTTGATAATATTGTGTGACCATTTTCGCAAACAACACCCCCACCCCCACACATGAAAAAAAAAAAAAAAAATTATATACCGATCGACCCTTGAGGGTAAATTGAGTTTAAGAGTTAACTGATCTTCTGCTTAACAGAAACATCTAATAGTTAGTGAAAGTGACTTAAATGTTTCAAAAAGTACTTTTTTTTTTAATCGAAAGTGTTACAAAAGTGAATCAGTGACATATGACAGATTTATATTTCGACTAAAATTATTAAAATGGCCAAACCACATTATTTTATTTTAGTTGATCTTTTCTGTATTAATTCAGTGAAATTTTACTACATAAGATTTAAAAAGACAAAACAGCAAGTTACGCGATACATATATGTTTGTGGGGCTCACTAAATTTAATTAGTAGACAAAATGAGTTATTGAAGTTTGGAATGATTCTATTTAATATGTATTATTATTATTATTATCTCTGTTATAGGTACCAAACTTAAGTAAAAATAATATATTACGATTAGAAACAGGTTCAAATACGTGTCTTTTACAAATAAGAAATTGAAGAATGTATTAAACGGATTTCGATTGAACTTATTTTAGCGGTACTAAAACTATCTCATCGAACTCTACAATCATAGATTTTTTGTTTTCGCTTTTCGATTTTAAATTTTTTTTAGATCATTGTGTGTTTTTATTTGGCACTGTGTCTTTTTTTCCGTCATTGTGTGTGTGTGTTTTTTTTTCGATTGATGATATCTTTTTTCTCGACATTGTATTATATTTCTAAGCATTAAGTTATATTTGTGATCTAGTATGTCTTTTTTATCTTCCTCTCCCTTTCTATTTATTTTAACCTTTGGCCCATAACTTAACCTTACAATAGTCTAAACATTTAGCGAAAGTATATTTTGATTGAAAACACACATATTTTCTATTTACGATAGTGAAATTTGAAAATCGTCGCAAATGATGGATTTACAAGGAGAACTTTTAATCAGCCACAATTTCTTATTTTGTTTTAAACGCATTAATTAGTTACAAATATGTTCAATCGGTCCTTACTAATTTTATTTATATATAGATGGGAATATTTTAATATGTATGGATTATTAAACTACAAACTAGTTTATGAATGAAACAAGTCTCACATCAGTTATTTAATGCAAAGACGAAAATTGTTAGACGTTGCTGTCGTATTGTTAATTTGGACTCATTGTATCTTCTTTTATTGTGTCTTTGTTGTTGATATTAATGATTGTGAAGAAGATGGACGGAAGCTTCTTCTTGCCATTCAAATATTTAAATGCTTCGTTTGTGTCGGTGGCTCCTCAATAAATCGTTATGAGTGAGCACAATCAAAACAATCGTCAAACATATCATGACCTAACATGTGTCAATGGTTTATAAATTATAATTTAATGTACTACTACAATATGGACTAATTCACTACCAATGATTTAATGGTATGAAGTTTAGTCCCTCAAAAATCTTCTAGGTTTAGATCTTTGCAAATAAAAGGTTTTAATTAGGTGTGCAAAATTGTTATTAAAAGAAAAAAAATAATTAACTTCAATATATACGTTTGATCCAATCTATCTATCTATTAATGGCGGAATTGCTAGATCCATCACTTCAACAGCCCATTCACTTGTAATCACAAATTTTTAAGTTGAAACCGTTGAGGCCGATTGAAATCCTCAACACGTACAGAAGACCATGAGACCAGATTGTTACCTTAGCATTTACATTAGCTTTTTCATAATGGTGTGAGTGTGATCTCTATATTATATAGAGTGAGTATAAGTGGTTGTAAGTAGAGGAGAGAGAAAATATTTAGAGGAGACACTGTTCATCCTTCATGATTTTTTAATATTTTTAAAATTGGTTGTGAGTAGAGGAGAGAGAAAAGATAATGATAAAAATATAGAATAAGTATTATAAATAGAAAATGAGAGAGAAAAGTAGTGATTTTTAGTGTAATTATAGAGATCGAGTAGCTATTGTGAATGCTCTATAGGTTTAAACTTCTAAGTTGAAATTGGTAAGGGAGAACCATGAGAGGGAGAGGACGATGGAAAGAGGATGTGATATGAATATGAATATATAGTTTAGATGCAATAGGTTTAGAAAAGCTTTTAACATTGAAATGGGTGGTTAATGGGTATAACCCGCCCTGCGTGTTTTTTAGGTGGAAAAGGATATGGGGATGACATGTATACAATCTATGTGGATCCTATATGGAGATTAGTTGAAGTTAACTTGGAGGCCCTAGCTAGCTAAGTGACATGTGATGCCCAAGCTACTCATTTTATTAGAGAGTAAGATTTGTGATAAGGTAAGTTTTTTTCCGTAAAGCAACAAATATACGAGTTTTTGAAAGAAGAAGGAAAATATCTATACTACATTATAAAGGATAAGGTATGGGCAAATATGTCCAAATTGCCCAAAGTTAAAATGGCATACTAAGTGTTTTCTTTATAATTTCCTAAATTTTACCATTTTTTTCTTCCCTAAATGCTCATAGAAGATAATCAACTTTTATATAAAAATGGAACTCACCCAAACTAAATAAACACACAGGATAACAATATTTTTGAACAAATTTCATATAATGGTAATGAAAGATAATAATTTATGCTACCAAAATAAATAATCATATCTCAGCTAAACTTGTATGAGTTTTAAAACTTTAAAATATAATGAATAAAGTCTTCCTAAAGTTAAAGTTAAGCTAACCACGACGCCTTTTTTTATATCATTAAACACAATCATTTTTGTTTTCAATTTAACTGATTTTAATTCAGAGTTATTATATAAATACAACTATTTTCACTAAGTGTAATACACTCATGTTGAAAATACACTCATTTTTACTAATTTTTCCAATACTTTGTCTGATAAATTTTTTTAGAACGGTTGATTCTTTTAATTATGTGATATGTGAGACTTGAATCCAAAATCTTCAAACTTGTATGTTTCTAAAGATTCTGCGTTCGTGAATGAGCCACCAACCCTGCTTAATTAATCAAAAGATCTCAAATTAGTTGTATTTATATAATAACTCTGAATTAAAATCAGTTAAATTAGATGGATGTAACCCAAAAATCACAAAAAGATATGCATCCAAGATTTGAACCAAATTAGAATCTTGATATATATGATACTTTGTGTCTCTTATGCATGTCTCTATTAATAAATTACAAACTATATATACTTTTTATAATAAAATAATTACAATATACAGCTGATAAACAAGATTTAAATTTATCTTAAATTTAACTTCACATCTATTGTAGCAAAGGTCACTACACAAACACAACCAAAGTACAAAGTACAAACAATCAATCAACCTAACAATCAATGAACAAAAACTAGATAAAACTTTTTCTGATCTCAGATTTGTACTTGCACATCATGCATCACATGTACATTATGCATTAGTTATTATAACAACACAAGACCCAAGATTTTGTCAACAACAAAGAAAGAGATAAATCATAAATGAAGAATGGACAGGAAGGACTCAAACCCTCCAAATCTTTTTGCATGGTAGTTTAAAAGTTTTAAACTTTTAGTAACTTTATCCAGATCTACGGCCCACAATTGACAAGAAAGCTTTCTTCATGATCACAACCGCATATGAACTACTACCATTTAATGAATCAGATCGACCACCATACATGTTTCCATCATCAAAAGAAGAACCAAAGCTCATGAAACGACGTCTTCTTGACTTGTAACCTTTGGAAGAAGGTGTAGCACTACTCATTGAAGATGACCATGAGGATGATGATAGAGAGGAGGGTGAGGATGCTGCCACGTGTCCTTTCTTGATAACATTAATGTTTAACAAAAGATTGCACAAGAACTTGGATCTTGGGTGGTATTTTCTCATTTTGTGTTTGGTTTGATCATGATCAATATTTGATGTGTAGTAAGAAGGAGGAGGGGTTAGTGGAGGGAGTGAATTGTCAGAAAACTTATGTTTAGGGGTACCAGGCTGAATTTCCCATGTAAAAGGGACTGAACGTGTAACATTGCCATAGTAGACTCTGAAGGAAGGATTTGCTACTGAAGTTTCTTTGGATAGAAGTTTGGAGAAGAATTTGTCATCTTGTTTGATCTTCAAGGGCTTTTGTGAAAAATCTGGGCTGCAACTGTTCGGCATCTTGAGTGTTGAGAAGAAGTTGATGATGATGATGAGAGAGAGAGAGAGAGAGATTGAGAGAGAAGCAAAGAGGAGAGAGGGAGAGATTGTGTGTGTTGGTGGTAGTTGAAATGTACATGCATGATATGAATAATGAGGACATTATATATTTAAATAAAAAAAAATATGATATAGCTAGGAAACTCAATATAATCACTTTATGCATTTGGTCATAATTCGGTTGACACTAGGATATTAGAAAATTATTTATCACTAGGGGTGTGTGTATATATACACTACTAGAAAAGTGGCTCTTTTGCTACAAAATTTTCTTACGAAAAAAATGCGTCACAAATTTTGACAAATTTGCTACTAATTTGTGACGAAAAAAACACTCTTATTTTTGTGACAAATTTGTTACACAATAGCGACCAATACTTTGAAAAATTGCGTAAGAAATGCGTAGGAATTGCGTCACAAATTTCCTACACCATATTTTCGTAAGAAATGCGTTGAAAATTGCGTAGCAAATGGTTTGCGACGAGGGTTTTTCTAACATTAAGGTTTTGTTGAAAATGCGTCACAAATCGCTATAAATCAAGATTTGTGACGCATTTTCAACAAAACCTTGATGTTAGAAAAACCCTCGTCGCAAACCAATTGCTACACATTTGTTACGCAATTTTCAACGCATTTCTTACGAAAATATGGTGTAGGAAATTTGTGACGCAATTCCTACACATTTCTTAAGCAATTTTTCAAAGTATTGATCGCTATTGTGTAACAAATTTGTCACAAAAATAAGGGTGTTTTTTTCGTCACAAATTAGTAGCAAATTTGTCAAAATTTGTGACGCATTTTTTTTTCGTAAAAAAATTTTGTAGCAAACTAGCCACTTTTCTAGTAGTGATATATATATAGGGGAAAGTTAATTTGAGAATACCTATATTTCATGCGAACCGCGAGATCGCCATATTCTAAACCCATTCAAACCAAAAATTCCTTTTTACACTTAGCTTTATTACTAAAATACAATCCCAAAAACACAATTTACGCGTAAAAATTTAAACGTATACTGAAATAAATTGTTTTTACACATGTGTAAATTTACTGTTTGTACACGTGTAAACTGTTTCATTTACACATGTGTAAGAATTTAATTTGAAAGTGTTTTTGCAAGAAAAGATGAATTATTTGAAAAGAAAATTCGTTTTTTAATGTTGCATTTTGATTATAGTTAGGTTTGTATTGGAAAAAAATGATTTTGATTGGTTTTCTCATTTGTTCTCATGGTTCTCGCGATATTTAGCGTTCTCAATATAACCCTCCCCTATATATATATATATATATATATATATATATATATATATATATATATATATATATATATATATATATATATAGGTTTAGGTTCCTGAGGAAAGATCCGGTACAAATAGCTTTTTTGGTAAGAACTGTGAGAATCAAAGGAGGGTATTTTTTTTTAATTTTTTTTTTAAATTTTTTTTCCCCATATTGTTAAACATGTATTATAGTATTGAAAACTAAAAAAAAAAAAAAAAAATTTGGTGTAGAGTAATTACGTGTAGAGTAATTACATAATTACTCTAGTGTAAACTAATGTATTTACCTTAATGACGTAATTACACTAAAAAAAAAAATTTTTTTAATTTTTTTTTGTATTATTCATCTAGAAAGAATGTTTAAGCACATGGGAAAAAAAATTGTAAAAAAAAAAAAAAAAAATTTTTACCCCCTTTGATTCTCACAGTTCTTACAAAAAAACTATATGTATTTGATCTTTACTCTTAGGTTCCTGTACAAAGGACATATTTCGTGAGAAGTGTGAGAAGGATTAAGAATTAACATGTAGGCATCATGTTTTGGATTTAGGAATGATGTTTTAGGTTGTTTTAACTTGAAAAACACCAAACACAACAATCTAAAACACAATCCAATGTATTATAGTCATCAAATTTATAAACAGCTAAAACACACTACTTAACACTTAAAACACACTACTTAATGTTCTTAGCATGGTGTTTTAACTTTCAAGCCTAAAATACATTGTTTTCGGCTTTTAATTGTTATATTTGGTATTTTTCTAGGCAAAACAATCCAAAACAATATGACTAAGTTCAAAAAATGATGCCTACATATCAATTTTTAATCCTTCTCACACTTCTCACGAAATATTGCCTTTGTACAGGAACCTCACCTTATATATATATATATATATATATATATATATATATATATATATATAAAATTAAACTAATATGAAAAAAGAATAAAAATCTGGATTTTGTGGAATAACTAAAAGTTAATAAATGTATAAAAGTTATTGAGTAAAAAAATTAATAGTAGTATTTAATTAAAAATACGGCAATACAATGGCAATCTCTAATTTACCAACCCATCCCTTAGTAGCTTGTTGACAACTAACTTGTGACTAACATTTTAAAATTTTAAGGGCTGTTTGGTTGATTAAGTGGTGAATTATTAAGAGTTCTGAATGGTTAAGTGTTGAATTATTAAGTTGGACCTCTTAACGGTTAGTTTTCTTATCCCACATTGATAGGAGAGCCTCATTAAGGTTCACCTTAGTTCAGTGCTTAATGGTTCAGCTATATCTCAAGTTTTAATGGTCCAGCCTTAACCATTTCATTCAAAAGCTGAAACAAACACATTGAATGTTGAATTATTCAATGCTGAATGGTTCAAAGCCTGATTAAGTGGCTTACCAAATATCCCCTAACTTAGAGGTAAGGGGTTTCATCCTCACTTGGTGTGAAACACTAGCCAGTAAAAAAGGTTGGTTAAGAACCCAAAATACTTCTATACTTTATAAAAAAAGAGAGTTTTCTTTAATGCTTATCAAAGTCTGATCATAAAATCGAGACTAGTATCTTGGAAGGCGAGGACTCTATCGATCGGGGGAAGGTTAGTTCTCATAAAATCGGTGCTTGAAAATTTACCGATATACTATTTTTCTTTGTATAAAGCGCCAAAGAAGGTAATTGAAAGTATTGAAGTGATCATGAGAAAATTTTTATGGGCTGGTGCATCGAACGAGAAGAAAATTGCTTGGGTTGCTTGGGATGAGGTTACGAAATCCAAAAAGGAAGGAGGCTTAGGTGTTTCAAAGCTGCATAGTATTAATCAATCCCTTCTTCTCAAGTGGGCATGGAGGTTTAAAAGAGAAGGCAATAGTCTATGGAAAAAGGTTGTGATTGGTTGTCATGGCTCGAGTAGAGCTTGGTCTATGCTTCCTTGCAACCAAGCGGCTAAAGGTTGTTGGAAAGAGATCGTTAAAGTTGGAGAAAGTAAGGCCCCAAACGGTAAACCTCTCACCAATTTTTTTACCGGTATTGTTGGGGATGGGGAGTCAATTATGTTTTGGAATGATAAATGGTTAGGCGACGAACCATTACGCATTCGATACCCGTATTTGTTTCGGCTAGAAAAAAGGAAATGGGTCAGTACAGCAGAGCGGATACAGATTCAGCAAGGGGTCAGAGTTATGAAGTGGGATTGGCGCATGGAACCGAGTTCGTTTGAAGAAGTAGCTGAGTTATTTGATTTATTAGCCGAGATTCATGAGTATCAGTGGGGGACTGGAAGGGATAGATGGAATTGGGACCCAGATAAGGAAGGCATTTTCACGGTCAAAAGTGTGAAATCGCTGCTGAATACAGGTACGTCGATTGCCGATGATCATCCTGTAGATTGGAAGAGTTGGCCGCCACTTAAATGTAAAGTGTTAGTTTGGAGATCTATTCGAGACAGGCTTCCAACAAAGATGAATCTGTCCAGACGAGGAGTATCGCTGAATAATTTGGATTGTCCGATGTGTGATACGGGTCAGGAAAGTGGGCTGCACCTTTTTACTGGGTGTATGTTCGCTGCTGAAGTTTGGGCCAGGCTAGAGATGTGGTGCAGGTTGGTCCCTGCAGTTTACTTTGATGTGAAAGACTTGATTTCTATGCAGGCTGCTCATCATAGAAATAAAGAAGAGGCAAGAACTTTACAAGGCATTATATATACAGCATTATGGATGATATGGAATGAGAGGAACGCGAGAATCTTTAACAACAAAGCCCGAAGACCGACGGAAATAGTCGATGAAATTAAAGTGGTGTCGTTTTTTTGGATTCGTAATAGATCTAGACATAAAGGGTTAGATTGGAACAAATGGTGTAAATATCCGTTGGATTTGATGTAATTTTCGTTTCCCCCTTGGGTCCTCGCTTTGAGGACGCTTTGTGGTGGCGTGGTTGAATGACGTTTATCTTTCAAAAAAAAAAAAAAAGTCTGATCATCCTAATACACTATAGGCGAAACGTCATTCACGCCCGCTGGTATGTTATTTGTTCACAGAGGAAACCCACATTCTTAAATGCATATTGTGTTCAATCGATTGGTTATGTGAGTGTTATAATGAGAGTATAAATGTGTGATTTAATGTAGTGAACCCCGGAGAGAGAATATATAATAAATATCATGGACTATGTAACGAATTAAATGAGTTGGTTAAATTTTGTTGGCTTTAACATGTGTCAATGTGTCAAACATACACAGCACAAGCGTGAAAGAAATGGCAAATTTTAGTTTTGTTTTAGTCTTTGTGTCAAAGTGTTTTGTATAGTACTAGAATGACCGGTCGCACTTTGCGGTGAAACACACCGTTTTGAATAAAATTTAAATGGAAGTGTAGAAGAAACGGTAATAATATACTAATAAAAAACCTAAAACTAAAATATTACATAAAAAGAAAGAAAATGAAAAATTCCCTCAACCTTGATTGGTTCTAGAAAGTTTAGTTTATTTTTTGAGCATCCTAAATTCTAGCTCATATCGATTTGGCTAAAACCGGTTCTAGTCCTTCTTAAAAAAAAGACTTGAACCGGTTTTGAATCCATGCCACTTTGAGAAAAAAACAGGTTATCTCTAGGCTAACTAATGTAGCATAGCCGGCTTTGGCCCAAGCCAGGGAGGCCATCCGGCTTGGGCCCAATTTTATCGGGGGCCCAATTTCTTTTGTAAAATTCCTATATATATGTGTGTGTATTTTTAAAATAGAAAACCCATTGAATACTTAAACGTTGGGCCCAATAATGATCAATTTAAAACTTAAATATTATTAACTCAAAGCCCATTACATTATAAGCTCAATACCTTTTTAACCTACTAAATAAAAAAATATAAAAAACAACGTTTTTTCTGTTCAGAGTTGAACTTATTTGACACAACACAAAAATTTAGCGACCCTATAGATGTTTTGGAGCATATGAAAAAAGAATGTTATTTCCCAAATGTGTGCATTGCATATAGAATGTTATTCATCATTCCAGTCACGATGGCATCCACAAAAAGGAGCTTTTCAAAATTAAAGTTGTTGAAATCATACTTACAATCCACAATGTCCTAAGAAAGACTTAGCGGGTTAGCGATGATAGTTATCAAGAACGAAATCATAGATTGTATAAAGTGTGAAGAGCTGGTCCACCAATTTGCTAGCAAGAATACCAGGAGAACTTAACGAATCGTCGGTTAGATACTAGTCTATTACGGTATGTAATTTTACTCAATTTAATACTAGTATTTTGCAATTGTTATGTTTATTGCTATACTATTGATCCTCGTAACATTTAGTTAAATTATTTAATTTATTAAAAATTAAGGGGAATATTTTTAACGGCTCGGATAGGGCACGTAAATTCTCGAGGACGCCTCTGTAATGTAGTACACACTTTTCGGGCCATTTTTTAATTTTGTTGTCAAATAAGTTAAAATATAAGTTTTTTATCACACCACTTAAATATCCATTTAGTCTCAACAATTACATGTATTCAAAAACACGAATAGAAACTTGAACCAACACAAATATCTAGTATTTAGAAAACCAAGAGAAGTAAGATCGACTTACTCCTTGGTAATGATATAAATGGTAAAAACAACCCAATAGATCCATCCAAATAGAGTCACCAACACGCATATACAAAACTTTACCTGTAATCAAAAGATACACCATATACATTTGTCACTCAGCATGTTCCAAAAATATCTTATGCAAATCCTTCTAAGAATCGAGAAAAACTTACATCACAACTGAACTGGACAAAAACGCCTAGAGGAGGAGGGATGGTCACGAGTATAACGTCGATGTTGTTTAAAATACCTTTCGATGACATCTTCCAGACTATAACACTTTTCTACTTGTATGTTTTTTCATATTGAATTCAGATGTTTGTGAGGTTTGTGTGTTACTATTTATAGTCCTTAACGTGAGGGGTAGAAGAAGAAATGTGCTTCCTATATATAAGAAAAAAACAATGCTTGTTAATAACTATAAATTTAATGTATGATTTAATTAAAAAAAAACCAAAAGGTCAAAAAGAAAGAGTAACTACTATATGATTTTAAAAAGCCAGTGAAAAACCATTCAATTAGTTATGAAAAACTACCAACCTTCTTATGGTGGAGTGGTATGTAGGCTCAATGATAGAAGTCCCATGGCTGAAAGGTCATGAGTTTGATTCTTGAGAGCGCCGGGTTTTACCGATTATTCTATTGTTGTGCTTTCGGGCGGGTGGATAGTCAAGTTTTCCCTGAAACTGGTGAACTTGGTGAAACCAGGAGCTCCCTTACATGTTTGGCTATACCGGGTGGAAGGGGTCCTGATTTGACTGAGTAGGGACTCCGAAAGGAGTTCTTGGTGAATTTCGTTGGCCGTTCAAAAAAAATTTTGTGAAAAACTAATGCTTAATTTAGTGAAAGTGGCCATAAGAATTAAATCATTAAAGCTAGTTAAAATAATAATTAATAATTAATAAATAAACAATGAAATTACTACACTAAAGTGATGACATGACTTGTGATGAGCAGCCTTCATTTTCAGGTTAATAAATGGTTCTCTAAAGATGATACATTGTTCCACTTCATTTTTTTTAAACTATAATTCTTAACAACTTTTTCTATCTCGAAAAGAGCAAGCAGGAACTTGTACGTTGCGGCGGGGCTGCACGATGTTTCGCTAAATAAGTTTCAATTTAGTCCATTTAATTAGAAGTTTATTGAATATAACTAATATATTAATATGTCTTAATCTTTGAGGTAAATTACAATGATCCCCTCCTTAAGTAAAGTAAAATGACCTCTTTGTCCATCTATAATGCATTATATAGTAGTATAGATAATATAATGTGATGTGATGTGATATGATATATAATGATTCTTAAGTTACAATCTTAATTCATAAAGGGGAATTAGATTTTAATAATCCAAAGTTTGTATCGTTGGCTGACGATAATGTACACTTAAGAAAATCCCTATAACAGTCCTAACTTTCAAACAATTTTTCTTTAATGATCTTTTCAACTTTATGGGTTAGTTCTCATTTAACAAAAGTTCATTAGAGAAAAACACTTTCTAAATTGGCACTGTTGTAGGAAATTTCTTAAGTACAGATTATTGTCGGTCAACGATGCAAAGTTTGGATTATTAAAATCCAATTCCCCTTATATAAAACCTAATTGATAAATAGTAAACACTCACTTTATAACACGTGACAAATTCAGATTAATCTTTACTGCAAACATTTACTCTTTACCTTAGTCAACATTTACACATTTAACTTAATTGGGTTAATTAAGTACGTTAAATATACACAAACTATCACGTAATGATAATTCGGTGAATTATCGGATCACACACGAGTCTTGTACCCTGAACATTGGTGAGACAATCAAACAAGTAATTGTAGAATAACTTGTGTTAATGTGTTTACAATTATGTACGTATGTGAAATTATGTGGAACTAAATGTTCTAATGTGATTATATGTTATCAGGTCCGTGACTTACATTAGACTGACCGAGCCACCGAGGTAATTAGCTTAGTTGCTGGTTTTTGTAATTAAATTTTTATAACAAACATAACCTTCCAAGCCCATTAGTTTAAATAAAATAAAATTATATGTATAAGAGCCTGCCCCAAACCAGGCCCAACACAGAACCAGACGCGCCACGAGGCATTGCCGTCTGGGCCGCTGTATGGGGGGCATGTGCAAACCGACCAAAATGTTGCAGCTTGGCCCAGTCTCGACTTATATGTTTAAAAACATTTTTAACACTAAAATTTCCTAAAAACAAAACCTAATTTGACCTAACAAGCCTCCATACGAATTCCTAAGCCTCTAACCGCAGGCATTAACCATTCTAAGTGATTCTTGGAAATTAAGATGAATTAGAATCACCAAACGAAGGCCTCTTAGTGTGTAATCAATCTTTGTATGCTTTAATCTTGTTTTATTATGTTTTGTTTATGATTTGTAAAACAAACCTATATGTCCAGATCTGACCTAAATACTTTTTATCAAATAAAAACGAATTTAAAGATTTTCATTATGTATTGATGATAATTTGAATGATGAAAACATTAGGATGTATGTTAGATCTTAACTTTGAATTATGTTGAAACTTTGTTAACTTGGATCTTAGAATTTTGACCTTAGAACCTGCATGATGTTGTTATGTGGGGATTATGTTATTCTATAATAGATAACATGTATTGGATATTCTGGATTGATTCTAGTTGTTTTTCATAACCTGCCTATAATGAAAACTTTATTGATTTTGGGATTTTGAAATTAAGATCTGTAATGTTTGAACTTGCTTTGGAATGATTGTTAATTTAACATGTTAGAACTCTTGTTGCGCTAAAAACACAAAATAGGATCTTAACTTACTAAAGATGAAAACTTTATGCATGTCAAGTGTCACACCCCGACAGTGCACAACGGAATGCAAGTCATAAGGTAACGGAAGTAGTTACCACAAAGTTTAGCGGTTCACGTGTATTTACGTATGGACATCTTGCTAGCACCCTCTAGTTAAACATATTTTAAATTCGTGGTTAATGAAAGTTGTTTAAAACAAGAAAAACACGGTCCACCAAGATGAAGCGAGTTTAGAGTTAATATTGTATTACAAAACAAATAAAAACATTGTTTTTAGAAAATTAAGCGGTTCCAACATCATGTCCATCGTAGTGCCCAGCTAAACCACTCTCTAAAAACCTAAGCATCAGTACCTGAAAAACATGCTTAAAAATATCAACATCATGTTGGCGAGTTCACAGGTTTAAAAGCAATAAATGAACTTTCAAGTTTAACGAAAATGTATGATCAATTATCACTAAAAGAGTACCAAGTAGACTCGCGGAAATCTAACAAGTATGATGTATCCAAAGGCTCCTAATCAAACCATAACTTTCTTCCCGGGGTGACCTCTTCGAGAGGAGCTTTTTGAAGCTTACGTTCTTTCCCAATAAGACAACGACTAACTCATCATGAAAAAGGGGGCGTCAACCCAATAGATCTACAACATAAACAACGGCTCTAGCCAAGAGCTAATGATTAACAAGTGCAGGGAAAGTGTCAACCCGAAGGGACTGGTGTCACGTAAAACGTACTCACCGAGGCACCGACCTAAGGCCATCAAGTGTTCTACGATTATAGTCTAACTCATCATACAAGCATGTTAATCCCCCGATTTGTAAAAACGTTCAAAAACATTTAAAGAAAAGGGGCCGTGAAACTCACCTCAATGCAATAACTTGGGTAACTTCCAACTCCAAGTTACAATCCTTCACCTAACTGGATCCCAAATCCATAGGGCCATTTTAGCAACCACACTAACTCTAATCAAGTTATTCACCAAACTACCTCAACTTAGTTAAACCAAAAACATTGAATTTTCATTATCCCTTACCCTATTAACCCATTGGTGACTTTGACGAACGGTTAAGTTTAGACATCGCATGGTTCATTAGCATTCAATCACCTAACTCCTAGGTCCTTACTTACACATTCATAGTGTCATATCAACATTGCATATCATATCCTAAGAACCTATCATAACATGCAAATCGATCATAGGTACACGAAGCACACTAAGACACATTTGCGTAAATTTCCACATCTAGCAACTTCCAATGCCTCATGTTAACCTATAATCCTTCTATAAACTCTATTTAAATCATAGAACATGCATATAATCCATGAAACAAGACTACTTTTGCTGCTCTACTTTTGTTACAACATCTAACCATAATATGCCTTAAAATCGCGTTTTGGACGACTTTCAGGACATAGTTTTGCACTGTAAGCGTCTATTATTAAGGTAAACATCTATTGTACCTTAATTAGTGAATTTTATACTAAATTTGACACTTATAGAGCTGTTTTACATCAGACCTAAATATATGAATCCTAATTGGACAAAACTTGTCGAAAACATGCATTTTCACGCGTCTTTTGCAAACGTACCTAGGTTTTCGACTTAGGTCTTTTATATTTATTTTAACACACTTTATTTTTCATCAAAATAAGTTATAAAAATCTGTTTCAAATCAGTTTTAGAATATCAACTTCTAAAGCTTATATTTTGGCGTTTTAAGCCAAAAAAACGGTTCCGATCGTACATGCAAGGTCTCCCAAACGTGTAGATCCTACCCAAACTTGTTTTGAACTATTTTAAGTTTATGAAATCCATTAAAATACCCTCATAATCATACATGTGTTTGTAGCTCAAATCATCTAAAACTCAACACCAAACAATGCACATTCAAGTTCATATACATCAACAAGCTACATTTCACTAACATTATCAAAATCCCAATTATCTAAGCTATAAATAACATCAACAAATGATTATTTTTCAGATTTAAGATCATTTGTAAAACCCTCTTGCATGAAACTAAAATCAAAAGATCTAATCGTATTAACCATCAAAACAACAAAATAATCATTCCATGAACACATACACACACACGAATACACACACACGAATACACTCACGCACACATACACAAACATTCATACATTCTCCATTCATTTCCCCATTTGATTTAGTTTAGAAAACCCATTTCAAAACCCTTGATTATTTAGTGAATACTTGTTTAAAAACTAAAAATATAAAGATTTTATTATAGTTTTGATTATGAAACTCACCTTGTAAGAATACTTGCAAAAGTGGGTTTCTCTTTCTAAAAATCTCTAGTTTCTTGAATCTTTTAGTTTTCTAATCACCAATATTGTTATTATCTTCAAGATTTCAAGTTCATTTCCATGATTTGATGATCAAAAGAGAATAATAGGGTTATTGGGGGGGGGGGGGGGGGGTTTACGGTTCTAAGGAGAAGAAGAAGAGAGGGAATGTGGATGGTTTTAGTGTATGTAAGATATGGTGTAAGTAATGTTAGAGTGTGTGTTGGGATTAGGAGTGTGGTGTGTTAAATAAGCAATCATTCTCGATTTAATAATAACTAGTGTTTTAGTTACCCACGCTTCGCTGCGGGAGCTCCAGTTGCGTTGAGGATTTGGTGCACGGCAGCTCCTGTTGCGTTGATGGTTTGGTGGACATTAAAGATAACATTAAGTGACTGTTATTATCGCGTGGACGTAAAAAAATAACTCGCCGCTCATTACGTTGCAGGCCAGCCTTAACATTACAACAGTTGGGTTGCCCATTATTCACTTGATATGGAGCACAAAGTATTCCAAAATAGCAGCCCATTAACTGTTCCTCTGGGCCACAATTTTCAATTATAGCCAATGAAGTTGAGGCAGCCACTAATAATGATATAATATTATTATTTAGTATAGTAAAAATGCCCGCGCGTTGCCGCGAGTGTTTATGTTTTTGCCCTGCTCGTTGCGCTACAAGTTTCGCTTATGTTATTTATAAAATTTATGTGCTAATTCAACAATATATCAATTTTCAAAGGACAATTTATTATCTGACCACCAAATGCAAATTGGTATATATTTTCCTCCTCGGTTCGGGAGAATGGTAAACTGTAATTTTCAAGCTTAATAAATGATTTTGGTGCTTCTATACTCATATACGATAGCATCTTGCATCTTGATCACCTAAAGAAATGAAAAACCTTTGTCATCATACCAAAACAAAAATAAAATAAAGAATAAACAAATCTTTTGCAACAATATTATCTATAAGATAAAGCATATAGAGAGAACATGCAAAATATAGGTATTGACCAAGTGAAATGTTATGTGAACACTAATACATGTGAACTGTGGTTCATTACCTTGACACTGTCCATACAAACCAATCAGTTGTAGAATAAGTATCTAGCAAGTAGCTTCCCTTAATGGCGTCATACATGCATAATAATAATAATAATAATAATAATAATAATAATAATAATAATAATAATAATAATAATAAAGATGACTTGCATTAGTCATTTGTACAATTGTATAATCAAATGTTGCACATAGGGGCATAAAGGGAAGGATTTGGCAAAAATATAGTTGTTTACCTTGTGACCTTTTGTATGCCATCTTAAAATGATGGTGAAATTACCTTCTTACCCATCTCTCCTCCTTAATAAGGTAGTATAAGATAAAGCATATAGATAGAACATGCAAAATATATGTATTGACCGAGTGAAATGTTATGTGAACACTAATACATGTGAACTGTGGTTCATTACCTTGACACTGTCCATACAAACCAATCAGTTGTAGAATAAGTATCTAGCAAGTAGCTTCCCTTAACGGCCTCATACATGCATAATAATAATAATAATAATAATAATAATAATAATAATAATAATAATAATAATAATAATAATAATAATAATAATAATAATAATAAATATGACTTGCATTAGTCATTTGTACAATTGTATAATCAAATGTTGCACATAGGGGCATAAAGGGAAGGATTTGGCAAAAATATAGTTGTTTACCTTGTGACCTTTTGTATGTCATCTTAAAATGATGGTGAAATTACCTTCTTACCCATCTCTCCTCCTTAATAAGGTAGTAGAGATAATAATATTATTATTATATGTGATAGGGGAGGGGGCGGATCGATGGGGGGGGGGGGGGAGGTTGGGTGTAATATATATATATATATATATATATTATAAAATTCTAACACATAACCTACCCAATCTACAATTTATAAAACCCCTAAATATTAAATACTTAAGGTTTTTACCCCTTTGGCCACTAATAATATTCCCCAATAAAAATTATCCATTTTGGGCTAATTAAATTATACTGGAGGTTTCCCTACCGTACCGGGTCTCAGTTTCGCATCATAGCTCAAAAACGCGCAACTACTTGACCTGGACGATTTAAAAACCACTACTCCATATTTCAAACAATTCTAATATTATTCTCATCCATAAAATATTATTTTATTCCATATCAAGCACCACTAGTCAAAACTAAACTTTCTAACGTTAGTCGGGTCGTCACCAATGTCTAATACAATAAATTACCACTTAAGTGATACGGGACTACTAAAAATTCCCAACACTCTCCAAAAATACATATATCCTGATTATACCTTTCTAATTATAACCAAATCTATTACGAAATATCTAATCGTATCAATAGTTATTATACCGTACGGATAACGCCTGGATTTTTTCCGGTTGTCACACTAAGTGTTCATTGTGTTCATAACTTACTAAAAATGGAAAGGTTGCATGTTGTAGCACATATATGGAATATTGTATGAGTTGTTATAATTATAACATGTTAGAAGTAGAATGCATGCTTAAAACCCGAACCTTGGTTATGTGCTATAATTGGCATGTTATGTGTTTATTTAACATGCTAATATACTAGGATTGTATGATTAGGTGTAACTTGCAATTCTAGGCTTATAGAACATGAAAAAATAAATCACAAAAGGGTCACCAACATGTCATTGGGTCAAACCTGTCCAACTCGGTTAACACAGTCAAACAGTTTTCTAAAACTCAAGCAAGGTCATTGTAGGGATACAATGGGTCAGTTGGACAAACACAAACTTGAACAAACACTTATAGGCTATTGTATGATAGGTTACCAGTAGTTGGGACACCTTTTTAAACACACGCTTGGTATTTAATTAGCACGCAACCTAAGGTGAGTTTTACGACCCGTTTTACTTGTTTTCCTGTTGGGGGAGAAACATGCTACAGACTTACAAATATTTTTAGATCACATAATACTTTTATATCACTTGTTTACTTTGGTGTAATTCATCATAAAAATCCTTTCAGTATGAACTGTTAGTATGTGAGTTTTTGTCGAAGGTGGTTTGGTTGAAGGAGGTGAAGTCTTGAGGAGATGGGTTTTGGTCAGAGGAGGTGAGTTTTGGTCAGAGGTGGGTTCTCATTGAAGGAGGTGACGGTTGTGGGTGGTGGGTGGAGATGGGTGGTGGTGAAAGGTGAAGGAGATGAAATAGGTGGACTATGGGGTGGTGGTTCTTAAATTTTTATATATTAATTGTATCTCTTTTAGTTTTTTGAATTTTAAATTTTGGAGGAGGGACGATTTCGACAATTAAAACTTTAAAACGTGAATGGATGAAATTACCCCTTAGTTAACTGGCACTAACTGGCAGTTTACTCCAATACAATATACGAAACCAACATAAACCGAGACTCAAAGGTATTGGGATTCAAACCAAAAAATTACTAGATCATATATTATATTCCAAACAGTGTTGTAAAAGTCGGCCTCCACCCCACATTTTGAGCATCCCTTTTCACCCGAGTTTCTCTCACTCATCAGCCATCTTTAGGGTCTTGTAAGTGACATTTGGTGCTTGGGATCACTCCATAAACACTACTTGAGTTGAGAGTTTGAATGAGATCACTATAAATCATCCCCCAAACCCTCTTTGATCCATAAAACAACCACTACTATGTGTTCTTTAAACATCCAAACTAGAGTGCATGTTGTAATGCCAATCATTGGCTAGGATACTAGAGTGTTGCTAAGGTGAAGACTTCTTTGGTATAGATTATATAATTTTTATTTGTTGAGTGGTGTTTGTGTTCTTGTCTAATTATTTTTACTTAAAACTTTGTTTGATAAATTAACTAACTAATCACTTAGTATTTGCTCTTGTGGGTGTCTTGATAGGAAGTGGGAGGACTTATGAGTGTACCCATGGTGTGTAACAACCCATACACTTGTAAGCTAACCTAATCCCGCGAGTAGTGATTAGCCCACTTGTGGGTAGAAATACACACACTTAGTGGCTTAATCCTCTACTATCAAAGATCTCACTTAGGGTCGATACGGTCTTTATAATCGGTCCTAGTGATAAGCCAAGACTTGATTTTGCGACGTAGCTTCATTGTCTATGTAATAGCTTTAGCACAGGTCAAAAATTGGTGAACCCGTGTTGAAAGAAAACAGTCTTTATTTTCTTTCATTATTGTATTGCCGCACAATCAATAATAGACCAATCACTTTTTGAAAGATTAATTAATTCAAGTAGGATATGAACGTGTTCTGGTTAGTCACGACTCCCCTATGATATCAAATGGTAGCTTGTTCGGTCATGCTCCGGCCACCCGCAAGTTATCCATAAGAGTTTTAAGTATCTAGATGTCTTTATCGCAACACTGGGAGGTGGATTCTTCGGGGTTGGGTATACACAGTCTTGAGTAGTCTGTCCATCATTGTTGAGAGGTGAGCTTATCGGTTTGGGAGACCCTCATTTTAACAACAAGAACACAACTAGTTATGCAAAAACAGTCACCTCTAGAGAATGCGCTTGCAACTCTAAGTTAAGCATAAGTGCACAACTCGACAGCACCACTCAACTAAGTAATTACTATTAACCCTTCCCAAAGTTAGTTGGATCCCAAAGCAACACTTCTTTTTAGTTATTGATTTCTACTTTGGTCATTCTCTCTCTCTCTCTCTCTTTTCTATCTTTTCTTTTATCAAAGCAACTTAAAACTGAGTAGGGGAAATTGTGTCTTAGGGTTCGATACTCGGTACTTGCTTGAAGTCTATACTACACTCGATAGGTACACTTGCCTATTGTGTGGGTTTAGAACGATTAGCAGATATCGTTTTATTTTTATAAATTTAAAACTTGAACAAGTGTCTTAACTTAAAAGTCTCAACTTAATTACCTTTTTCATCAAAGTCCTGACACTTCCTTCGGGAAGTTGTCAGTTTTAAGAAAAAGACATTTAAGTGACTTAATCCACACAACATTAGTGGCGTAGCTCTAAGGCTTCTGACTTACTTCACAACTTTTTAATTCTGAAAAGGCTTCAAGTGTTGAAGGCTTCATTTGGTTTAAGGCGGTGAAGCCTTTGGATTTGAATTTGAATTTGAATTAGACAGTTGATGCGACATGTGGCAGGCTGTCAGGTGGCGGTTATTAATTTCTTTGGTCATGTTTATATCTATTGGTTAATATTTAACAATATAATTTTTCTTTACTTAATCATTTTCACTTGGCCTTTCAGAATATTTCTTCACATTCCAAGTTTTTCCTTTAGGGTTTTCTTTCGGTTTCATTAACAGGTCAGTCTTTCTTCTTTATTTTTCGTCTGATCATCCCTTTAAGCATCAATGGGTGCTAAGAGGGATTTGGCCGTTAGCTAGTCCTCCCTTACTCAGGAGGAAGTTGAGGCCTTTTGCTTCGAATAGGGAATCGATCTGTCTTTTAACCCTGTTGCTCATGGGCTTGATAGATCAATCGAACAGTATCCCTAGGATTCGATTGCATTGTATTGTCGTCACTTTGAGTTTTCTAATCTTCGACACGCGTTTTCTATTTTTGTTTTAAACATTTTCGAGTATTATCGGGTTTCTTTCCGTCAGTTTCACCCTCATGGGTTGTCCAGGGTTCTTCATTTTAAGGTTTTTTGTTGTTCTTTAGGTTATGACCCTAGTCTGTTGATGTTTCGTCGATTCTTTTGTTTAGCAAAGAATGGTGAATGGTTTACCTTCGAAACATCTCAAATTGATGGTGGTCTGATTTCTTCATACGTTACCACTGTTGGTTCGTGAAAACTAGGTTCTTTTGGGTTTCAGAATCTATTGTTCCGTTCAAATTAGTTTGGAGGCAGCCTGATGCCGTTCTGAACGAACTTGAACCGTCAGAGTCTGAGTTAGATAAACGTTTTCTTGAGGCTCTTCGTGAGTGCCCTTCAAGTTTTCAGTCGTTCCCTGAACCCTTCTTGGTTATGTCTGGTAGTAGCATCTGTTGGGATAAAATGGAGCGGGATCCGGTTCCTATGAGGGGTGATCAGGGTATGAATCATTTTTGTTACCTTTATTGTTTTTATTTTTTGCTTGATTCTGACATCCTTGTTTTATTTATTTTGAAGTCATGTCTGCCCTTGATTTCATCAAAAGCGACGATGCTTCGGATGTTGTTTTTGGGGATACTGAAGCAACTCCAGGGGAGGATGCAATGACGAAGTATGAGAAGTGTAGGTACGATGGGGTTAACTACAGAAATGTCCCAAATGTGAAGGGTTTCACGAAGCAGGGTTCCTCAAAACCTTCAACCATGTGTTCTAGCCGCAGTTTGTTGAAGAATACCAGTCAGCCAAGCAGTTCTAAACCTATTGACGTTAATGATGAGATCGAGTTTCGGAGGACCAAGAGGGTCATGACGGTGATCAGGGGAATGTTGTGGAAAAGTTTTCGAGTGTTTCACGGAAGAAGGTCAAGGGAAAAGGTAAAAGGTTTCCAGTCCAAAGTTGCTGTTTTGAAGAACGTTGAGGGTTCTATGAGTGCTGAGGGTGAGAATGTGTATGTTCCAGAATGGGGTGTGAAGGTTAGTGACAATTTCAAGTCATCGGCTGTTTGTAAAGAGGTATTGGCCCACTGTGCCCCTCCGAATGTGAGAGATTCTTTGGAGGCCATGAATGATGACATGTTGCTATCAAAGATGATGATGGGAGCTTGCAATCTGACTTCTATGCTTCCTGAGGGGGTGGCAAGGTTTACGAAGAGGATGTCAGAGTATCAGGAATTTTTGAAGAAGAATGACAAGGCTTCTATTTCTGCTTTGAGGAAGGAGGTTCAAGGTTTTTCTGAAAAGGAGAAGAGTTTTGTCACTTTGATTGATGAGTTGAAGAAGAAGCATGAGGATGAGAAGGTTAGGTATGATTCTGAAAGGGCCAAGGTGGAGGCAGATAGGGTTGCGCTCGAGGTTCAACAAAAGGATTTTCGAGAGGAGAAAGGAGGCTTAAAGGCTTCACTTGCCCAGGCTTCTGAAGACAATCAATGCCTAATCGAGCATGGTTGTCACCAGGTGGTGACTTGCCTCCTTCATTCTTCTGAATTCAATTCAGCTTTAGGGGAGGTGTATAGAAAGCTGCTTAACCATGGGAAGCACTTGGGGTACATGGCTGGTTATAAGGCTCATGAAGCTGGGCAACCTTTGGAACAATTTCCTCTCTATCAGCCTAAAGCAATGGACGTGTTTAAAGAATCAGTGCTGAAGATGGAGCGCCTAACCTATCCAAGGTATTTGCTTGTTATGATAAGCCTTTATCCATATTGTCGGGATTGAAACCTCCTGTCCTCAATGAGGCAATTTGTGCTGAAGTCCTTGAGTCACTTTCAAAGAAGAGGTCATATTTAGGTGATAGTGAAGAAACTTTTGATGTTGGTGAGGAAGGTTTGAAGGACACGAGCTTGGAAGCTTCAGAGATTGCAGGAGAGGTTGGTGGGAAGAAAGCTAAGAAGCAGAAGAAGGCTAAGAAGGCAAAGGTTGATGAAGCGGTTGTGAAGGAAACTGAGGCTTCGAAGCCATCTTCTTCAGACGCCGCAGTTTAAATATTCATGCCTTCTAAATTCGTAGCTTTCTTAGCATTTGGTTTGTAAACTGGGTCTATAAACAATGTTTCAGCTAGGGAACCTTGTAAGGTTCTATGGGTGGTGGTTGGCTTGTTAAAGCCTTTGAACAATTATTAGGATTATGGCCCTTAAGGCCTTTATTATGGTGTGTAGGATGTTGGCCCTTAAGGCCTTTTGTTATATATGTATGTTTGTTTAGCTTGCTTGTGGTTCTATCTTTTTTCGTATGTTGTCTTTTTGTTTGTTGGGCATTCTTTACCGGTAGCACTTTAAAAGGTTAAGTGTTGTAGTCACCTAACCTTAAGGTAGTCTAGTCAAACAATAGGCCATCTATCCTGTGTACACTACTTAGTGTATTCTTATTTTGTAAGCTGTTGGTGAAGCTTAAGAAACAGTTGGTGTAGGTTGTTCAAACCCGTCTATGAGACATGTTAAAAACTTGTTTAAGTCTCATGGAGTTGTATTGATTTAGGAACTCACCCCTTATATAGGTCCCTTCAATCCTTGAAACTATTGAGCGATGTGGCCTGGGAGCTCATCCCCTTACATGGCCCATGCCATGGAGTTTCTTGCAAGGTTCTCAACTTGATAATAGGATAGAAAGACAAGTACCAAAAGAAAATCTCTTGATTCATTCATTGAACATTTTGATATTACATGAGATAGACCAATTCATACAACATTCTTTTAAGAGACTTGAGCTAAACAAAGAACCTTTGGAGGTTTTTGCCATTCCAATGGCGAGGAAGCTTTTAGCCTCCTGCGTTGGCAAGCTTGTATGATCCTCCTTTGTGTGCTTCAAGGATCGTGTATGGGCCTTCCCATTTGGGCCCATTTTTTCTCTGGTCTTCCTTTCAGCTTGCTTCATTGTTTCTCATGACCAAGTCTCCTGGCTTAAAGCGTTCATGATTGACTCGGGTGTAACAGCCCAAGCTAACCCGTACCACGATAATGTCCGCTTTGCCTGCCCAGCCGTATAAGACTGGTGCCAGACTCACGTCTTTGCATTGGTCTCACCCCCGAAGGACTGGCCAAAACGCGTCTGGTAGAGAAGGTTCCCCACCCCTTATAAGGAAGTGTTTGTTCTCCTTCTCAACCGATGTGGGATGCTACAATCCATCCCCCTTAGGGAGCCCAGCGTCCTCGCGGGCACGACTGGCACACCGACCCGGGTCCCGGCTCTGATACCAACTGTAACAGCCCAAGCTAACCCGTACCACGATATTGTCCGCTTTTCCCGCCCAACCGTATAAGACTGGTGCCAGACTCACGGCTTTGCATTGGTCTCACCCCCGAAAGACTGGCCAAAACGCGTCTGGTAGAGAAGGTTCCCCCACCCCTTATAAGGAAGTGTTTGTTCTCCTTCTCAACCGATGTGGGATGCTACATCGGGCATTATAGTATGATTCCATCTTTTGTTTGTACTGAGCTTCTCTGATTGCTGCTGAGTCTCGAGCTTCTTCCAAGAGATCTAAGTTCAGCAACGTTTCATTCTCATTAGCTTTGACATCCACATAGAGGGTTTGTAGTGTGGTAACCCCAATTTCAGCAGGAATGACGGCTTTAGACCTGAAGACAAGGCTGCGTGGGGTCTTCTTGCGGCTTGTTTTCTTAGTTGTCCGTATGGCCCACATGACGTTAGGAAGTTCTTCAAGCCATTTTCCTCCTCGTCGGCCTAATCTAGCCTTTATCCCATCAACGATACTATAGTTCATCCTTTCAACTTGACCGTTGGATTGAGGGTAGGCAACCGAGCTGAATACTTGTGTGATTCTATACTCTTTACACCACAAGCTAAAAGGCTTTTCAGCAAATTGCTTGCCATTATCGGTGACCAACACTCCAGGGAGGCCGAAGCCACATATTATGCTTTCCCACACGAATTCGATGATCTTATTACCCGAGATCTTCCCCAAAGGCTTCACTTCAGGACATTTTGTGAAGTAATCTTCGGCCACAAGTATGTATTTGACTTCTCCTTTGGCTGGGGGGGGGATGGTCCAACCATGGCCATTCCCCACTTGTAGAATGGTCAGTCTGAGTTGATAGGAACCGTATCATGCTTCGGGCTCTTGGGGACGGGAGCATGTATCTGGAAGGCTTCACATTTTTTAAGTTGCTCGGTAGCATCTCGGTGCATGGATGGCCAAAAGTACTCAAGATTCATGAGTTTGGCTACCACCGATCTTGGACCACAATGAACCTCACATATTCCTTCATGAATTTCCTTAATCAATTACTGACTCTTTTCTGGACCCACACATCGGAGCAATGGAGCTAAGTAACCTCTTTTTATAAAGGATACCATCTTGCAACACGTACTGCCTGGATTTGATCCAAACCCTTTCAGCTTCAGTGTGATCAGCAGGTAACTCACATTGCCTTAAGACTTTTATGAAGGGGGTCATCCAACTTCGTCCATCATCGGTGATCACATCGTGAACCTCAAGCTCTAGGATGGAAGGAGATTTTAGTACTTCGACGAGCACCTTCTTAGTGAGGTGAGCAAAGTTTAAAGAGGCAAGCTTGCATAAAGCGTCCGCCTTTTTGTTTTGTGAACGAGGAACCTGTTTGATTGTGCAACATTGAAACATGCTCATTGCTTCTTTTGCCTTTTCTCGATGTTTCTTCATGTTTGGTTCCTTGGCAGTGTAGCTGTCGTTCACTTGGCTGGAAACTAACAATGAATCTGGGAAGACTTGAAGCCTTCGAAGGTCCATCTTTTTAGCAAGCTTCAATCCAGCTATCAAGGCCTCATATTCGGCTTCATTGTTAGTTACCCTTCAGGGTTAATTAAGACGAGACCAGCCCCTGTTCCCGAAGCCTGGAAGCTCCCTCGGTAAAGAGCTTCTAGGCTTCGGGATCAGGGGGTTCATCGATGGTGATGTTAACTTCAACCACTTCTTCCTTTGGAATTTCTACAATAAAATCAGCAAGTATTTGTGCCTTGACTGCTTTTCTTGGGACGTAGGTGATTTTGTGTTCACCTAATTCGACAGCCTATTTGGCTAATCGTCCCGAGGTTTCAGGCCTTTCAAGCACACTTCTGATAGGTTGATCAGTGACCACTTGTATTGGGTGTGCTTGGAAGTACCTTCGAAGCCTTCTGGCTGTTTGCACTAGGTCCAGGGCCAGTTTTTCCAAAGGAGGGTACTTGACCTCTGCTAGTTTTAGAGATTTACTAAAGAAGTAGACATATACCTGAGCCTTGTCTCGTTCTATTGTAAGAACAGCACTGAGGGCTTCTTCAGCAACCGAAAGGTAGACAGAGATCGTTTCCCTGGGTTCAGGAGCAACAATGGTTGGGAGGGAAGCTATGTGTTGGGCTAATCGTCCCGAGGTTTCAGGCCTTTCAAGCACACTTCTGATAGGTTGATCAGTGACCACTTGTATTGGGTGTGCTTGGAAGTACCTTCGAAGCCTTCTGGCTGTTTGCACTAGGGCCAGGGACAGTTTTTCCAATGGAGGGTACTTGACCTCTGCTAGTTTTAGAGATTTACTAAAGAAGTAGACATGTACCTGAGCCTTGTCTCGTTCTATTGTAAGAACAGAACTGAGGGCTTCTTCAGCAACCGAAAGGTAGACAGAGATCGTTTCCCTGGGTTCAGGAGAAGCAATGGTTGGGAGGGAAGCTATGTGTTGCTTCATTTGGTTGAAAGCTTCCTCCGCTTCTTCAGTCCATCTGAAGCAGTTTTTTTTTATCAGTGCATCCCTTCAATGTTTTGAAGAAAGGCAGGGACCTTTCCACTAGTTTGGACATGGAACGTTTTAGGGCTTAATGCATCTCAAAAGTAGCAGGTTTTACACATGTATTTTCACCTAATTATCACCCAAAAGTGTGCTTTTATCTTGGTATTATCACGGTTTGTCTTCTTTTATTGATAATTGCAAGTCTTGAAGGTAGAAAGTGAAAAGAAGTGAAACTGGCACAAAAGACAAGGAATCGAAGACTTGTGGAGCTAATTCAGATGCAGCATAGCCGTGCTTACGGCAGTGCACGACCGTGCACCTGTCTTGGGTGAACAAGTCAACATTTCCAAGTCAACAGAAGGCAAAAGTCAACTTTACAGAGATGCACGGGCGTGCCACATCCCTTGGCACGGCCGTGCACTTTAAAACGTGTCCCTCAAGGCTTCGAACCGAACAAACTGACAAGACGGTTACACGTAACGGCCTACACGGGCGTGCCCAGGACCATGGCACGGCTGTGCTTGCCCTAAGGACAGACAGCTTTTGCACAAAGGACTCTGTAACAGTACCTACTGTTGAGCATGGGCGTGCCAGGACTTGAGCACGGGCGTGCTTAGGCTGATTTGCCTATAAATAGAGGCATCCATTCCACATTTTGGGCATCCCATTCCACCTGAGTTTCTCTCACACTTCTACCATTTTTAGGGTCTTGTAAGTGACCTTTGGAGCCTGGGATCACTCCATAAACACTACTTTAGTGAGAGCTTGAGAGAAATCACTACAATCATCCCAAAAACCCTCTTTGATCCTCCAAACAACCACTACTATGTGTTCATTGAACAACCAACTTAGAGTGCATGTTGTAATGCCAATCATTGGCTAGGATTCTTGAGTGTTGCTAGGGTGAAGACTTCTTTGGTAATGGATTATATAGTTTTTATTTCTTGAATGGTGTTTTATGTTCTTGTTCAATTCTTTCTACTTAAACTTTGTTTGATGAGTTAATTAAAACCAACACTTAGTATTTGGTCTTGTGGGTGTTTTGATAGAACGTGGAGGGACTTATGAGTGTACCCATGGTGTGTAACAACCCATGCACTTGTAAGCTAACCTTAACTCCACGTGTAGAGATTGGCCCATTTGTGTTTGGAAACAATCACACTTTGTGGCTTGATCCTCGCCTATTAAAATCTCACTTAGGGTCGGTACGGTCTTTATACTTGGTCCTAGTGATAAGCCAAAACTTGGTTATGCGACTTAGCCTCATTGTCTATATGTTGGCTTTGGTGCAGACCAAGGATTGGTGAACCCGTGTTGGAAGCGGACGGTCTTTATCTTCTTCCATTATTATACTTCCGCACAGTTAATAATAGGCCAATCACTTTTTTAAAGTTTAATTAATTCAAGCAGGGGATGCACGTGTTCTGGTTAGTCACAAATCCTTTATGATATCAAGTGATAGCTTGTTCTGCCATGCTCCGGCCGCCGACAAGTTATTCATAAAATTTTAAAGTAGTTAGATGTCTTTATTGCAACACTAGGAGGTGGATTCTTCGGGGTTGGGTATACACAGTCTTGAGTAGTCTGCCCCTCATTGTTGAGAGGTGAGCTTACCAGGTCAGGAGACCCTTAATTAAAACAAGAACATAAACTAGTTATGCGACAACAGTTACCTCTAGAGAATGCAGTTGCGTAACTCAAAGTTAAGCACAAGTGCGCAACTTGAATGCACCACTCAAACAAGTCATTACTGCTAATCCATACCAAAGATAGTCGGACCCCCAAGCAACACTTCTTTTTGGATATTGATTTCTACGCTGGTTATTCTCGCTCCTTCTCTTTTCTATCTTTACTTTTATCAAAAAGCAGCTTAAGGCTGAGTAGGGGAAGTCGTGTCTTAGGGTTCGATACTCGGTACTTGCTTGAAATCTATACTACACTCGATAGGTACACTTGCCTATTGTGTGGGTTTAGAACGATTAGCAATTATCGTTTTATTTTTATAAATTTAAAACTTAACCAAGTGTTTTAACTAAAAGTCTCATCTTAATTACCTTTTTTCATTAAATCTTGACATTTCCACCGGGAAATTGTCAGTTTAAGAAAAAGAAGTTTAAAGTGACTTAACCCACACGACATCAAGGTTGCAAGCTTTCCATCTAGGCTTTCCACTTCTTTTTTCGTTTGAGGAGATCGTGTATCCAGGGCGTCTTTAACCTTATTGGGATTAGCTTTGATGCTTTGTTTTCCCACAATGTGGCCCAAGAACTTGCCTTCTTCAAAACTGAACGAGCATTTGACTGGGTTAAGCTTCATATTGATCCTTCTAATATTATCGAAAGTTTCTTGGATGTCTTCAAGTATTTGATCTTCTGTTTTGCTTTTGATCACCAAGTCATCAACATAAGCTTCCATGTTCTTGCCAATTTGAGTCGTGAAGGCCTTATCTGCCAATCTTTGATAAGTGGCACCTGCGTTTTTTAAACCAAAAGGCATTTTTCGGTAACAGAAAATACCTTTGTTAGCATGGAAAGCCGTTTTCTCCTCATCATCCTCTTTCATTTGAATCTGGTGGTAACCTTTGTAGGCATCCAGGAAACATTTGAAAGGGAAGCTTGTAAGGGAATCAACTTTGAGAACAATCTCAGGAAGGGGATAATAATCTTTGGGACATGCTTTGTTGAGATCTTTGAAGTCTATGCACATCCTCCAAGAATCATCAGGCTTCCGAACCATCACGGGGGTAGCTACCCAAGATTGATATTTAACTTCTCGAAGGATTCCAGCATGTACAAGTTTGTCCACCTCTTGGCAAGCTGGCAAACTTCTTTCAGGTGCAAGGCTTCGTTTTTTCTGGACTACAGGCTTAACATCAGGGGGAATCCTGAGCTCGTGCTCGGAGATGTCCCGTGGGATACCAGTCATGTCTTCAGGACACCAAGCAAAGGCATCAACGTTGGTTTGCAGTAACCTTTTAAGCTTTGAAAGGATGTTTTCGGGAAGCCTGGTATTGACCCTAATCCTATGTTCAGGATATTTGGGGTTAATACTCAAGCCTCGTTCATCCCTTTTAGGTTCATCACCCTCTATCATGAGTGCTTCTATCAAGGGTTGAAGGGTTGCTACCCCGTTTTCAGTGGGGAATTTTACACTTTTCTGACCGATGGAGAGAGCCGTGTCAAAGGTAGCTAGTCTTGGCCTTCCGATGATTATATCATAGTTGGAAGGCAGGTTGAGAACCACAAAGGTGAGAGGTTCAGTTCTCCCCATCATTCCTTCAGAGAAACTAACATTAAGTGTTATCTGCCCTAAGGGCTTGATAGGTATATCGGCTATACCTTTGATGGAAGACTCAGCCTGCTGAAGCTTGGAGCGGTCGCTTGGGCCTAGCAAATTGAAGTATTTTTCAAACATGATTTCCGTGGCAGCCCCAGTGTCAATGTAGGCTCTTTGTGTTGTGACTGAACCTGTCAGGGCTTCTACCACTAGAGGGTCATGGCTATTTTCTCCCTCGGGTGGGGGAAAGCAAACACATTGACACTCCCAAGCCTCCAACCGGGGACGTTTGCTGCGAGTTTCTTGTTCAAGGAGCACCATGTTAACTTATTTCTTCTTTCCCTCGGCCATATTATCTTTTACTCCCTATACCAGGTGAGACTCTTGTTGAAGTCTCTGGTAAGGTATCTGGAGTTTATGGCAATTATAAACCCTACAACCTTCATTTTTTCATTGGCACCAACGTAAGTAAGGCCTTCCCTCTTATATCGTTCGATTAAATCTCGAAGGCTTTCGTCATCTCTCTGTTTGATTTGGAAGATGCCGGTGGCATCTTTGACACATCGTCATTGCTAGGAGAAATTGGCCAAGAATCCTTTTCCCAGGTTGTCAAAAGACCGAATACTCCCAGCAGGAAGGTCATTGAACCAGATCCGGGCTGAACCAACGAGCGTTTGCATGAACATGAGGCAATACTCGGGGTTTCCCCATTTTTCCGTCCTGGAAACTCCCGAAAAGATTTGTAAATGATCTTCAGGGTTGTCAGTACCGTCATAGGTTTTTATGGGAGAAGGCAATTTTAGCTTGGTAGGGAATTCATAGTCAGCGATCTGCGGAGAAAAGCATGAAAAGCTGCTGCTTGTAGGGTTTGTTCATATCATTTTCGATTCTAGTGTTGGTGTTGCTATTCGAGCTGCCTTGATGAGTTGCCAGCGCTTGGCTAATAAGTTGCTGCCGAGGGAACGCGGGAAAGGAAAAACGAGCAGTTTACGCTTTAGTAGCTACCATTTCACTGGCTCTAGTATTCACCGCCTTTCAAGGAATGGAATATTATCAAGCGCCCTCCACAATTTCGGATAGTATTTATGGTTCTACCTTTTTCTTAGCAACTGCCTTTCATGGTTTTCTTTTGAGGCATAAAGTTGAAGCCTTGAAGGCTTTCAGGAGTAGCCATGTAGCCAGTTCCCATAGGTGTGCTCAAGGCTGCACTTCGAGCCATGGGCAGGGAGTTCATGGCTTGTTCCCAAGAGGTTGGTGCAGGGAGTGGAACACTAGAGACTGGCGACTGCAAGAGCTGGTCTAAAGTGACTTCGTGCCCTATGGGCATACTTGGGACCAAAGATTGAGAGGTGAACAAGGGGAAGGTAGTTGGGTTTGGTTTTCCAGCCTGGTAAGGGCTAGGGTTGAAAGGGGTAAAGGTAGAGATTGGACCAACTTCCAAGTGGGAGGGAGTAGCTTGAGAGCTTGAAGGGAGAATGTAAGGAGGAGGAGGTGGTCCGGGTGAAAGTGAGGGTTCCTCCTCATCATAGTCTAGTCGGATCCTCACCCATTTTTCCCTTTCCTTGTTCACATGTTGGTTGAGAAGAGATCTCAATTGTAAAAAGTTCTTTGCAACTCCCTCGGGTGTTAGATCTATGCGTTCGGGTGTTCGCATAAGGCCGAGTTGAGGAGATGCAACCCCCGAAGCAGAGGGAGTTGGGGTTTGAAAAAGAGAGAACTCCGGGGATGTGAGCCCTGTGGGAGTACTTCCCTGTGTAGAAAAAGAAGTAGACATGTTTAACGAGATCTGGTCAGTGTTTGGTGTTTCACTGGTGTTGTGAGGTGTTTGATTCACCTCTTCCGGAGACTCGTGGTCGGACACTTTGAGAAGTTGGAGCTACACAATTGATTTACGAAAAGAATTCAACGGCGTAGCCCCACGGTGGGCGCCAACTTGTTGCTACAACAAATAAGTATCCAACGCTGAGAAAGAGTCTCACAAGGGTAAAAGGGTTAAAGGGTTTCGGTTAACCAAACGTAGGTCGTGGAGTCCCTCTACGTTGTAAACGTAGATGGGAGATTCAAGAGTTTTTGTTTTAGTTGTTGTTATTTTGATTTGGGATAGACCCAGAATGTTGATGTTATTATTTTAAGTTTGTGATAAGTGAAGTAGAGAGAAGATCACACATGAAGCATGATCGTAGAAAGGGAATAGAAGAATGTGTAAGGGACAACCATAAAGATTGTCTGAGGCTCCTCTTTATAGAAGAGGAATTTTCTATATTAGAAATGTCAAAACTCTTGATCCTAGTTACAACCAAGGACTTTCCAGTTAAACCAATGAAGGCTTAAGACCTGCGGGTAATAGAATGTGACTTTCACACGTGAAGGCTGTGGCCAGCTGTTGGAGTCAAACGAGAAAGTGGTGACAAGAAGTGTCACTGCTCTGACTTCTTTTGCTGATGACAAGTATTACTTTATGATCATTTTTAGTTTTCAACCTTTCAAGCAAGTTGTGTTGTATGATCAGTTTTTAAACCTTAAACTACCCACGTCATCATATATCTTACTTTAAAATACTATAATTCATCAACAAAAACCAATCATGTCTGTAACAAAAGTGTTCCAGCCCTAAATATTATATCTTTCCTTTCCCACTTAATTCTCTATACCAACACGAAACCTACTCACCATCATCCTTAATCCCAGTGGCGGATGCACTCCTTAAGGAGGGTGGGCATGTGCCCACCGTCCATCGATACCGCATGTGTATGTATTGATATATTTCCTTTTTTTTCCGACGATGGTGGCGGCATGTATCAGTTTAGAAGTTGTCTTAAGGTTAAACCTACAAGATGACTTAAAGGTGTGTTTATTTTATTTCTTTAATGTGACACAAATTTCAAGGTAGAAATCGTTAAGTAGCTTGTGACCTTACAATTCTTTAATGGCATTTAATTTGATACACTAGAACTTTTCCTTCTTTCTTTTGTTTAGTTTACTTTTTTTTAATCCTTATGTAGAGATATTTTTTTTTAAATATATTTTGATAAAACATAGATCATTACATAACATATGCTAATACCAACTAAACTTAAAGTATGTGATGTTAAAAGAATCTATCAACCGTTTTTGTAGGTAAAACATTCATTAAAAAAAGTAACCAACATACACATAGGAATCAAAAAATTAACTCCTATTATGATCGCCTTCCAATTAATAATTGTTAGTTCCGCCAGTGTTTGTGTTTTTCTATTTCCAAAATGTTTATTCAAATATTTACTTCAATCTGGTTGAATCTAGTTATCACCTGCTTTTAACATGACTTGACTTACTATGTTGTTAACACTAGTTTATATTCCGACTAGATTTGTTACCCATGTATCATTAAGTGGATAATTATTAATCGGTTTTACCCGACTATTTTGACCCAATTTGTTTTGACCTGCCTTTTTTTAACCTACTAAAATTGTGCCCCCCGTAAAAAAACTTTCTGTATCCGCCACTGAGTTAATCCTATTTTTAAATTTAACTGTGTCCAAACCATCATCTTTAGATCATCGTTTACCCAGTCACTACAATTAAAGCATGATGATTTAAAAGATTAAATGAAAAATAAAAAAAAAGTTGTTCGTAATATGATAACTATGGTGTGATATTAGTACTTTACCAAAGCAAAATAAACCAAATGTCATGGAATATCTAGCAGTTGTTTGTCCACAAAATAAACAGTTTACCAAGTAATTGCATAATGTATAATATTGCTTCAAGCAAAATCTTTTGGAAATTTTAAATTTTGTTAGTTTAGAGTGCTATACATAAAATTACCCCTATAAATTTCAAATTGTAGAGTTATCCTCTCATCCACACTCATCTAACTTAAGTTGATGGTGCCGGAGTTTGGACATTCACTATGTCCGAGCCTCTCTCATATAGGATGATTGAGGTGAGATTTGCCTAGGTCTGTACTTTAAGACAAGTATTAAGGTAAGAAGCACAATACCTAGTAATGTCAACAACAATCCGCAGAGCAAGTGGTAGATCAAGTCTAATCCTTTTTGTTGTACTATACGGGTTGAATAAAAGATAAATGGTCAAAGTAAAAATAGATGTTTATATAATATGATAAAAATATTATTAGGGGTGAAAACAAGCCGAGCCGCTCGTGAGCTACTCGAGCTCGGCTCGGTAAAAAGCTCGAAAAGAGCCGAGCTTTATCGAGCTCGAGCCGAGCTCGAGCCTAAAACAAAGCTCATTTATTTATTGAGCCAAAGCTCGAGCCTAACATGTGAAACTCGTTAGTCTCGTCGAGCCGTATCGAGCTTAATGTATTATTATTTTTTAAAAATATTTAATAATATTTACCACTTATTTAAAGTTTTTTAGTTAATGAGCCCGAGCTAGAGCTTCACTTATCGAGCTCACAAGCCTAAACGAACTATTATTTATATTATTTTTATTTAATATATTAATTAATAGATAATAAACGAGCCGAGCCCGAGCCGAGCTCGAGCTTGAGAAATTACCAACGAGCCAAGCTCGAGCTCTTATAAGTTAATCGAGCTCGAGCTTGATCGAGCTCGGGCTCAGCTCGGCTCGTTTACACCTAGGGTTGTTCACGAGCCGAGTCGATCCGAACGGAGCTTTGCTCGTGCTTGGCTCGTTTACAAACCGAACCGAGCGGAGCGACTCGTTTATAATCGAGCCAAAAACCTAACGAGCATTCTTCGAGCGAAAATTTTTCGAGCGAGCGCCGAGCGAGCGGAGAATAATATGGATGATTATAAAATTGGGATGTTTCCTTCGATGTTTTCGTTGTCGGGTGACAACTAAGGTCAAAATGTCCGATGATAACACTAATATTGAGAACCCAGTGTTCAAAGATGAGGCTTAGATTAAGGATGGTGAGATGATGAGCATACGTCAGACAACAGTTGTTGCATTGTGACGTAGGTGTGATATCAAGCGACAATTAGCGATGGACGACTGTTAACATAAAGAAGTCAAGACTGTCACCTCATGACTTATTGTTTTACTATTAAATCTAGTGTTAATTTTTTTATTGTGTTAAGTAGGTTGGTTATATATTTTTTTTTTGCATATACTGACTCAAATCCGATAGAATCTTATATATAAATCCATAAATTTATCTGTAAATTGTGTGTATATTTATTAATAAATAAATAAAAATTTATTCGAGCCGAACCGAGCCGAGCGTACCTTTGCTCGTGCTTGGCTCATTTACAAATCGAACCGAGCCGATCAGCTCATATACAATCGAGCGGAAAATCGAGCGAGCAATTTCCGACCAAATTCCGAACGAGCGGCGAGCGATCGGCGAGCGCCGAGCGTTTTGAACAGCCCTATTTACACCTCTAGGTATTATATGGTTGTACAAGTGACAATAAAACGTATGAGAAAATGGCCATAATGCAATATCATAAAGTGAAACATGAACATCTTTAGTTGTAGTCAAAATAAGCATGCAAGAAGTGGCTAACGATGACATGGTTGTTATATAAACCTTTCCAGCACTTCAAGAAGAAAAAAACATATAACTAAAATAATAACCTAAGTTTTAATATTGTAAATTTAGTATTTATATATGCTACTAAGTTATGTTGCATATATACGCGCGTCTTTTTGACCAATCAATGAAACGTATACAACACTAGGACAGTAGGAACGGTAATCCTTTAGAAACTTTTTTCTAAATGTCCTTTGACCATTGATTTAAATAAAACTATAAAATTCAATACAAACTCAATTAACTTTGACTATTAATTTAAATAACAAAACTATAAAATTTAATATATGAGTAACTTCTAATACAAATTGTATATATAATCAATTAGCAACTTCAGTTCATCTCACATAAATCACTGTAACAACCGTTGTCCACTTATAACTTGCCACGTCTCCTGTTTCTTTACCCAGTAACCCACGTGTCTACCCCCGCATCACTTCAGACAAAATAGGGCCAAATTACATCGCTGCCCTGATCATGTAGCATGATATCATCGGTTCCCATCAGTCGACCAAAGCAAAACGTCAAAATAGGCTGAAATTACACTGCTGCCCAGATCATGTAACATCGGCTCCTCCGCTTTTCCTTGCCTCAGATGGACCTTCACCGACGGTTTCCTCATACTTCGAAACACAACGTCGGTGGCTGTCACAACAGGACACCGACGGAAAAAATTAAGTTTACGCCCCTATACAACCTTTACCACACCAACGCCGGTAACAAAAACCACATTGGTGGCTTTCGCAGTGATAACGCCACTCCTACGGCGGAACGACCACGAAGATGGTTGACGATAGGCATCGGCACTGATTGTGGTGGTAATGGTTGAGGTGGGGTACGACGCAGGTTACGGCGACGGCCGAAGCTAGACGCATTCGCCGGACTGGTCATCGTCTTTCTCACTACAAGTCCCTCTTTCTCTCTCATCCGATTTTCTGTCTTTTATTTGTCGATATCTCATATGAAGTGTGTTTTAAATAAATGAAATTAGATGAGTAGTGTTTGCTTTTTACACCTGTGGATTTTAGGAATTTGATAGGTTAACTATGGTTCAGTGAAGACTTGACCCATGTGTGGTTATAGTACAAGATATTATGAAGGGTAGATAGTGTGCCTGGCGATGATGATTTTCGGTCACGGTGAAGTTAATTGGATTTCTTTGTTTTTTTTGGTAGATGATTTTCGGTCACAGTGAAGGGTAGATAGGTTAACTATGGTTTAGCGAAAATGAATCCAGTGTCGATTACCGTTTTTCTTACACGGTTACGTTAAAATCGTTCTATCTCAGTTGATAAGGCGCCTACCTTTTAACCACGTGGTCATGGGTTCGAGTTTCTTGAATGACGTTTTTTTCCCACCATATTTACTCTTACTGGGTTAAATACGTGTCCGCGGGGCAACGCCCGCGGGCAAAAATACTAGTTACTATACAATATCCAAGTTTTTACATACATTTCATACAAACAAATTAAAAAAACTTCATCTCTTTCATAACTGTTGCTTCATCATCGCCACAAGTAGTCGATTTATGTGTGTTGCAATCGTTAACTCATCTAGAGCACATTTTCTTTCATTTCATCATCATATTGTTAAGCGTCCCTTAGGGGTAACACTTTTTAGTTTCCGACCACCACTTCGAGCATAAAAACATATGAACATCTCATATGATTTTGACAACACCTCGAAATATATATCTAATAAGTGAAGAGCAATGTAAGGTTGTTTCATCCACCTTACATTCCTTGCAATCCACTCTACCTTCCTTGTAATCTACCTTACCTTCCTTGCAATCCACCCTACCTTCCTTGCAAGGAAAACCACAAATTGTTCGCATCTAGCTTTTACAACAACCATGCTTCTTCTACTTTACCTTAGAAGCATAGCGCGTTATTCAAACCCGTTGAAAACAATTTCTAACTTCAAACTTAAACAGAGAAATCACGATCGGAAAATACTGGATCCAAAAAGATAAACCCATCTCAAGAAACTCATCCAC
Organism: Ambrosia artemisiifolia; assembly: GCA_032199755.1. NCBI lineage: Eukaryota > Viridiplantae > Streptophyta > Magnoliopsida > Asterales > Asteraceae > Ambrosia > Ambrosia artemisiifolia. Next base: position 12,027,081 of record CM063528.1, on the reverse strand, counting down.
CGGACCAATATAAAACCGAACCCAAAAACCAATGGATCCAACTTCCATCATGCGTTTGCAGAATAATCAAATCAAAACAAAATCTGAACTAGATTGAAAAACAGAATATGATTAAAGCTAAGAAAGAGAAGAAAAACAGAACCTTGAATAGATCGAGAGTGTTATGTTCTACACGACGGCTAGGGTTAATAATAATAGACGAACGTGGGTGTGTTGCAGAAAGTGAGAATGGGTGGTCTGGTCTATATAGCAGTGAACAAATTAGGTTAAGAGGAATTGAAATTACTAAATTGACCTAAGGAAATGATCTAGATTCTAGAACAGGTGTGTTTACACATGACATCAATAGGTAAATATTTCATGATAAAAGCTGTCATCTACAATGTTATTTTAATAAATATGTTATCATTAAAACTATATATAAATTCGGTGTTAAAAACGCCTAGGAACTTTTTTTTAACTAAATTGGTTAATTTTTTTTAATTCTTTAATTTAATCTGTTTTTTGTAATAACATCTATTCATTAACTATTAAATTTTTTAATACATATACGTTTACTAGATTATACCCCGGGAACGTCCCGGGGTTGAAAAATCTAATATGACATATTAATTTTACATATGAAATAGAATGATGCGCTTTACAGTTACATGCATGAAAGCTTCGGGTAACAGCTAACCCAAAACAAATAAAAATATATCTCCAATGTTAACGCCTAACCTTAAACAATGTATGACTCTAATATTAATATCTAACCTAAAACAATGTATTACTCCAATGCTAACGCATGTTGAAAATAGAATTCATATTTACTGATTTGAACATAATTAGTAACTTGCCTATACATGATTAATGATTTACCTGAACGCTTTGTGTTTTTTTTTTTCCTGTTTTAACAAAACCCAACAAAAAATAGTCATTTTTTTCTCCGTTTTTTATATAGCACTATGGTACTCGTTGGAAAGATAATAAAACACTCGTTAATTTGGTGTAATTTTTTACTTTAAAAAATCTCGTATATAAAAGATATTAACGTTCAAAAATTATGGAAGGAAACATAAGAGAGAAAAATCTAATTTTGTTTTTAAATTATTTTTTTCCTAAAATATCTCAATACCACATGGGATGACACATGGCACACTCAATAAGGAGAATGTCTCTTTAAGTGCCATGTCATTAAAATGGCTTTCTTTTATTATATGTATAGATGATTACTTTTTGGTCAACATAATTATATCTATTTTATTGAAGATAGAGTGGTATTCAAAATAAGTTATCTTTTGTAATTGCAAGTGGTTTTTGCACTTCTCTTTTTTGAACGGCAAATTTCTTTTATTCATCCCCATAATATACATTACATTGTAAAAGCAAGATACAAACACAATGTAACACATCCGAACAATACCCTGTAGACACCAAAACAAAAAAACTTTTCATCCCATGTCATCAAAAATGACCAGTTTCACCCACTCCACAAAGCGTACCATCTCCCTATGAATCAGGCAAATCACATTCATCTTCCTACGTTTTCTCCTCCGTTCCTACTGTTGTTATATACCCCACCATTCTCCGCAGATACTTGATCTTGGTGGCCTAGGTTTCTGGTACGCCTAGACCATTTTTTAGGAATAGTCTCACCTCCTTGGCCCTCTTTCTCCGTTGATCCGAGTAGATAATTTTGGCCATTAATAGCTTCATTAATCATCTACTCCATCTTCTCTCTTGACCCAAAACAAAAAATTGGACCAGTATTTTGATGATTAATATGGCTCTCAACGGCAGCGCTCTTTCCTCTCAAAGATTGCTCCCCACACCCCCCAAGAAGCGCGTTGAATCCCTTATGAGGCTATTCCCCCGACGCCTCATCCGGTTGCAGCTGGACGTCAAGTGACCGTACACCTTCAACCCCATATTCCACCGGTTGATTTTCTATGGAGATTAAATCCTTAGATTTTGCACCTTCTTGAATCGATATCTTTGGATGAGTATAGTTACATGATTTGATTACCCGACAACGATGAAGAATAGACATATATATCCTTTTTTTGTACTTTGTATTTATGAAAATTGTTACAATCCGGTGGCTTAGGAACTTGGTGATTTTCAAGCCCCGAGCTAGGCTTTGGGTGTCTAGAAAAAAAAAATTGGCAGTGTTGTTTGGCATCAACATCAAGTGGTGACTAGGGTCACGTGAACGAAAATGTCTTCTGACGATGGTGATGGTCGAAGGGGAATACACACATATTAGGTTATAGACCCGTGTATTATGTGGGTTTAAGGATATTAATTATGTAATTTTAAAATGTGTACTCAAATTTACATAACAAAATTATATTATACATACAACAAAATAAAATGGAAGTACAATTCAAATCTACACACACTTATTTGTACACTAACATTTTTTGTTTTGTTCTTCATTTGACTATACTTTTCAAGCATCAATAGATTAAGGTCATCTACACTCTTGACTCTAATGTGTTTGCCATGTGTAAAAATTGGTTTACAAACCCACATTACATAGCAACTATGTTTAACTTTTATATATCGTAAGTCAACAGCTCTACTAGTCACCTTCACTGGTCACAGAGTTACTCTTTAACAATGAATATCATGTTCCGCAAAGGTAAAGAAACATATGTATGATTTCGTTCCAATGTAAAATTCTATATATTCCCGGTGCTTGAGTGAATTGTATTATTCTTCAACTTCATTCTTCATCATTCATCATGGATCCTTGGTCTATTATTCGCAGGATCCTTGGTCTGTTATTCGCAGGTTACTATTTTTTTTAATAGTAGCTTACTTCCTCGTCTTCAAATGGCATCGATTCTGAATCCATGATCTGTTAATCGTTAGTTCTTCGGTCTTCAAATTTAGTCTACAATATCGATTTCGGATCCATGGTTAATGTCGTGAAGTTTTGTTCTTCATCATTGACAATTAGAGTTTCTATTATCGTTGCTAGACGATGTGAATGTTGGTCAAGATTGTGGATTATGGTGGTGTTTGTTTTTTTTATAAAAGCACTTCCTAACCTCTTTTGTATGCTCCGCGCAGACGCGGGCAGACATTGAGGTGTAGGCTTGTAGCAGACCGTTTGTTTTTTGGAAGACATTGGCTTAAAAAAGGTCTCCCCTTCCTCTTCTTGAGGCAGACATTTTCAAAACACTTCTCCACCTCTTCTCACTTCTCTCAACACCAGATCCCTCATCTCCTCTCCTTCACACAAACCCTAGTTCCAATCTTCTCCCTCCTATTCACCTGATCTGACCCTCACAAGTCCCTCCACTGCCAACAGCCTTTCTCCTCCTCCCTCTTCCCCCACACGTCACCCTTGCCGATCTTCCTCCGCGTCACCCCTCGGTCCTCCTCCTCCGCGTCCTCCCTCCTCCTCCACGTCCTCCCTCTTCCTTCTTCCCTCTTCCGCCTCTCCCTCCCAGCCCGTCTCCCTCAGATCTGTCAGGTTAGGTCTTGTTTTTTTCTTTTTTGATATGTATTTATTGTATCTTTTTTACTTTGCAATGAATATCATGTATCTCATGAGACACGAGATATTCCTATTCACACAAAAAAATCTTGTATCTTTATTACTTTTGCTATGAATATCATCGTAAAGTTGTGTGTATTTATTATAAGTAATAATAATAAATAATAATACTACAATTACAATTTACAAGTGTATCTATGCTTCTATCTGCAGATCTGTACAAGAATATTTTTTTTACTTGATATGTATTTTTTATATGTATAGTTGGAAAATGGGTATTATTGTTGATATTAGTTGTTGATATGTATAGTTTGAATGATGTATTTTTTTTACTTGTTTATTTATTTTACTTGTTAATATGTATAGTTGGATGATGTATTTTTAGTGAATACGATCAACCCATTGTGTTGTTAGGAAATAGTCATGTGCATGTTGATGCCGCTGAAGACGAGGTTGAAGCACATGGTACTGCATCGGATCGGGAATATATGACTCAATTACGAGATGAAATTGCCGAGCTGGAATAAATTAGTTGAAACATTGTTATTTGCGTTTTTATGAATTAATTTTCAGTGTTGTATAAGTATTTTTTAAATTTCAATGTTGAAAAAATATTGTTTGCTTTAAAAAATCAGTTTTTTTTAATTTCAGCAGCCTGCAGACGTTAACAAACAAAACAGTCTTCTTCTTGCAGACTGCAGACCTTTGGTCCACCTCTTCTCCTGCAGATGTCTGCAGATGTAGTCTGCAGACTGCAGACCTTTTACCTCTTCAAAAACAAACAGCACCTATGTGTTTTATATCTAGGTTTGGTGAGTCTTATGTTGAGATTGAGACAGATGATTACGTGGTGAACTTGATTTCTTTTAGAGGAATTTGGTATGAACTATCATAGAATATGATTGCTAGTTAAATATTTGAAAGAACTAAATCGAATTTAATATTAAAAGCAGAATAAATTTAATTCAGTTCATAGAAATTGGAATGAAAAATGTGTTTGTTTTAATTGATAAAGATGATTATGGGTTTAAATTAGGGGTGTAGATGAGCCGAGCCTCACTAGGCTCGAGCTCAGCTCATCATGCTTTTGTGAGGCTCGAGCTCGGCTCGGTTCGAGCCTACTATTTTAAGCTCGAGCTCGGCTCGAAAGTAAAATCTAAGAGTTTGGCTTGGCTCGGCTCGAGGTAAATTGAAAATAATATTAAACGAGCTAAAAGCTCGGCTCGAGCTAACTTCTATAGCTTAAACGAGCAAAAGCTCGGCTCAAGCTTGACTCATCAATGTTATTAGTTATAATTGAACATGCTTAAAGGACAAAATCGCGTACATAAAAAAATAGTATAACATTTGTTTGGGCTTGCTTACGCTTGGAAGCCTAAACGAGCTTTGTATATAAATCTCTGGCTCGATAACTAAACAAGTCATATTTTAGGCTCGAACTCAGGCTCGTTAAGGCTTGGCTCGTTCAAGCTTTTTACCGATTTGATCCCAAATAGCTCTTGATCCGCAACGCCTCGTTTACAACCCTAGTTTAAATTTGGGGTATGTTAGTTAATCTGTATGAATTCCATTGGATTTTAAAGATTCCATTAGGTAAATGAAGGATTGTTAACATTCATGACCTAAAAGTAGGTTCAAGAATGATAAAGTAGAAGATATACAACAAAACAGGTTTACAAAGGTTAAATTGCCTACCATGAACGTTAAACATACTACTTACAAAGTTGACCATTTTATTCTGACCACTTGTGGAAGCTAATGAGAATATAATGATCCTAAGGACAACTTGGAACCTATTGTTTTCCTAGTTAAATTAGTGATAAGTCTACCATTAAAAATGGAACACAAAGCATCCAATGAGTTTTTATACAGAAACATGTTGCACATTGGGTTTCTTGGCTTGTACATATAGATAAAATTATAGAAAAACCTTATTTATAGCTAAATTACGGGTAAAGGAAACTAATAACCTATGGGATATATATATATATATATATATATATATATATATATATAATTAGTGTGCACCTCGGGTATGAAAAGGCCACCGTTTTTGCGCTTGGCGCTTCGCACCTTGCGCTTAGACCTCGTCGCTTTTGTGCACTTATCGCTTTTTTAAAACCAAGGTTGGGTTAGGATGTTGAAAATGGATTTGGTATCGCGGTCGGGTCAAAAATAATACTTATAAAGTCCTAATTACCTCTAATTAAGTAGTAGTGGCAATAAGGGTGTCGAACCACGAAGAGTTTATGGTCGGTGAATGTTGTCTAGTTGATTGGAAAATGTTACTTATGAAGACGCCAGGTTAATTATGAAGATGCACATTGTTCATTTAAGAAATTGGATTTGAAATTATGAATCAATGAACGACTCAAGAAATTGATTGAAATTGCTTTATAATAATAAAATTGGTAAAACTTGATTGTAACAATAATATGAATAAGAATTGATCACACCCAGATTTAACAATTAAAGTCTAAGGTTTAACAAACGGGTCAAGTAACTCAAATGTAATTGGTGTTAACGGATTGATTGTTCAATAAGCTTGGGTATCAAGAATTATCAATATTCAAGACTCGAAAACCATTGAATAGTCGGAAACTTCTTCAAGAATTGTCGGTGGAACTAAGATTCTTTCTAATTTGGAAACAATGGATAGTCAGAAACAATTTTATAACTCGAAAACCTTTTTATGACTCGAATACCATTGATAATCAAAACCATTTCAGTCGGAAACCCACTTTGGAAACTCCACACTTCGGAAATCCACTCGGAAACTCCTACTTCAGTCGGAAACCGCTTCTCATTCTGAAACTCACTTGGAAACCCATAAACTTCGGAAACCCACCTCAGAAACCACCTTTTTAGTCCCACTTTCAAAATTGTTTTGGATCGTAGAGCACTGTCGATTTTGAACTAACCAATTTGGACTTCACATACGTATTCGTCTAAGTTCAAGGACAAAAAAGTCTTTTCTCGAGTCGCATGAGCGGAAATTTCGAAAGCGAACAAATACATCCAAAAATCACATCGGTTTGCAACATATTTTCACCCAGGTTTCCCTATAGTGTCTCAGAATCTATTCCTGAGATCAAAGCCAGGTGCAGGAATTGGACTATTGGGCGGCAACTCTTCAACCACCCAATCTCCCTCTTCGTTGGGTAACATACATAGCCTCGGATGCGTTGGATCACACAGAGTAAACAAAAATTCAAACTCTGAAAAAAAAAAAAACAAACAAGCAAGTAAGATTCAAGACCTAAACAAAAAGTCGAAACAGATCTACCCACATTCAATGGCTGCTGAAAAGCAGTGCACCATGGCGAATCCGACATTATTGTCTCAGGTCCATCTTGTTTTTGTATTCTGTTGTTGACAATAACATAGGTTGAAGGTGAATATGGTGGCAATTTATACATCAACTATCATTAGGGTTATTTTGGTATTCAACGGACAAGAGAGAATGAGCGAGAGAGAGAGAGTGAAGAGAGAGAGAGAGTGGTGAGAGAGAGAGAGTGGTGAGACTGAGCGTCCTGAGAATGTGAGAGACCGTGAGAATGAGGGTGAGAGAGAGGTAACAGGTCAAGGTAATAATGAGGAGGGCTGGGAGTTTCCCCGGTGACGCAGAAGGCCTCAACCGTATATGCAACCCAACCGGTACGTCGAGAATGAAAGAACAACCACATTCTTCGTTACCAACCTACCTAACTGGTGTTCTTTGGAGGATCTGTGGAGAGAGTTCAAACCCTTCGGGCTCATGGTAGATGCTTATCTCACCAAAAGAAAAGACAAGCTGGGGAGATACTTTGGTTTTGTCAGGTATGAAGACATCCCTAATGCTCCTGAATTAGCAACACAACTTTGCCAAATCATTCTTGGAAGAAACCGGATTGTAGCCAACGTTGCTAAGTTCGGGAAGATGAACCGTCCTACCCCTATCAACCCTAACCAACCCCCACACCGAACCCATCCACCTTTCCCTGTCCATCCCCCTCACCACCCCCCTCCCCCACCCCCACCCTCTTCCACTTTTCGAACATGGTCGTTGAATGGCGGCCCATCTTTCCGTGCTGTTGCCTCCGGTGTTCCGGACCGTAACAGTCATTCTCTTTTGATACATTTACCTACCCGTCCCCACCCCCCCCCCCCCCCGAACCGTTTTCCTGGAAAAAATGTGCATTGATTGGTAAGGCTTTGGATCTGAATACGTTATCTTGTATGGAACAGTTCTTATCACTAGCAGATTCAGATAGAGTTACACTTTGTTATGTTGGTGGACTTCACGTCCTTTTGACATTTCAAAGCTCCACTCAAGTTAAGGAGTTTCTATCTACTAAAATTGATCTATGCAGAGGTTGGTTCTCATCCCTTCAAACATGGACTGGGCAGAATATTGAGTTTGAAAGAGTTGCATGGATCAAAATCATTGGGGTACCGACACAATTCTGGGACAAGCTGGTGTTCAACAAGATAGCTGAAAACTTTGGTAAGGTGGTACATGAATCAGTAGCATCAATACGTGATGGCAACCTCTCATTTGATAATGTGGGTATACTAGTTAATCATGGTAACAAAAAAAATGGAGATATTCAGGTCAGTTGCCATGACCAAACATTTACCGTTTGGATTCAGGAAGTCGAGGAAAAATGGGTGCCGGACTTTTGCTTAGCAAATGAATCCCCAACCAAAACTGACGCACTAAACGCCTGCTCATCTGGTCATGAACTTGAGGATGGGGAAATACCACCGGAGGACAATGACGATGTGGATGATCAAATGAACGTTGAGGTTCCGGTTGATTCTTCCCCGGCGATGGTTGATGCTGAACAACCAGTTGCTGCTGTGCAACCCAACAGTCACCCCTTGGAAGATGAAACAACAAAATCCTTGGAACAGGAGAATAATAATTTGGTCTGCATGGACACACTTCCCAATGAAATTAATGAAAAGGTTGACAAGGCAAAGGTTGATAATAATGCAATTGTTGGTGGGTCCCTTCTTGATACTTCCATTTTTTCGGCTGGGTGTCCCCACCAAGGACAAATGGTTTCCCACATAGAAAAAGACCAAGGTTGGACTCTCCCAATGACTTGGGCTCTGGTGAGTTATCTGACTATTGCCTTGAGCCCAATTCGTTGCCCTCGGCCCATGTTTCACTTCTCCTTGATACCTCAGCCAACCTTTCTTCCTCTCTCAAGCGTCCCTGCTCACACCGTCCAAAAATAGCCAAAAGGATCCCTACCTCTACCCGTTCCCAATCTCACATCCCTACCTTTTGCTCCCCCATCCCCGTCCCCTCCCCACTTCCACCTGTTTCACCCTTGCAACATGTATTCAATTTTTCTGGTGGCTCTGTTGCACCCGATTCTTCTTCTATCCCTCCACCGGTTTTTCCTGACCCTCCCCTTGACCCACCTGTACAGACCACCCCAACCTTGGTGCGACCGGAATGTCTTGCCACCTCCTCTGTTGGCGAAGCAATTGGAATTATGGCCATGGGATTCGAAGAACAACTCGAAAATGTAATTAGGATGAAGGTGAAAACTTTGTTCCCCAATGATATTTATGACATAAAACGTCAGGGGGATTGGAGATGACCCAAAAATGATCTCCAGTGGTGACACAATTCGAGAACACAAGGCATCATTTGTGGCTATACAGGAAACAATGCGTAGTGATGGATCGAAAATTCCAGTACAAAAAATTTGGGGCAGAAGACCTTTTGCAGCTGACTGGGTTAATGCCGAAGGGACTTCTGGTGGTATCATAAGTATCTGGGATCCAGGTTTTTTTAACTGCACCAATTCCTTTAAACATCGTTATGTATTAATTTTGTCTGGCATTATTACACAGTATGGCACCCCTGTACATATTGAAAATATTTATGCCCCTCAAGGATTAAATGCCAAAAAGGACCTCTTGGATGTAATTTCTGAACAGTTGGAGGCCAATCCTGGATTTTGGGTTTTAATGGGTGACTACAATGCAGTTCGTAACCAAGATGAACACCTGAACTCAATTTTCAATCCAGTATGCGCAGAGGCATTCAATAATTTTATCGATGATAATGGTCTCCGGGAATACCCTATGGGAGGCCGTAAATACACACGGGTCTCAGGCGGTGGTGAAAAATTCAGCAAAAATGATAGGATTTTGGTTACTCAAAGTTTCTGGGACAAATGGCCGGATGCCTCCTTGGTTGCTCACCCACGACGAATCTCTGATCACAGTCCCCTGACACTCTCCACTGATGCGGTTTCCTTTGGTCCCTCATCCTTCCATTTTTTCAATTCATGGCTTAATTCTCCGGGGTTTGATGATCTGGTTAAAAATGCAACAGTGGGGAAATCATTTACGGGTAGGAGTGAAGAAATCCTTGCCAAAAAACTGAAATGTATCAAAGACAGCATAAAAAAATGGTTGGTTTTGGAAAGGAATAAAAGGAAGCAAAAACAAACAGATTGTGAGATGAAACTCAACTTGTTTGACGAAGCGGCCGAACAACGGACCTTATCAGCCTCAGAAAAAAGCATGTGGAGTGAAGCGAAAAAAGAATAGGATTCCCTGAAATCAGACGAAGCAAAGGATCTCAAACAAAAATCACGAACGAAATGGGCGCTCGATGGCGATGAGAACTCTAGCTTTTTTCACGCCATGGTAAACTTTAATAATAGTAGTAAACGCATCAATGGATTCATGGTGAACGGCGAGTGGTGTTGTGACCCGACTAAACTGAAATGGGAGGCGAGGAAATTCTTCGCTAATAAATTTAGGGAACAACTAATGGTCCGACCATCATTCTCCTGTCCCAATATAAACCGTCTTGATCCTAACGCAGCCTTGGACCTCATTGCGCCTTTCTCCCTTCAAGAAATCAAAACGGCTATATGGGATTGTGAGAGCGACAAAGCCCCGGGACCCGATGGATTCAACTTCGGCTTGTTTAAACACTTTTGGGATTTCCTTAAGGATGATATCCTCAATGTGATGCTGGATTTTCATCAGCATGGGACTATCAGTTAATGTTGCGCATCATCCTTTCTTATCCTTATTCCAAAATGTGTTGACCCAGTATCGCTTGCTGAATTCAGACCCATCAGTCTTCTTGGTAGCATCCCCAAAATCATCTCCAAAGTTCTGGTGAACCGTTTACGACCTCTCATGAAAAGTATCATTTCTGAAAATCAGTCCGGATTTTTGTCCCACCGCAACATACTTGACGGCCCACTAATTGTCAATGAAATAGTGTCTTGGGCAAAAAAGAACAAGAAACCTACTTTTCTGCTCAAATTCGACTTAGAAAAGGCATTTGATAGCATTAGTTGGGGATTCATATTGGAAGTTCTATCCCAAATGGGATTCCCCGACAAGTGGAGATTGTGGATTCAAGGTATTTTATATTCGGCTAGGGCGTCGGTACTTCTCAACGGCTCCCCAACCTGGGAATTTCAATTCTACCGTGGGGTGAGGCAAGGCGATCCTCTCTCGCCCTTCTTGTTTATCATTGCCATGGAGGCCTTTTCATGTTTTATGAAAAAGGCCGAATCTCTTGATCTTATTAAAGGTGTTCACCTACCGCATTCGGGACCTTCCATTTCACACCTAATGTATGCGGATGATGTCATAGTGTTAGGCGAATGGGATCCTTCAATGATTAAAAACGTCATCCGCATTTTTAGGTGCTTCCATTTAATTTCGGGTCTGAAAATGAACCTTCATAAATCCAATCTCTTCGGAATTGGTGTGCCCGAAGTTATCATTGATGCATCCGCCCTAAGCATCAACGTCCATAAAAGTACCCTTCCATGTAAGTATCTCGGGGTCCCAATCGGGGCAAATATGAATCAAGTAAAGAATTGGAAGGCGGTGATCGACATTTGTAAGTCGCGGCTCTCTAAGTGGAAAGCCAAAACTCTTTCTATCGGGGGGCGAGTGGTCCTTCTTAAAGTCGTATTGGATAGCCTTCCGATCTACCATTTTTCACTTTTCCGAGCTCCAAAAGGTGTAATTGAACATTTGGAGAAATTGAGAAGGCGATTTTTTTGGGGCGGAAATGATGAAAAAACTAAGACGGCGTGGGTCACATGGGAGCGAGTGATTGGCTCAAAAGACAAAGGTGGAATTGGATTGGGATCACTACAACACATGAATATGAGCCTACTCTTAAAGTGGTGGTGGTGTTTTAAGAGTGAGGGCACGAGTCTTTGGAAACAAACCATCGAATCGATCCATCACAATGAACGAGCGTGGACCTTTCTACCAATCAAATCTTCGATCCCGGGGATTTGGAACTCAATCATAAAGGCTGGGAAAGACTTTGAGAATGAAAATATTAAGGTTGAGAATTTATTCAAAGGGGTACTTGGTAACGGGTTGCATATACGGTTTTGGCTAGACTGTTGGATCGAAGAAACACCACTCAGGTACACCTTTCCTAACCAGTTTACCTTAGAAACTAACAAGGGCTGCACTGTCGTAGACCGTTTATCCTTGCAGGGGAACATTATGGGTGGGGATTGGGTTTGGCGCTTGGAACCGGTGGAGACTGTGGAACGCGAAGAGCTTGCAGCCTGCAACAACCTGATTCGGGCGTGTTCTTTATCAGCTGCAGCGGATGATTGGTCATGGATAGCAGACAAATCCGGGGCATTCTCTACAGCAGCCTGCCGCAGACTCCTTGCAGCCCCGGCTGTCCCGTTTTACCCGTTCAAATGGTCATCTTGGGTACCTAAAAAGGTCAACATCTTGGCATGGCGTGCGGAGCAGGACCGGCTCTCAGCACTCGAAGGTCTCACAAAAAGAAACATCGTCACCTCTTCCTCCATTGCTATGTGGCTGCAAATATGTGGCAGAAAATTTCCGATTGGTGCCAAATTCCTCCGATCTTTGCATTCGACTTTCGCGAGCTTTTGGAAGCCTACAAAATCAACGGACTGCAGCGAGCAAAGAAAAGAGCTTTATATGTGATTCTTCTTACTACGTGTTGGATTATTTGGAATGGAAGAAACAACAAAATCTTTCGTGGTAAAAGAGTGAACCTGGAAGAATTACTAAGCGAAATCATTTCTTTGGATAACAACTAGAGCAAAAGGAATCACAATAGATTGGGAGAAATGGCGTTCCTTTGACATCTAAACCATTGTATACTAGATTGTGTTTTCGGATTACTGTAAAAGGGGCTGGGAAGTGGGTGTAAACGCAACATGGGCTGGAAATTTTGTGACTATATCATCCAATGAGCATCTTGCTTATGGATGTACATTGTAAATTTTGGTTTCAAGGAATAAAGTAATTTGCCATTCAAAAAAAAAACTATCATTAGGGTTAACAACTCTGGGCCTGGCCTAACGTGGAGTGTTATTTCAAAGATATCACATTAATTAATAACCACGACCACATGCACGTGGGCCAAGACCGTTTATATAAAACCGAGTTCATAATTTGGCAACGAGTCGGTGGGTTAGCTTTCGGTTTAAACGATTTTTCCTTCTTTCCATCTTGTTTTTTTTAATAAGGCTGGGTCGTGGAGTTGGTGATTATGTCATTCATTAAATACCAAAATAATGGCTTCTACTTGATGTTCTTAGACAAATTGTAGTTTACAATAGCCAATGCGTCAGAAAACAATATATAACACATTGGGTGCCCTTACCTTCTGCCGGTCCCTCTACTTGGTCCTCCTAAGCTGCCTAACCCTTCTTGCCATCTTCCGCAACTGGCGTTAAACATTTGGGTCCATAACGTTGGTGGTTTGTTTTTGGCTAAGATCGATGATGATTAATTGTTATTGGAGAACACAATAGAGGATAGGTGGAAACAAGTTATCATCGATAATCTATTCAAACGGTGGCACAGTATTCAAGACTCGGAAACCATTGGATAGTCGGAAACTTCTTCAAGAATTATCGGTGGATATTTAATTCTTTCTAACTCAGAAACCATTGGATAGTCGGAAACATTTTCATAACTCGGAAACCTTTTTATAACTCGAACACCATTGGATAGTCAAAACCTTTTCTGTCAGAAATCCACTTCAGAAACCCACTAGGAAACTTCTCGTTTAGTCGAAAACCGCTTCTCATTTGGAAACACACTTGGAAACCCATAAACTTCGGAAACCCATCTCGGAAGCCACCTTTTAGTCGGAAACGCCCACTTTTAAAACTGTTTTGGATCGTAGAACACTATCGGTTTTGAACTAACCAATTTGGACTTCACAAACGTATTCGGTTAAATTCAAAAATAAAAACGTTTGCCTACCCTCAATCATACGCAAACGCCTGTAGGCGTTTTGCTCAACTCCCTATATGTTGAAATATAACCATGGATTGACTTTGTCTGCCATGGACCCATCGGACTCAAATGTATGTGACTAGGGTGTATATTAAGAGGAGCAGACTCACCAGAATGCTGGGAAGAATGCTGTGAGCCTGATGATAATGAAGGTGATCTAATAGTTCATTCTGGGCATCTGCAAAACAAAACATAATCGGTTAAGCTTCACGAAATTTAAAATTTCCTGCAAAAAATTAATAGTTCGGGTTCAGTGGCTGCACACCCGTGCTCAGGTGGTGAGCACGGTCGCGCGGCTCAGTCTGCAGTCTGGTTTCTAACTGGTTCAACTGTTTAAACCGGTTTTTGTCTAAAACACCCTAAAACTGATTTTAAACTGCAAAAATAAGTTAAATTTTGAAACTTAAAATGTTCCGGAAAGTTTATAGATGTGCACGCCTCTGCACACTAGTGTGCACGGCTGTGCATGTCATGGTGGGTCAGTCTGGTTACGAAGGAAATTCAAACAGTGTCGTCTAGACGAGCACGCCCCTGCACACTAGTGTGCACGACCGTGCATACGACTGATGTGATGGTTTTCGAGCCTGTCAGAATTACCATGAAAATTTTAATCAAATTTCTCAAAAAGTTTTACCACATTACGTTCCTAGCACTCCCCTAATCATTTTCCTAAAGTATCAGGCAAACATTCGGGCTAAAGAAGCTAGAAAACTAAGGTTTTTCTCAAGAAACTAAACTACTCAAAAACTCAAGAATCTGGACAAATCTGGGCATAAAATCACTTAAAAGTTGTTAGAGGTTGATTATACATACCTTAGATTGAAGATTCAGACTTGAAATGGTAGAAAATGGCGGATTTAAGGGGGAGGGCGATGGTTGTGCGAGTTGGGGAAAAAGAATGAGGGTTGAAAAGTCAAAAGGCTTTTAAATACCCAAACAGACACTCTTTCAGCCACTGGCGAAGCTTGGTTCTCGAATCGGGAGGGACCGGGCTCAAAATTTTTTGATCGGTAGTGGCAAATCGGCAGGGGCCGGACTCAACCCGGACTCGATTTACCTACGAAAATCGCAAATTTATACCACTGCGCCAAAAAACAGGGGGGGCCAGGGCCACCCCTGGCCCTCAACATCCTTCGCCTCTGCTTTCAGCTTGAGCACAGTCGTGCCACATGAAGTGGCACGGGCTTGCACCCCAGTAAAACTACCGTTTTTTTTTGCGTTTTTTAATTTTAAAACTGTTTTAAATGTCCGGTTTTAAAATTTGTAATTGGTTTTCTCCAAAATAACTTTTAAAACCACATTTTTAGTTCGAAAACAGTTTGAGTTTTAAATTCTTGAAAAACTTCCCCCGTCTTACTTTTAAAATGACTGATTTTTACTAAACCGTTTTTAACAAGTTTTAAATTTATAAAGTAAACGAGAATTACTTGAGAAACTAAAACCAACACATAGGCAGAGAACCTGATGTGTATAGTATAGCTTTATAGTATAGCTTTATAGGGTAAATACAGAGTATCGTATTCCAGAGAACACATTTTTCCCTACTTCACCTTTCATCATTTAACTGATCGGGTTTCTAAACGAAAAATAAAACCGAGGGGTTCTTTAGAAAAATAGTTTTAAAAAGGTTTTGGGTTTGATAAAAGAAAAAAGATAAAATAGTAAAGTTATCAAATATGTACATCTCGGGACCCTCCGTATAAGTAGTTAAATTTATTATTACAGTTAATAGTTAGGATTAATTATTTGTGAGGAGGAAAAGAGTGACCTTGAAGTGTTGACTCCTTGATAGAGAAGCGGGGTCACTAATGAGTAGAATGCAAAACCTCCCAATGCGAGTCCACATGAAGATACTCCGCCCGAGCCTCGCATATAGCCGGCTTCCCTAACCGTGGTCAAGTCTCTGATCCTCAAACTTATCTTCTTCTGGTATTGGAGGCTTCACTTCCGACCTGGAACACCGTACACTAGGGCTGTTCAAATCGCTCGCCGCTCGTGGATCGCTCGTCGCTCGTTCGGAAAATGCTCGAAAAATGCTCGCTCGATCTTCCGCTCGGTTGTATATGAGCCGATCGGCTTGGTTCAGTTTGTAAATGAGCCAAGCACGAGCAAAGGTACGCTCGGCTCGGCTCGACTCGAATAAATTTTTATTTATTTTATAATAAATATACACACAATTTTGCAGATAAATTTATGGTTTTATATATAAGATTACATTGGATTTGACTCAGTATATGTAAATAAAATATAACTAGCCCACTTAACACAATAAAAAAATTAACACTAAATTTAATAGTAAAACAATAAGTCATAAGGTGATAGTCTTGACTTCTTTATGTTAATAGTTGTACATCGCTAATTGTCGCTTGATATCACACCTACATCACAATGCAACAACTGTTGTCTGACGTAAACTCATCACCTCACCAGCCTCAATCTAAACCTCATCATTGGACATTGGGATCTCAATATTAGTGTTATCATCGGACATTTTGACCTTAGTTGTCACCCGACAATGAAAACATCGAAGGAAACGTCCAAATTTTATAATCGTTCATATTATTCTCCGCTCGATTCTCGCTCGGAAAATTTGCGCTCGAAGAATGCTCGTTCGGTTTTCGGCTCGCTTGTAAACGAGCCGCTCCGCTCGGTTCGGTTTGTAAACGAGCCAAGCACGAGCAAAGATCCGTTCGGATCGGCTCGGCTCGTGAACAGCCCTACCGTACACCTCCCTTAGCTCTCGCTTTCCTTACCGAAGGATCTCCCTTATAGCCAGCCTTACCAACAGTGTATCCCCTAAGTAGGTTAACGATCATGAAGACCGAAGGATCTCTCTTACAGTCGGATCAGAAGACATGTATCCCCAATGGCTAACGGTTTTGTATTAACGAGACCTAGAATTATAATTCTTGTTTTATTTATCTTTAAAGTGACACTTTAATATTTAGTGATCAATTAAATATAAAGTTGGTTTGATGATTGATAACTTAATTAACCCAACCCATAACCTCCCAAGCTAAATGAAATCCTTGATAAAGGTGGAACATAATCCTAAAGGTTTGCAATCCGAAGATCACTGGTGCACCCGTAAGGAATCCTCCCTTTACCAAGAAGATCATTCAGTCATCTGGTAAGTACTAGAAATGTGTCACTCAGATCTGGTCCACTTCAGAAGCTATTGTTTAGAATCTGGTTTGGATATCAGAAGCCCAAAGGACCTGTCTCACTACCGGTTTCCTCACCTTGGTTCTAGCTCGGGACTACCATAAGCTTATTAAACCTCTAGTTAGTTTATTAAGTTAGAGTTGATTTTAGGTTTATTAAGTTAAGCATCATTGGAACCTGTCACAAGATAAACAAACAAGGATTAGAAGAAGATAACACAACAAATAACTACAAATAATAAAAGTCTACAAATCGAAGTAGGTTCATCAATAATAGAATAATACAACCATATCGAATAAACAAACAAGAACATGGCTGCTCATAGACAAGCTCTCCATCTACTAATGCTATGTATCTAACAACCTCATGACCCTCGATGTTTATTGCATATGAACTACTCTACGATCCCATGCTTGGGTGTGTTAGGAGGGCCCTAGGGCCTCCCACAAGCCCCCAAGAGCTATGCAAGACTCCGTGAAGTCGACCCTAGACCAAAGGAATGAATTGGTATGGGATGTCTCAAATGGAAGGGGGTAGCTTGCTATTTATAGAGAATTCAGGTCAAGCACGGGCGTGCCAGGGGAGGGGACGGCCGTGCTCCAGCACTTCGTACGTTCTGTTGGCTGCAGTACTGCCTTGTCTGTCCTTTTTATTTGAGCATGGGCGTGCCACATGTGTGTGCACAGGCGTGGAAGGTATCTTGTCTTAGATTTCTTGTTCCCCAAGCTTGCAACTTTGTCTTCTAGTGTGTAGGGCCTCCGCGCAAGTGTGCGTGGGCGTGCTGAGTCTATCCCGGGCCCTTTTTATCACTGTTTAAGTCCCGGAAGGTCCATCAAACGTACAGGGAACATGCTGCAAGTCCCGTACCCTCAGGAATCTCTAGATTTTGCCTGAAAATCTCCTATTTCTGACTTGGAGCTACAGTTTCCTGATAAACACAAATAGGAACGAATTAAGTACCTAAAATTAACATTTTAAGTCTAATTCTATCCTATTATTGAATATGCATGTTTTATATGTTAATTATGTGATACATTAGATGTCAATATGGTCAAAAGAGCCAAAGTCATTAGAACAAGATGGTGAGTCTTGTCCCAAAAGAGCTATACTACCAGGAACATAATCATCAACAGTTTTGCTAAAATTTTGTAACCTTTTCTTTTGGTTTATTTCTCTTTCAAAAGTTAGCAATTTCCCATGTAACTTTGTTAATGATAGGGAATCAAAATATGCATTAGATTTGAGGACTATGGAGTAAGTTTCCCATTTTTTAGGTAAAGACCTTAAAAATCTATGCAACATAGATGGATTTGAGTAGGTCTGACCATTTAATTTTAACTCATATAGTAGTGTAGAAAATTATTCATATTGTTTTGTTAAAGTTTCTCCATTAACATGAGTAAAGTTTCATATTGTTGAGCTAAGATCTCTCTGGTGTTGGCAATCACCTCATCAGTTCCTCCAAACTGTTCTTTTAGACAATCCCAAAGTTCTTTTGCACTCTCACTATGTAAGAGTCCAGCATAAATTTCATTTGGGAGAGCAATTGCCAACATTGAAAAATCTTTGGCATCTAGCTCAAGTTTTAGGAAATCTTCATTTGTGTAGTCTTTTGGTTCTTTTATTTTCTGCACTTTAGTTTCTAGATCTAAACTCACTGGTTTATGGAGTCCATACATTACAGACTTCCAACAACCAGTGTTTTGTTGTGATAAAGTATGTGCCATCCTTCTTTGCCAGATATTGAATTCACCTCTCACTAGTATGGGAGGCTTATTTGCAGATCCAATATTATGAGGATCCATTTTTAAGAATATTGATTGATTAACAATTTCTTAAAGTCATGGATTTGATAAAGTGAACTTTATCCTTTTATTGAATATCAATAAGAGCCTGTGTCGGATTGTTAATTTTTTAGATTGATATTTGATCAGATAAATGAGTGCTTTGATGCCAATTGTTGGATCAGTTTCTTATGACAGTCTCTTATAGAACAATTTAAACAAAGTAAATGAGCAGCGGAATAATAAATGTTCAAAGTTAACAGTTCACTTTTAATATCAGTAAATGCTCCCCCTCAAATGATTAACCAAATTGCAATAAGTGTATATGAGATTCAAAATAGTTAATGATAAAATAGTTGTATATATTCAGATAATTCTCATACGATGGACACTGGATTTCTGATTCATATCTGTATATTCTAAGGTTGTTAAAAATAGAAGGTATGAACCCTTCTATTTATAGACTACAAAACTTACGTACGAAGCATGGTAATAATAGTATAATACTACAACGGGTTGTAGTGTTGGAACTTGTACCAAAATATCTATTAAATACAAATATAATATAATGTTGCAAAAGTCGCTAGGCGCTCCCTAGTCGGAGTCGGGAGTAATCGGGAGTTCTCGGCCTAGTCGGAGAGTACACGGGGAATACTCGGCCTAGGCCTATTGTACTCGGGCCTCGGCAACCTACCTTGTAGCGATTACTCGGGGAGTACTCGGCCTCCGAGGCCTTGTTTTACAACATTATAAACTGCTGAAGATAAAGGCGGTGGGAAGCTTATACTAGAACTGCTGATGAGTATGAAATTGCTGATGAGTAATTCTTTAGAGGTTGCTCTTTAGTAGTTGTTCTTCAGATGTTTGCCTGGTTCATCTTCAGAACTTTACTCTTCAGCACTTGTGTCTTAGCCTCAGCTCTTCATCAATACTTGTATCTTCTTCTTCAGCACTTCTTATACTTAACCAAAAGTTGCAGAGAGGATATTAGACTAAGGTTAAAATGCTTATCAATCCTCTTTGACCCAACAATGCTGATGTGGACGCTGACATGGCATGACACATCATCATCCACGTCAGCACGAGCATGCCACGTCAGCGTCCACGTCATCATCCACTAACTGAGTTAGTTCTCAGTTAACAAAGGTTCATTGTCGGCCAATACGTTGAAAGTTGGGATAGCTATTAGGAATTTTTGAAGTACAGATTATTGCCAGCAAATGGTTGAAAGTTTGGGTTATTAAAATCCAATACCCCAATCACAAAAGACGGTATCCATGAATGCATGCCCACATCATTTCCCAAGTTCTATCCATGAGTTTTAGTTACCTGAAAAACATGCACAAAAACATTGTCAACATAAAGTCGATGAGTTCACAGGTTTAAGATAGTTGAAAACATAAAGTTAATAAAATCCATGAATGACCTATCAATGTCTAGCTAAGACAAGGATATTAATGAACGATCATGAGTCCATAACCAAACCTTGACGAATTGTGCCTCACACATTGTACAATAAAGACAATGTGTCATCATATGTGAAATGCAATACAGTGGGGGTTAGAAATGAGATAACACGTGGGCTTTATGAGCACTCTCAACCCAATAGATCTATTCAAGTGTTTCATGCCTAAGTCAATAACTAATGGTAATGGTAAACTAGATAACACGAGGGCATTATGAGTACTCTAAACATATTGTCTCATGTACACAGGTCTACTACGAATTCATTCTAAACAATGTAAATAGTGCATGTCATGCCCCAAAATATAACGTTTCATGGCTAAGTCCATAACTAATGGTTACGGTAAACTAGAACACAAATCGTTTTTACAATTATGCAATAATGTGCATCTTGGACACATCACTCAATTAAATGTTTACTGTTAATCTATACCAAGACAAGTCGGATCCCCAAGCAACACTTTTATTTGGATATTGGTTATCTTCTCAGTCACTTTCGTTATCTCTCACTTTTATTTATCTTTAGTTTTATTTTATCAACTTAAACTGAGTATGAAAAGTCGTGTGTTTGGGTTCAATACTCGATACTTAGTTGTGTCTATACTATGCTCGATAGGTACACTTGCCTACTGTGTTGGTTTTAGAATGTTAAGCAATTATCATTTTATTCTATAAATTTAAAACTTGAAAAGTGTCTTACATCAAAGTTTTTGACTTATTTTCCTTTTTCATCAAGTTTTTGGCACTTCCACCGGGAACTTGCCATTTTTAAGAAAAGAAGCTTAAGTCACTGAAACCACACATACATCATCCACCCTATGCTCGAGGACATCCACGCGTCTCCATGCCTCCACTCACCCACGCTCGACCTCTGCGGGCCCACGCTCAGCCTCGTCTAGGCGTGCACGCAAGCTGGTGATGTGCTCGATGATGGTGGCCCTAGTTTGACCCTTAAAGTGCGCATCGGTATCTTGCTCATCCACTCAACCACGATGCTCTTAGATCATGTCATCATGCGTGTAGACCATGCCCCGCAAAAAATAGAGAGTGCGACACACAGGTATCGTCCCGAGACCATCGGGTGCAGGAGGGTCGACTGGGGGCTGTGAGGTATCACCATCGTTAGCAGCTATGTAAATGTCATCGTCAGAGTCCTCGTCGCTATACGCCAAGTAGCCTGCTACCGTGGGAAAGAAGGTCCGAGACGATGGGATCCAACTGCATGTCGTCGTCCATGATGTCTACGTCATCGTCCTCATCGGGCTCCGATTTAGAGAAGTAAGTGTCAACACCATCATCACTGGACGTCTCGTGAACCATGTATGAGTCATCCTCTGAATCCTAAATGATGATCGGGTGAGTAGGCGAAGTCATGATCCTGTCAAAATCCAAATGTAAACATATACATATATAAGCGTCTAGATTTCATATACTATACTCGCATGAATGCAATATGTAAAAAGAGCATGAAACTTGGGCAGTGCGTCATGATGAAAACGTATTTCATGCAATGAAAACTTTTTGTTTGGAAAATCATTGTACTTATAGTTTAGTTTTTAAAAGGAAACTAGTTCGCTACAACCTTTGCTCTGATACCAATCTTTCACACCTCGACTAGGTGGAAACACGAGGCGCAACACGAAAGGTTTTCAAGCACAAGATTCAAGCAAACATCTATAATAACATAAGCTTTGGATACCAAATTTTTAAAGAGTTTACAACCATAATTAAAATGTATTGTTGCAAAACCACATGTTCACAATTTAAATCACAAAAGACCGTATCCATGAATTCATGCCCAAATCATTTCCCAAGTTCCATCCATGACTTTTAGTTACCTGAAAAACATGCACAAAAACTTTGTCAATATAAAGTTGGTGAGTTCACAGGTTTAAGATAGTTGAAAACATGAAGTTAATGAAATCTATGAATGGCCCATCAATGTCTAGCTAAGACAATGATATTAATGAACGATCATGAGTCCATAACAAAACCTTGACGAATTGTGCCTCGCACATCATACAATAAAAGACAATGTATCATCATATATGAAATACAAGCACTCTTTTATCGTATGTATCTGGGTTAGAGTGACTAACCAAGAGTGGGGGTGTCAACCCAATAGATCTATTCAAGTGTTTCATGGCTAAGTCCATAGCTAATGGTTACGGTAAACTAGATAACACGTGGGCTTTATGAGTACTCTAAACATATTGTCACACCTAGATGGTTTGACATTTAGGTTGTTCACCTAACTTATCATGCTTATTTCTAAATGTTCTTGTTTACTGGGAAATGTTTTTGGATCCGATGAACCATTGGTGATTTGTGTATTTTAACATAATGTTAAGTTATATTTATACTACAAAAGGTCTATATTCTTAATGTTATATTCGTCACTACGCCAAAATATGGCTATGGCCACACAAAAAAAGTGTGACCATATGCCTTTCGCCACACTTTTTTTTTTCCAGCTCAAGTGTGACCATAGGTCGAGTCATCGTAGGTATCATACGACCACATTCACATTTAGTGGCCGTAGCACTTAAAAAGTGTGGCTAAAGGATACCAATATTTCTTGTTGAAATCAAGCATTCTGTCTATTAAATGTGACTAAAGGATAGTAACGGCCACATGAAATTACTCTAAGTGTGGCCATTTTAGTTATATAGTCACTAAAAGTTTTGTTTTAGCCACATCAATTAAAAACATATGTGGCTAAAATAATTGTTTTAATAAACTTTTCATTTATTAACTGTGGCTAAAGGGTAGGAATGGCAACATGAATTCAGTGTAACTGTGACCATTTCTATTATAGAGTCACATGAATTTAGTGTAAGTGTGGCCAAAAACTATTTATAGACACACAAAACAATTTTGTAATTATATGTGTGACTATATTCTAACCTTTGGTCACACGTATTTTTTTTCCTCTGACATTTGCTATTATTTCGTCACATAAAAAAAAGTGTGGCTATTGCCTAAGTTTGGTGATACATAATCTGTTTTGTCCATGGCATTTGGTATCATTCCGTCACACAAAAATAACAAATGGAGGATAGTGTGACTAATGATTATATAAAGCCACTTGAAATATTGTAATTTTATCTGTGGCTATTGTCCAACATTTGGTCACACATATTTCATTTTACTCATGTCAATTGTTATCATTCCGTCACACAAAAATAAACAATTCAGATTGTGTGGCTAATTGTTATGTAAAGCCACTTGAAATTTATAATTTTTAGTGTGACTATTATTTAACTTTTGGTCACGCATAATAGTTATGTAAAGCCATATTAAACATTATAACTTTATGTGTAGCTATTTTCTAACATTTGGTGACACATATTTTATGTGATTCTATATGGCCATTAAAAATGAGAAAACCAAATGATATTATAAAAATAATAAACCAAATTCCATACATAAGTTTCAAGCTAATATACTAAAAATCTAATTCTCAGCTGGTTTTCATCTTCTTGTTCTTTGCATGCTATTTTTTTAATCCATCTAGAGTTGTAAAACTCTTCTTTTGCTTCTTAGCGAACTTAGTTGTGGTGTTTTGTGTTTGATTGGATGGTGAATCTGGTAGCTGGAGAAACGAAAACAAGAAAACATATATAAAAATTTCTAATTTAGCTATACTTAATTAAAGATTAATTAAGAAACAAACCTTTTTGTCAGATTTGACAAGGATTTTGGCCAAGGAACAAAAGAACCTAATGCTTGGCCAACTGTTTCTACTGCCTCTGTTTGAATTGGTAAATATGATGCCTCCTTTATAGCTTCGTCAACAGAAACTCTATAGCAATTATCTTGTAATGGAACTCCATGAATGGTTTGATTTCCTATTGAATAGTAAATTGTACCATATGCCACGCGGTTGGTCACATGATAAGAATACAGAACACACTTAAATGTCTACAGAAAAAATATGGCACATTAACATGATAAAGTTAAAGTCAATATATATTTGCATTTTGCACAATACATACCTGTGGAACATTTTCTTGAGATTCCAAATGTGATGGCGTTTCAAGAAGTGGAGTCTCAAGCATAGATGAAAT
The DNA here is from genome assembly GCA_032199755.1 of Ambrosia artemisiifolia. Classification (NCBI taxonomy): domain Eukaryota; kingdom Viridiplantae; phylum Streptophyta; class Magnoliopsida; order Asterales; family Asteraceae; genus Ambrosia; species Ambrosia artemisiifolia. Next base: position 12,002,815 of record CM063528.1, on the reverse strand, counting down.
ACTTTTTTTCTAGTTTTCACACTTCCCTAAAATATTCAATTAATGACGTGGAAAATTAAGAAAAGAAATTTGTCAAATACATACCATTGTTAGCTTTTCTTGTTGCACCGCTTTAGATATGTTACTCTAAGAAGTAACTTTTGTTTGCACAACTTTACATGATGCATTAGATGTGGTAGCCTTAGTATTGTCCTTAGATCCCGGATTGTTGTCCATACAATTGACCTACAATTCAATTGATAAGGTTATGTTAGATCTACAATCATATGGAAAAATAAAAAGAAAATTATCAATTTGTTAATGTTTTTACCGTTTCTTTTTGCACCATGTGAGATGTGGTAGCATTATTAATAAGCTTAGATCCAACATTTTTATCCACATAATTTACCTACAAAATGTAACAACAAAGAGAGAAGTACAAATATTACCATTTCACTTACGTGGACATTTTTTGAAGTTGTAGCTAATATTAAGTAACATTTGATTAAAGTTAAAGCATTAATTGTTAATAATTCACTTACTTGTGTTGGTAAAGCTTTATTTACAGAAGATGCACAGCCTGGTAACACCTGTCCCTATGCAGCCAGTAAAGATAAAACTTGATTAAGTTTGTCATTTGTATCTGCCATCTGTATTGATAGGGTCTTAATTTGCTCATCCTTTTTTCCCATGCTCAAGTCTCTCTTTTTGTAGACGAAACAGAATGTGACCTATGGAGACGAAACAGAATGCGACGGACGAAACAACACGAAAGAAACGCTGCATTGTGATCAGCTGATGTCGCTGATGAACAGTGTATAGTTGAGAACAGACTGTGACCTATGGAGATGGGAGGGCCCTGATGATGGGTTGTTTACTATTGCGGACTGCAGAAACAGAATGTATACTGCTGCAGCCGCTAGTAGGAAGCATCAGATGCGGACTGCATAAACATAATGTATACTGCTGAAAGCAAACCAGTTTCGACCTGTTATCCAGTCTTGACCCATTAGGCAGCCCCTGACCCGCCCATTTTGGTGGCACTAAAACTAGAACATGAGTTGTGTTTAACAGTTATCATAGATTTACTGATTTGTGGTTCAAAAATATTGTTTTTGTGGCTGCTGTTTCAAGATATGATGCTTCTAAAATGAGTTTAAAGATCAAAACAAAAAAAATATTTTCTTGAACGAGTCCAATGTGTGCGCAAAACATAAACCTCCACCAAGAATCAAACAGAAAACCACAAGTATTACCAATTTGACATTGACATTGAGGGGCATTAGGCTATGCATTTTGTACAATGCTTGGTTTAAAACATGTAACACATTAAAAAAATCTGGACATCAACCAAGAATCAAACAGGTTGCAGCCAAATGAACCAGAGGTCGTCTGAGAATAAAGACCATCATGGGATTTCAGATTTTTGCATATATATATATATATCAGTGTATGTATCTTTTTGCAGCCAAATGAACCTATTCATGATGTTGTGTGTTCATTGCTTTACTCTTTAGATTATGAGATATACATAGTTTATTATTATTTACTCAATTAGATAAGTTATTCATCTATTCATTATTGATTATAAAACTTAAGTGATACAAGTTATGCTCATTTATGTTTTACAATTTTTAATATAATTTTATATATAATTCGAATAGCCTTGCCCTACTTGCAAATTTTTTTTGATAGATTCAGAAAGCACGCGATCCACGGATAGATTCAGAGAGCACGCGATCCCAAGTTTTATTATAATTTTATATGGTTAGGAATGTCCTGTGGGATGCGCTTAGGCGAGCTGGGATCCCCGCTAAGAAAAAACTCTTGTGAACTTCCTAACTGACCCGTTTGAAGGGAGGTCCACCCTACGCCAGATAGATGTACTCATGTTTGGTTAGACGAGTAGAAAACATGCTTGTGTGGACCTCACTAGGGTGTCTCCCTTGGTAGGTCTCCGGGAAATTGGGTTTCTGCCGGGCAAAGCGGTTCTGAAAATGGAGTCAAAGAAGGTGGTCAAGCACGAAATAGCACTGAGAATCAACATGTGTTCGTGCCCTTTGTGCGTCTTCGATACATTTGGATCCCTGGGTTTAGAAAATGAGCCCGTGCTTCAGTTATCGAGCTCGAGTCGGATCGTGAGCCTAATCTGACCCATTAATTAGATATTTTATTTAAAAAATTCAATATATATTTAAATAATAGTTACTATTTATAAAATTACCAAAAATAGCTAAATTATAAAAAAATATAATATTTATAATTAATTAATAATTAATAATATTTAAGAATCATTACTACCTTCTACTTCTCAAAGTTCCCTCCAAACTAATTCATATTCCCGCTAACTCCCCAATCCTAAATCTATCTCTTTCTCAAGACTTGTTATTATTTCATATATCCTTCGATCTTAATTCTGAATCATGACTACAGGCATCACCCCTTGAAGTCCTTCGACTACAGGCACAACCAATCAACCACTCGAGTCATGTTTCAATCGACCTTGGTATGTAATATTTGACTGTTGTTTTTGAAAATTTTTATTCTTCACTAATGAAAATCCATTTTTTAATAATAGTATAATCTAGTAGATTTTAGTTGTATACTTCTAAATAGTGAATGATGATGATGAACTGCAAACTAACATTTGCATTTGCTAAAATACAAACGAATTAGAACTGATATTAAAACAACCAAATTTAAGTACCATTTTGTAAAAAATAGCAAGTGCTGGACCAAAAAAATTAAGCACACATAGTATGTTTTAGCAGGCTGCCTACACTCATAATAGTTGTTTGTAGGATTACTATTATTATTTTATAGTTCAAGAACATGGTGGCATACACAAAGATGTCTCGCACCATTTGAAAGTAACAATTTTCGACATTAACAGCTTTCACTAAGAAAATCCTACCTGGATCTTAATTAGGTTCTCAAATACTTGTGAAGTTTTAGCACAAGTGAAGTAAATAACCAAAGGAAGCTGAACAGAACCCACTGAGGGTAAATGCAGGGTAAGAGACATTGTGCAGAATACGCTAGAGGATCCGGTTATGATTTTAACCCATTTAGGCATTTACTTAAAAATGAGTCCTATGGTTTATCTCTAGGGGGTTAAATAAAAATATAACTAAAAGAGAAATGAAACAAATGGGTCGACGGGTCACAGGTTGAAATGACCCAATAGTATTTTTTGTTTTAATGTTCGTTGCTGCGTAAAACATTCGATATAAAAACAAATATATTATTTAGTCTTTGTAATCATATGTAATGTTATACTGTTTATAAAACGGACAAAAACGTTTGTGGGTCAACCCAGCTTGGCTCATTACACATTCTGTTTAGAGCCACCTATAGAATCTAGTGACTAGATTACTGTCAAGAGAACAAACCAATGTGGCTACCTTTTTCATCTTCGTATTCTAACAAGACCCAAGCTGGACATTTCCCTTGTGGGTCGCTGTGGAAAAGCTTTGCCACATCAACACTAAGTTTACGACAAATCTTATTGTTACATTACGATATTGGACAACATATTTCTATGGTATTAGTTGGTGGGATGGTATCTTTATTCTATCTTGAATACACAAATAGACTTGTATATACAACATCATAATTAGAATCCTATACAATTATGTCTGCAAAATCCCACACTGCTCTTTGACTTTTGTGAGTCAAAGTTAATGAAATTGAACAGATTCAAAATTTGCCATGGCCTTTTGTTCATTTTCTTGGTGCTATCACACTTCTAATCTGGATTGTCCAATGCATTGGTTATATAACAATTTCATTATCAAGGCATCCAAGAATTTGACACTTAAAATCTCAATTGGGTGATAAAGGCACCGAACTTCCATAATTTCCTGACTTGTATATTAACGATTCGGGGCCTTCAGATAATTGCAAACAATCTTATAAGCCCCACCATATTAATTACAGCTGAACAAACATATTGAACAGGCTGCTCAAAAACAAGTTAACATGTATTGACCTTTGGTGAATATCCCGTACACAGTACATCAGCACCTATCAATCATAACATAAGCATACATCAAATAAATTGTGTGCGGTCACATATCAAGGCAAATAATTTGGAATGAAAAGGTTACAAATTCAACATAATTTTGCAACTTGTTATAGAAAGGGTTGCATTAGATCTTCTAATGCAACCTTTATGTTCAACTATGTTGCATTAGAGTTAAATGCAACTCATTTGAAAAAAGTTGCTTCTAAAATGTTGCATTAGACCTATTTTCTAATAGTGGGAGATCGAGAGTGATCAGGTCATTTGGAAAACAGAGTTTTGAATCGCCATTAGACAGCCACACATACAAATCTTAAAGTGTTCATTTATTACTTTTAGCCACACATAAAAATTTTAAGGGGGTCCATTTATTACTTTTAGCCACACGTAAAACATTTTACTATAACCATTTATCACTTTTAGCCACACATAAATTCAAACAAATACCAATATGGCAGTTGGTCACATTTAGCCACACTTTTTTAGCGTGACTAACAAATGTCACAGTTTTTTCTTGAAGTGTGGCTAAATATTTTGAAATGATATGTTTTTGGTCACATGAAACAAATATTGTGGCTGTAGATCATATTTAGCCACACTTTTAAAGTATGGCTACTAAATGACACATTTTTTCCCGTGAAGTGTGGCTAAAGGTTTCGAAAAGATGTGTTTTTGGTCACATGAATTAAAAAACAAACAAATATTGTGGCCATAGATCAAATTTTGCTACACTTTTCTAGTGTGGCTAGAAAATGTCACATTTTTTCCCAAAAGTGTGGCTAAAATTTTTGAAACAATATACAATAGTCACATGAGTAAATAAAATGTATGGCTAAAAGTAGGCTAGAAGGTTTAGAAATGTAATTAATGACTTTTAGCCACACATATAATCGAAAGTGTGGCAGGACAGTTTTAGGAAAAGTGTGGCCATAAGTCTATTTTGGTGTAGTGCGTGTACTCATTCATATACATACATATATATATATATATAATATATACGCACAACACACACTCACAACACATACATATTTATACATATATACACACGCATAACACATATATACCTATATATACACACGCGCGACACACACAATACATACACATACATATCTATGATGAAATACACACAACACATACACACACACACATATATATATATATATATATATATATACACATGCATAACACATACATATCTATATACATACACACGGCACACACACATACAACACATACATATCCATATATACATTCTAGACGCACATACACAACACATACATATATATACACATTATACACGCACACATATACATATCATACAAGCATTCACATATATTTTGCCTTATCCTTGTTAGTTTATTTGTTTCTAACTTGTTGAAAGATGATTTATAAACTTGGATAAACAATATAGTTTAGAATATAGGAAATAACAAAGTTAGGTTGAGTTACATACCAGTTAATCTTGGAATCGATGGTTGGGACATGCAAATGGGTGTTGAGTGAGTGGTATAGTGAGCCGAGAGCTAGAGAGGTTTGTGTGTTAGTGAGTTGGAAATGAGACTGAGAGGTGTGAATCAACAATTGAGTTTGTTGCTCCTCCCTTAGGTATATATAGAAATCGAGAGGGAGAGAGAGACGATAGAGAGAGAGACGAGAGAGAGAGAGAGAGAGGGAGAGAGAGAGAGAGAGAGAGGTGGAGGGAGGATGCTCAAAGTGGAAAGTCAACTATTATGGTTTGGAAGATTAGAGAATATTTCCTTACTGGTGATAAGTCTAAGGGTGATCCTCTTTCCATAATGTGACTTAGCTTGGTGATTTGATTAGTCTTAATATCTTTAAAGTGGATTTGCATGGGAATGGAGTATGGTAAGGGGTGGCGACAATTTCAATGGGACAAGAGGAAGGAGAGTGTTGATTAGGATAGGTAATCTACCATTGATTTATGTGACTTAAGAAATCTTGGCATTTTAGTTACGAATCATCATTATGTTTTAGATTCTCCATACTAGTTGACTAAACATCTTGATTAGACTCAACATGGGTTAATGAGATCATGATATGGAGGGATCAAGGGACAATAGATGATGATGGTGAATTGGATAGTGCTTTGGGCTGAAAATAAAAAGGAAAAAGGAAGGAGGGAACGCAGCGATGGTGTGGTAGTGTGGTGTGGTGTTTTAAGTAAAACTCTTGTGTGGAAACTTGTGAGGTTAAAGTTAATTACCATTTTAGTGTAGTGTTATTTCAAGGTTTTGATTTGTTTAATGAAAGGGAGACAATTAGCATGATTCTGACACCAAGGGATGTGATTGTTCATGTTATCTTATTTCCTAGATTGCACATGCATGCGCGCGCACACACACACACATATATATACCATACGTATATAGATATATACATATGTGTAGATGATATGTATTTTTGGGCGTTGACTAGAGTTCCAATGTTTATGTACATATATGTATATGTTTACAAATAGACATATGTATAAGTTTGTTGTAAAAAAAAGAATGTTACTAGAGTTTAAACTTGTATCACTAATGATTGATAATTCGGTTATCTGTGGGATCAATTGCACTAGTTCGGGCCTTGCTAGACTTTCGGTGGACATTATCGCATAAAATAGTGTCTAATGCATGCAACAATTAAGATAATGACTTGACTAGTAAGTGTACGGATTTGACCTGGTAAGTTGGCGGGTGTCACACCTGGCCCAACGTGGAGTGTTATTTCAAAAATATCATATTAATTAATAACCACTAGCCCATGCACTTGGGCCATGACCGTTTATATAGGACCAGTTTCTTTAAAAAATTTATAATTTGGAAACGAGCGGGTGGGTCTACTTTGGGTTACGGTTTTTCTTTCTTTCTTTTTTTTTACCCAGGCCGGGTCAGGGAGTTGGTGATTATGTCATTCATCAAATGCCAAAAAATAGCTTCCATTTGACGTTCCTATACAAATTGTATTTTACAATAGCCAGTGCGTCAGAAAAATATAACATTGTCCATAACGTTGGGTGCCCTTACCTTCCGGCCCTTCTCGCCTTCTTCTGCAACAAGCGTTAAACATATGGTCCCATCTTCCCTCTCATAACCACCCTTTTCTTCCCTTCTTCCACGCCCTTAACTTCTGATTTTCCCTTCAAAGTTTTGTTAGACCTTACGGAAGGCTAGTGGTACTTGTCCAGACACGAGTACAATCTATCACCGTAAACGAATAGTCAGAACAAACCATACAAACTCGTGCTTGTGTGATTAGTATAAGAGGCAACTAAACCATCAATATTTTCGCCAATTATAAAATGGTTAGGGTTGGTTCTGTTGCTTAAGAGCCATGTTACCTCAAGAATAGAGTGGTGTACACCACATTCTCCTTGTGTCAAATCTTAAGAAGTGTTTGCCCGATTATACACTAATATGAGGTGATCAATGAAAATCTTCACTTCGTCGAGAAAACGATTCAAGTCATGGACTTGAAGTCCAGAAGCTTATACGAAGCCGAGTTAAGCTTGTTAAATTCGTATTCCAAGCGCTGACCTGGGTACACTTGGGAACGTGAGGAACAAATGAACCTCGAGAACCCTTCCTTGTTAGAGAAGACTCTAGTTATAGATAACTCGAACTGAATTTCACGGACCTAATTATTTTTAATAGGTGAGAATGTGAACACGTGCCTTAGCCACGACCATCAACATTAGTTTGTTTATTCTTGCAGCCAAGAAGTGTAAAAAAAAAAAGATCTTGTAGAAGACTCTTCGTTTTGAAGATCTAGTCAATGATCGTACAAGAAAACGCGGTATGAGTTCTCGTTAAAGACAACGATTTAAATTAGTTTATTTACATAATATTTACATAAACTTGTATTTTTATATTATTTTTTGTTTGGATTTGTAAACGGTTCATGTACTATTTTTTTCCCAAATGTATAAAGAGAATATCTTTATTAATTTTATTAATGTACTTTTATTAGAATTGTGATCCATATCCTACAAAAATCTTCTCATGTCTTGATTTTCAACTACTCCAACATAAGATGATAATAAGCCCATGAACCACCTTAGCCTCTTCCCTAAACATGGAAACATATCAAATTACAAGATATCTCTATAAGAAATGGCGAATATGGGAGGCAAGACACAAAGCACATAAATGTTGCTCCACACTACCGTCGCCACCAAGCAACCTGTAAAGATATGATCAACCGAATCCGGACCCTCATTGCAAAAAACACAAACATCTGACCCACCAAAATTTTCTCCTACTCAGTGGTGTCATAGTAGGAAGTCGATTAAGTTTTGCTCTCAAGGTAAAAATGTTGTATCTAGCCAAGATCCATTTACACCACCTCAAAACGAAATTCTGACTGTAGTCTTCACTTCCAACGAGCAACTTTTTGAATGACTCTACCTAAAAGCTCCCCAAATCATCTCCTAAATAGATCCATCCGTCCTTAAAACTAGAGAAAGCAACCAGTCTGAAATATAATCGATGTCGTCTGCCACTCTGCAGCCTCTGCATCCTAAAAGCCTCTCATTACACCTCCATTTCCACGAAATACTTTTCCCACCATATCATAACAATCCTTAAATTTACACATCTTCATTTATTGTAATAAGAAAACATTCAGCCATAAATCTTTGAGTGGTTCGATAGCCACCCATGGATCTATTCAGAAATGAATTCTCTCCCCATTGCCCACCTTACCTTCAATAAACTTAAGATTTTGACGCCTCCAATACCCAGTCTCGTTTCCAGCCTGATAATGGAGTTTCAATGACCTGAGATGGCCTTGTTGCAGGGCAGAATCGACCAACATCTAGAATTAGGAGAGGGGTAGCACTACAAAAAAACTGATCAGTAGGGACTAAAGTATTAGAGACTGATATTTTTGTCTCAAATACATTGTATATGGGACTGACTTTTCAGTCGTTAGTAGCATTAGGACTGATTTTTACGCAACATATTATAGCGACTAATAATAAGTCGCTAATAGTTAGGCACCTTATTTCAGACTAAATTTCAGTCACAAATATGTGTGCGTCAAATAGCTCTTTGGAGGGAAACTTACTGGCTACTAAATTTCAGTCTCAAATATATTTTCTCTATAATAAAAAATAGTGCAAATGTGTTTGAGACTAATCTTTAGTCTCTCGTATAAAAGAAATGTATTAAGGACTGAAAATTAGTGCGTAATATCTATGTTACCTTATTAAGGAGGAGAGATAGCTACAAAGGTAATTTTACACTAATTTTAAGATGAGAGTTATAAAGGCTCTTCACAAATGAGTAACATTTGGCCATTTTCTTCCATTTATACCCCTTGTGTACAACATGTAAAGCCTATTGTATATATAAGTAATACACATCTTTATCCCCCTCTATGTGTAACCCCCTCCTTAAATTCACAATAATAAAAGAGAAATAAAACCTCTTATCTATGCTCCGGCTTGAAAATTAATATCCAAAAATCGCAGCTTTATGGGGTGGGTGTATCAGTTACCGAAGTGAATAGTATGGCTGATCTGCTCGGGTGTAAGGCTGGGAGTTTGCCGTTTCCATACTTAGGTATCAAAGTTGGAGCGAATATGAACCGTCTAATTCATTGAGAGCCTGTTTTGGACTCGATGAGAGGTAGACTACAATCTTGGAAGGCTAAAGTGCTATCTATAGGGGGTCGTCTAACTTTGATTAAGGCGGTGCTTGCAAGCTTACCGGTGTATTATCTTTCGCTTTATAAAGCTCCGGTGGCGGTTACTGAAGAGATTGAAAGAATGATGCGGAAGTTTTTGTGGTTAGGTGGGAAAGAAGGAAGAGGAGTGTATTGGGTTTCTTGGGAGAAGGTTACTAAACCAAAAAGGCTTGGGGGTTTAGGCATTTCTAAAATGAGTGAAGTGAACTCGGCACTCCTTGTCAAGTGGGCTTGGCGATTCAAATGTGAATACGAAGGGCTGTGGAGAAGAGTGATTATGAGCATTCATGGAGGGCGAAATAAATGGTCTTTTTTACCGATTAAAAAAGCTCTTTCAGGTTGTTGGAAAACTATTGTTGGGTTCTTAGATAAAATGCGGATCAATGGGCAGCCTTTAAATGCTTTTTTGAACTGTAAGATTGGGGATGGGAAGAAAATAAGCTTTTGGAAGGACGTTTGGTTCGGAGACAAGCCTTTGATGCTCAGGTGGCCGAATCTGTTAGCAACGGATAATAGGAAAAATGTTGTTGTTGCGAACAGACTGAAACAGAGGGCAGGGCTGATGGTTTTGGACGAGAAATGGGATCTTAATGGAGTTACTGTGGCTGCAATTTTGGAGATACAAGACGTTTATTGGATGTTGTCTCAGGTTAGTCTTAAAGATGTCGAAGACAAGTGGTATTGGGGGTTGAAGGGGGATCAGAACTTCATTGTTACTGCTGTAAAAGATATTATGCGAAAGGATGATACTTCACAGTCAACGCAGCGTATGAAATGGATTAGTTGGGCTCCTCTTAAAGTTAATATTCTGTTATGGAGAATAGAACTGGACAGAGTTCCGACTAGATTGGCCTTGGTTAAGAGGAATATTCGGATCATGGATACGTCGTGCCCTCTGTGTAATGTCGATACGGAATCGTCCTCTCATTTATTTATCTCCTGCAGGTTTACTTATGGCATATGGAGTAAGGTGTGGTCTTGGTGCAAGTTGGTTCCTACTTGTCTTAACACGATTGAGGAGCTACTGATTTGGGTGCATTCGATTAAGTTATCGGCTTGGGGGAAGAAAATCATCCGGGGTATAGTTATGGTTACTTGTTGGGCTGTGTGGAAGGAGAGAAACAAGAAGGTGTTCCATGATTCTTCTCCTAAGGTGGTGAAGGTGGTAGTGACAGTGAAATCGTTATCTTACCTTGGGCTTAAACATAGATCTAGATATGTGAATATTGAGTGGAATGAGTGGGTCAAATACCCATTGTATATATTGTAACTTGGTTTTAAGGGTGGTCCCTGTTTTGTGACCATTCCTCGTTTTTGAATGAAGTTTTAGTTTCAAAAAAAAAATTAAAACACACTGTAAATCTATATTATATTGTATCAAATAATACATGCGGAGAAGATGTCACTCATCAGCTAATTAAAGAAAACTTGCATGAAACTCCTACTTAATGGAGGATGGGTGGAAGCCAAGGGGCCTCGATATTGCCTTTCAATTGAGAACAAGGTACATTATCGCTATTTTCTTAAAAATTAAAATTATAGTCACCATAATTTCATAGTTTCGTCTTCCATCAACTTTTTACATGAATCAATTCCAAGATAAGGACTCTCATCTATATTATATTACATCAAATAATACATGCGGAGAAGATTTACCACAAAGATCTTGTGCAGGAACAAGATGGAAACAACATGTGGTTTACAAACCCTTTCATCAAGGTAAAATTTAATTCATTTTAGGTGATTAAAGGACTGAAATAAGTTTTCTGGAGAAAAAAAATGGGTTGCTTGGACAAATTTTGGTTGTAGATTGTTTAGGTAGAAGGTAGAATCTGTGTCCATTTCTAATTTTTTTAACATTCTTCTAACGAATTCCTATGCTTCCATGAAGCGCAGGCGTGTCCAAATAAATAGTAAGCAACAAAAAAAAAAACGGATGAATCATGGTGGCTATTCTTTTCTTGATATATGCCGCTGCATGAAGGTATGAAATCATCACTTGGTTTGTTTTTCATATTGAATGGTCATGTGCGCGGGGCTTCCAAGTAACAAAGATATGATACATGTCGCCACTGAAACATGTTTTTTTAAATTATTAGGTGAATTTTATCAAAATCCTTTTTTCCTTAATTTTTTTCTTATTAAAGTAAACGATATTCAGTCTTGAATGCCTATTGATATAGGAAATAATTAGTGACTAATTTTCAGTCTCCAATTATGTTAATCAAGTTCTCCCAATTGTGAAGTTAGGGTGGTGGAAGTGATTAGGGCACCTTACGAGGGTACGATTGTTTCTCACTTTTTATATGCAGATGATGCCTCGGTATTATGAGAGTGGTCGAGTGCTAATATCAAGAATGTTTCAAGACTTTATAGATGCTTCTACTTATGTTCGAGGCTTAGTAATAATTTGCATAAATCTTTCCTATACGCGGTTAGAGCAAAGCCCTGCTTGCGGTGTGCGCATATAATGTCCATATGTGTGGGCACTGGGGGTAAAAATAAAAGTGTACTAATTTTAACATTATTTTACTAATTTTTTGAACATAACGTAAAAAATGGAGCACGAATAATCATGCATCATGTGGTGGTATTGATAGCCAAAAGACAAAGGGATACATGCACCAGTCGGGCTTGTCTCAATTGCTAAGTGTTATGTGCCTTATGTCCAAGGCTTGATACAACACCACTATCGAGCTGGGGTCTCACTGGAAGCAACCACTCCATTCCAACAGGGTAGAGGTAAGGATGTATACATCTTACCATCCTCGGACCCTATCTTAGCTTTGCTATTGGTGGGATTAACTGAGTATGATGGCGATGATGACACGAGGTTGGGGTAAACAGCAATGATGTTATGGTTTTCGCTTCAGTTTTAGATTGTCAAATTGGTAAGAATCTGTTTCGTTAATTGGGTATATCGGGGGAACTAACATGAATATAGTCATCAATGAGAAAGTTATTTTTTACATGTTTGAACACCAGTTATCCTCTTGGAAAGCTTATGCTTCTTGAATTGATCGGAGGGTCACTTTTATAAAAACGGTGCTTGAGCGTCATTCGTCTATTACTTCTCCCTTATTTTGGCTGGTGATATGCATACAATCATACATAATATTTATATCAAAATATGCTCATTTTTTCTATGATTTTTTGGAATTTATATGAAATAAGCTTAATGTAGTTTATTTTTTACTTTCAAGGCAAATTGGGCCCAAAACGAACAAACAAGTGATTCTGGATGAAAAACTGAAGACTTGCTGATCCGGATTCGAGACATGCCTTGTCCTCCAACCACGGGTTGTGCCTCGGCCACTAAACGACAAAATAGATATTTCAAGGATTTGCAAGATCTGGTGGGGCCTACAAGAGTTAACCATGGGTCGTGCCTCAGTACCATGCCCCGTGCCTCGATCTAGTCAGATTCTCTGAGATTTGGCCGGGCGCGGGTCGTGCCTTGTGTCTATAAAAAGCAGCTTCCTTATCCATTTTCATTTACTACAATATACTTTACTTCTACCAACTCTCTTTAAGCTTTATAACCTTTAAAACCTATAAGAACTACATTAAATCTTTCTCAATGTTGTGATGATTTATATAATCTTTCCAAGTTTGTTAAATTCCATCTTTAAAGCTATGAGCGGCTAAGGTTCTTAAGGGTGTTTGGGGATCTAAACCCCTTGATTGGGAGTTAACAAAACTAAGCTATGGATTAAAAAATAGGTGTGTGTGTATGTGTGTGTTGAATAACTTTAAGTAGTAAATACCATATTGAAAGATAGTTTTCCAAATCCTCAAAATTTTATCATCAACATTGTGTTTTGTTAGTTTAAAACATTCATATTATCTATGTCTATGTAGAACCAACATGTTAATTGCTTTAATAGAGGGTTAGAGTTTATGGTTCGAGACTGTGGGTTGGTAACTCTTGCCTTCGCGAGGATATAGGATCAAAATGCCCAAAGGACTTTGTTTACTAAGGATTAAAATTAACTTTTTAATACGAAATCTCGATGTTGAAAGGTTTCCCTGCTGATTCTGTTAACAAGTTGAGTGAGATAAATCCCATATGACTATTTTCTATTTAAATATGAAAGTTATCCAATGGTCGAGTAGTTTCCTTGGTGATTATGTTAACGAGCTGGAACTTAATCTGACCATATAGAGGGTTTCCATGATGCACCTGCTCCAATATGGTTAAGTGTAAAACGAACCCTATAAAAGAGTTCACTAGTGCATGCATTGACATATACAACTTCTTACTAATAAAGTAAGCTCTCCTTATCCATATTAAGGTTTAGTTAACAAAGTATCAAAGTTAATAAAAAAGCTCAAACACCCCTTTTCTTAAATTTAGTTATAAAACTTATTTTTATTATTATTTTATGTTTTATTTTACCATCCTTACAAAAATCATCATTTATGGCTTGACTAGACGTCTACAACATTACGGCACTAAAATCTCGTGTATCCTTGAATCATCCTAATATCTTACCCTTAATGTATTGCGTAAATGATGGGTACACTTGCCCTCACGCGAAATAAAGACTGACAATATCATATTGTGTTTCATAAATTTAAAACTTGAACCAATGTAAAAACTGGTGAAAATATATTGTTTTATATACACTCTAATTCACGTCAACTGGGTCGAGTAATAATAAAAAGATGCACTTGATGGCCTTGGAGAGAGTTACTACTCCAGAAAAGAAGGGTGGTTTAGGCATTTGCAAATTAAAAGATATCAACAATGCGCTCCTTCCTAAATGGGTTTGGAGGTATAGGATAGAAGATATTAGCGCTTGGAGAAGAGTGGACAATAAAATGCAGTTGACTAACAACATCCACATGTGTTTCTACGTCTTTGTCCTTATAACTTTAGCTTATATTATCCCTACAATTTGTTATATTACAAAAGCATAAATATCTTATTCCTCGTTTCTGTTCTTCATTAAAATTGTTTCTTATCTATGAGATCTAGGGGGTGTTCAAAACTGCCCGAATTTTTTTATAGCTAGTTTCACTATCCAAAATTTCAGATATTCGATCGGATAGTGAATCGAATATCCGAATGTCCAATTTTTATTTTGTGTTTACTTGAAACCGGATATTTCGAATATTTTGGATATTCGTTAAAAAACAAATTATTATTTTTTGCATATTTCAGATGTCCGAAAATTTTAAAATCCCTATCTTAATCCGAAAATTCAGATATCAGAATTTTGGATATCCAAAATTTCAAATAGTGCAGATTCGGATATCGGATATTCGGATTTGGATATTTTTAACTCCTCTAATGAGCTCCTATGGCTAGGTAATTGTAGTGGAGTTGTTTTAAACGGATACCAAACTTAATCCGAATTAACCCAAATCGACTAAGTTGAAACCCGATCCCAAAACTCGAAGGTAGTACTGGTTTGTTAACTGTGTTAAAAAAAGGTTAATCAAGTTAACCCGATAAACCGAATTTACATTAAAAATTTTTGCCAATGATAAACCGAATTTGCATAAACAATCAACTAGAAAAGCCTAGTTTTCCTCCTATATGTTTTGTTTTCTTGTGAACATGATGTTTTGTATGTATGTATGCATGTATGTATATCTTCCTCACATGTATATTAATAGTAAAGGTTCGGTTTGGTTGGTATGTTTTGACGTTTTCTTCTTTGTTTATATGATTTGGTTTTGTGCTTCTTTTATTTGACGTTTTTAGTCAATATACGTGTTAACAACATGCATTTGAGTAAACGATCACATTGGGAGTGATTTATTTGACATTTTGTGCTTAGTGTATCTAATAAATACCACATCTATAATCTATAATCTATAATCTATAATCTATAATCTATAATCTATAATCTATAATCTATAATACATTATACATACATTATAAATTATAAAGGAGGAGTGATGTACCATATTGGAATTTTGACATGAGTACAATTTTTAAAGCAACAAGTACAACATATTTAAGCATGAAACTTAAGGGTATAATGGGGATAGTTGTGACAATTAAGACACTTAAAGGGGTAATGTAGACATTTCACTCACCTCATTCTTTACAATGTTAAAACAATTTTACAATACTACCCTTCATTTCTCATCCCTGCCCCCAATGATCGTTTGCCTTCTTCAGATATTAAACCTATCATAATATCCCACCATTAAACCTATCATAATATCCCTAGGAGTTACAGAATTCGCTCAACAACAAAACCGCCCTTTTCAATTATTCACTTAAGTTATTCAATATTCAATTCCTCCTTCCTCGAATCAGGCTTCATTCTCAACGCTACCGGAGCCACGCCCTACTTCCTCGTCTCTCCCTTTTCTGGTACTTTCTGTGATATGTTACAATGGTTGTCACTTGTATTAGGGGATTTATTAATCGACATATTAGTGATGTTTATGTTGTTTTTTTTTTTATCAATTGACAGTTTTTGTTGATTGTATATATGGATCCTCATTGGTTTTCTACTTATGTGAAGTGAAATAGATTGATCAAAGTTTTAGTAATTAGTATGATTCTTTGATGATCGGATGGATGACCAATATAATATATTTGTATTTTGATGAGCAAAACTCAACAGATGCTTTTCATAAGCATTTTAATGGAAGGTGCTTCTCATCTGTGGAGGTTTTCTTATTAAGTAATCATTGTTTTTCCTGGTATTTTGTGGTTTAAATATAGTTTATTATTCTGATATCCTTGTTAATTGTTGTGTTTACAGCGACTGTTAAGCATCCTCAGCTACTGTTGCTGGCACATATGCAAAACCACAACAATCAATGATGTTGTTGAGGCAGTCGTTCAATAAGTGTTCAAACATTATTCCATTCAAAAATTACTTTTATGTTAGTATTTTCCTTTTTTAACATTATATTTATGTTTGTTTCATTGATTGTTGCAGCTACTGGTAGAATTAATCTCAAAATGGCAGATTGTGTGGAATTTGAATCACAGATATGAAGCATAATCATTTTCATAAGTTAGTCTTTATGCTACATGGTTACCATTAGAGTCCACTGGATTGGGTATGTTATTTTGTTTTTGTTCATTGTTTGAAGCTCCTTTTGCAGTGTTATAATTTTCATAATTTAGGTTCTAAAGATAAAGTGAACTACATATTTAGCATTAGGGCCTGGTCATCTGGTGGGTTGGGTAAACCAAATTGTTTTGTTCAAAATTTATGTGTGAAACACAATACAAAAAATATAGTGTACACTAATAATTCATGCTTTAGACCTACTTTATTGTTAATTTGATGCGTTACTAATTTGACCTGTTATAAGTAACACATTACTTAAATCATTTTCCATGCTTTTTAAAAGAGTTATTTATATATATGTGTGTACACGCGCTTGATTTCGAATTCATATTATAAAAACAATTTCTTGTTTAATGTGGGTGAAGATGCCCGGAGGCAAACCTCTTATGGATCTCGTTGTTGTTGACTGGTTAAAGACACCAAACGAATGGACCATGTTGCTAGACGTGTTGGTTGTGCTGCACAAGTAGGTTTTTGGACTAATTTAACTCTCTTATGGAAAAATTAAAAATACCAAATTTGAATGATTAATGAATGCTTGAAGTTTGGCATTAAGCTTGTTTTAAATAAAGTAGATATTGTAGGAATGGATAAATAAAGCATATTGTAGTATTCAAAGTCTTGCAGGCTTACAATTTATGATCCTGCTACTGTTGTATATACTATACAGATGACCCATAACTTTACCAATTCAAGTGATTGAATGCTTATTTGAAGAAGCTCTGCAAATGAATCGTCTGGACTTCAATTCATCCTCTTAAATCCCCCTTTCGTTTCCACTCCACCCTTGGTTAAGAAGTCCGCAAGAGACACAATTGAACAAAGATGGTGCTGCCAATATTAGCCGTTTTCTCCTCACCACCCGTATGTCACAACTGTCTCTCCATCGTACGTTAGGTAATACTGAATTCTATCCCTTCGGTTCCTTTTGGTAACTTTTTCTCTCCCTTTTTGTAAGTGTTGATTTATATGAAATTAGGGTTGACATTCGAAAGAAAATCATCTTTATAAAATGGTACGCCTTTTCCATAGAAGTTATGAGTTTTCATAAATGATTAGTCTGATTATATATATGTTTTTTGGGGGGGCTTTCACACACGTATTATTGTTGTAGGTGAGAACTGCTAATCATTTTTTGAGCCTCCTAATGTTTCTTTTTCTGTTCTGCTGCCTTAAAGAGGACATCAATAAGAAAGAAAAAAAGGAAAACAATGATAGATGTTCATACCACAAACTCAAGGTATTAATTAAGACCCATTTACAAATATGCTGACTTGGATTGTTTATATCTTAAAAGGTTGGGTCAATTCAACCAAATAAAAATTGTTATATTCAAAATTTTGACACGCAATTAAGTCCTTTACCATTTGCTCTTATCTTTGCTCACTGCCTGGATGCTTTAGCTGTTTCACTCATGTGATTTGATCAATTTACTTCATTTATGATATTTCTTTATGAAAATGAAGATGGCAATTTCAATACCAATGGTATGTATTTGGATGATTGTAATGTCTTAACTCATTTACTAAACGACACTATTGTTATTTTAGGATTTTACATTTGTCATTATATTTGATAAGTTCATATTTTACAAAAATTTATAGAAAACACCCGAACATATGTGACAATCCAACCTAAAGCAAAAACATACACGTTTAGCGAACAGAGTAGAAATGTGATACTATGCTGCTATTTGATTGTTAGCGCCTAAAAAGCGAGGAAATAGTGAGGAAATAGATGTGTTTTAATAAATACAAGTAGCGAAACAAGAGTGAACATTTATGTTTGACCTGAAAGCAAGGAAATAGTGAGGAAATAGGTTTGTTTTAATAAATATAAGTAGCGAAACAAGAGTGAACATTTATGTTTGACCCGTCCATCTTGCTACCTCTACCGTTTTGTTTACATTTATCGACTTCTTTCACTTTATGACTCTCCAGTTTAAAAAAATGATAAATAAAAGTAGATGTCGAACATGCACTTTTACATTTCTCCATATGGTGTCAACTCACGTTTGTGTTGTGCAAATGGCATCAACCATCATATTTAAGCTTGAATTTGCATATACTAAAGGTTTACAGGAAATGTTTTAAAGGGTATCCATGTTTTAAATATTCACAAATAATTACTGCATTCAAAGTTTTGAATTCCCTTCTTATTTCCCATCTCATATGTGAAATTGTTGCAGCTATGTCTAAATTAACAAAATAACAAAGGCTATGTTCTGGGAACTTTTGGTGATTTATAATGATAAGCTGAATGAAGCAGGTGCTTCAATATACAAAAAAGTCAACTTCCAGTGAATGTGATGAAAAGAAACAATATAATGATCCTCCTATATGCCGAAGCAACGATGATCTGGATGTAATCTGGTAAAGGTTTTAAACTTTTTTGACATGTTTAGGAAAGGAAAACAATCCATTTTTTGTGCGTGTTGTAATGGGTCAGGTCGGTTGGGTTGCCCCATAAACACGTTTTCTCTTTTTTTATTGTTTTTAGCAAAATATCAAATATGATTTAAAAACATTGTTGGTACAGTATTAAAAAGCCATGCTAAATTTAAGATCATGGAGTTTTGGTGTCAGTTAGAAGTAAGTATTGATATATTGGAAACTGATGCATGTATTCGGTCTTCTACTTCCTGGCACATAATAAACTACATTTTTGTTAATCTCGTGTTATGATTATCGTCTGAATTAAATTCGCCATGTTTATGGTATTCGTAGCACATATAATCATATATGTAGATTATAGGGGTTTTTTACGAAAGCTGAACATGGTTGGGGTAAGCAATAGCCAATAGCCATTAAAGTCAAAAGTGGGATTAGAAGTAAAAAATGTAAAAGGGTATTGGCCTGGAGTATAAAAAATTGCATGGTGTAGGGTATTTTTTAGCCGGCCTTTTCAATATAAGTACTGCCTGAAGAAAAAAAAAAATGCAAGTTTTCATATATTTTTTTAGCATTTTAGTCCATTGTCTTTAAGAATAACCAAAGCGAAAACAATTCGCCCAAATTATTACATTTTAACTAACAGTCAAAACGACTAAGTTCTAAAACCGATAACCCGAATTGTTGGTTTCGGTTTTCGAAACAGATAGATTATAAAACTTCATTGAACTGACCCTTCCGCACCCCTATAAATCACCAATCTAAGTCGTGTATTCCGTCGCATCGCGCGGGCACCCCTATTAGAGCCGCCCTTGTGAATTGATATATTAGTTGTCTTAGCAAATTAGTATTAAATACAAATTACCCGCGGCAACGCGCGGGCATTCACACTAGTTAAGTTAAATTGTAGAGTATGTGTTACAACTTGTACTTGCAAACCCGTACACCGACCCATTTTTCAAATTAGAGGGTTTAAGGGTCAATCTTGAACTAATCCAGTATATCCTCCGGGAGTTAGAAGCGAGCAGTTACCTGCCAACCAAATAGCCTGAAACCGATGAACCCAAATTTAATTTGACCCGATAAACGAATAGGATTCCTATAACAAAAACCTGAATACTTGACCCAAATTGCCTGAAACCCGATTAAAAATTCTAAACAACAACCCTAGGTAAAACATTTAGTTGCTATATTGAGTATTGGTACCAATCACCATGTTGTATCATCGTGAATCAACATCGACCGAAACCAAATTCCCGCCATCATATGAGAATTCCACTAGTCCTTAATTAAAACCATTTAAAGCTTCTTGGATTATACATTAATAAAAATTAAATGATTTTAATTTATGAGTGCACGAAAGTTTTGATTCACACTCGTTACATGTAGCATGATGAAAATATGTAAATGAAAATGGATTATTTCTTTTAATAGTAAAGGAAAACATTTTATTTAACAAATGGACAAACTTTTAGCAAGGAGCTAAGAGTTTATGTTCTTCCATCGTGTTCTTGGTTGAATCCACCATGGAAAGTAGTATACTCGACCCAATATAGTCAAAGCGTATTTATCCAAAAGCTTTCCTCGCTTGGCCAATGCATCAAATGTTGGTATCAACTATTCAACCTAATACTGAAGCTAATCGGTTACACCATGGGCGGCCCTTAATTAATAGGGGCGACGCAGGCGACGGCTCCAAACCCGAAATTTTTGAGAGCCCGAATATACAAAGTCAACCTCAATGTGTGTTATATTGAGGGTGGGGTCATATATTTATATACAAGCATTACATAATTCTCTCCACTGATTTCGTGAGAGTTAAATAAAAATACAAGGAAAGAATATTAACATAATTGTGCAAATGATTACAAATCATTTCCGTTTATACCCCCTTCAATCGAAACGGTGGCGGTCCAAGACGAAGCATTTTGCGAAAGACGTCAAACTGAGCGCGCGGAAGACTCTTTGTAAAGATGTCAGCCACCTGGAGATTGGTTGGAACAAACTTAGTGTAAAGCTTGCCCGAATTTACTAGCTCCCGAATGAAATGATAATCCAGGTCGATGTGCTTGGCACGCTTATGAGCCACTGGATTTTGAGTCATAAATAAGGCACTCTTATTATCACATAACAACGTGGGACGATCGGGTGGAAGAGCATGTAATTCTCGAAGGAGATGAGTAACCCAAACAAGTTCAGCTGCAGTGTTTGCCATTGCACGATACTCCGATTCACAACTAGACCGAGAGACAGTAAGTTGCTTTTTAGCACTCCAAGAAACCAGATTACCACCTAGAAAGATTGAGTAGCCATATGTGGAGCGACGCGTATCTAGACATCGCGCCCAATCAGCATCAGAGTAGCCAATGACACAAGGTGTGTGTGAACGACTATAGGTAAGCCCAAAGGAAAGTGTTCCTTTGACATAGCGGAGGAGTCGTTTCACAGCTCGGAAGTGATCAACTGTGGGAGAATGAAGAAATTGAGAAAGTTGATTCACTGCATAAGATAAATCCGGTCTAGTAATGGTTAAGTACTATAAAGCCCCGACTAATGAGCGAAATAGAGTAGGGTCCGAGTGAGGCACCCCATTAATGGTAAAAGACTCATGAGGAGCAAGAGGAGTGCTCACGGGTTTAGAGTCGTATAACTTAGCCCGAAGAAGGATATCTTTGGCATACTTGGCTTGTGTAAGAAAGAGTCCAGTGGGAGTATAGACGACTTCTAAACCCAAAAAATAACTTAGGTCTCCAAGGTCCTTGATTGCAAACTCACGATGCAAGCGAGAAACAAAGGTGTGAATTATGGCTTCATCATTTCCCGTTAAGATGAGATCATCGACATAGACGAGAAGATACATGATGTGCAAGTCTTTGCGAAGAACAAAGAGAGAAGTATCGGCACGACTACATGTGAAGCCATAGGATATAAGAAACGTACTCAAGCGTTGAAACCAAGCACGAGGAGCTTGCTTGAGTCCATAAAGAGCCTTGGATAATTTGCAAACATGATCAGGATATTTAGAGTCTACGAATCCAGGGGGTTGCTCCATAAAAACTATTTCATTCAAATTTCCATTTAGGAAAGGGTTCTTTACATCAAGTTGATGCAACTTCCACTTATTAAGCACCGCAAGAGACAACACAATACGAACCGTAGAAGCCTTTACCACCGGGCTAAATGTATGAGAATAATCCAATCCCGGAATTTGCGTGAATCCTTGAGCCACCAAACGCGCCTTATAACGCTCAATAGTTCCATCAGAGTGGTATTTAATACGAAAGACCCATTTTGATCCCACAACGTTTGTTGAAGAAGGACGTGGAACCAACGTCCATGTATTGTTTTGATGTAATGCCTTGATTTCATCATCCATAGCGGCCAACCATTTTGGATCTTTAGCAGCAGATTTGAAGCCTCGTGGTTCAACATTAGTCGACAAAGCAACATGTAAAGCATGAGAATGAAGTGCAGCAAGATCTGCGCGGTATTTGGGTTTAGAAATCCCTGCCTTAGCTCGAGTTTGCATGGGATGAGTATTGGTAGGGAAGGAATCAAGGGCAGGTTCGGTTGGTTCAATAGTAGGCTGAGAATTAGTGGTAGCGGGTTCGGTCAGAGGATCGAGTATATTTGGGCCTGGTGAAAGCGGTTGTGAGGATGGGTTAGTAGCAGAAGGAGTTGGGCCAGGGGAGGTTGGAGAGGTGCTGTCGGGTGTGTTTGGGCTGGTAGCGAGTGGGCTGGGTAAGGGTGATGTGGTTGAGGGTGGGCTGGTTGGTGATGTGCAATGGGGGCATGCCGTAGGATGTTGGGATGGGTTGTGAAGATTTGGTCTGATTGGAGATGAAGTATTTGGTGTTGTTGGGTTAGAAGTGGGTAAAGGTTGGTCATGTAAGTCTTCACAGAAGGTTGTAAGAACTAAATTTTGAGAAGGTAAATTGGTACAAGAATCTTTAAATGGAAATAAAGATTCATTAAAACGAGCATGGCGAGAGATAAAAACTCTGTTTGTTGAGGGATCCAAACACCGAAAGCCTTTGTAAGTAGAGCTGTAACCAATAAAAATACAAGGAAGACTTCGCGGCTCTAGTTTATGTTTGGTGTAATCACGCAAATAAGGAAAGACTTGGCAACCGTAAACCCGAAAATTGGAGTAACGAGGCACCTGATGGAATAATAATTGAAAAGGCGACTTGTTCTCAAGCAATGGAGTCGGGACGCGATTAATAATATAAGTGGCTGAGGAAAAAGCGTCGACCCAATATTGAGCCGGAACATGTGCATTGAATAACATTGCTAGACCTGTTTCAACAATATGACGGTGTTTCCTTTCAGCACGCCCATTTTGTTGAGGCGTATATGGACATGAATATCGATGAAAAGTGCCATTTTTTCCTCAAAAATTTTGCGAACGGTATGGTTCACAAATTCAGTGCCTCCATCACTTTGAAAAACCTTAATTTTTCTGGAGAATTGAGTCTGAACAAGTTTAATAAAAACGGGTAGCACCGTATAGAATCCTGTTTTTGTTTTTAATGGATAAAACCAAGTAAACCTGGAATAATCATCTATAAAAATGACATAATAACGATATCCATCCGTGGAAGTAATAGGAGCAGGGCCCCATAAATCACAATGCACCAAATCTAATGGAAAAGAAGCACGCTTGTCATTTGAAATAAAAGGCAATTTATGTCCTTTTGCAAGTTGGCAAGAAGTGCAAATGTCAGGTTTAGGTAATAAAGAAGTGACAGACAAAAAACCACACTTGTTCAAGACAGAAATAATATCAAAAGAAATATGGCCTAGACGAGCATGCCATAACTCGTAAGAGGCCTTATTTGAAACTTCAGCAGCAAAGGCTTGTGGTCCATCCTTGAGCACATAAAGTCCATCAATGCATGTCCCTCCTGCAAGTACCTGTCTTGTTTTCCGATCCTGAATATGAAAATAATGTTGGGAAAATAATACATCAACAGGATGATCAGCAGTCAACTTGCTTATAGATAATAATTTTTTTGTGAGATTTGGTACGACAAGCACATTACGTAGATGAATATTATTGCATAGTTTATGAGTCCCAATATGAGTGACCGGTAGGTGCTTACCATCACCGAAAATAACCGTATTATTACCTTTGTATGGGGTAGAATGATGAAGACATTCTTGATTTGGTGCCATATGGTCGGTTGCTCCGGAATCACCGGTCCAATCTGGAGTGTCATTAGTAACATGACATTGGGCATGGAATGCCTTTGCTAGAGATTCATCCAATGCAGGGGCCTGACTAGCAAAGGTATGGAGACTAGGACAAGCAGATGCATAATGGCCGTTGGTACGACATAACTGACAGTGAGGAGGCCGACGATTATTACCGCGACCACGAGCAGCAGAGCCTCGATAATTCCCACGATGAGAGGAGCCACGACTCCGAGCAGGCGGTGAAGATTCACGGCGAGCGTGAAACGCAGCCGGAGGAGTGGCTGTGCCATGAAGAGACTGAAGGAACAATTCATGACTTTCGGCCTGAGCAACGAGGTCACGAAACATGGGTGCCGGTTTGGTGGCACGTAAAGCAGTGGAAAAAACTTCATAGGAAGGTCCGAGGCCGCAAAGGAACCAATGTAGTTTATCAATTTCTACCACGGGATGTCCGATGGCGGCAAGCTGTTCACACAAGACTTTGAACCGACGAGAAAACTCGGTAACAGAAGACGTACCTTTGGTTAATTGTCGAAGGGAATTGCGCAGGGACTGAACGCGTTCCACAGAAGCATTACTGTAGGCGCTTTCAAGGGCTGTCCAGATTTGTCTGGCAGTGGTTAATCCGAGTACTTCGGCTGCGGCTTCTTCTGTTAAAGAAGAGAGGAGAAGGAGGGCAGCCTTCTGATACCATATTGAGGGTGGGGTCATATATTTATATACAAGCATTACATAATTCTCTCCACTGATTTCGTGAGAGTTAAATAAAAATACAAGGAAAGAATATTAACATAATTGTGCAAATGATTACAAATCATTTCCGTTTATACCGAAGTTCTTTAAAAAAATATGTATATATATATTTAAAAAAAATATTGTGGGTTATTGTGATCAATTTTTTTTAACAATAACCTATCTAATAAAACACAAAATCACTCAACCGAAATTGTGGTTTTTTTTAACATTAACCTACCTAACAAAACAAACCCAACCGAAATTGTGGTTTTTTTTTTCATATGTCATGATTGAGTTTAATTCTATGGGACCGGTTTATTGTAGTGTCCCAGGCTCAAAAGACTTTACGCACGTTTTTTTGGAAACGGCCTTCATTACAGTTTTGGTATGGGATTCTAGTAATCTTGATAAGGTGTATGTTCTTTCTTTAACTTGCCAACTACAATAATTTTGCGATTATAAAATGTGATCGTAGAAATCTTAATTAGGTGTATGTTCTGTTGTTAACTTGCCAAGCACTAGAATTTGGTGATTATAAAACAAAAGCTTGTTATCTAAAATAATATTGAAATTAAAACTTCTTTATTTGAGAAATTTAAAACATAATTAAAAAAACTTAAATTATTAAACATTAAACTTTTGATATCTTGTCATTTTGCTTAAAGTCAAATATGTAATTTATTATAGTTACATCATAGTTATACAAACTATATATTTTTCTTTGTATTTACAAAGAAAAAAAAATTGATGACTATAAATATAGCAATGGAAGTCTCTTGTCCACAACATAAACACATCTCTTCGCCACAACCAAGAGCAATATATGGTGATCAAAGTGTCCTTCATCGTCACACTTCTCGTGCTCAACAGTTGTAGTTTCATGCTTGTTTTCGCATCAATGAAACCCGAGACTCAAAATGTGGCTTCGAGTATTGTCACAGATGTTGAACATTCAAGCGCAGACGCAACTTACGTCCCAAATATAAAACGACAATGTAAAAATGACTCCGATTGTACTTGTCAATTTCCATTGATTCCAATGTGTCTTCATGGAGAATGTCTGTGTATTCCTTGGAAATAAGCAGAACCTTATTATGTAAAACATATTTTTAAATGCTATGAAATGCTTAGGTTTTATTATGTTTAAAAAGTATATCCATGAAAGTTTATTTTCATCATGCGCAATTTCTCTTAATTTTTTAGTTATAAAAACACATTATGTTAGCAATAGCTTTGTAGAATAGTAATTAACTTTCAAAAGTTTTTCAATTTGGTCACTTAACTTATTTTTTTTTGTCTCAATTAGGTCACTCAACATTCACGTTTTTTATTAATTAGAGGTTTTTCATCTATTTCATAGGTAACTATTGTCATGTGTTTTTTGTTTATTCTTTCCAATTTATTAATGCCGATGTTAAGTGATGACGTGTATTTTAACATGTTTTTTTAAATATAATTAACATGTTATTTTCTTGTCTCAATATAATTACAACTATTAAAATTCACGACCCCATCATCTTCTCCTCAATTTCATTCTTGACACATATAAAATTTTACAAGACTCCATTTGAATGTTACGTAACTTAATTGGGACAAAAAAGATACAGACGACCTAACTAGAACACTTTTGAAACTTGGTTACTATTCTATGAAACTACAAGCTATTGTGCTTGAATAATGATTTCTGCCTCTATAAACTAGATGTTTATATATATATATATATATATATAGGGTAGGGATCCTAAGAGAACCAACCCCTATTTGAGAACTGAGAGAACCATTTTGGGCCACACATTTCTAATAAAGGAATTTTTTATGCTTTGATCGCACGTTTTTATGCAAGGAAATTTTTTTTATTTTTTTGTATTTTTTTTTCATTTATACATATGTATATATAGCAATTATACTTATGTGTATATTACATTTTCAGCTATACATATATGTATATTTCAGTTATACATATGTGTATATTGGATTATACATATGTGTATATTGCAATTATACACATGTGTATATTAAAAAAAATTAAAAAAAAAATCTTGCGTATAAAGCAGCGATTAAAGCAAAAAAGAATTAGAGAAAATTTGTGTTCCAGATTGGTTCTCTCAGTTCTCAATTTGGGAAAAACCCCATTTTTTTAGAAAACCTTAGGAAACTCAACATGTGGTCTTAATGTGGCCACATATGCAAGTAATATTATAAGCTAGAAGGGCAATTTTGTCATCCATTTTTTCACTCTTGTTAATGTCAGATCACATTCAAATTTAAATCTTCTCTTTCCAACAATCAAGCACATTCTTTTCTCTCTTTCTCTCTCTTTCTCTCTTTCTCTCCCTCTCTACTAACTACTTCCCACTCACAACAAAGCAATACACATAGATTTGAATCGACAATGATGGTGACGACGGTGAAGTAGGGTGATGGTGACGACAGTGCGCAGGGGGATGGTGACGCAGGGGATGGCAACGAGAAAAACTAAGATCTGAACCGATGAGATCTTTGTTGTCAATTTGTGGAGCTCGATTTTGAGGCTTTAAGCTTAACACAAAACAGGTACTCTTTGTTTCCGTTTTTTAGGCTTTAACGGCTGAAATTCAACAACTGTTCTCCTCCCTGGCCTCGTTTCAGATACCTTTAAATTATTTCATTTTGGTCAATTTTTGTAAATCATCAAAGCCCAAATTTGATTCTATAGATCGAACCAGTTGCAAGGGTTGTTTGTTTGTTTGTTGGTCGGGTAGGTTTGGGTTATGTTTGTTTTGGGGAAGATGAGAACAGTGTATTATTTTGAATATTAATATGATATAATGTTTAATGTATTTAAAGCTTTAATATTCTACACTTTGAAACAATTTTTAATGTATTTTTATTCATTTAACTAATTAATATAAAAGGATTTTAACAAAAAGAATTGTTTTCTGTTAATGAAATATTTTTATTTACACTTATGTTGTCAACGAGCCTTTTATTAATGAAATGTTTTAGGTTCTTATAAATTATTTTCAGGTTTTAATTTTAATTTTAAACTAATCAAATAAAAAATTTATAAACTTATTAAATCATTAGGTAATAATTGAAGAACATGAACCACTACACCATTTTTTGATAATGACGTGGCATCCACATGGTAGAAAACGCCATATGGGTTTGAACCACTACACATGGTCTAATAGTGTATTATTTTTTAATATTAAATTTAAGACGTGTGTTTAAAACTGGGCCATACAATATGCTTGAAAGAGACCAACTAACGTATGTTAGGGTTCATATGACATATAAAAGGGTGGCGTTAAATGGCAAACGCTAAAGTTTAATACTTTTAATGCTTGCGTTTATTAATTTGTATTTTTTATAGATTTTTCATGAGTTGAATTTGTCTTTTGTGAAATCAACATACGAAAATGGTAATGTGACACATATGTTAGCAATTGCTCTTAAAAATTTGTGGGTTATCATTATATTACCTAATTTGTTCAACTTTGTTTCTATAAAAGGTGTTTTGCGTTTTCATCATACGTTAACACATGCAACAACACAACTGTAACACATATAACAACACGTCTGTAACATACGCTAACCGGTTTTCATATGTTAACACATGCAACACACTTCTGTAACGTTCGCTAAACATTTTCTTGAGTATGTAAATTGAGGAATTTGATTTTCTTTGTAGGTGAGGAGATATTTTGCGTAAAAGACGAAGCTGATATGAAGAATAAAGATATCCGCTGTGTGGTGTGTTAAAGAGGAGCTGGTCATTTAAAATAATTGTTTTTTTTTGTACGAAACGTTTGATACGTTTATTGTCAATTGTAATGATCGTTTTTTTTTATCATTTTTTTAGTATTGATTTGTGATACTTACCATATCAAATTCTTTTTACGTATGCAATAATACCATATCAATTCTTTTTACCATATCAATTCTTATTACGTATAATGTTGATTTGTTTTGGCGTTTATAAGTTTGTACATTTTTATGTGTGCTTTTATTTTGTTATACAAGCCTCATGTGAGACCACGTTGGTAACCATTTTACGTATGCAACAACACTGGTACAAATTGGTAACTCTTTTTTACATACGCAACAACACTGGTACAACTATAATAAAAAAAAACTTGGTTTAATAAAATAAAATTAATGAATCTGAATTTTTAAATTAATAAATGAAGGAATATGTAGAGAGAAAAGTATGAGAGAGAAGGTAGAAAGAGAAAGGTAAGAGAGAGAATGTGAGGAGAGAGTAGGGGAAGAGAGAAATGTGATGTGATTGATGGATAAAGAAGGGGGTGGTCTTTTACCCTTCTACCCCTTCCATAATCTCTTTCATACTTTATGACATTACTTTATATAATATAATAATGTAGGAAGGATCTTGACCATTGATCACATTCAATCAATGGCTATGATGGGGTTTCTGGAGTTTTCTCAAATAAATGTGGTTTTCTTTCTAACCCTTCCATATATATATATATATATATATAGGCTAAGTATAGAGAGAAAACCCTCCAAAACGAAGAAACCCGGGTAAACTGTGACTTCCAGAACTTTTTATCATCTGAAAAAATTAGGGTATGTAATGTACATGATTTTAAGAGTTTTGAGCCAAAAAAATAAAAAAAAGCGCCAAGTGGATATTTTTAAAAAAAATAAATAAGTTTTTTCTGTTATTTATGTTACATATGTAACACAAAAAACTTATTTATTTTTTTTAAAAATATCCACTCGGCGCTTTTTTTATTTTTTTGGCTCAAAACTCTTAAAATCATGTACATTACATACCCTAATTTTTTCAGATGATAAAAAGTTCTGGAAGTCACAGTTTACCGGGTTTCTTCGTTTTGAGTGGGTTTTTATTTAAACCTTCCCCTATATATATATATATATATATATATATATATATATATATATATATATATATATATATATATATATATATATATATATATATATATATATATATATATATATATATATATATATATATATATATATATATATATATATATATCGTATCTTCAATTTTTTTCATGTAAAATGTAAAATAGAAAATAAAAAGTAAATAACACTCGCATGCATATTAAACTAAAAAGGTAATTTATCATCATTGTATGTGAAATTCGTTCAATAGTTTGATCGAAAAAACGAAGTAAATAACACCCAATTTTTATTTGTTAGGATGTTTGTTGAATCCCTCACTAGACATGTAAATAAACCGAACAAATAATTCTTCTTTGATTTATACATTCAATCCTGTTTTCCGCACACGATTGAGTGTTTGTTTGATACCGTTAAGAGAGGATCTTGGACTTCCAATTCTCCACTTTTTTTAAGGTTCTTCGTTGAACCTACCCGTGTATATTTATGAATCTATCTATATAATAATTGAGGTTACTTGGGTTGAATGGAGCCTTCCTAGAGTGTCCACCTAGGCTCCAACTCAAATATGGAGCTCCATCTGACATCCAATACTTACCGTATAAAAATCGTTTTTCCCCAAAATTGCAGCCCCTAGAGCCTTCTTCCTCCTCCTGATTCTAGGTCTTCCATGAATAAGGAAACCTTCTTCTCCTCCCTCTGGTTCAACCATTTGCGTCCTCCTCCTAATTCTTCAATCAGGTAACCCTAAACCCTTCCTCTCCCAGACAGATGTTCTTCTCTGCAATCTGATCGAAGGTTAGGGTTTTTTTTTGCTCTATCTTCGCATTTCATGTGTCACTGGTATTACGGTTGCTGAAAAGTTAGGGTTTTTTTAGGGTTCTTAACAATGGGGTATCATATAATCTTAGGGTTTTAAAAGATTAACAATCGGTTTTCATAATATTACAGATCCGAAACTTATTGTTTTTAGGGTAAATTATATCGGAGATTCATCATATAACCGTGTTTCTATGTCTATTTTTTCTGGAAAGGATATTTGTGTTTTCGATATTATAAGTGTCTTATTGTCATTGTATTTAATCATATATTAAAATCAGGATATCTTATGTTTGAAGTTTGTAATGTCTATTTCATCTATTAGACTCGGATTAGGACTTTATATTGTGAAACGACTATTGTTCTTGATAAAAAACCCAAATTAGGGCTTTATGAATATTCTTATGTTATGTTAGTATTGTTTCCGTTCTCTAGCAATATTTACATCATTTCAGATAAGTATTTTTTTATATGCAGAAAACACTTAATGATAGCACTAAATGGATGACCATATAACCAGCTTTTGAATTGGAAAAAGCTTAATGCCACTCACCCATGTGTGGAGCCATCAATAGATGAATTGGTGACTGGTCGGAGGTTTTTCGATATGGAAAACCATTCAGATTTGCATTTGATTTTTATCTTAATCTTGTAAATGAGTTTGTAAAATGTTTTTTCGTTTTGTGGTTTTCTCAATCGGTGACTGGTCGGAGGTTTTGCGATATGGTACACCATTCAGATATGTGTTTGAGTTTATTATATAATAATTTTATTTGTTCTGTGACAGGCTCAAGATTATGAATTCAGATCTGGACTACTAGCGTGATAATATGGTCTGAGTTTCATAGAAGTAGCAGGTGCAAAATAAGCAATGATAAAGTGAGACCTATTTGCCATGACTCCTATTTTAAAATGTCAGTAGCCTCTTGAAGGTACCCCCTATAATTCTTTCTTAATTTTTTATTTGACTTTGCAGTCTTTATGTCTTGTAAAATTTGTAATCTTGATTGATTAGTATCAACTCTGAATGATCTGTGGGGCTTTTTATTAATGTGACTTTAAATCCTTTGTGTCAATGCTTGTGTCAGTATGTGTTGTAAATTTGTAATCTTGATTATTTATTATTAAGTCGGAATTGTCTTGTGAGTCATTTATTCTATTTTCCCCTCTAGCGCCGCATAGAGACCCTCTTCGTCATCTTCCATTTGATCAAACTCACCTTCTCCTCTTTCAGGCGCCGCTACCTAGGTTCTTCTTCTCCAAAACAATTGAACTAGACTCGGATATCACATCTCGACCCGCCATATATAACGAAACTTCTGACTTTATTTCCTGTCAGCTAACCTAAACATTCGTTATTCTTCATCCTCATTCAATCTTCCAAACCTAGAATATCTCTAATGTGTTTACCCTAAATTGGCCCCCGTTTAACTCTGACTATCTTTCTGCGATTCAAGATTCATCAACAAGGTAACAATCTTTTCTCTTCGCTTTCAGTGTTTGATTTTTTATTTTTTGTTTACGATCTAGGGTTCAGTTGTTCTACAGTCTATTTTTGTTTTCCGCTTTTTAAACTTTCTATCAACACTTGTATTTGAAAACTTTATTTTGATTTGTAACTATTTATGCATGTTCATGCTTTCGTTTTCCATGTTTTATTAGTGTTTTGAAACCAGCCATCGATTGAGTGGATCATCTTCATTGTTGTTGTTTATGAGTCGTCAGTCATTGATAATGTTTTTTTATTTTTTGAGTTGTAGTGGGCGGTTGTAGTTGTACCCATAATTTGTTGAATTTTTTTTTTGTTTTTAGCATTTTGGTTGAATAAGTTATTTTTAGCATTTTGGTTGAATAAGTTAATTCTGATGTGGGTATGTATAGAGAGAATAATGAATTGCTGACTGGTTCTGATATTCGATTTCCCCAATTTCATTTGATTATTTAAAACCATGACATATTACAATAGGATGGCAAGTAAACATGTCAGTTTAGCTTTTCCTGACAATAATTGGATTGGGATTCCCTCATTGCAAAGGAGGCTGGTAAATTATTATGAAATATTTCAATAAGCACTCCACTTTCTAATAAGTTGTTGGTAAATTATTATGAAGGAATATATCAATTAATGAAACATTTATACAGAGCTCAGTTAGTTAAAACTGATAATAGAAAAACTGTTGGTAACCTAGCACACCCCTTCCCATAATCATATGTTTCTCTTATCATAATCAACGTATATTATTTGATAAGCGGGTGTTTCTTGAGAAAGTTATGAACTGAAACTGAACTCTTGAGTTTTTTTTAGTTTAGCTAGAGGATCGATACGATTTTATATATAAGTGTCCCTCACCATGCCCAAGCAATATCGCTTGCTACTAATGGAATTATTTATACTTTCATTTTTAAGCAGTAGTTATGAATGATGTTTTTTGCTTACTTTTTGATGTAACTTTAGGTAGGGTTGTAAGGAAACCAGAGTTGCTAAGGACTAGCTCGAGAGTTTGCTTCTAATGCTAGCCTCAAACTTAAGCCATTTCCTTTGTAATGCTTGACACCAGCTCAACTTGTCAAAGAACTTCCAAATTTATTTTAAGACCAAATGATTGATAAATGATAAGGTACGTATGTTATAAAGCTGATTTGTAGTAAATATTTTTGCTTGCTCTATGTTATATTATCTTTGTATTAGATTTTTTGGTAGTTGATGTTGATTTTGTTTATTGATCCAACTCATTTTTTTCATGCAAGCACCCACTTCCACATCAAATATGCTTCTTTTAGATTCCCAATGCAACCTGCATAATTGATATAACAAGATACATGTGAGCTTTA
Organism: Ambrosia artemisiifolia; assembly: GCA_032199755.1. NCBI lineage: Eukaryota > Viridiplantae > Streptophyta > Magnoliopsida > Asterales > Asteraceae > Ambrosia > Ambrosia artemisiifolia. The sequence goes on along the minus strand of CM063528.1, from coordinate 11,969,219 downwards.
GTTATCTTGATTCACATTGTAATCACATCTATTTTATTTACAGATCGGGTGTTTGGACCTACCACAACAACATGTCATGTATATGAGATTGCGGCTCATCATGTTGTTGGTGGTGCTATGGAAGGACTAAATGTTAATTTTTTATGTAGTTGATTTGTGCACATCTATTTTATATACATATCGGGTGTTTGGGCCCACCACAACATGTCATGTACATGAGATTGTGTCTCATCATGTTGTTGGTGGTGCTATGGAAGGACTAAATGGTAATTTTTATATTTTTATGTAGCTGATATGTGCTATCATTTGTTATGGTTATATATTATATCTTATATTGCATTCAAGAATTTGCAGACCCCAAGATCATTATGATCCATGTTTTGTAGAATGTCTAAGTTGTTCCTTTATGCATTTCAAGAAATGCAACTTTAAGATTATTATATATATCACATATATTCTTAACTTTGAATGCTACGTAGGATATGCTTGTCACTGCACAATTGTGTTGTATTTTCATCACTCATACACTACAAAGTTTGGTATAATGTCTTTTTTATTTCTTACGGTCGAATTCATTTTGCTTCGCTTTCATAAAGTAAAGGATACCTTGGTTTTTCCCAGATGAATATCAGCCTCATTTTGTCAAAAAGTTTATTCACAAAATGTTACACAATATACCTCTAAGAATAAATCTACATTCTTATGTAGCCGATTTTATGCGACAAATCAGCCTCAGGTGACTAGGATGGTTAATTTGGCTTGGTCTTTTTAGTCTTAAGTTGATTTTTTTAGCGACATGATGTATCTTAGTTGTTGATTCAATATCACAGATTTCTATTTTATAGTATAAACGTGGGATTTATTTTGGAGCAAGGCGAGTCTTAAAGCTCTTCCATACAATTTAATTTGCTTTGTTACATTATCTAGAGTTAAGTGTAGAGACAGATTGGAACTACTATTGGTTATGCTTATAATTTACAAGAGGGGTCTCATTTTTGCATGGGTTTTGGTGGAACAGGTGGAATTCTTCATTATAAGTTGGATTGTTTGGTAAGCTTTTGGATTATGAGTTGTATGGAGATTTTGCATATCATATTAATAATCCTTTACATGTCGGTGCAGGTGGATGGGAAAAAGACTTGCACTAACCGTGTGTTCTTGAAAATATTGTTGCTTCTTTATGTTCTCGGTTTCAATACTTGTGTTGAGGTACTTACTACTTACACGAACATCCTTTGATCTTTATAAACATAATCATAGAATTGCTTTAGTGTTTAATTATGTGGGGATCAATACAGAGTTGTATAGTTACTAATTATTAGTTTAGGGTCCCATATAAATGTATAATCGGTTCTACTTGATCTTTAGTGGGTCAAATCACAATTTGGCTAAAAGGGGTACAGATTGAGAGTTATCCAAAAGTCTATTTCTAATGCACACATTCTCCTAATTGTAGTGTTGAAATTATATTGTTTTGGTAATAGTAATTTAAACAATGTATATTGTTATAAAATAATTTCACTTGCTAAATTAACTTGGTGAACATATGATTTATGATTTTATTAATACTCCATATTTAATTGGTCTATTTGTGTAGAAGGAAGATAGAAGGAAAAATAAGCGTTGCATGATGGATTCGTTTACTTGGTGAGTTCTTACACTTCCATGAGATGTTTTTCTGGTTGTTTTTTTCTCGCATTTACATCTTAATTTTTATTATATATAAATCAACCCCCACCCCCCTTTTCTACATGGTATATTTAGCAGTACGTCTCCTCAAGTTTAAGCCCAACACCGACCATCAGCAACTTCCATGATTTGCATCGCTGAGTACCGGTTCACCCCGTATAGATATCGACTTTAGTGATCAATATGTATTGTGTTGTAATTGCATTACATATAAAGCACAAATGCCAATTGATTGTACACACTTTTATTTGAAAATTGATTTTGATGTTTTTCATGCATTACAAAAGAAAGGGCCCTTTTAAAAAAGATTCGTTTTTTAATTTTAAATTTTCTTATTACTTTAAAAAAATGTTTTGGGTACTCGCTTTTGATTTGACTGTCATAGAGAATCACAAGTATTTTACATTACAAAAAGTTGTAACACATAAAATAGAAAATGCAAATGTTCCCAAATGATGTTTAAACTCATTTATCTAATGTCCATTTTACAGGATCAAGGGGATAGCAAGTTGAATAAATATGTTATTATTTATTTTATTTCATTATCTGTTTTTAAATCATGTCAAATCAAACATTTGTTGATCGATATATCCATTATTGTGTTACATTAAACTCTTTTGATGATATATTGCATGCAACCAAAATCCATACGAATTACATTACATAACTTTTGATAAATAAAACAACTTCCATACTACAACCTTTATAGAATCTTTTTCATTTTACTTGCAGATACACCGTGTGTCCACACGGGACTCTAACCTAGTAATAACATAATGCAAGTACATAACCTAATGTAATGTATGAAATATATGATGATGTAATATAATATAATATTGTAGTGAAATGATGTTTAGCACATATGGTTATGGTGATAATAGTAATTATTGTTATCAATGCAAATAATTATTCCTGATTTATTAATCTTTAAAACTAAGTTATATTTTATTGGATTGATAAACAAACATTATGATTTGTCAATGTAACTTGTTTGATAGAATTGTTGATCGAAAACTTCTTTGTGTTCATTTATTCAATAAATGAAGGAAAATGAATATATCTATTTATGTTCATTTATTAACGTTTGTTTATGTATGTTGAAGTTGTAATAAACAGATTGTTATATTTATAAAAGGGGTGGGCTAAATGCACTCCCTATTTTTACTTCTTACACTCCCTTTCCATACATATCAATTTAAAACTTTTCAAATTTCACCCCTCTAAAAAAAGAAATTTATAATTTCTTATTACACTTCCGTCCATACTATCACTTATTTTGCTCTGGCTAAATCCCTTTGGATCATGGTAGACAACATCACGTATATATAATATTCCATATATACAGAAGGTGTAGACTACAATTATGGAGTGATTTTCTCCTTACAATAAATGGGTGATACCAATATTTGACTATTCAACAATATGCTTAAGAATTAAATTTATATTGATCACTTATTAACTAGGATGGACATCACCCAGATAACCTCAGTTAAAAAGCTTCTTAGTGATGGATGGAATAGGGCTGCTTTTATCGATAGATGGAATAGGGCTGCTACAAAGGTTGTGCAAAAGGTTTTCATTCTCATCTTAATATGCTAAATTGTGGGCAACACAGCCAAAAGATCTGCAAGTGTTAACTTTTGAGTGAGTAAAGATAGAGGTCATAATGCGAATGCTTGTTGGGATAAATGGTTTATTAATCCATTTCTAGGAACCGTAAAATGTAATGATGCAGTTTGACCGCGATTTCTTAGCTTTTCGTATGAGGCTTTCTTGCTAGCCCTCATATGCTAGCTTTTCTTTGATATATCATATCATTGTTGCCGGTAAAAAACGTAGGCATGTTTCTTAATGTAATTTTTAAAACACTACAAAATAAAAGATTTGATTGTATATATTTAAAAACTTTAGGGGGGGAGTGCAACCAGTAAAAATTTAAAAAAAGGAGTGCATTTAGCAACACCCTTTATAAAACTATAAAAAAGAGGTTTTCTAACAACTAAGTAATTTAGTATCCTAGTACTTAAAATGGGGTTTTCAGTGGAAGTTATCGTAATTGATAGACTTGATGGATATATTGAATAATCATGTACATTTAAATTACTAATTTTGATGCGCATTTGGATGAATTATGATGTATTAGACTAGTTTGTTTGTGTTCATTAATGCTAATTCGTGTCTGTTTATGTTTTTCAATTATGTTCGTTTTGAGTTTGTTTATGTTCTTTTGCGCTTGTTTACCTTCGCAAACTATTCGCTTAAATTTTAAATGAATGAACATGAACCAAAAAGTTTGTCCAATTATATATTCATGTTCGGTTAGAATTAAATGAGCGAACACGATACCTCTATTCAACAAACCAAAAGATTGTATTAATCAAGGTGTACACAAATTCAATGACTCGTCTGGTACACCAAAGAGGCCGATTACAAGAGAGCAAAATAACTAGCAACCCACAAAAGACCTAAGAACCACCTATTTATAGTTATCATAGGCGGTTCTATTTACATAGGCCCAATAGGCCAAAACCCACTAACTAAACCACTAAACGAATAACCAAACCCAAAAGACTGAATAACACAAAATTGCTAAGACAGATGCAAACCTTACTAAACTATGGTCTTACAATATCCCCCTAGGTTTGTGTTGTCTTAGTGTCAGTATCTTCAATGTTTCTCTTTTAGTTCTACTTCAGTGATCCTTTTTATTTTAACCTGATCCGGAGCTCTTGTTAGTGTTGGTTTCATTTTTCTTCCCGCCCCATCCAGGTTCATCTGCAGTGACCAGTTTTTGACACGTGGATCACCTTTAATAATAATATTTACAATGATGAGTCACACAGTGTCAGCAGAAATGTGAGATTCGTCCATCAGTTGATACAGCAGAAGCTCCGAAGTGAATCCTGATGAGCAAAGATATTTTCCATGCTATTTCTTCAATCTGCATCAGCTCACAAAGGATCTCCGACTGCATCTCATTTTCGCCTAAATATGGAAAGTGATTTCTCTTTGCCTTCTGTACTTCAGGTGGATCATCATCAGCATCATTATCAGCTTCCATTTCTGCAAAAAAATATAGACTTCAGTATCAACAAACAGTTTTTTTTTCACAATTTGTGAGCCAAAAACGATTTTGATCCAATGACAAATCGTTTACGAATAACTTGTAAGCTCATCTTAGGTTTTTGGAATGATTATTGGGTTTCAAGTTGATTTGGGGCCAAACAAATGTATAAAAGCTCAAAATTTAGGTGTATCCGAATCAGGATTGGGTGTCCGAGTGATACATGAGGTGGTGTCCAAGGTAGATGTCTGTGTCCGAGGTGGAATTGGGTGTCCAAATTGAGAGTGGGTGTCCGAGTGGCTACATTGGTGTCCGGGTTGGAGGATAGTGTCCGGGTAGAAGATGAGTGTCCGGATAGAAGGTTTCCGACAACATAATGGTCTTTTCATGTGTGTCCGGATGCAAGACGGTGTCCAAGGGCATTATTGGAAACATTTTTCTTAAGGCTCGGACACTCAGATCAATGATTCTGTGTGTCCAAGGGTAATCCAGTTATTACACCAGCTAATCGCCGATCCCAAGGCATGTGAGATACACGTGCCACCACAGGACTGATATCTGGCTTGCCGATCTTCTTCTCCGATGATCTCCACACCCTTTTGAAACGCATGTTATCTTGCAACATGATACTTATATAGATTCCAACATTAACAATCAAGATCAACATCATTTATCTACAAAAACAAAACCTACTCATCTTAAACATTTATTATCATCGGTTCACCTATGACTGCCAAACGCTATCTACCGCCACCGAATCATCACCAAACAGTAATCACATACCTTTGAGCAGCAAGGAAAGCACGGTTCAGTCAATTGTTGATCTCCGATCACTGGTTGACTTATGAAACCGAAGTGTGTGTGTGTGTGAGAGAGAGAGAGAGAGAGAGAGAGAGTGTGTGTGTGTGTGTGTGTACGTGATCACAGTTTTTTTATTTAGAAATTGTGAATTTTGTGGGAAGATGTGAAGAATCTTTTTTTATAATGAAGAAAGGACAAGAGCCTAGATTTTCTGGTGCCCACCAAGTGTGCGGTGTGCCCAGCTCCAATCCCAATACTGTTAAAAACTTTTCAAGGTAGATTTTGAAAGCGGGTCCAAGTCAAGTCATGAACTGGTCCAAATTTTATAAAAAAATAATAATAAATAACAATAAAAACAAAATTCCAAACAACTATGACAAATTTATTCTAAACAACACTTTACACATTTTTGCTTACGGGATTAAATCACTACGTTTCAGACTAGACCACATTTATCAACAGTGATCTATTTCACCCGGTCTTTGTAATTGCCAGTATATTTGTTCACTTAAACTCAAATCCCTAGGCCATCTTATATAATGAACTGTGATATTTTTTTATCATGTTTTTTGTCACAATCAAATCCTAGAATCATATACAATACACTCTATCTGTTCTAGAATTCTAAAAACTTGACTGGGACTGGATTAAGAAGAGAAAAGAATAGATCGTTAAGAGATTTGGTGTAATATACAAAGCAAATGATTTCTCAAATGATATGGGCCGTGGATTTTGGACAGAGAGGGTCTCTTTTATGACGTCCTGACTGTGTCCAGGTCAGCATATGTCTGGATGCAGCAGAGGGATAGCCAGAATATCTTTGGACACAGAGGTCTCGTTTGGGTGAGTTTTGATCTACAGCACAACAACAAAAAGTCTAGGTCAGCATATATCTGGATGCAGCAAAAGCCTTTTGTAGTTATTTGTTTACACAAAACAGAGGAGATACACGAGTTTTTCAGACAAGGTTTCAGACTTGGACCACAGTGTTATGTTTCGGGACATCACACAAGCATTCAAATAGAAGTTGTACTGGATTCCATGTGATGTTCCGTACCAAGGTCATACCTTATCTTTAAGTGCTTCACAAGATCAATCATTTTTCCAGCCATCAGGTTTAAGCCTACCAACATATCACATAAGAGCCAAGCTATTTCAATTCTCGTTTTACATGAGTCAGCCTTAATCCATATGTGAAAATTCATTTTATTTCCCACATGACAGCAAAGAACATATTTTTGTATTTTTGAATATTTTATTGTTTTTGTATTTTTCTTGGATTATTCGGGACAAAAATAAATTGCAGTTCTGAAAAAATCTATTTTTGTATTTTTGAATTTTTTATTGTTTTTGTATTTTTATGAGGATACATCCCCCTAAATTTTTGCTTAAATTTTATAATTTAAAGAACAAATTTACAAACCTAAAACTAAGAAAAATATTTGTGTTTTTGTAGACCAAGTTCAGTCCTCAAAATGGACCATTTTGAGCAGTTCTAAATGTGCTTCAAATCGAACTCGATCAACCCGTTTTGTAAAAAGATCTACGACATTGTCGTCAATATGAATTTGTTCTAGAACAATTAAACCCTGGTTGTACGAGTCTCGGATAAAATGTTCTTTATGGCAATGCGCTTTAGTTTTTGAAAAATAAACTGGATTTTTCATAATTTGGATGGCTGTATCATTATCACAATAAATGGAAGTATGAGAGAAATCCAAACCGTAATCCACCAGTTAGTGTTGCATCCATATCACCTGAGAGCAGCATGCTGAAGCAGCAATATATTCAGCCTCCGCAGTTGAGACAAAGACTATTTGCTGCTTTTTACATTGCTAAGCAATGAGCCGCTCACCTAGAAATTGACATCCCGCTGAAGTTGATTCCATGTCAATATCACAACCTCCAAAGTCGTCGTCAAAAAAACAATTAATTCAAATGGAGAATCTCTAGGATAGAAAAGACCAAATCTGGGTTTCTATTTAAGGTATCTAAGGATCCTCTTGACAACATTTAAATGAGAGGTTTTAGGAGTAGCCTAATAACGTGCACACTGACACACGACAAACATGATGTTCGGTCTGCTACCTGTCAGATACATCAGTGAACCAATCATTGACCTGTACAAGGTCTCTTCCACAGCTTCTCTTTCCAGATCTTGTGTCAAACCTGGTCTCTCAGACATTGGGGTATGGGCTGGATTTCCTTCTTTAGAATCAAATTTTACAAGAATGTCGTCCACATACTTCCCCTGAAGAATCAGGATACCCTTTGAACTTTGACGAACTTGCGGACCTAAAAAGTATGTAATTTCAAACTGCTTCTTCATCATCTCTTCAAGTTCTTTGCACAATGCATCACTAGTGGAGCCAAAGACAATGTCATCCACATAGATTTGCACTAGGAACTGATCTTCATCCACTCGCTTCACAAACAATGTCTGATCAATGATGCCACGAGTGTATCCATTGGCAAGCAAGTGGTCGGTCAATGTGGCATACCATGCACGAGGTGCCTGGTGAAGACCGTACAATGCTTTGTTAAGCTTGTACACATGCCCTGGATATTTATTATTTGTGAAACCCGGTGGCTAATCGACATATATCTCCTCTTTGATTGTTCCATAGAGAAAAGATGTCTTGACGTCCATCTGATAGACAGTGAAACCTTTGAACGAAGCGTAGGCAAGGAAACTTCTTATTAATTCTAATAGGGCAACGGGAGCATACACTTCATCATAATCGAACCCCTCAATCTACTGGAAACCTTGCACTACCAGTCTTGCTTTGTTTCTCACAATCACCCAGCTGTCATCTCTCTTGTTCCTGTAGAACTTGCTAGTACCAAGAGGTTGTTTTCTTGCGCTCAATTTATGAAATGAAGCACGAGTTCATCCTGCATAGCATCAACCCAACTAGGTTTACGTAGAGCCACAAAAATAGTCTTGGGCTCAATTTATGAAATGAAGCACGAGTACAAGCATTTGTTGATGTCACCAATTTGACTTCTAGTTAGAATACCAGCATCCACAGGACCAATGACGTTTTCTAGAGGGTGATCCCGCTGAACACTTGTAGGGATAGCCATGGAACGGATGTATCTCTAGGTAAATCTGTGACATTGCTGGTTACGATTTCTTCTACAGTTTCTTCATTAGATTCTTCCTCAACATTTGTATCAGAGGATAAATCTTCTTCATCTATATTTTGTATAGGACTTGCAGTTTTGAGAGGAAGATCTTCATAAATAGAGTGTGGGTGTGACGCAGTGCTATGCTCAGTTGTTAAATTTTGTAGAGCATGAGGAGCTTGTTGTACTAGTGGGTCTTTAGAACCTTTTGACGAAGACCCAAGTACAACATTCCCCCATCCTCTGCATCATCCAACAAAGAGGATGAGATCCCAGTAGTGTATATAGAAGGACTTGTAGAACCTGCATTAACACTTACAGACACATCATAAAAAATCTTGAAAGACTGAAATAAAGAGTCATAATCAAAAAACCAATCTGGGCCCACTCTAGCATCCGTTTCATTCTCCTTGAGCCAACACACATCAAACGACTCCACTATTTGCTTAGTCTATTTATTGTAAACCCTGTATGTAGTTTTTCCATCATAGCTGACAAAATAGCAATCGCCAGCCTTCGCATCAAACTTTGGTGTAACGTCCAAATGCAACAATATACACGGACAACCAAAAGAACGAAAATGCTTGACAGAGGGTATTGCGTTAAACAAAACTTCATAAAGCGTCTTCATGTGTGCTTTGTTGACTAGAACTCGATTTGGCACATAACATGTTGTGTTCATAGCCTCCACCTAGAAGAAAGTCGGAAGTTTTGAATCACACAGCATTGTGCGAGCAGCTTCAATCAGGGTGTGATTTTGTCTTTCAGCAACTCCATTTTGTTGTGGCATCCGTGTAGAACTAAATTGCCTTGCAATCCCTTTTTGAGCACAGTAGTGGTTTAACTCTGCATTCTTTAATTCAATCCTATTATAGTAACGGATCCCCTTCACCATCATGTTGGTAGTTCCCCGTTGAGTAATTTGACCATTTTCTCCACCCGCAAATGAGACAAATCCACCGTTAAAGCATTCCAAGTCGGTGAGCTGAGATAAGTCTCCAGTCATGTGCCGTGAACAACCGCTATCAATGTACCAAAGGCAAATGATAGTCCTCCACAGCCATTCCTGACATGATGTGGGATTAGTTAGTCATTGGTACACATGCCATAATCGTTTTGGACACGCCATTCTTATCCATGTACTAGACTTCCATCCGATGTATGTTAGCAGTTGAAACAGATTTACCATTAACATCACATGAGTTTAAATCTTGATTAACGGAACGTGATGACCCTACAAATGGGGAAGAACTTGGAATAGAATTCTTTGGTTTCTAGTATGATTTGCGTATTGAAACCTTCTTTTTCCTTTTGTTAGTAGATGCCTTATGGGTTTCTACTTTTTTGGAGGCACATTACCTGTTGTTTGAGCCTCTTATTTCTATTCCAAACCCATTAGAAGGTTTCACCTTGGATTAATCACTCTACATTGCCTTTGGTTTTTCAACCTTCATTGGCTCTAAGTGATTAGTTCTTCCGTTTGGAGCCTTCTGATGCTCCCAGTTTTCAGAATTAGTCGGATGAGTTTTGCAATTTCTAGCTATGTGTCTGGGGATTCCACATGTGTAACAAGTTTGACGCTTCACATGTGGATCCCCCTTAGATCTTGCAGCGTTTTCAAATCTAAGACCATGCGTAGTGGGGGGCTTTATATATAAAGCCCCCCTTCCTGAGTGGTCCACGTGGCTGCTGAGTCAGCATGGAGAGAGAAACTGAAAAGGGGGTGTAGTGGTGGGACTTTATATATAAAGCCCCTGAATCTGATTGGGCCACGTGGAATTTTTTTTATTCTTTTAACTCAAAATAATTAAAATAAAAGGCAAATAAATATAAAAAAATTACAAATAATATTAAAAAACACAACTAATATTAAAAAAAAATTTAAAAAAATACAATTAATATTACACACTATGTTTGGTGATCTATTTTACATGTGGATGAAATGAGTAGTGTGAAACTAAAGCAATAATTATTTTATTACAAAAAGCGGATATTAGTTCTGCGCCACACAATTGTATACTTTCTTAATTCACCTTGTGTTGGTGATTAAAAGGGCATTTTTACAAAAGTAACTGACTTGTTACTTTATTATAATAATAATAATAATAATAATAATAATAATAATAATAATAATAATAATAATAATAATAATGGAGTAAGGAGCTTTGTGGGATTCCGCTTAGAGGGTGGGCAACTTGTGGTTGCTACCCCCACCGTCTAGTAAAGGGTTTTTGCTCGCTGGTTCTTTTGGCCCCCAACTCATCTCGAGTTCGGCTGTTAGCATTCGCACATGGCTCCTGCTAGGAAGGCCCGAAATGTCAAGTCAGGAGGTTCTACGCAGGGCTCTGGTAGTGGTTTAAGGGCCTGCCCCTTTAAACATTTTCACGATTGTAAAGATGGTAAACCGGGGTCTGACGAATTTTTCCACCTTCTTCAACACATGCAAAGCACTCACCTCAAGACAGAAAACCAAAGGCTGTCAATGAAGGAGGCTATCTCGAAGGATCGAGACCTTTTTTTGGAGGTTGGGGAAGTTCTCAAGGCAGGAGATAAATGGTTATGTGGGAGGTGCATGGTGATGCATGCTCTCAGTAGGGGATGCAAGCATGACGATGAGGTTGTATCGTTCGCCATGGTCTCAGGAGATGTGGAAGATTTCATTGTTGGGATACGAAAACCATGTCCAGCGGTAGATGACGCCAACCCACGTCACACAACCGGGATGGTTGGGAATGTTGCCCTCCTCGAGCGTGTTTTTTCCCTCCCTATTCAAACTGTTAAAAGCATTCCCCCCAGTTATCGTCTGATGTTTGCTCAAGTGTTAACAGGTGCCTTGCGCAAAGTGGTGGCGTCGCCAGGCTCGGTTGGCAATTGGGTCCAATTGCTATTGCTTCCGCGGTTAACCCTGAGGGTGGTCAGACCGTCCTCCAGGAAAGAGCGAAGATCAGGGAACAGGAAATCTTTGCAGTGTAGTAGCATCATGCAAGCGCTTGCAGTATGGAAAGATGGGTCTGGGTTTGCGGTCTTGTTCTCTTCTCTTTTGGATAGCGTGGGGGAGGTTGTGGTACCTATGGGAGAAGTAAGAAGGGAAGAGGGCAATGAAAGGGAACCTAATATAAAACAATGTCTTCGAAAAGTCAGGATGGGCATTTCACGACGGCGGTTAAGGTTTTGTGCTCCAGTGGGGTTGCCCCTCTATGTGAATCGACCATGAAAGCCCTCATTGATAAACACCCAGTGGTGCCGCCTCCATCCTTTCCTTCTATCCCTATCACCCAACCCGCTCTATCTGTAGATGAGGATTGTGTGCTCAGATGTATCCGATCTTTCCCTAAAGGGATGTCTTGCGGAAGGGATGGGATACGGGCGCAACACCTGTTGGATGCTATTGGTGGCGAAGGCTCGGTGACTTCCTCGGGTTTGCTCACGGCCATTAATGAAGTCGTCAACTTATCGCTTGGAGGGGCCTGCCCTAAGGCACTTGCCGAGTTTGTTGCCTCGGCCCCCCTCACCCCCTTATTGAAGCCCGATAATGGAATTCGGCCTATTGCTATGGGGGGAATTTGGCGAAGGTTAGTTTCTAAGGTGGCAATGAAGAAGGTTGGGAAAAGCATTGCCCAGTACCTGGGGGACTTTCAATTTGGAGTAGGGGTACCAAATGGGGCAGAGGCGGTGCTTCACAGCGCCAACAGGTTCCTCAACTCTTTTCATGCGGATGGGTCCTTGGCTCTACTTACAGTAGACTTCTCCAATGCCTTCAACATGGTTGACCGCACAACCTTTCTCCAAGAGGTTCACCAACGATGCCCGTCTATCTATCCATGGGTCCAGTTCCTTTATGCCCAGCCTGCTAGGCTGTATGTGTGCAATGACTGTATTGGGGCTACCACCGGAGTGCAGCAAGGAGATCCGTTGGGGCCCCTTCTCTTTGCTCTTGCCTTACACCCCCTTATCTTGCGGGTTCAGGAACACTGTAACCTCCCATTTCATGCTTGGTACTTGGATGATGGGACGATTATAGGCAACACAACTGAGGTTGCTAAGGCTTTAGACATTATCAACATGCATGGGCCAGCTCTTGGGCTTCATCTCAATATTAAGAAAACAGAGGTCTTTTAGCCGACATGTGACGGGCTGAAAGTTAAGGACGGGCTTTTTCCGAGAGGGATTGGTAGACCAGAGAAGGGGGTTAAGCTCCTTGGTGGGGCTGTTAGCCGAGATCCTATCTTTATTGGGGAGTTGGCAGGGCGGCGAGCTACGGTTGCGGTTGACCTTATGAAACTCTTGCCCCGCCTTAGGGATCCCCAAAGTGAACTCCTGCTGCTCAGATCATGCATGGGGGTCGCTAAGTTACTTTTTGGGTTGCGAACTTGTCAACCCCACTTGATGGTTGATGTCGTATCCCTTTTCGATGATGGCCTCCGGGAGGCTATTGAAGATATAGTTGTGGGCGGTGGCCCCTTCTTCGGGGACCTCCAATGGCGCTTGGCATCCTTGCCGATGCGTTTAGGCGGTTTAGGCCTCCTTTCAGCTTGAGATGTTGGGGTTTATGCCTTTGTGGCGTCTAGAGCTCAGTCTTGGAAACTTCAGGATCATATCCTTCGAAACAGTGGGGTCATCGGGTTGGACCCGGACTATCAACAGGCGCTCGAACGCTTAAATGTCTATCTCCCGGACTTTGATATTGGCGGTTTTTCTAATAAGGACACCGCCCCCTCAAAGCCACAAAAAACTTTGGCGAATGCTCTGTTTAGCAAAACTGCTCAGAGCCTGGGAGAAGTTTTTGAGTTGTCCTCCCGCCAGAAGGCGGTGATTGAATGCCTAAAGGGTCCTCATGCTCAGGATTTTTTGACCGTTATCCCGATTGAGGATTTGGGTCAATGCATGTCTGCAGTGGAGTATAGGGCTATACTCAAGTACCGATTGATGATCCCTATGTATCCAGAAGATGAAACATGCCCCATCTGCCATAAAGCTTGTATGGATAAATACGGGGAGCACACAATTCATTGCAAAGAGCTCCCTGGGTTCAAATACCGGCATGACTGGGTGAGGGACGTCTTATGGGACATCCTGAGAAGAGCTGGGATTTCTGCAAAAAAAGAGGCTCCTGTAAATTTTCTCACCGACCCTGCGGAACGGAGATCCACCTTGCAACCAGCAGATCTACTTGTCTTTGGTTGGGAGAGGGGGAAACATGCTTGTGTGGACCTCACAGGGGGATCTCCTTTGGTTGGGTTAAGGGAAACAGGGTTTGTAGCTGGGCAAGCATCGAGAAAAGCGGAATCAAAGAAAGTAGATAAGCATGCTAAAGCTTGTGCAGAGAACCAACATGTCTTTATCCCTTTGGCCTTTGATACCTTTGGCTCCCTAGCGCCAGAAGCTATTCGTTTCTTGAACAGGGTCCAACGGGTCGTCCACAACAACAGTTCATCTCCGGTGGGGCAAGGATTTGTCTTTAGTAGACTAGAGTTCGCAATTCAAAAAGGGGTGGCGGCGCAACTTGTTGCCCGACTACCTTCTATTGTGATGTAAATTTCGTATCTCGTATTTTTTTAATGAAAATTACATTTATCAATTTAAAAAAATAATATTAAAAAACACACAAATAAAAGGCAAATAAATATAAAAAAATTACAAATAATATTAATTTTCATCTTTGCTTTCAGCGTACTCTTCTTCTTCTTCATCATCACCCTCCTCTTCACCTTCTTCTTCATCTTCGCCTTCGTTTGGAATATACCGAACCGACCAAGCATGTTGGACCAAATCCGCCGTTAACTCGTCATGTGCTTCATGGTCACGAAGTTCATGTGCGTTTTGTATTCTTTCTTCCACATTGGCTTGCGGTAGATCTTGAACGGCTTCCGGTACATAATTTTGGCATATCGTTTTACCTTCATCTTCTAATATCATATTATGCATGATTATACATGCATACATAGCATCTCGCAGCTTGTCTGTGGTCCATGCACGAGCAGGATTTCTTATGTAATGCCAACGCTGTTGAAGAACCCCAAAACATCTCTCTATGTCCTTCCGCGCCGCCTCTTGAACCTGTTTGAAGTGTGCCCGTTTTTCATCGTACGGGTTACTGAAGGTCTTAACGATAATGCTATACCTCGGATATATTCCGTCAGCCAAATAGTATCCGTGTGGGTAGTAGTTTCCATTAGCATAAAAACACGCCTTTGCTACCCTGCCAGAAATGAAATCCTCAATGATAGGCGACCCCGCAAAAACGTTTAAGTCGTTGCATGAACCCGCAACACCAAAGTAGGCCGACCAAACCCAAAGATCGACTGAAGCCACCGCTTGAAGAATAATTGATGGTCCTTTTTGGTCACCACGTGTGAATTGACCTCGCCAAGCGGTTGGGCAATTATACCAACGCCAGTGACGACAATCAATGCTACCCAGCATTCCTGGTAACCCATGTTCATTGTTATGCACCTCTTAAATTTTCTGTAAGTCGTACCAAGTGGGCCTTCTAAGATACCGGGCTCCGTACAACTTTATTATTCCTAAAAATTAAATACAAAAATATATAAAAAAATTGATCTAACTATATACAAAAATATATAAAAAGGTAAATGAATTTGCTTTAAAAAAAGTGATGTACCTTGGCAAAAATACTCCAAAGAATCGCGTGTTGTTTTCTCTGCCATTTTTAAATACTCGTCGTTGATATCCGTCGAGTTGTCGTAAGCGAGTATACGCAGTGCCGAGGTGCACTTTTGAATAGACGTGAATCCCATAATCCCCCTAGCATCAGCTTTTTGTTGAAAGTAAGGGAACGCGTTCTCCAAATCTCCGGATATACGTAGAAATAAACGTTTGCTCATCCGGAAACGACGCCTAAACATCTTTGGGTCGGGGTAAGTCGGGTTTTCATCGAAGTAATCCTTCATCAATCGAGCATTTGCCGAAACCCGATCTCGTTCATAATACTGCCTACTTTGTTTTGGTGTAGTGGTAGGCGCACTAGTTTGTTCCATATATCTCGACGCAAGCGCAAGCGCACTCGTAACCGCATCTTGCTCCAAGTCTTCATCTGTCGAGTCACCCTCGTCGGCTAGAAACTCTTTATAATATTCTCTCGCAACAGATGAGGACGCGGGGGAACCCATATTTTTTTTAACTAAATGTTGTATTTTGTGTTTAAATATATGTGTTTTGTGTGTGTTTTTATAAATTTGTGTAGTGATGTGTGTAGTGTATATATATAAAAATAAAAAAAATAGCCGTTCAAATAATATAACGGTCATATGACCGTTTGACTCATCCACGTGGCTCCATTTCATTAGTCAAAACTTTAATGGTCCGGCGTTATCTTCATAAAGCCCCCCCCCCCTTTTTGGCCCATAGCGCCGGGGTGTAGTGGTGTGGGGGGCGCTATATTTTAAAAAGTTTGACAATTAGCGCCCGACTACGGTGGGTCTAAAAGATCTATATGGAACCCGGTGCCTTTGTGATGTCGCCTTTGGAGAATTCTGTTTTTCATACTTTGGTAAAACATGATTGGGTGGAATATGTTTCTCAGCCCCACCCGTACTTGTTTGCTTAACCAAAAGATTTTTAGCTGAATCACACGCATTAGACAAAATAATAGAATCTGAAAAGTTAACCACAGAGTTAGACAACACATCACAAGCGTTAATGCTCAAAACAAACGAGCCTACGCATAAATTATTGTCTTTAGCAAAAATTGTAAAATTGTTTTTCTGAATTTTATTATTCAATTCGGTTGATTCAGAATCATCGACTTCATCCCCATCATCTACCCAATCCTCGACAACTACACTGTCTTCACAAGAAGTAACGGAGTTAGTAGTAGTCACATCATCCAAAATATTAACACTTTCGGTAGCAGAAAACTTAGAAGTTTAAAAGGATTCTTTCTCCTCCCTGTCTGAGTCAGATGAAGACTCATGTGACTTAGACGAATATTCAGATGATTCAGCTGCTTCACAGGACTGATACGTAGATTCATTGGAGTCAACTGTGTCTGTTTCAGAAACAGATGTAGCAGCATTATCCGCCGAGATTCATTCCGCTTCAGCAGTAATATGATTTGAGTCAAAAGCACGCTTAGGAAATAGATGAGGGTACTTGGCCTTCATCTGATCTTCCCGTTCCCACGTGAACTCCAGTCCACGATTTGAATTCCAACGAACTTTATGTGACACCCGGCACTTTCCGGTAACTAACTTTTGAAAACTTAGTAAGTCTACCTTAGCGAGTCGCGCATACGTTACACAAAACAAGGTCGGTCGAGTCGAGTCGCACATCATTAGGGTTTTAACATACGCAAGTCTTGAGTCCCGGGAATTGGTGAACGAGTGTGAACGTGTTTACTTTCATGTATTATGTGTTTATAATCATTATGTGACTTGTCGGTATGTGAAAATGTGTTAACATATGTTAAAACGGAGTTTAACGCGCCAAATACACCACACCAGACCCTGAAGACGATTAGCATGGCTAATTGCCTTCATGGTGGCGAGTAGCCACTCTCTTTAGGCGATTAGCTTTGTCTTTAGGCGATTATGGGGGCTAATCGCCTATAGTGAAGGCGATTAGCAGCCCTAATCGCCTGATAAAGCTGCATAATCGCCTATAAGGTGCCTGACGACTAGAAACGCCTATAAATACCACCCTTGACCTCCAAAACATCATTTACACAACCCTAGCCGTCCCATAACATATCTCAACCCACAAACACCCTCTGGAACCTATTTTTACATCAAAACAACCATTTCCAAGCTTATTCCATCATCTCCTCTTAAATACAAGGTGTGTTCTTCAAACCCAAACCTTTAAATGATTATGTTTTACCCCCTAAATGTCCAGACCTGACTTATAAATGTTTTTGTCTTTAAAAATCCATTTAAAACCGTTTTTAAATAAACCCACACCTTTACATGTGTGATATGTGATTAAAGATAGAATTTTTAGGATTGAATCATGGTTGTTTTTGTGTTAATGGGATGTTTATGGCTGTTACATGTTAGTATGATGATGTCCTAGGAGTTTGAATGGTTTTGGTTGGGTATTGTTGATACTTGGTGTTTTGACCCATTTGAAGGATTTCGGATGATTAAGGATGATATGAGATGTGTTGTTGATTGTTTGATGTTAGGGTTTGCTCTAGGATGATGCTAGAACAGTAGGATGCTTTCGGACAACGTGGTTATGTGATTAAATCTGGATATTTGCTATTTAGGGCAAGTTCTTGCATGTTGATGTGATGTTTTCATGTTAAGTTGCTATTTTGGGAAAACGCTCGCATTCGGGACTGTTAGAATGATGAAAACTTAGGGGTTTTGCTTGAAATATGTTTGTTAATATGTTAGGATGATTATTGGGTGTTTTTACACGTTTCGGATCTGATTTGGAGGGTTAAACGCGCGAAAAACCATATCTGCTGCACTATAGGCGATTAGGAATCCTAATCGCCTATGCTGTAGGCGATTAGGGGCCTAATCGCCTGAATTGAAGCCCAACTCGTGTGCTTATAGGCGATTGTGATCACAATTGCCTTCATTTCATGCAATTGTGATCCTAATTGCCTTCATTTCATGCAATTGTGACCCTAATCACTAGTTAAGCCCTGAATTGCATACCTTATGACCATAATCGCCTGAGATACATGTGATTAGCCCTAATTGCATATAATAAGAGGCGATTAGCCCTTGTAATTGCCTGTTGACCATCCCTAATCACGTGTTGACTTTCCTAATTGCATGCTAAGTTCCTAATCGCGTGTAATGCTGTTATAAGTGTATTTTGACATCCCGAAACCCGATTTGACACCTAGGAACATGCTAGGAACCCCGTGACATGCCTAGTAACATAGTAACACGTGTTTGAACTTGTTTGTACGTTATTTGACCTATGTGTTAGAATTGTTGAACTTTAACGCATGTTAAGTACTAAGTTGCATGATTTGTGTGTGTTTGGGTATGAGATGAACACGTGGAATGTCGGGTCACCAATGGGATGTCGAGTCTTGTCTTACGTAGTCTTGTTGTCGGTCAAACACGCTTTTCAAAACACATCATGGTCATGGACTGGACTTAGGGACTAATGAACCCTACGGGTTATTAGTCTAACTTAACACATATCTTATGATATGTCGCCACTAGTTGGGGCTATCATATCTTACAGACGGTTTACTCATATCACTTATACGGTTTACTCATAAACGGAATACGCAACCTAAGGTGAGTTCACTGCCCCACATTTTACGGTTTATGTTTTCGGGGGAGAAACATGCTTAAAACGCTTTTACGACTTATGACTTATTTTCGTCTCAAAACTCTTTTATGACTTATGGTTTATTAAACTCTTATTGCTCATGACTCTTTATCACGTTATACTATGGCTTACTTATCGTACTATACGGTTCATCAAAAAGTCCCTTAGAAACCACTAACATGGGTATATGGCGGGGAAATATGGATAGCACTATTGGGAACTGACAAACCCCACTCGACGGTAGGACCGGGCGGGTGCATATTGTCTTTAACAAAACAAGGTCTACCGGTGATGACGGTAGCCCATAGGAAACTAAGGGTCACTACACGGCTTAGTCAGCAATGGTTTCACCCGTATGAGTATCTTATTCTGCGCCTAGCTAGCGTTCTTACAAGCATAGTAGTAATTGTGATGGTAACGGTTTTCAAAGGATTACTCTAAACGTTTAAATAAAACCTGTGAACTCACCAGCATTATATGTTGACTCTTTTAGCATGTTTTCTCAGGTCGCTAAGGTAGCAGCTGTCAGATAGGCGCACGGAGTCGCACTAGGGTCGTCTTGCATCTAGGGTCTCATGGCATGTTTTGGAAATGTTAAACTTTGGAACTTATGTTTTATTTTCTACATGACTTTTGTAAACTTTTAATGCTTCCGCACTGTTAAATGTTGAATTTTAAATCTTATGCATGGTTTTGATTACGTATGTTTTACATTTAGACGTCGTTTATTGTGACCGTTGACTTGGATCCTGGTATGTCACACGCCTCGCGGTAGAACTCCGCAGGTGGATATTTGAGGGTGTGACAGATTGGTATCAGAGCCAATGGTTATAGTGAACTAGGACTGCATGTAGAGTCTAGACTATAGCCGTATCCTTACCACACAGTGTCACATTACCTATCTTATCCTTGGTTATTCCTAGCTTCACGTTACCTTCTTCTTCGGGTCTACAGTCGGGGGAACTTGTTTGTTGATCTTTTGAGTTGGTTATATCTTCATAAGATGTGGGTGTCGGGTGACTTGAGGTTCGAGCTCGGGACACGCCTTGAGGACCATGTAGAGCAATTTATCATTTCGGGTGCACACGAAATCATAAGTTGAAATGCATGGAAGAGTTGGTGGATCTCGTGTTGGGATTTAGGGTCACATTTGGACCAGATCTTAGACTTTTCGTATTCTCTTGGTTTAACTTTGGTGTTGGGTCTGAGTGTTTGTTTCTTGTTCTTCTCAGAAGATGTCAGGACGCACTGGTGGACGTACTGGGGTACGACGTGCAGGCCGCACTGGTGGGGGTAGAGGTGATGGTAACATCACCTTGACGTATGACGAACTCAATGAGATGATGCAGCAACAGTTGAGCGTCGCACTAGCTGCTTTTCAGGCTGCCCAGCAGACTTTCATGGGTGCTACTGCTCCTCCGGTTCAGGCAGGTGTTACCTATAAGCGGTTTAAGGATTGCCAGCCTCTCAGCTTCCAGGGTATGGAGGGGGCTGTGGAGTTACTTCGGTGGTTAGAGAAGACTGAATCGGTGTTTGCTTTATGTGAGACTCCAGCGGTGGATCGGGTGAAGTTTGCTTCGGGGACTTTTGTAGGACCCGCCTTGACGTGGTGGAACTGCGTCACACAGACACATGGTCTCGGGGAGGCCAACGCCATGCCTTGGGAGGATTTTGTGCGTACGTTGAAGGACGAGTACTGCCCGCGTGAGGAGATTAAGAGGTTGGAACAGGAATATGGGAATCTTAAGATGGTGGGTTCTGAGGTGGAGGAGTACACGATCAGGCACAACGAGTTAGCGGTGATGTGTCCAGGTTTGTCTACGCCTGAGTACAGGAGGATAGAGCAGTATCTTGCGGGTTTGGTGCCAGAGATTGCTGGATTGGTGTCTGCTAGGGATCCCGCTACTATGTCAGAGGCTGTGCGGTCGGCTACTAAGATGACCAACTTGAAGATTACTAAGGGTCTCTTGCCTCCTAGAGGCTCGTCTGTGAAGGCGTCGGCAGAGAACAAGAGGAAGTGGGATAGTGTGGATAAGAGTTCAGCGGGGGTTCAGCGACAACCGGCGGCGAAGAAGGCTGAAGCTTCAGGGTCAGCGTCGGATCAGAAACAAGGGGGCTATGCTGGGAAAAGCCCTAAGTGTGGGCGTTGTGGGTTTCATCACTATGGTACTTGTGAGATTTTTCGCTGTGAGCGTTGTCAGAGGACGGGGCATCTTGCCAAGGATTGTAGGGTCAACCTTTCCAGGACGACTCAGACTGCTGCTACTACTACCCCTACTCCACAGGGGAACCAGGGTTGCTTTCATTGTGGGGAAGCGGGGCACTTCAAGCGCAGCTGTCCAAAGTTGAATCAAGGAGGCACAGGGAACGCAGGTGGCGGTGGAAACAACGAGGGTGGTGGTCCGACTGCTCGTGTCTTTGTGATCGGTGCTAAGGAGAACCAGGTGGACCCAGACACTGTTACTCGTACGTATTCCTTCTTATCTCTTGTTACGCTTTGTTTTTACTTTTATTCGCGTGGTTGCGCGTTCGTGTCTTCGGGTGGTTTCTTTGTGGTTTGGTCTCTGTTTCTCATTCTTTGGGGTCGATGAGGGTCCTTTGGGGATGCTACTTGGACGGTACCGGTGGGTTAGTTATACCCATCATAGTAGTCTCCAGTAGGCCGTCGATCGAGGGTCTCTTGCCTCATATTCACTCGCTGGCTTTTGGGAACGTTACTTGGGCATACACAGAGGTCGACACTCATCACTATTGAGGCCAAAAGAATCTCGGGGCGAGATTCCTTTCAACAGGGGGATGATGTGACGACCCGGAAAATTTTTCTTCTTATTTGTCTTCTCTCTTCGACTTCGGGAAATTTTCGGGACGAAAATTCTTTCAACAGGGGTATGATGTGACACCCGGCACTTTCCGGTAACTAACTTTTGAAAACTTAGTAAGTCTACCTTAGCGAGTCGCGCATACGTTACACAAAACAAGGTCGGTCGAGTCGAGTCGCACATCATTAGGGTTTTAACATACGCAAGTCTCGAGTCCCGGGAATTGGTGAACGAGTGTGAACGTGTTTACATTCATGTATTATGTGTTTATAATCATTATGTGACTTGTCGGTATGTGAAAATGTGTTAACATATGTTAAAACGGAGTTTAACGCGCCAAATACACCACACCAGACCCTGAAGGCGATTAGCATGGCTAATTGCCTTCATGGTGGCGAGTAGCCACTCCCTTTAGGCGATTATCTTTTTCTTTAGGCGATTATGGGGGCTAATCGCCTATAGTGAAGGCGATTAGCAGCCCTAATCGCCTGATAAAGCTGCATAATCGCCTATAAGGTGCCTGATGACAAGAAACGCCTATAAATACCACCCTTGACCTCCAAAACATCATTTACACAACCCTAGCCGTCCCATAACATATCTCAACCCACAAACACCCTCTGGAACCTATTTTTACATCAAAACAACCATTTCCAAGCTTATTACATCATCTCCTCTTAAATACAAGGTGTGTTCTTCAAACCCAAACCTTTAAATGATTATGTTTTACTCCCTAAATGTCCAGACCTGACTTATAAATGTTTTTGTCTTTAAAAATCCATTTAAAACCGTTTTTAAACAAACCCACACCTTTACATATGTTATATGTGTTATATGTGTTATATGTGATTAAAGATAGAATTTTTAGGATTGAATCATGGTTGTTTTTGTGTTAATGGGATGTTTATGGCTGTTACATGTTAGTATGATGATGTCCTAGGAGTTTGAATGGTTTTGGTTGGGTATTGTTGATACTTGGTGTTTTGACCCATTTGAAGGATTTCGGATGATTAAGGATGATATGAGATGTGTTGTTGATTGTTTGATGTTAGGGTTTGCTCTAGGATGATGCTAGAACAGTAGGATGCTTTCGGACAACGTGGTTATGTGATTAAATCTGGATATTTGCTATTTAGGGCAAGTTCTTGCATGTTGATGTGATGTTTTCATGTTAAGTTGCTATTTTGGGAAAACGCTCGCATTCGGGACTGTTAGAATGATGAAAACTTAGGGGTTTTGCTTGAAATATGTTTGTTAATATGTTAGGATGATTATTGGGTGTTTTTACACGTTTCGGATCTGATTTGGAGGGTTAAACGCGCGAAAAACCATATCTGCTGCACTATAGGCGATTAGGAATCCTAATCGCCTATGCTATAGGCGATTAGGGGCCTAATCGCCTGAATTGAAGCCCTACTCGTGTGCTTATAGGCGATTATGATCACAATTGCCTTCATTTCATGCAATTGTGATCCTAATTGCCTTCATTTCATGCAATTGTGACCCTAATCACTAGTTAAGCCCTGAATTGCATACCTTATGACCATAATCGCATGAGATACATGTGATTAGCCCTAATTGCATATAATAAGAGGCGATTAGCCCTTGTAATTGCCTATTGACCATCCCTAATCACGTGTTGACTTTCCTAATTGCATGCTAAGTTCCTAATCGCGTGTAATGCTGTTATAAGTGTATTTTGACATCCCGAAACCCGATTTGACACCTAGGAACATGCTAGGAACCCCGTGACATGCCTAGTAACATAGTAACACGTGTTTGGACTTGTTTGTACGTTATTTGACCTATGTGTTAGTATTGTTGAACTTTAACGCATGTTAAGTACTAAGTTGCATGATTTGTGTGTGTTTGGGTATGAGATGAACACGTGGAATGTCGGGTCACCAATGGGATGTCGAGTCTTGTCTTACGTAGTCTTTTTGTCGGTCAAACACGCTTTTCAAAACACATCATGGTCATGGACTGGACTTAGGGACTAATGAACCCTACGGGTTATTAGTCTAACTTAACACATATCTTATGATAGGTCGCCACTAGTTGGGGCTATCATATCTTACAGACGGTTTACTCATATCACTTATACGGTTTACTCATAAACGGAATACGCAACCTAAGGTGAGTTCACGGCCCCACATTTTACGGTTTATGTTTTCGGGGGAGAAACATGCTTAAAACGCTTTTACGACTTATGACTTATTTTCGTCTCAAAACTCTTTTATGACTTATGGTTTATTAAACTCTTATTGCTCATGACTCTTTATCATGTTATACTATGGCTTACTTATCGTACTATACGGTTCATCAAAAAGTCCCTTAGAAACCACTAACATGGGTATATGGCGGGGAAATATGGATAGCGCTATTGGGAACTGACAAACCCCACTCGACGCTAGGACCGGGTGGGTGCATATTGTCTCTAACAAAACAAGGTCTACCGGTGATGACGGTAGCCCATAGGAAACTAAGGGTCACTACACGGCTTAGTCAGCAATGGTTTCACCCGTATGAGTATCTTATTCTGCGCCTAGCTAGCGTTCTTACAAGCATAGTAGTAATTGTGATGGTAACGGTTTTCAAAGGATTACTTTAAACGTTTAAATAAAACCTGTGAACTCACCAGCATTATATGTTGACTCTTTTAGCATGTTTTCTCAGGTCGCTAAGGTAGCAGCTGTCAGATAGGCGCACGGAGTCGCAATGGGGTCGTCTTGCGTCTAGGGTCTCATGGCATGTTTTGGAAATGTTAAACTTTGGAACTTATGTTTTATTTTCTGCATGACTTTTGTAAACTTTTAATGCTTCCGCACTGTTAAATGTTGAATTTTAAATCTTATGCATGGTTTTGATTACGTATGTTTTACATTTAAACGTCGTTTATTGTGACCGTTGACTTGGATCCTGGTATGTCACACGCCTCGCGGTAGAACTCCGCAGGTGGATATTTGAGGGTGTGACACTTTAACGATGCGGATTTTACTCCGACGAAGGCTACGAATCTTATAATCAAGAATTTCAACCGGTTCCTCCTCAATACGTAGACGATCATCAACTTTGATCTCTTCGAGAGGAACAACGAGAGATTCGTCAGCCAAACACTTCTTAAGATTAGAAACATGAAAGACATCATTTACGCTACTGAGCTCGGCTGGCAAATCAAGTCTGTATGCCACCAGTCCAATCGGTTCCAAAATTGCGAACGGTCCGACATAACGAGGGTTCAGCTTGCCGCGCTTCCCAAAGCGTATAACGCACTTCCATTGAGATACTTTCAACAGAACCCTGTCTCCAACCTGGAACTCCAAAAGTTTGCGATGACGATCGTCATGGCTCTTTTGACGATCACAAGCCGCTGCCATATGATTACGAATCTGTACGATCTTCTCAGAAGTCTCGTACACTAGTTCCGGGCCTGTAAATTGACTCTCAACCACTTCGGCCCAACAAAGAGGAGATCGGCATTTCCGTCCATAAAGAGCCTCGAACGGTGCTATTTTGATACTAGAGTGGTAACTGTTGTTGTAAGAGAACTTCACTAACGGTAGATGAGTCTCCCAACTTTTACCGAAATCGATAACACATGCTCGAAGCATGTCCTCAAGCGTTTGAATTGTCCGCTCACTTTGACCATCAGTTTGCGGATGATATGTTGTACTCATATCCAACCGAGTACCCAACGCTTTATGCAATGCCTTCCAGAAGCGGGAAGCGAAATAAGAATCACGATCAGCAATGATGGAGACAGGCACCCCGTGCCGACCAAGCACTTCCTAAAGATAGATACGAGCCAACCGTTCCAAACTGTTGGTCTCTTTAATGGCGAGGAAGTGTGCGGATTTTGTCAACCGGTCGATCATCACCCAGATCATATCACAGCCACTAGGTGACCTCGGAAGTTTGGTCACAAAATCCATCATAATCCATTCCCACTTCCATTCTGGAATTTCAGGTTGTTGCAGAACACCAGACGACTTCTGATATTCAACCTTGACCTAAGCACAGGTCATTCACTTGCTGACATACGAAGCTATATCACCCTTCATGTTCGGCCACCAATAAAGTATGTTCAGATCCTGATACATCTTATCGGAGCCCGGATGAATAGAATACCGGGATTTGTGAGCTTCGTCCAAAACAAGCTCTCGCAAACCCCCAAACAAAGGAACCCAAACACGTTATGCAAAGTAATGCAGGCCATCAGACCTGAGCTCAAGGTGTTTATCAGCACTGTGCATGGTTTCAGCTTTAAGGTTTTCCTCCTTCAAAGCTTCCTGTTGAGCAGAACGGATTCGGTCAGGCAAACTAGAATGGATGGTGAGCTGCAAAGCTCGAACACGACGAGGCTTAGCGGATTCCTTCCTGCTCAAGGCGTCTGCTACCACATTCGCCTTGCCAGGATGGTACTTGATTGCATAATCATAGTCATTAAGGAGCTTCACCCAGCGACGCTGTCGCATGTTCAACTCCTTCTGATTGAAGATATGCTGAAGACTCTTGTGGTCGGTATAAATGGTGCACTTGGTATATTTTTTCTGGTGAACCTTAAGTTGACGAGAACCATAAGCAATAACATTCTCGCGTTGCATCAACATACAACCGAGACCCCGAATAGACACATCACAATAAACCGCGAAATCATCTGAGCCCTCAAGCAAAGATAGAATAGGAGCAGAACAGAGTTTGAGCTTCAGGGTTTGAAATGCTGATTCTTGCGAATCGCCCCAGTCAAACTTCTTGTCTTTCTAGGTAAGGTAGGTGAGGGGTTGAGCAATCTTCGCAAAACCCTCAATGAAACAACGATAGTAGCCCGCAAGGCCTAGGAATTGTCGCACCTCAGTTGGTGTCTTCAGCGCTCCCCAGTCTTTGATGGCCTCTAGTCCTTGATGGCCTCTATCTTAGCTGGATCGACATGAATTCCTTTTTCATTAACCACATGACCAAGGAATTGGACTTCGCGTAACTAGAAGTCACACTTCGAGAACTTAGCGTACAACTGCTCTCGCCTCAAGAGTTCCAAAACTAGACGCAGGTGTTCCCTATGGTCCACCTCATTCTTGGAATAGATCAGAATATCCTCAATGAAAACAATCACGAACTTATCAAGATAGGGCTTGCAAACCCGATTCATCAAATCCATAAATACAGCAGGTGCATTTGTGAGACCGAAAGGCATGACCAGGAATCCAAAATGGCCATAGCGAGTTCGAAAGGCAGTCTTTGGAATGTCAGCTTCCTGCACCCTCAACTGATGATACCCAGACCTCAAATCGATCTTAGAATAAAAGCTGGAACCCTGAAGCTCGTCAAATAAATCGTTGATACGGAGAAGGTTTCAAACAATTCGAATCGTTTTGGCTATTACAGCTCACAAAGGTTGGCTAATACATCAAATTGATGTTAAGACAGCCTTCCTTAATGGAGATCTTATGGAGGAAATATATGTTGAACAACCGGAAGGCTTTTAGGTAAAAGGTGAGGAAAGAAAGGTGTATAAATTGAATAAGGCTTTATATGGTTTGAAGCAGGCTCGTAGGACTTGGTATGCTAAAATGGAAGGGTACTTTGGGAGCAATGGTTACATATAGAACAGAAATGAACCAACACTATTTGTTAAGCATAGCGTAGATGATATTATTTATGTGTATTTGTACGTAGATGATATTATTTGCACTATCTCTAGTGTTCAGATGATAGTTGAATTCAAAAAGTACATGAAACAAGTATTTGAGATGACAGATCTAGGCTTGTTGCAGTATTTTCTTGGTTTAGAGGTAAAACAAACTCAAAGGGGTGTTCATCTCATAAGATTAGTATGCACTCAGTTTATTGTCCAAATTTGGTATAAAAGATTGTACGAAGGAGGATACTCCCATGAATCCTTATGAGAAGTTCCAGGTTGATGATGGTGAAGACAACGTAGAAGAGATAAGGTATAGAAGCTTAGTGGGTGGATTAATCTATTTAAACCACACTAGACTGGATTTAGCATATCCAGTTGGTGTGTTGTCTTGTTTCATGCAAGCTCCTTCCAAGGTTCATTCAGGTGCAGCCAGGAGAGTGTTAAGATACATTGCAGCTACTCATCACTTTGGAATATGGTACAAAAGAGCTAAGCAACTTAATCTAGTAGCCTAGTAGGGTATGCAGATAGTGATTGGGCATCCTATCTTGATGATCGAAAGAGTGTAAGTGCTTATGTGTTTTCCATTGGGAATAGTGTAGTATCACGGTGTTCCAAGAAGCAAAGTACAATTGTCATATCTAGCACCGAAGCTGAATACATATCAACAACTGGTGCTACTTGTCAAGGCATTTGGATCAGTCAGATTTTTGAAGATTTGAGTGTGTTTCAGAAGACTGCAACAGCCAATCAACTATAAACTTATCAAAGAATCCAGGGCAGCATGGTAAAGCAAAGCACATAGAATTAAAGTATCATTTTAGAAGGGACTTGGTTAATCAAGAAAAGGTGATGTTGAAGTTTTGCAGCACCAAAGATCACTTTTATTGGTATTGAGTTTATGTATGTTGTATGACTGCTTATTTAAGGAGTAGCCTTGTTCTTATTTTAGTATTCACAAAAAAGCAATAATATAAGCCTTGAGATTGATCCATAATTCTTGTTGTTAAAAGTGTTATAGAGTGCTCTCGATCCAAAAGACTCTGCATGAGGACGGGTTCATTGGGTCACGAATACATGTAGTTTATTTATGGTCGTTTGATTCTAGAAATAGAGATGAATACTGTAAAGTTCGATGTTTAAAATTAAATCTATAACCTATAAGTTGTTCGAATCTGGCCCTGTTTAGCGAATCATACTTGGTATATAGATGAACATGTTTGATTGAGTATGCATATATGTGCAGGGACTCGGTTTAGAGAGAGAACAGAGGGTGGGAGAGTTTGTGGAAATACACAAACTATATTATTAATCCACACTTTACAAATGATACAATACATGGGTATTTATACCCATAGACTTGGCGGTTATTTAACTACCATTCTTAACCGACACATCTATTCTAAACCGACACAACTAGAACATACACACCGGTTTGACTTTTGTTTGACCTTTAACTTAATACTAATAGTTATAGTAAGATTTTCTTGATTATAACTTCTAACATTCACGCCCCTAATCAAGATAATCTTAAACTCGTTTTTCTCTGTTCTTGTTCATCTACTCTGTCATCTTTCTTGAACTTTACTGGCGTATGATTGAAAGCATTGTTTCCTTCCATTGCTTGTATTCTAATGATCCTTCTGATCACTCTTGCATCTTCTTCTGGCCACCTGCCTATGGGATGCGCCTTCGGGAATACACTTCTGCAATAATCTGGATGAAACATACCATTGGCTTCTTTTTCAATATCCTTCTTCGCCGCTATCTTTCTGAATTATAATGATCAAATCTTTACGCTCCATCGTCTTCTTTCGAATGAGAACCTTTTTATCTTTCGATCACCACTGGATTTGATAAATTCTCTGCTAGACTGCTATTTATCAATTTCTTCCTGGATCGAATTTCTTTATTTCCGAGAATAGTAACGGGGTCTTTCGGTCGTTTGTAACGAATCAAAACCATCTATTCTTATTATCACAACAATAACGGGGTCTTCGGTTGTAAGACGAATCAAAACCTACTAACTGGGTCTTTTGGTCGTCTAACAAATCAAACCAATTGTTGCGTGTCGAAAACAGTAACGGGGCTTTCGGTTGCAGGACAAATAAAAACCAATAACGGGGTTTTTCCGGTTGTCAAGCAAATCAAACCAACTGTTCTAGGAACCGGTCCTTCGGTTGCAGGGCAAATCAGAACCGTTCCTCCCTTTTTGTTTTTGTTTTTTTTAAATCATATACTCTTTAAAATTTGGTTCTCTTTTCTCCTTTAAAAAAACGTCCTTTTGGAAAAAACCAAAACAAGTTTCTGTGATTTCGATATTGACTTTCCAAAAAGAAGTCAAAGTTGCCCACGAAATCATTTAACCCAATATTCCCTTATAATTTTTTTTAAAACGAATCGAATACAAAACAGTACAGAAACTGTTTCTTTCTTTCTTTAGGAATTCAAAATCCAAATCTTTGTTGTTCTTTCTTCTTTGTTTTCTTGAAAAATGTTCTGTTTTTTGAAACACAATCGTTCTTTTGAAAAGAAAAACTTTGAAAGGTTTTGAGAATTTTTCTATTATAAGAATATTAGTTTCAAAAAAACAGAGTAATACTAATTTTTGAAGATATGAATTATTTAACAACAATAATTGTATTCGATTAACAAAATATGATTAGGGAGAGGGTATAAAACCGTTATATGATGATTTGTGATTAAACTGGTTCGTTTCTGAGAACACCGGAGTCTCGCCGGAATTATCCGTTTCTCCGATGAGTCCTTTATAACGGGTTATAGGCGTTAATTCATTGACTAAACGATGAGGGCTATGATCTCTAAGTCAAAGTTCAAGTTTCTTATCAACGATTCTTGTTCCAAAACATTTCTGCGTTTGATCGGCATAACAGGGTATAACTTTTCTTGTCACAGGTTTCTTCTTTTTCTTCTTCCAGGATTTCTTAACCTTGTGCTCTGATACCATGTTCGAATCTGGCCCTGTTTAGCGAATCATACTTGGTATATAGATGAACATGTTTGATTGAGTATGCACATATGTGCAGGGACTCGGTTTAGAGAGAGAACAGAGGGTGGGAGAGTTTGTGGAAACACACAAACTATATTATTAATCCACACTTTACAAATGATACAATACATGGGTATTTATACCCTTAGACTTGGCGGTTATTTAACTACCATTCTTAACCGACACATCTATTCTAAACCGACACAACTAGAACATACACACCGGTTTGACTTTTGTTTGACCTTTAACTTAATACTAATAGTTATAGTAAGATTTTCTTGATTATAACTTCTAACATTCACGCCCCTAATCAAGATAATCTTAAACTCGTTTTTCTCTGTTCTTGTTCATCTACTCTGTCATCTTTCTTGAACTTTACTGGCGTATGATTGAAAGCATTGTTTCCTTCCATTGCTTGTATTCTAATGATCCTTCTGATCACTCTTGCATCTTCTTCTGGCCACCTGCCTATGGGATGCGCCTTCGGGAATACACTTCTGCAATAATCTGGATGAAACATACCATTGGCTTCTTTTTCAATATCCTTCTTCGCCGCTATCTTTCTGAATTATAATGATCAAATCTTTACGCTCCATCGTCTTCTTTCGAATGAGAACCTTTTTATCTTTCGATCACCACTGGACTTGATAAATTCTCTGCTAGACTGCTATTTATCAATTTCTTCCTGGATCGAATTTCTTTATTTCCGAGAATAGTAACGGGGTCTTTCGGTCGTTTGTAACGAATCAAAACCATCTATTCTTATTATCACAACAATAACGGGGTCTTCGGTTGTAAGACGAATCAAAACCTACTAACTGGGTCTTTTGGTCGTCTAACAAATCAAACCAATTGTTGCGTGTCGAAAACAGTAACGGGGCTTTCGGTTGCAGGACAAATAAAAACCAATTACGGGGTTTTTCCGGTTGTCAAGCAAATCAAACCAACTGTTTTAGGAACCGGTCCTTCGGTTGCAGGGCAAATCAGAACCGTTCCTCCCTTTTTGTTTTTGTTTTTTTTTAAATCATATACTCTTTAAAATTTGGTTCTCTTTTCTCCTTTAAAAAAACGTCCTTTTGGAAAAATCAAAACAAGTTTCTGTGATTTCGATATTGACTTTCCAAAAAGAAGTCAAAGTTGCCCACGAAATCATTTAACCCAATATTCCCTTATAATTTTTTTTTAAAACGAATCGAATACAAAACAGTACAGAAACTGTTTCTTTCTTTCTTTAGGAATTCAAAATCCAAATCTTTGTTGTTCTTTCTTCTTTGTTTTCTTGAAAAATGTTCTGTTTTTTGAAACACAATCGTTCTTTTGAAAAGAAAAACTTTGAAAGGTTTTGAGAATTTTTCTATTATAAGAATATTAGTTTCAAAAAAACAGAGTAATACTAATTTTTGAAGATATGAATTATTTAACAACAATAATTGTATTCGATTAACAAAATATGATTAGGGAGAGGGTATAAAACCGTTATATGATGATTTGTGATTAAACTGGTTCGTTTCTGAGAACACCGGAGTCTCGCCGGAATTATCTGTTTCTCCGATGAGTCCTTTATAACGGGTTATAGGCGTTAATTCTTTGACTAAACGATGAGGGCTATGATCTCTAAGTCGGAGTTCAAGTTTCTTATCAACGATTCTTGTTCCAAAACATTTCTGCGTTTGATCGGCATAACAGGGTATAACTTTTCTTGTCACAGGTTTCTTCTTTTTCTTCTTCTAGGATTTCTTAACCTTGTGCTCTGATACCATGTTCGAATCTGGCCCTGTTTAGCGAATCATACTTGGTATATAGATGAACATGTTTGATTGAGTATGCACATATGTGCAGGGACTCGGTTTAGAGAGAGAACAGAGGGTGGGAGAGTTTGTGGAAACACACAAACTATATTATTAATCCACACTTTACAAATGATACAATACATGGGTATTTATACCCTTAGACTTGGCGGTTATTTAACTACCATTCTTAACCGACACATCTATTCTAAACCGACACAACTAGAACATACACACCGGTTTGACTTTTGTTTGACCTTTAACTTAATACTAATAGTTATAGTAAGATTTTCTTGATTATAACTTCTAACATAAGTATCTATAAATTACAAACCACAAAGAATATTACATAATTGGTCATGACATGTAATATTTTTATTTTATGTTATGAATTGAAGTTAACTTTGTTTTTTATGACACACAAATCATGTGTCAATCGCTTCAAGGGACTAGAATTATGACTTTAGAACATGGAGATATTTCATTTAACTTCCATAGTCAAAGCTTATAAACACATTTGATCAATGCAACCCTATAGATCAAATGTATTTTGTCTTCATTAGTGAATATAAAACACACATCAAGAAAATCTTAGCTCAATTTGTGATACACAGTATACCAAAACAAATGCAGTACAATTAAGTTCACCAAATAAAACCCTAAACAAAGTAGACAGTGCCTCAATGTTCTATATCAAGCTTCTTCTGCTCTCCTTCGACAAACCAACAACCCCCCCCCCCCCCCCACCATCGGTCTTCAGGGCGGATGGATAGTGGCATATGGTAACAGCCATGGAAGAAAGGATGTTGAAGTGCTTCCATGGCTGTTGGCCTATCACACGGACACCATGAAAGAAGTGAAGCAATCAAATTAACTGCGTCTGAGCTTGCAGTCGGCAACAATTCAGAAAAGTGCACGCCTGGAAAATCTGGAAACCGATACAACACATTTTTTGCAAGATCCAGTCCCGAGGACCATGTACTTTCTGTTGGGGTGCCTAACACACTGCATATTTTATTCATTACATCCGCATCAGAACAACCATCAAAAGCCGGTCGGTTGTTGTACAACTCAACCATAATTGCACCAAGTGCCCACATATCAACCGAAGAGTCATAAACAGGCGAACGTAGAAAAACCTCTGGAGCGCGATACCATAGTGTTGTGAGATTATAATGTGTGTATGGTTGTTGACCATTCGTCTCACGGGCAGAACCAAGATCACCAATCTTTATTAGATTCTTTGAAACAAAAAGGTTCTCCGGTTTAAGATCACGGTGCATGTAACCCTTGTGATGCATGTATGCAAGCCCTTGAAGGATTTGGAAGCATATGTTTCTAATCTCGGGTTCTGAAAACGGCTTTGTTCGTTCAACCATACGTTTGTAGAGATCGCATTCCATGTATTCGAATATCAAGAACAGTGTGTTGTTATGTTTTATGATTTCCTTAAGCTTTACGATATTCGGATGATTTGCGATCTTGATGAGTGCTTTCACTTCTCTTAGGTTGTTGCAATCTTCGTTCGTGTCATCGATGAGTTTCTTGACTGCTACCACTTCACCGGTGTGCATATTCATCGCTTTCCATACAACTCCAGACGACCCACGTCCAACTTCTATGATCTTTTTATATTTCTCCATATTGTTCAGCAACTTTTTTCACAGAAATCAAACTTAGTTAGGAAGGTGAGTAGTGTGTTGAATATGAATATGATAAACTTAATAAGGGTTTGCATCTTATTTTATAACACTTTCGGATATTTCGTATAAGGATTTGTATAGTTATCTTATGATTATCCGAATCTTTTAATTAATACGAGAAAAGTGTTTATTTAAAACTTCAGATTTTTTTTTGAAATAAAAGAAAACTATTTCTAAATTAAACAATGTGAAAATAATAATATTTCATCTAACCTTTTTGTATCAAACTAGTAAGAGAAAGTATACGGTACAAAGTTTATTAACGTAAAAAGTGTAAGAAGCAATCAAATCATGTCACCTGTCAACTATGGTTAAGTTTACTTAACCTAAACCTGGTTGATTAAAGGGGTAAATTAGTCTATCTACGTTCCTTCAATCACGTTCTAATTAAGGTTTCAATTAATACGATCGAATTCAATTAATGAGATTCAATTCATGATCGTTAATATTTTTTAGAACGAACATCTAATCAAACGAGGATTCAATCAAACCCAATTTTAATTTTCGATTGCAAGATTGCTCTGTTTTGATCGAACCAGATGTTGAATACTGTTTTTGATTTGATCGAAATAATATGTCTGTTTAAAATATGGTTTTGATAGTTTTAGATGGTCGATTATAAGTTTGGAGAGTTTGTTATTTAAAATCAAGTTGTGGATGTGTTTTTTGTCAGAATAAAGTTTGCAGGGTTTGTTATCTGGAGAAATAAACATTAGGGGTTAAGAGATGTGGAAGATGATCATACTAGAGTGCGTCTAAAAGTTTGGAAACTAGATTGAACGTGCGTTTGTTTTAATGGTTTTGTTTGTTTATTGTTGTTTAATGAGTGCGTCTAATATAATAAAGAGTGCGTCTGTATGTATCAGTTTTGAATTATTATACCCGTGCTTGTACAGATCAATTATTGGAACCAAATAATAACAGTAATTCTCGTGAATGATTTATTGTCACTTTGTTATTATTGTGTTGTTTATATATTTGATGTATACATAATGGATTCTCACCACACAATTCAATCACAGCTTATTTTTTTATTTGTTTTTCAGTAATGGCTTCATCATCAAAATCTGAAATGATCAAAATGATGCAAGAGCAAATTGCAAAAGATTATGCTTCCTGAGGGTCGTCTGGTGGATAATCTAAGCAGGATAAATGATGGCATTAGTAAGAGAGATGAGATTTCTAAGCTTCTTATGCGTATGCCTGACTCAAGTCTTCATGAACTAGCAGTTATGTTCATGATTGATGCAAAGAAGGGTGATGTTAATCTTGTCGAATAACTTACAAAATGCATAGCTCTTTTGAGGTGTTCTATTGAATTTAAAATTCAATTCCTAAAGTCTATGTAAACTCCACTATTTATCTGTTGTTTTGTTACTACCTGTTGTTTTGCTTATGTTTTTAATAAAAGTGCGTTTGAAATAATAAAACAAATTACAAGTGCTTTTAAAACAAATAACATTGATATAATCCAAATCATTAGTGTGTCCAAATGTAATGTCACTTATAATTGAGTGCGTCCAAATAAAATAACAATAATATAGTCTAAACTATAAGTGCGTCCAAAATGTATAGTCATTTTCTAATTGAGTGCGTCCAAAGTTAATAATATTAAGCCAGTCTAAAATGTAAGTGCGTCTAAATACAAACTCATTTGCAGATGAGTGCGTCCAGAGTTAATAATATTAAGCCAGTCTAAACTATAAGTGCGTCCAAATGCAAAACTCATTTGCAGATGAATGCGTCTAAACTAATATACTAGAAGATAAATCAGTAAGTAAAAGTATTAAAACAAAATGACATAAAAAAACCCTTAAAAATGTTTATAATCCAGCCACCCTCTTCTCTAATTTTGCCTTAGCATTCTCTAACATTTTTGTCTTTGCTTTGATTGGCCTTTTTGCAAACTTGTTAGCCTCTTCAAATATTTCATCCCTGAGTATGTTATGAGGTGAGAGTATAATATTTGCGACGTACTTGAACCGCAATGCATCCAACCGTGCCTTTTGATAAGCCAATTCACCTGCAAAACCAGAGTTTCAAAACTGATACCCTTTGAAGGTTTCGAGGTGTCTCATAGCAAATATGCCACAGTCTACATGGTTTTTTGTAGTCCTCCATGTCATTTCTCTTTTTATAATAGGACCCGTTAGAAGTTTGTCAATCGTCGGGGTTGTAGGACATGTGCTCTTCCACACCAGGTACAAAGTGTATCTCTACAAACATTTTTTTTACAAAACCATTAGGTTATTATCATAATATTTCCAGCAATATATTTTTTCATGTTTTTTTGTGTTAAATAATTACATACCTTCGGGCACGCCTTTATATTGCTCTTGTTGGTTCTCTCCTTCTTTAGAGTTGTCAAGCAAGTCTGATATCTCATTCTTCACATCAAAAGCTAAGACATAGAAATGTCTGTCTATCCACATTGGCTGAAGAATCATATCGAACTCATCTGAAGACTTTGCGTTGATCTTTCTGAAGATATCTTGAAGATTGCTAAGGTAAACCTTTTGCCTTGCTGTCCAAGTGACATCCTTTTCATAGTAGTTTGGAGTCTGAAAAAAAAATAACAGTAAAAAATTATGAGTGCGTCCAAACAGATTATGAGTGCGTTTGAATTATATTTGTTGTTTTAAAAGAGTGCGTCTGATTCGATATTTAAGGTGCGTCTAAATTCAAATGTTATCATACCATCATGTTGAAACAAAGAAAACAGTCTTCGTACAGACCCATCCTTCTTTCTCCCCCCTTCCTCATAGTTTAGAATGTCGGTCCATACATCTATTGCATTTGTACAAAGCCATAATCCAAGATGGAAACTTTCAAATATCACTTTCATGACCTCATTCCCAGCTTGATCCCGAAAACAGATTTTTTAAAATATCAATATGTTAAAAAGAATCAGTAAACAGTCAATAATATTTGAGAAACAAAAAGGAAAAAAGACACATTTTTTTTTCTCGAATTGGTGCAAACATGTATTCTGTTATCCTCACTTCATCTTCTGTTAATTTTTCAACTGGACACACTTTCTTCCCGGTGTATGGTGATCTTAATGCCCATGAAGGGTTTTTGTCCCTAACTGGCTTTTCATAACCAGCCACTGCTTTCCCTTTGTCTTTTCCCTTTTCTTCTCCTGCTTCCTTTTCTGGTGTTTTGTCTTTTTCAGCATGCTTCTCTTTTGGTGTTGCTTGGTCATCCCGAACTGCATACACACCTGGTTCTATTGTTTGTAGCTCAACGAATGTTGCGTCAGTTATTTCTTGTGATTCTAAAGACACACCAGCATCATCCATTGTTTCTGCTCTGTCTTTCTCCACTTCTCTCTTAGGTTCTTCGTTTGCTGTCTCATTCACATCTCTTACCCTATATACACCTGGTTCAACTGTTTGCAGCATGTTAATTGCTGTGTCAGTTACTTCGTATTCTTTATTTTGATTTTCCAAACCTGCATCAACAGCCCGATCATCCATTACCACCCCATTTCCCCCTTGATTCATATTTGAAGTTTCAGTCACTTCAATATTTTGGTTTTGAGCTTCAACATTGTCTTTGACGCCTTCATCATCCTTATCCACCTCAGCTTCAACATTTTCATCACCCTAACCTTTATTGTTCAATTCCTCCCACTTGTCGCACAACTTCATCAACTCTGGAACCCACAAGCATTTGGTTCGTGCCTCCTTAACCATTTCCCCCATCTCCTTTTGTATTGCTTCATATTTTTTTATGTTTCTCTCCATGGTTTTTAACCATACCTGTGGAAAAACATTAGTGCGTCCAAAACTAAGATTAGTGCGTCCAAACTTACATTATAACAATTATATAGATCAGAAATATATAAGTGCGTCCAAACAAACATTAGTGCGTCCAAACTTATAGTACAAATGATAACAATTATACAGATCAGAAATATGTAAGTGCGTCCAAATTTCAATATAAGTGCGTCCAAATTTAAAGTTGTACCTTTTTAGCCTTCAGTGAAGCCTCATACTCTGCTTCTTTTCCTTTCTCAACAAGACTCAGTTGTGGTTGAGTTTCCAAATACTCAAACATTTGTTGCGTCTGAGTACTCATGTTGAACTGTCTCCAATCTGCTTCTTCATCAACATCATCATCAATTGTGACTCTTTTTTGTGGAGTTCTCACCATTGGCAGAGTGTAATCATTATCAACTTCCCTTTCTTGCATTGTCACCAGCACATTCACAACCTCATCTAGATTTTGATCATTTTGTAATTGATCATTTTCAGCACCCGCATCATCTCCATCATCATTTGCGTAATCCTCTTTCATCATCAGCATCACCCTCATCATTATCTTCCCCATCATCCTTATCAGCATCACCCTCATCATCTCCATCATCTTCTTCCATGTCAGTCAACGCCCTGTTGTTATAAAGATGTTCCTCCATCGCTGCAAGTGAACTAGTGGTTATGTAAGAAACTGCGGGTATGCTAATTCTTATTTCAGATGGATGTCTCTTGTTGTATTCATGTGTGTAGATAACCTGCATGTTTTAAAACGTCATATATGTGTTAGAAATACAAATGCGTTTAAATTATCAGTAGGTGCGTCCAAATAACTAATCAAAAAAATTCAAATGCGTCTAAAAGTATTCATAGGTGCGTTTGAAGTCTTATAGTCAACATTACAATTGGACCATTATACTGTTCTTCTTTCCATCCTGCTTTTGTTCTCCTCAGACATTCGATCAGGTACGAGCACCAATCCATATTAGGAATTTCTACCTCATCATCCACCCAATGCAAAAAGCTTTGATTGATTGTGGTTGACTTTGTGATCTCCCCAAAAACTGGGTTCCATAGCACAAGAAAATTCAATTTAAACAGCCGTCCACCTCTTGGTTGTTGCTTAACAACCGGTGTTACCGTCGCAACACTGACTTTCTTTTTCTCAAATTGACTCTTGAACTCATCTATTGTAGAGTTAGAACCTTTCCTTGCCCTAGTTTTTTCAAGCACCGGTTTCTTTCCCATTGGTATCCCTAAAGCTTCATGTACCAATGAAGGTGTGATCTTGATTTTCCAATTACCTGCATTTAGTTGGTTTCTTCCCTCGTCATAATTGACTACAGCCAGTAACCCAAGCCTGTTGATATATGTTCAATCTTAATGTCCAAGACAGATCCAAACACCATTTTTCTAACTTCATCCTTTTGTTCATCAGTCTACTCTTGGATGCTTTCAATAAAGTCTGCAGGAGAGCATCTTAATTTTAACTTTTTATCCCTATATTCCATAAACTCCCTTTCTTTTATTTTCTTGACCTTCTTAGGTTCATCCACTTTTACTTTTTTATTTGGCCTCTCGAAATTGTCATCTAATGATTCTGAAGTTTGTTCAACAGCTTGTTTTTGTTTCTGCAACTTTTGTCTCATCTTTTGAACATCAGATTCCAATCGTTTAGCAGCTTCCTTGTTGACCGTTTCAATCCAATTTTTAATGTTAATTAAATTCTTTATTGCTTGTTCTTCAAAATCATCATCTTCTCCTGTTATAATTGGTTCTGTAGTAACAAGAAAATACATCCATCTTTTAGAAGCACTCATACATCAGTTCAAACGCACTCTTTATTTTACCAGACAAAAATCATAAAACATTACAGACGCACCCATAAGGCATGTACAGACGCACTTATATACTAGTTTAGACGCACCTATGCCCTAGTTGAGACGCACTCATGTTTCAATTAACATAAATAAATCTAAACATACAGACGCACTCATAGGTTAATTGAGACGCACTTATGTATCATTTTAACCTAAAATAAACTGAGTGTGTTTCATCTTAAGTTACCTAAGTGAGTTTTATCTAAAAAACCTACTGTAATAAAAAACTGACACAAATAAAACAATCAATATGCACATGCAAATATCCTAAGTGCGTTTCATCACAATTAAAGTGCATTTTGTTGTTTTGGATTTGTTCATACCTTTACTCTGTTTTGATTATGGTTTGTCATGCTTGATTTTGCTTCTTCTTTCCCCTTCTTTATCTGTTTTCATTTTTGAAATTTTTTTTTTAAAAATCGTATGTTATAATAACAATAATAATCAGAGAGAATAAGGAGATGAAATTTTGAAAATGTAATCATAAAAAAGCACCTGATTTTCGTTTTGAAGACATGTTGCTCTGTATTTTTTGATCGTCTCTGTTTTTGTGTGTTTTTGTCATCTGTGCTTTTGATCGTCTGTGTTTTGTGTGTGTTTTGATTTTTTGATGAAATAAACCCTAATTGAATGAGGTGATGCTTTTGTTTCTCAATTTTAGTAACCGTCATGTTAATGGAGACGAATTGGCGGTTCGAATAAAAAAATTTTAAACGAGTTTATAATTTGTTTGACTAATTTACCCCTGGTTTGATTTAAACGCGTTAGTTAGATGTTTGGTTAGATGATCTGATCTGCTTATGATCTAATGGTCCAGATTGTTTCTTACACTTCTTACGTTAAGACGCTTTGTACAATATCTCTTCCAAACTAGTAGCATACCGGAACTACGCAACAAGGTTTCAATCGGTATAGATTGGGTTTGCTGAGTGTATATATAATATAAATGTTATTAGTTACACCAGGCTAAATTAAATATTACACAAATGTAATTAAAATATGAGAAAGTATACCGTAAAAAGAACCTTAACATAAAAAAGATAAGAAAGATTTTGGGCTTTTGATCAAAATAAATCAATGGATGAGATTAAAAAGTAAATAAGGCAATAAGTTGTTTTCATCCAATATCATCAACCAACCATTACCTCATCAATCGCAACCATCATACAACATATGTTCGAAATCTGAGCCAGAGAGAACCCGAGATATAGAGAGAAAAGGTGGGGCAGTGACTGGACACGTCGGAGGTAAGATTGTGAGGTGATGGTCTTACGATACAGATGATGATGGTGATGAACGGATCTTGGT
The DNA here is from genome assembly GCA_032199755.1 of Ambrosia artemisiifolia. Lineage (NCBI taxonomy): Eukaryota > Viridiplantae > Streptophyta > Magnoliopsida > Asterales > Asteraceae > Ambrosia > Ambrosia artemisiifolia. The sequence continues at coordinate 11,928,373 of CM063528.1, read as the reverse complement.
TGTGGTGGTGTGGTGACGGAGGTGTTAGGACAATGGTGGTGTTGATTTCGACGGCGACATTCAGCCCCGTATATCATGAATCCCACAAGTGTGTGTATGTATATATACTATCTTTTTATCTCTATTTATCCATTTGCTAATGAATGGGATTGTATGGGTATGTTTTTATCTCTGACAGGTCGAAAGGTAGTATACAAAACATCATCTAAAAAGAAACCGGTCAAAACTGGTAAAGCATCAAACGTTGTCAAAAGGGAATTTTAATGCATAAAGCTTCCTAAATCATTTCTTTCATGTATAATGAGTTAGATTAAAATTTGCACGTTTGATATGTTTAGTTATGAGCATGAATTTTGTTGAATTTACATTATTTCCGTGGTGCATTTGGTTGTATAGTACGTTTCTTTTCTGCAGCTTTTGTTTGATAAAACAATTACAGAAAGGGTATCATTTTTTGCTTTAGGGGGGCCGGTAGGGGGTGACAAAATTTAGAGAACAAGCTATCAATTGGATTTAAAAAGATAGCGTTAGTTATTCGTCTGTCTATGGGGGATTTTGTGTGTGAAGAGAGGAGATTGAGTACATACTAATGGATTCGTTAAAATTAATATCTATCGCTTGGTTTTGTTTAAAAAAAATTAGTAATTACTTTCTTTTTATCCTTGGCTCCATGTGTCTAATAATGGCAGTAGATCATAGTCAATTCTTTTGCTGCGTTTACCAATTGATGAGGATTTGTATGCGTGCTTCATGTTGATTGTTGTGTAAGTGGTGGCAACCTTCTTGACACACACCTCGATATGAGTGGAGCTCAATGTTTTTCGGGTTATCCGTCATTTGACATTCTTGCTCGGTTTGCAGGTTATCACTAGCATCATCAACGTATTAATGATTCTAGGATTTACAAGGAATTAATGATTTTGGGATTTTTGTGATATAGGTTGCCGATTTTGGGAGTTCCGAACACAAATTCTTTGTTCAAATGATACAACTTCCGACTTGCTTAAATCGCCTCATGTAGACGATTCGTACACGCAATAGGTTTTACAGGTGATAATTCAATCTAATACCTTATGGTTTATTTCGTTGATTTTTCTGTTGATCTATCACAAATGCTCGTGTTTTGGATTTTGGGTTTAGAATTTGAAGTTGAATTTCACTATGTGATGTTATTTGCTATTGAGTTAAAGCTTCCTCCTACCCACTGTATAAACTGCTTTTCCTTAAAAGTTAGTATATATTAATGAACTTAACATTGGTTGTGAGCTTTTTGGCTCTTGCTAATTGGTATTTGAGTGCATTCCCAATATAAGATTTGGCGTAGTGGCAGTAAAAAGAAAATCTAGATGGACAAATATAAAAATTTAAACTATTGTTACAAAGCACTTCATGAAGTATATTTATTGGATCCACTACAAATGCAAAGTTTAAATTTCAAATTATCATTTACAAAAATATCTATACTACTATATAGTGGGTGCTGGACGGGTAAAGTTGTCATTTCATGTTTATACATAAGGGCAAAATTGTAATTTCATTCAAATGACAAGACAAATTTAATACAACAATTAAATTCTATTGATTAATGGCAAAAAAAAATTAATGGTTATTAATACACCAATAATAATATTCTATAGTTGAAGGTTAAAAAAAAGACAAAAACAAGAAACAAAAATTAGTTTGTATAACATTACACCATTCATAATTTTAAACCTCTATATTTTGTATGTCTTATTTACACTAAATTAACCATAAACAAACTCATATGTTCATTATATAATTCTAGGAATTAGCCCGTGGAGATTGACAACCAACTAGCATGAATTCACTTTATCCATTATGCTTTCGGGTAACAACGTAATGTTCTTTTTTTTAATAAATAATAGAGGATAAATTTGATCCAGTTATAAATTAGTTTGCATCTCTATAATATAACAATCAAAAGTAATAAGTGGAATATGGATGTTTAGTGCGATTGTTTTCGGGTTATTCATATTATTTAAATTACAATTTGGTTTATGTTTGAATTCTGATGGAGATAAGTAAACAAAATTATATATAATATTTATATATGTACTTTTTATAAAAGAAATTCAAGTTATATATAATTCAATTTGAATTTTCCGGTCGAATCAAGTCGAAAAATCATAAATTTGACCAAACGTAACATCCAAACGCGGTGTAGCACCGCCGCAACGCGCGGGCTCCTGCTAGTTATACTAAAATGCACATTTAAATTCAGCATTTAAAGCTCCCTCTTCAAAGAAAGGAAGGCGTGGCAAACCCTGCAACTTAAGCGCAATGTCAGCCATATTACCAAGAAACAAATTTTGTTCAAGGCTTTATATAGCAGTCCCTTTAATTGTAAAAGCCTTCATAATTGTGTATAAACACCAACAGTTGCCTAAACTTTGCTCTGTTATGTAACACCTAACTAAACTTGTAAGAAATGCAATCCTTTTACCCCGTCCTTCCAATTCTAAGGATCCAACAACAACGCTAAGACACTATTGCCTCTCGTGCAACGCTCGACGTCAAACCCACTAGTTTACTAAACAAACTCCAATTTAGAATCCAGAACTTTAAACTTAAATTGTTTCAAAGTTTTTAACAAACCGAACTTGCTAGGATAGATGTCATTAGGGCTACAAACGAGTGATAACCCAGGCGAAGTTATGTATCTTCGCCTGAGGCCCAGCCCATGGAGCATATTCCATGATAGCCTATATATATGTATGCTAGACTTAGGGATTCTATAGGGATAGCTGCAGTAGTTCTTAGGAGAAGACTATTATGTATGGTCTAGTCCAGGTTGGCCTGAGGTTGAGCTCACCTCAGGCCGGCATACCATTCAACAACGTATGTATGTGTGTATGTATGAAGAATCTGTGTCGATTTGTTTTATCAATCAATAAAGAAAGATTCGGTTGTTACATGCATATTATGTTTAACGTCACATATATATAATCAGGAGTTATTTATTGGTAGTATCGATCCAATACGAGTTAACAATTACTAACATAAATAATAAAAATACATACCTTCATGATGATTCTAGGATGCAATAAGAATAAAAGCACAGGAAATCCTTAAGAGAGCAAAAAACCGAAAATAAAACCCTAGATTTCTTTCAAACCGTGAAGAATTTATGAAAAATATGTTGGGGGTCTTGTTCTCCTTGAAAAATTAAGTGGTTTAGACTCAAGAACTTTATGATTTGGTAGAGGATTGAAGAAGTTATGAGATGGAGAAGTTAGGGTTTGTTTGGTGGAAGATATGAAGGTATAGGTTTAAGAAAGGTTTGAATGTGGTAGGTATGGTCAACAAAAGTCAAAGGCCAGTTTGTTTTTTTATGGGTCGGTCAAGCATTAGTCAAAACAAACGGATGGCAAGAATTCTCGAAATGGCGTCGGCGACGCCAGTGCTTGCGCCGTCGACGCCATTGGCGTAAGAGGTCTCCCACAAGCTGCATCGGCCGGGGGCATTTGGCATAGATCTCTGATGTTTGGCATCGGCCACACCAGTTGTGGCGTCGGCTACGCTTGACCCCTTTTTCTATAAAAATCTTGATGGAGATTGTGACAACTATTTACAAACGTCCTTTTAAAATTTAATTAAAAATAACAATAAACTTAATGATATTATACAAAATTACAAAGCCCACCCCCCAAGTAATCGTGTATTGTCCCTAATACACACAATTATAATTCACGTACCTAGGATGCGAGCTAAAAATTTGACCCTTAGTTGGTCTCATAAGTCGGTACGCCTTCTAAAAAGCTTACCAACTCTACAACTTTTCCGTTTTCTGTGATTTGTTCTAAAAAGGGTTTGAACCGATGCCCGTTCACTATTTGCTTTGACCCATCTTTCGGGTCCTTAATCTGGACTTTTCCAAGTTTTCCTACGTGTGTAATCACGTACGGGCCCATCCATTTGCTCTTTAACTTCTCAGGGAAGAGTTTCAACCTAGAGTTATAGAGCCACAACTTTTGACCACCCTCGAACTCCTTCTTGCGAATCTTCGCATCATAAACCCTCTTCATTTGATCTTTGTATTTTGATGCGATTTCGTATGCTTCATCCCTTAATTCTTCCAACTCACAAAGCTTGAGTTTTCTTTCTTTCCCTGCATCATCATATTTCACATTAACTTCTTTTTTCTTCAACAACAAATAATATACATTTTCATTCTTATTCACATGATTAAAATTGTTGTTTTCTTATATTATAGTACATTAATTTCTATGCTACATCGTAACACATAGTTTGTCTTAATATTAGATTTGTCTATCCACGGAAGATCCCGAGATATAACCTAATATATTATACAGACGATATATTTTACCACCACATCTTATCTCATGGTGACAAAAACTAAAATCGCATAACTAGCTAAATTCTAAAGGAGACAAAATATCGAGTAGGTTATGATTCTTTAAAAAAAATAGACAAAATTACAGAAAACGTCCTTTACGTTTAACTAAAATTGCAAGTTTCAGCCTTAGTGTTTAACACTTGCATATTACAACCATTAAGGTGTTTTTGTTGTAGAAAACATCATTTCTCACTAATTATGTTAGTTTTTCTGGTTAGGTGTCCCTCACATGCAAGGCATGTGAGGGCTTGCATGTGAGGGTATTTATGTCATTTCTCCTCTAGGGACCATTTATGTAAAATTGGAAATTTTAAACAACCCCCCATGCCCCCGTTTTTCTGGTAGCTTCACCGGCCAGAATCTGACAAGGCTCCGGCGAGCCGTTTTAAGCCCGTTTTTATTAATTTTAAACTGTTTCTTTCGATCCCTAACGTATCTCCATCAAGTCCTAATGATTCCAATGAATTAAATATGCATTAAACGCGTGTAATCATATTTTTAATTGGATCATTGATGAGTAACGACCGGAATAATAAAATCCATTATAAGTTCTTTTAATTGAACCTATATATAAATCGACTTCGCCATTTCACTTACACGTTCCATACAACCCAAAATTCATCGCTACCACGTCCAGAAAGCCCTCTAATTTTTTATTCAAACCGTCAGACCTGCTCTCCTAATTTTCGATCTTAATCATCATTGTAAATTCAAGTTTCATTTTCCGTTTTATTGTTTAAACAGTATTTTATCAAAACCCTATGGATTCGGGTTGTATAACAATCGAATTAAGGAGGTCGGATTTCTAGGGTTAGGGTATAGTTAGGGAAAGAAGATGAAGTTTATTTTTATTATAAATATAAATGAAAATCAAATGTTTCAACATAAAGACTTCGTGGTGTAGTGGTTTGTGTTTGTTTTTTTTACAGGAACCACCCAGGTTCGACCCTTATAGCCCCATCGTTCCTTTTTTTTAATATAATAAACTAGAGAAGACATGACATAAATACCCTCACATGCCTTGCATGTGAAGGACACCTAACCAGAAAAACTAACTGACTTAGTGAGAAAGGATGCTTCTTGCAACAACAAAAAAACACTTTAAAAGCTATAATTTGCAAATTTTTAACATTAAGAGTTAAACCTGGAACTTTAGACAAACGTAAACGAGTGTAATTTTGTCTAAAAAATAAATGAAACATGTTTTGAAAAGTGTGCTTGATTTTTTTGCATATATGAAAAAATCTTTCTGAATCAAAGTCATATCTGTAATACCATTATATCGGAAGGAAAACCATATTCAAAAAAGTTGCATTAAATACAAAATGTGAAAATTAGTTAGAACTAGTATTTTACGTGGGTCGCGCGTTGCCGCGACAACCTAGTGTTTGCAAGACTTTGTTACATGCGTGACATACGAACATACATACGAACATACCATTATTATACAAAGAATAACACTAAAGCATACATAATTTTGACATACCCAAAGCGCATTACAATGCATCATAAATAGTATTCACACCATTCAAGGCTTTGTCATCCAACACAACCCAGATATCATACCATATCAATTGTCGTTCAAAAAAAATCATACCATATCAATTACCTAAGAACAAACATGTTCACTAATAAAATAAACTACTAAGGGGGTGTTTGGGATTAATTATTCAAAACAGATTATGCGTTTTGGAAAAGCAAGGGTGGAGCTGCTTATAGATTATTGCGTTTTGTTAGCCTAAAAAACTGATTATCTGTGTTTTCAAAACGCAATCCCAAACACTAAAAACTGATTATCTGCGTTTTCAAAACACAATAAATCTAAAAATCAGATTCAAAACGCAATCCCAAACACCCTCTAAAAAAACATGTTTATTACTAAAGTATTGGTTGGACTTTTTTGCACAAAGAAGCAAACCAGGCAAAAGAAAACTAAACAGCCCAAAAAAGTGAATACCACCCAAAACAAAGAAACAGCTCAAAGAAAAAGGGAAAGGCGCCCAAAATAAACAAACCGCCCAGATAAAACCGAAGCACTCTAGCGTTACAGTAACTTCCCCTGACCCAAGCTATGGAACGAAACGACTAACGCATCGCATTACCTCACCGGAGTGAACAAATCCGACCTGGAATCCGTTCTGTGCTTGAATAAATCTCCACTGCAGCGGATTATTTGAACAAATCCGACCTGGAATCCGTTCTGTGCTTGAACAAATCCGTTTTGTGCTTGAACAAATCGGAAAATGCGTAGGCTTTTCCGGGGGGTTTATGGTCACCACACTACCACAGTCCCAATCTGCCAATGCATGCAGTTTTCTCGAACTGGTCCGTGGCAGTTCGACAGCCAGCAGCTCGCCACCAAGAGCGAGGTAAACGTCCGACCTGGTGGGTTTTTACAAAGGTTGTGGTCTTCCAGCCGGTGTTATTGGCTTTGCATTGATTGCGGTGGTAAACCAAGTTCACCAAAGTTGACCAACTAAAGGAACAAAATATCTGATATTTAGATATGGTACCTGTATCTATACAAAACTGCTACAGTAACGATGTGAGAAGGCCGACTTTACCAATTGTATCTATATATAATATACTAGCCGATCACCCCGGGAAGGTCCCGGGGTTGAAAAATTTAATATGATTTAATAATACGGATCAATAATTCTCATTTGCGTTCACTGACCTGAACCATGAAGCAAATGTGGCGCAAGTTACAATTCCTCAGCACCACCAACCATCGGTCACCAAAGCCTACATCAATAACAATGGCATACCTACAATAACAATCATCAAGTAACTATTCGACAGTCAACCATGACCATTACAGTATCATATCCATTAAGTATTTTAGCAATTACTTAAGCTAATACGGTACCATTAAATCCCATTACCATCTATACCTGTAATGCGAATACCAACCTAAAATAATGTATAACTCTTACACCTATCATAAAGTGTAAATAAATGCATAACTCTAATATCAATATTCAATACCTAACCTAAAACAGCCTATAAATCCAATGCTAACACCTAATACTTCAACATGAAGAAACACTAAAAACCTAGCCGAATCGATAAAGGATACATGACATATTATATGAAGCGTCTCAAAATATTAAAAGAATCATCACACATCCCACAACCTTTTCTTTTATTTCAACTAATATACTATCACAGTCATAACTCACAGCTCACAACACAACTTCAAACCCAATTTTAAGCCTAGTAATCTACAGCTAGATAATCTTAACCCAATAACATGAAGTAAACCTATTGTAATCAACCTAAGCTACCTCTAAATAAACCTAAAGCATGTCTTAAACCCCTAAAAGTTGTATATTATTTCTTCTATACTATACGCCCCGCCTTAAAAAGCCCTCATTGTTTAATGCTTAAGCGCCTCGCACTTAGACCTAACTAAGGCTCACCCTTTGCGCCTCGAGTGCGCCTTCGACAACCAAACACTAAACAAACATCCCAATATAACACAACTTACAGATCTGACGTCTGTAGAACGAACCCTACTATCAAACACAGGGATTATAAGCTACTTATTGACTAATCAACCATTATCAGTGGAAAAATAAGGATAAATAGATTTACATAACCGGGTTACCTTGAAATCCAATCGGGATCATGAAAGAACCGGTACACCACCTTCATCCCTCCTTGTACATACAACATCTTAACCATACACCCCTAATCGATCCCTGACCACAGCCCCAAATCCCTCTGTTGTTGGCCTCCGATTTCCATCCTCAGCGCCGCCGGGACCTGAGGTCATCACCATGGCTCCGCCATTGACAATCGAGGACCCACTGGTGTTCTCTTCCTTCCTTCATCTCTCCCTTGCGTCTCTTTCTCTCTCCACGCCTTTCTCTCTCTCTCTCTACTGCTCTCTCTCCCTCTCTCTAAAATACCCGATATGTGAGTGTGTTTATACACAGATTAGGAGGTGGCGAGTGGGTATGTTGTTGGGTTGAATGGTTGCCGGAGCTCCGCCCTTGCTCCGCCGGTATTGGTGGCAGAAGGCCACCGACTCCTCTGCCCTATATATATATATATATATATATATATATATATATATATATATATATATATATATATATATAAAACACCTTTAAATTAACATGCCAGATGTTTGAAGGTTTGTAGGGGACAGAATTGAAGATCGTAGAGGCAGCAGAATGGATTTGGAATTAGGGTTAAGAGAAGATGGGTAGTATTCTAAAGGAAAAGAAGAAGAATAATTGAGAGAGAGAGAGAATGAGAAGAGGCGGATGATATTTTAGGGTTTGAGTTTTTTGGTTTCTTTTTAATTAAAAAACAAAATAATTGAAAAACACCAAAACCTTTAAATTAGGATGCCACGTGGCGATTTCAAGAGGGGGTTGAATCAACCAATGGACGCCACGTCAGCAAAACACCTTTGTTTTATATATATATATAGATTTAAATTGGTGCCAACCCAACCGATTTTGGTACCAACGGTGGGCCGTAGAAATGTAGTTTTTAGCCAAACATGCACGTTGCTAGTATTTTGACTCAATTTTCTAATTTTTTTAAAGGTGTACTTTATTAAAAACAACCGAGCCACCCCAACAGAGCACCCGAAGTACACAACATAGTAACATACTACATAAAAGCAAATTTACACCAGTCCACCCAAGAAATAAAGAAACGAACTTTAACCTATCTGTATTTTTAAACCTCAAATACCCCATTGACTTCACCTCGCTAAGAATGTTTTTAACATGCACTGGCTTATTTGAGAACTTTACCCCATTTTTCGTCCTGGCTCTAAGTCTCTAACAACCAATAATGATAAATCCCTTGAAACGTCTCTTTAGTTGTACCCTTGAGACGACCGAAATTGTGAAGCTCGAGCAAGTCACGGAGGGAGAAAGCATAAATACTCCGGATCCTACACCACTGTCTAATTTGCTGCCATCGTTTAGAGTTATTTAAATTCTAATTTTTATCCCCAAATCTCAATAAACAACCTTGGAAATCCTTTACTTGTTTCACCTTGTTGTTAGCTCACGAATAAAGCTAACCCAACACATTCAAATTTTAAACTTAGCAAGAGTAAAAGGCCGGTGTTTCACGATCATAGAAGGATAACCACTTTACTTAGATAGAAACGTAACCACAATGCTCGTGTTTATTTTTATTATCTTTTTTTTAAATCATACGTTACAACTTATAATTTACAAATATGTTTATATCTTTGATGAATTATAGATTTAGGACAATTATGATTTTTTAACTGAATATAAGTGGTCATAACTAAACAATTAAAATTTGGTAAATAAGAGTTTAATATCTTTAAAATTCAAATTTGTGTATTATTCTGATTTAAGTATGCTAATTAGATACGAGAAAACTAATGATAACTATCAAACAATGTCGTAAAATTAAAACTTATATAGTGATAAATATCAAAGTATCAAACAATGTCGTAAAATTAAATATAGCTTATTGCTTAATTTTTGTTATGTAACTAATTCATCATGTAAGGGGTACAAATATGTGATAGTAAAATTGTTTTATTTTTTTATTAAATAAGCATTACTATGAGATATTAAAAAAATAGCCACACCTTGGATAATTCTTTTTTTTGGGGATTTTTTAACAATTTGTTTGATTATAAGATATTACCCAACTATCAATCACAATCACAATATTGAATATATCCATTCAAAGACATTTTTTGATAAAAAAAATACACTTAAAACATTATCAATATCCCAGATATTTCAAAATCTTGTAACATAAACTCTAAGTCTTAAAGCTCAATGCTAATCAGTAGCGACCCGTAAAGCCTCATAATAAGAAGAATATATAATCGTTCATTTGCTTGGATAGTAAAAACAAAAATATACAAATATAACAAGGTCAAAAATAGGTGTATTTGATCAGAGAAATGATATTAGTTGTTTAGTATCACAAGGTAAGTAAGTCACTTGATCCATGCTTAATGACTTGTATCTATTACAAATGTGACTTGTTTAGCTTCTCATCATATTTAGTTTTAATTTAATCATTTAGTCATAAATAAAAGATTATTTTTTTTAAATGAGTAAAATACAAATTAAATACTATAATAGTCATTTAGAGCATGTAAATAAATAACTAAATATAAGAGCAGATGAAATTGTGGTCTAATTATCATCACAAAAAGTTAATGTAAAGGGGAGAGATTTTTGGTATAAATGGTGGTCTTTGGTAACAAGCCGTTTGTCATAAACAGTTAAAACACTGATTACTTCTTTAAAATAAGCAAAGAGAAAAGATAGGTGTGTATTTAGATGCGTAGAGATGGGGTAAAATTCACGTGGCTTACTAAAATACTCTTAAACTATGTGTAGTAATTTAACTAAAAAGTTAAAAATTTCTGATAACGAGGCTTTAACTAAACCCTTGTATGTAGTGGTTTAAAACTAAGGTGATTGGTTGACTAAATGTGGAAACCATCTCTCAATGCCTTCACGCTCGTTAAGCTAACATTACACATAGTGAGTTAACTAAAAAGTTCAAAAGCAACTATCACATATGCAACGGGACTTTAAGTAACCCACCATTTCATAAGGTTGCAGCGGTGGCGCTCTATGATGACTTTAACTAGTCCATTCATTCCTTGGTCAACGTCCCCTACATGGTCAAGGAGCCCCTCATGCCTGTTAAGCTCTTGGCAGAGTTGGTGATAACACCCACGTAATGATGTGTGGCACCTTATTTAGTTGAGTCAACCCACTCACGTAGTCACGCCCACTACCTATAGTCCAATCAGTGGCGGATCTAAGCCACAAAATCAGTAGTAACGTTTTTCATTTTTTTCATTTTAGTAGCAACGTTTTCCAAATTTCGTAAAAAGAAAAACCAAATTATCCAATGACACCCATCACGTAAAGACATTTAACGTATAGATCTATTTATCGCGCACTATACTTGGTTTTCAAAGTTATGAATAATAAATAAATAAATAAATAATACCCTCTTATGTACACAAATATCGTAAACTGACCTGATGTGAAAGTTTTCAGAACCTAAATGTAGTAATTGATTTTTCATAATTTTTCAATGAGGTTTTGGCACGAAAAAAAAATAGTGGAACGACAAATGGACAACAGGAATATTCAGTAAAATTTTGGTTGTCTAATTCGTTGTGCAAGTATTTTTAGAAAAATCGATTTGGTGGTGCATAATCTGTCCTAAAAACGCAGATTGTGACATATGTGCTTATTTGGGTCTTATATGACTTGATTATGACTTGAACTTGCGTGTAGACCTGTATGAGATGTATTTAAAGTGTATAACTGATAATAATCATAACGTTCACCAACGGGTTCATAGTGTTTACTTGTGCATGTAGTTACACTAGTTGTCACTTAAATGTTTTCACATTCTTAAACGTTTTGGACAAACGAGTTATGTGGTGTATGGTATGTATACACTGTAACACCCCAACCGATGGCGGAAACATCAGGGTGTCACGTAGTGACGATTGTCCAAAAGCACATGGTATTTAAAATTCAAGTTCCACTAATTAAATATTCCAATAATGGAATTTATTACAACGAAAAGAAAACAATACTAAATGTTCAACATCAAACTAAACCAATAACCAAATAAAATTTAAAACTAGACTTCAACTTCTAACATCCAAAGCACGTAGAACTTCAAGCTGTATTATTCTCTGAAACATGTTTAAGTTGAAAAATGTGGGGGTCAACTATAAATAGTTGGTGAGTAATACATTTGTCTATATATCAAAACAATTTGTAATAATATTAATTGGAAACCATGGTGTTGTATAGTCAACCCTAGTGGCAATTACGTAACTCAATGAGCTAGTAAAAAGTTGTTTCAATCATCCCTGAATTTATGCGGGGGATGGGCTTGTCGAACCTATAGCGCTATAATCTACTATAGTTGGCTTGATCAAAGTTAATGACTACACTGAAGCGGGTTCACCAACTAATAATAAAAACAAATGTGTAAAGATATAAGCAAGACAAAAAGTAAACATGTTTCACCCCTAAAAAATATAAAAACATTGAGAAAGTGGAGCTATGTAAAACTCACCTTAACAAAATAAAGCAAGCAAAACAAACAAATCAAGTCGTCTTTTAACACTCCAAAACCTATAAACCCGTTATACCCCAAATAAAATTTTATATTAGATTAATAACATTGATTGACTCGTTTATTAAAGTTTCCGACGACTAAGACTCGAATCCTATTAATTACACGTCAAAACATTAAAATAATTGTTCTTGAGTTTGTGGATAAGACACCATTTAATCCTTTGGGCATTTGTTTTTTTTTTATAAAAACGTAATTCATGAATGGAAAATAATATATCAATAGTTTTTAAATAAATGATGCTATACATATTGATGTCGTATATAACACTATAGTAACAACTCTAACTATAATAATTATGGCTACAACGTCTTAAGTGAGTGATAAATTTCATTTATAAATTCCAACTAGATGTATAAACATACGCGCGTTGCGCGTTTTTCGTATTTGTTTAAAAAAAACAATATTTCAAGTCGGTTTCGAACCTGAGACCTCAAACCACACAAATGCACCACAAACCACTCCACCGCCAAGCCATTTTATTAATTATTATAGAATCATATGTATTTATAAATAAATAAGCGTTGTAAAAAAATGCCATGTTTTAATCATATGTATTTATATATAAATAAGTGTTGTAAAAAAAAAAGACTCAAATGGGTTTTGAACTCAAGACCTCAAAGAACATATAAGCACCACAAACCACTCCATCACTACCCCATTATGTGATTTATTATTGAACTATATGTATTTAAGATAACAAAATAAATAAAATAATAATAAAAGTATTATTCAAATAAGTTTGTATATTAATAGTATATAAATATAGGTATTTAAGATAACAAAATAAATAAAATAATAATAAAAGTACTATTCAAATAAGTTTGTATATTAATAGTATATAAATAAGTGCTGTAAAAAAAAGACTCAAATGGGTTTTAAACTCAAGACCTCAAAGAACACATAAGCACCACAAACCACTCCACCACTACCCCATTATGTGATTTATTATTGAACTATAGGTATTTAAGATAACAAAATAAATAAAATAATAATAAAAGTACTATTCAAATAAGTTTGTATATTAATAGCATGTAAATAAGTGTTGTAAAAAAAGACTCAAATAGGTTTTGAACTCAAGACCTCAAAGGACAAATAAGCACCACAAACCACTCCACCACTACCCCCATTATGTGATTTATTATTGAACTATAGGTATTTAACATAACAAAATAAATAAATAAAATAATAATAAAAGTACTATTCAAATAGGTTTGTATATTAATAGTACTAGTTGTATAAAATCACGCGCGTTGCGCGTTTTTCAATCGAGATTTACATGAGGTGTTGATCAATCAATGGGAAGCGATTCCGTAATTAAACCTTCACCGGCAGTCTGTTCAGGGTTCCAATCGAGATTCCATTTTAGTTGTAAACGTTAAAAAAACAAAGAAATCTACACTTAAGGTAACACATGAAATTCGTAACGAAATTACATAATATTATGTTATTTATATTAATAGTATGTAATATAATAATATTAAAACACAGTTCAATAAATTACATAATATTATGTTATTTATATTAATAGTATTGTTATTTATATTAATAGTATTGTTATATAATAATATTAAAACACTTTAATAGTATTATTAATCATTATTTAGTCCTTAATGGCATTTTATGTATATATAAATTAAAAAATAGGAATCTTGAGAAGATATTTTAGATTAAAAATTGGCATTCAATGCATGAGTTCTTTTTATTAAATGAATAAAATATCTTTTAATATTATAAAATAAAGTTACTATTTAAAGAGTTTGTATGTTAATATAGTATAATATATATATATATATATATATATAAATATAAAGTAATTAGTTCCATTGAAAAAAGATGTAGAAAAATTTAGAAATTATTAAATTTATAAAAACTTTTCATATCAAATTATATTATATATGTATTATTGAAGAGTGAGTGAATAGTGTCATCACCCCTCTCATTGGTTGAGAGGGGTGGTGGCCTATATTTCTTTTTATAACTTTATTAAGCAATAAATAAATATGGTTTCAAAAATAAAGCATAACGTGTGTTCATGATAGAGTGGTTTGTAGTGAGCTTTGGTTGTGAGAGGTCCCAAAGTCGAACCTTGGGGGAGGCCATTATTTTTTATTTTTACAACTTTGTTAAACAATAAACACTTATGGTTTCATTTTAAAGCATAATTGTGTTGGTGGTGGAGTGGTTTGTGGTGAGCTAGGGTTGTTTAAGGTCTCAAGGTCGAACCTTGAGGGATGCCTTTATTTTTTTTTTTTTTTTTGCAACTTTGTTAAACAATAAACACTTATGATTTCTACTTTGTTTATTTTTTCATTTTAACAAGTGTTTTTTGTTTTTTAAATATTAAATTAAAGTAAGTGACAAAAAAAACATAATAATTTTTTTTTAAATTAGTATAGGTAGGCCGGGGCTATAACGAAAGAGCAAAGAAAGTGGTCAAAATTGTGTTTTGCGATGCTATGTTACACCTAAACAATACGGTGACCGCCAATGCCCGGAAACACGCAGCAAAGCGTGCGCAGGGATCTATCTAGCTGAATAAACCAACAACAGCTTTGGTTGTGTTACCTCCCTACTTACCAATGAATGACCATGTGAGTTTTATTTACTGATTTAGTTGCTTAAAGAAGAGAAAAAAAAAATCTTTAATACACACACAAATCAACATGTCACCACACATACTGATTAATGCAACCATGTAAACCATATAACACACAACTTAACCTACACAACTCTCTCGCCACATACACACCGAATCAAAACACACACATTATCGTTTAAAGAAAACGCACTCCTAATGAGTCGCCGGTTAATTAACCCAACTGAGAACTATCATACCAACCCAAGTAGCCGGAAAATCCCATAACCGAAAAGCTTAAACAGTAAGCTCCGAATCTAAACAAATGTGTGGTTGTAATATTTAAAAGAGTTTGAATGGTTTATAAAGAACAAGGATAACGAAAATCGCATCCCAATCCTTCGGATAATTTGTTTTAGTAGATAAGCTAAAACTTATTTTGGGTTTTTGATAGGGTCAAACAAGAAGAAGATGGGTAAGGGTCAAGGTTTAGTCAAAATATTATTATTATTATTATTATTATTATTATTTTTTAAATGGGATTGAGTGAAAACAATATGGCTTGGATAAGTTTCAATTAGCTTGGGTTGGGTTTTGCTAATAATAACAAATCTTGTTTAGAGACTTGCACTCTAAAATTTTGAATTGTTAAATATAACCTTTTTTTTGGGTAAAAGAATTTACGTTTTATTATATATATATATATATATATATATATATTATATATATATATATATTTGAGTAAAGAATATTTATAAAATTTTAGTTAAGATCAGATTATATAAGTTTTATTTTTATGATAAAACTAAATTTGTAGATTCTTGTAATGACTTTGAAAAAAACGAATGTAACATATATATATATATATACACACACATATATATCATGGAAATTATTAGGAGACACATAGGGTTACACACACGTACTCATATGATGACACATATAATAGTGAGTCGGTAGCACGTCCTTATTACTTTTGAATTCGATTTTAGCCTTGCAATCTAAGGTGAGTTTCACTACTTTTTCTCAAAAGCATGTGTCTCAGGTTTGGAGACAACATTAATTCCTGGATGGGAATTACTTACTTTTCTAGTCTGGTTTGGGACTACTATTTTATCCCAGGTTTTTGGATACATTGATTCACGGGGTGAATCGGATTTTACTAGTTCACATCTTTTGTCCTTGATGAACTAAACCACACACTATCATTGAAGTCCTACAAATACCGAATGAGTTGTCGGGTTGGCAAGCGGGTTACTAGTTGATAGCGCCATTAGGTTTAACAAACCTCACACCGTGCTGGGAGTGCGGGAGTGAACTGTGACTTAACACATTATCATTGTTGATAGGCAATGATGGGAGGCTCTTTTGCTCACTGTTGTGAGTCCACGTTACTTAGCAATTCGGTATTGCATGTGTTTAGTTATCTTGTAGTGGTTAGCTACCCTTGGCATGCGATGAACTAGTGATTACAGGTTTTGAAACCTAAACATTTAATTTACTTATCTTGTGAACTCACCGACTTTATGTTGACACACGCTAGCATGCTTTTGCAGGTCGTTAGATTGGAGCACGCTTAGGTCATGCATCATGTTTGTCATGGGACACCAAACTTAATGAACTATTTTATCGTTTATCTACATTTACTCTGTTTTGGGCGCGTTTGTTTTGCGCATAACTATTTACTTAACCGTTTTGGTTACGCTTCCGCATTTTCTTAAAAACTTATGGTTGACTTTTTAACTTGGTTTTTGATAACGAACTAAATGGTTTGGGCATTTAGAGTCGTTCATGTGACTTATGGCTATTGGATCATGGTGTGTCACACGCCTCGTAGTAAAATCCCGCAAGTGAAAATTTGAGGGTGTGACAACCCGATAAACGAATAGGGTTCCTATAACAAAAAACTGAATACTTGACCCAAATTGCCTGAAACCCGATTAAAAATTCTAAACAATAACCCTAGGTAAAACATTAGTTGCTATATGGAGTATTGGTACCAATCACCATGTTGGTATCATCGTGAATCAACATCGACCAAAACCAAATTCCCGCCATCACGTGAGAATTCCACTAGTCCTTAACTAAAACCATTTAAAGCTTCTTGGATTATACATTTATGAAAATTAAATGGTTTTAATTTATGAGTGCACGAAAGTTTTGATTCACACTTGTTACATGTAGCATGATGAAAATATGTAAATAAAAATGGATTATTTCTTTTAACGGTAAAGGAAAACATTTTATTTAACAAATGGACAAACTTTTAGCAAGGAGCTAAGAGTTTATGTTCTTCCATCGTGTTCTTTGTTGAATCCACCATGGAAACTAGTATACTCGACCCATATAGTCAAAGCGTATTTATCCAAAAGCTTCCCTCACTTGGCTAATGCATCAAATGTTGGTATCAACCATTCAACCTAATACTGAAGCTAATCGGTTACACTATCGACGACCCTTAATAGGGGCGACGCAGGCGACGGCTCCAAACCTGAAATTTTCGAGAGCCCGAAGTTCTTTAAAAATATATGTATATATATATTTAAAAAAATATTGTGGGTTATTGTGATCAATTTTTTTTAACATTAACCTATCTAATAAGACCCAAAATACTTAAATTTTTATACCTAACAAAACAAACCCAACCGAAATTATGGCTTTTTTCATATGTCATGATTGAGTTTAGTTCTATGGGTCCGGTTTATTGTAGTGGCCCAGGCTCAAAAGACTTTACGTTTTTTTGGAAACGGCCCTACTTATAGTTTTGGTATGGGATTCTAGGAATCTTGATAAGGTGTATGTTCTTTCTTTAACTTGCCAACTACAATAATTTTGCGATTATAAAATGCGATCGTAAAAATCTTAATTAGGTGTATGTTCTGTTGTTAACTTGCCAAGCACTAGAATTTGGTGATTATAAAACAAAAACTTGTTATTTAAAATAATATTGAAATTAAAACTTTTTTATTTGAGAAATTTAAAACATAATTAAAAAAAGTTAAAATATTAAACATTAAACTTTTGATATCTTGTCATTTTGCTTAAAGTTACATATGTAATTTTATTACAGTTACATCATAGTTATACAAACTACGTATTTTTCTTTTTATTTTTTACACCATTGTTTTTTTTTTCAAATCTCATTTGATGACTATAAATATAGCCATGGATGTCTCATGTCCACAACATAAACACATCTCTTCGCCACAACCAAGAGCAATATATGGTGATCAAAGTGTCCTTCATCGTCACACTTCTCGTGCTAAATAGTTGTAGTTTCATGCTTGTTTTCGCATCACTGAAACCCGAGACTCAAAATGTGGCTTCGAGTATTGTCACAGATGTTGAACATTCAAGCGGCGACGCAACTTACATCCCAAATATAAAACAACAATGTAAAAGTGACTCTGATTGTACTTGTGACTCTCCATTGATTCCAATGTGTCTTCATGGAGAATGTCTATGTATTATTTGGAAATAAGCAGAACCTTATTTATGTAAAACATATTTTTAAATGCTATGAAATGCTTAGCTTTTATTATGTTTAAAAAATATATCCATGGAAGTTTATTTTCATCATGCATAATTTCTCTTAATTTTTTAGTTATAAAAACACATTATGTTAGCAATATCTTTGTAGAATAGTAATTAACTTTCAAAAGTGTTTCAATTTGGTCACTTAACTTTTTTTTTGTCTCAATTAGGTCACTCAACAACATTCACGTTTTATATTAATTAGAGGTTTTTCATCTATTTCATAGGTAACAATTGCGATGTGCTTTTTGTTTATTCTTTCCAATTTATTAATGCCGACGTTAAGTGATGACGTGTATTTAAACATATTTTTTTAAATATAATTAACATGTTGTTTTCTTGTCTTAATATAATTACATCTATTAAAATTCATGACCCCATCATCTTCTCCTCAATTTCATTCTTGACACATAAAAAATTTTACAAGACTCCATTTGAATGTTACATAACTTAATTGGGACAACAAAGATACGGATGACCTAACTAGAACACTTATGAAACTTGGTTACTATTATATGAAACTACTAGCTATTGTGCTTGAATAATGATTTCTGCCTCTATAAACTAGATGTTTATATATATATATATATATATATATATATAATGTATGTATTGGGAAAAAAACCCATTTTTTGAGAAAACCTTAGGAAACTCAACATGTGGTCTTAATGTGGCCACATATGCAAGTAATATTATAAGCTAGAAGGGCAATTTTGTCATCCATTTTTCACACTTGTTAATGTCATATCACATTCAAATTTAAATCTTCTCTTTCCAACAATCAAGCACATTCTTATCTCTCTTTCTCTCTCTATCTCTCTCTACCAACTACTTCCCACTCACAACAAAGCAATACACATAGATTTGAACCGACAGTGATGGTGACGACGGTGAAGTAGGGTGATGGTGACGACAGTGACGCAGGGGGATGGTGACACAGGGGATGGAATGAGAAAAACTAAGATCTGAACCGATGAGATCTTTGTTGTCAATTTGTGGAGCTCAATTTTGAGGCTTTAAGCTTCACATAAAACAGGTACTCTTTGTCTTCGTTTTTTAGGCTTTAATGGCTAAAATTAAACAAGTGTTCTCCTCCCTAACCTCGTTTTAGATACCTTTAAATTATTTCGTTTTGGTCAATTTTTGTAAATCATCAAAGCCCAAATTTGATTCTATAGATCGAACCAGTTGCAAGGGTTGTTTGTTTGTTTGTTGATTGAGTAGGTTTGGGTTATGTTTGTTTTGGGGAAGATGAGAACGGTGTATTATTTTGAATATTAATATGATATAATGTTTAATGTATTTAAAGCTTTAATATTCTACACTTGAAACAATATTTAATGTATTTTTATTCATTTAACTAATTAATATAAAAGGATTTTAACAAAAAGAATTGTTTTCTGTTAATGAAATATTTTTATTTACACTTATGTTGTCAACGAGCCTTTTAGTAATGAAATATTTTAAGTTCTTATAATGTATTTTCAGGTTTTAATTTTAGTTTTAAACTAATCAAATAAAATATTTATAAACTAATTAAATCATTGGATAATAATTAAAGGACATGAACTACTACACCATTTTTTTATAATGACGTGGCATCCACATGGTAGAAAACGCCATATGGGTTTGAACCACTACACATGGTCTAACGGTGTATTATTTTTGAATATTAAATTTAGGACGTGTTTAAAACTGGGCCATACAATATGCTTGAAAGAGACCAACTAACGTGTGTTAGGGTTCATATGACATATAAAAGGGTGGCGTTAAATGGCAAACGCTAAAGTTTAATACTTTTAACGCTTGCGTTGTTAATCTGTATTTTTTTTTATATTTTTCATGAGTTGAATTTGTCTTTTGTGAAATCAACATACGAAAATGGTAATGTGACACATATATTAGCAAATGATCTTAAATTTGTGGGTTATCATTGTATTACCTAATTTGTTCAACTTTGTTTTCTATAAAAGGTATTTTGTGTTTTCATCATACGTTAACACATGCAACAACACAACTGTAACACATGTAACAAAATGTCTGTAACGTACGCTAACCGGTTTTCATATGTTAACACATGCAACAACACGTCCGTAACACAGAATAATCCAATGAGTGCGTACAATTGCAATTTTTTAAGATGTATTTTGGGGGTTGTACAACAGATGTAATTTGGTAAAGGTAAAGTGGCAAAAATTGCGTTTGATTTTTGTAAAGGTGGGTTTTGATAACATCCCAACATAAATTGGGTAAACTTAATGGTGCGTCCAAACTTAAATTGGCCTCTGACTTCCAATGTTCGCTATTCATATCAACGGTGCGTCCAAAAATAATGAGTGCTTCCAAACTTTTTAATGAGTGTGTCCAAATTTCAATGAGTGCTTCCAAACTTTTTAATGAGCGCTTCTAAACTTTTTAATGAGTGTTTCCAAACTTTTTAATGAGTGCGTCCAAATTTCAATGAGTGCTTCCAAACTTTTTAATGAGTGCTTCTAAATTTTTTAATGAGTGCTTCCAAATTTTTTAGTGAGTGCGTCCAAATTTCAATGAGTGCTTCCAAACTTTTTAATGAGTGCATTTAAAATTTTTTTAGTGCTTTTAAAAGACTTTGTTTTCACCAAGTTCATCTTCTTCCTCTGCAACGTTTTTTAACCTAATTTTTATGTTTAATCATACTTATTGAAACAAAATCGAAAGTATTCGACAACTATTACGAGCGTTTATTCATAATTGTTCATATGATTATTTTAATCCTCTGTTTTTTTATTATTTTTAGATTCAAATACTGATCTTATGTTTTCGTTCATTTGTAATCGATTTTTTTTGTTTTTGAATTGTGTAATCATTCTGAACGTGAATCGATCTGAAATGATGAAAAATCAGGGTTCAAATTAGTTATGTTGTTACGATTTGAAAAAAAATTAGACGGTTTTTCCTATTTTACCCTTGGTTAGTTTAACCCAAGTATGATTAGGGTTTTTAATCTCCATCCAGCCATGATGAAAAATCAGGGTTCAAATTAGTTATGTTGTTACGATTTGAAAAAAAAAAATTAGACGGTTTTTCCTATTTTACCCTTGGTTAGTTTAACCCAAGTATGATTAGGGTTTTTAATCTCCATCCAGCCATCTTGTTAATCTAATGGCTGAGATTGCTTCTTACGCTTCTTACGTTAAGAAGCTTTGTACAATATCTCTTCCCTATTGAATATATCCATTCAAAGACATTTTGCGATAAAAATACACTTAAACCATTATTAATATCCCAGATATGGGTGGAGTTAGGATACAAAGGCCATATTTCGTGAGAAGTGTGAGAAGGATTGAAAATTGATATTTAAGCAACATTTTTTGGGCTTACTCAAGATGTTTTGGATTGTTTAGCCTAAAATAACACCAAACATATCAATTAAAAACACAAAACAATTAATTTGAGCTTAGAAACTTAAAACACAATGCCATGAACATGTGTTCTATGTTGTTGTGTTTTAGCCGTGTATTTTAACTATGTTTTAAATTCCATGGCTATAATACATTGCATTGTGTTTTAAATCGTTGTATTTGCTGTTTTTCATCATATCTAAATCCAAAACATAATGCTTACATGTCAATTCTTGATCCTTCTCACACTTCTCACGAAATGTAGCCTTTGTACCCGAACCTTAACCTCCCAGATATTTCAAAATCTTGTAACATAAACTCTAAGTCTTAAAGCTCAATGCTAAATCAGTAGTGACCCGTAAAGCCTCATAATAAGAAGAATATATAATCGTTCATTTGCTTGGATAGTAAAAATAAAAATATACAAATGTAACAAGGTCAAAAATAGGTGTATTTGATCGGAGAGATGATATTAGTTGTTTAATATCACAAGGTAAGTAAGTCACTTGATCCATGCTTAATGACTTGTATCTATTACAAATGTGACTTGTTTAGCTTCTCATCATATTTTTAATTTTAATTTAATGATTTAGTCGTAAATAAAAGATTAATTTATTTGAGACGAGTAAAATAAAAATTAAATACTATAATAGTCGGTAAGAGCATGTAAATAAATAACTAAATATAAGAGCAGTTGGAATTGTGGTCTAATTATCATCACAAAAAGTTGATGTAAAGGGCAGAGATTTTCGGTATAAATGGTGGTCTTTGGTAACAAGCCGTTTGTCATAAACAGTTAAACACTGATTACTTCTTTAAAATAAGCAAAGAGAAAAGATATGTGTGTATTTAGATGCGTAGAGAGGGGGTAAAATTCACGTGGCTTACTAAAATACTCTTAAACTATGTGTAGTAGTTTAACTAAAAAGTTAAAAGTTTCTAACAACGAGGCTTTAACTAAACCCTTGTGTTTAAAACTAAGGTGATTGGTTGACTAAATGTAGAAACCATCCCTCATTGTCTTCACCCTCGTTAAGCTAACATTACACATAGTGAGTTAACTAAAAAGTTCAAAAGCAACTATCACGTATGCAACGGGACTTTAAGTAACCCACCATTTCATAAGGTTGCAGCGGTGGCGCTCTATGATGATTTCAACTAACCCATCCTTTCCTTGGTCAATGTCCCCCCACATAGTCAACGGGCCCTATGATGACTTTAACGCCCGTTAAGTTCTTGGCAGAGATGGTGATAACACCCAAGTAATAATGTGTGACGCCTTGTTTAGTTGAGTCAACCCACTCACGTAGTCACGCCCGCTGTCTATAGTCCATTGATGCCCATCATGTAAAGATGTTTAACGCGTAGATCTATTTCTCGTCTACTATACTTGGTCTTAAATGTCATGAATAACCAATAAATAATAATAATAATACCCTCTTATGTAAAAAAATATTAATAAAAGCAAAAATCTTTTTTTTTTTTTTTTTTTTTTTTTTTTGAGGTTGGTTGTGGGGGAATTGTAGCCGTTGTTAGAGCACTTTTGCCAAGACCAAACTACAGAATAACGTTAGACTGTCACTCTCATCACTTCTAACCTTCAACCTATATTTACCCCTTCCTTTCCTTTCCTTTCAGATCCAAACAAAATCATAACCCAAATCCAAATACCCATCAAAATCTTCAACCTTTTGTTTCATTTCACTTCAGCCCATGGAATCTCTTGATTCGGATCCAAATATCGGGTCTGGCTTTATTCAAACGGGTTCTGACCCGAAACAGAGCAATGGTGGTGGTGGTACTAGAGGTGAAGTTGACACGTCAGCACCCTTTGAGTCT
The DNA here is from genome assembly GCA_032199755.1 of Ambrosia artemisiifolia. Taxonomy (NCBI): domain Eukaryota; kingdom Viridiplantae; phylum Streptophyta; class Magnoliopsida; order Asterales; family Asteraceae; genus Ambrosia; species Ambrosia artemisiifolia. The sequence goes on along the minus strand of CM063528.1, from coordinate 11,904,522 downwards.
GTTAAAGAGGCTGTGACCCGGTTTGGTGGAGTCGGGTTCTGGAAACCGCATTCTAAAAACCTTATTGCTTCTGAGGTCTCTTTTTTACTCTCTCTTTGCAAAAAGATAATAATATTATTTTTAGTTATTCTTTTGAGGTTTGATGTCTGTGTTTGGTCAAATGTGTGACAAGAAATTGAGAATTGAATTAAAAAGATTTGGTTTTTGTTTGTTTTTAATAAGTCAAACTAAAAGATAATACTTGGTTATGTTCTGTTTACTATTATGAATGGTTAAGTGCTGAATCATTAAGTTGGACCTCTTAATGGTTAGTTTTCTTGTCCCAAATTGGTAGGAGAGTCTCATTAAGGTTCAGCTTAGTTCAGTGCTTAATGATTAAGTGCTTAATGGTTCAGCAACATCTCAAATCTTAATGGTTCAGCACTTAACCATTCCATTCAGATGCTGAAACAAACAGTCTGAATGCTGAATGATTCAGAACTGAATGGTTAAGAGGCTGATTAAGAGGCTACCAAACAGCCCCTTAGTGTTATTTGCTTGAATCACCCTCATTTCTCATAATTTTGGTTATTTATTTAATTTTTAATCACCATTTTTGGGTTAGATTATGTGTTTGGTAGTTTATATATTGATTGAGAGTATCTTACAAATTGCTTGGTAATTTCTAAATTTTGCTATTGCTATTGCTTTTGCAAAAAAAAAAAAAAAACCCATCTTTATTAATTCAAACACTCACCAAACGCTGTTTAAGCTTATCGCTGTTTTAGATCATGCTGATGCATCATATATCGATAAAGCTTAAACAGCGTTTGGTGAGTGTTTGGATTAGTAAAGATGGGTTTTTTGCAAAAGCAATAGCAAAATTTGGAAATTACCGAGCAATTTGTAAGATACTCTCGATCAATAAATAAATTACATTTCATATATTTTTATTTCCAGAAGTCAAACTAAAAGATATGTATATGAGTTTTGAAAGCCAATAGTGTTGACTTATTAGTCAAACTAAAAGATGACATTTTGACTAATGAATCTTTATTATAAGTTTACCATTTTGAATATAAGTGTTGTTTGCTTGAATCTTTTATTCAGTTTTTAATGACCCTGTTGGGTTTGATCTCTGTGTTTGGTTAAAAGTGACAAGAAATTGAGCCAAAAAGGTTAAAGCTTTGGATGACATTTTGAATTTTGAATATGGTATGTTATGTGTTTATAATTTTGTAAAAGGGATGTAAACGAGCCGAGCTATTGTCTAAGCTTGACTTGAGCTCAACTAGTGTAACATATGAGAGCTCGTTTGAGCTCTAATTCAGGCTCGACTCATTTATTATATATTTACTCATTTGTTAATTTATTTGTACAATTTATATGTTATTTTTATTATTACATTATATAAATTATTTTGTTACTTTTATCATAAAATTATATAATAATAAATACCATGTAGATATATATTTAATTTATTGAAAACGTTATATATTTAACAGGACCGTTTAGGCTAGTGATCGCGCTTGAGCTTGATAAGGAAACTCGGGCTTGTGCTTGTTTATTAAATGAACTTACTTTTAGGAGCTCGGACTCATTCAAGCTCGCTTGATTCAAGTTTTAGAGAGTCAATCTCAAGTAACTCACGAGCGTTTTGGCTCATTTACACCACTAATTCTGTTCATGTGATTGCAGAATGGCACTGAAGAAGAGTTCGATGCAGCAAAAGCAGAAGAGCAGGCTGTGCAGTTGGCAAACGATCTGATGGTGAAAGAAAGGGAAACGCTTGAAGTCTTGAAAGAACTCGAAGCAACAAAGAGTCTTGTCGAAGAACTAAAAGTTAAACTACAGAAAGAATCAGCTGCAGTCAATGATCAACTAAAAGAAGTCAAAGAATCAAGAGACGGAAATGACGAAAACGCTCTTGAATCAAACTCAGCTGGTGACAGTTTGATGTCTTTTTCTTCTTCAGCTCCAGGTTTCATCCTGATGGAATTGAAGCAGGCGAAACTGAACTTAACAAGAACTACAAGTGATCTCGCTGACATCAGAGCAACTGTGGAAACGTACAGCAAAATGATCGAGAAAGAAAGATTCGAACTTGAGAAGACCCGTCAGCGAATATCTACAAATTGTTCAAAAATTTTATCTTTGAAAGACGTTGACTTTCCGAAGGAGCTTCATAGGCTGACTTCTGAAACAGAACAGTTCAAGAAGGTAGGAGAGGTAGCAAAGTCTGAAGTGTTAAGATCAATGAATCAAATCAAACAAACTAAAAGAAAAATCAAAACCGCTGAAATCCGTCTGATTGCTGCTAGAAAGTTGAAGGAAGCAGCGAGAGCCAGTGAAGCGCTTGCTCGAATTGAGATGAAGTCAATATCAGAAAGTCAAACTTTAGCAGAAGGTGACGGTGTAACTCTTTCGTTTGAAGAGTACAATTCTTTAAAATTGAAAGCTCAAGAGGCCGAAGAATCTTTAGTTAAAAAAGTCAACGAATCGGTGGTCAAAGACAACCAATCCGAGATTTTGAACAGGGTCGAGGAAGCAAAAGAAGAAGTGAAACACAGTAAGAGGGTTCTTAAAGAAGCTTTGACTAAAGCAGAAGCTGCTAACAATGGCAAGTTAAAAGCAGAAGAAGCTCTTAGAAAGTGGCGTTCGGATCATGGTCAAAGAAGAAAGTCAACGGTTCAAAACTCAACCAAGTTCAAGAATTCTTCTTCAAGCAGGAACAGCACTCGTTTGTTGGATGTAAACGAGGCTCATTTGGGAGGTAACGTGACGAATCCTATGTTGGCAGGTCCCATATTGGCGCCCACAATGTCGATTGGGCAGATTTTGAGCCGCAAGTTGCTTTTGACAGAAGAGTATTATGAGAAAAGTGACATGAAAAGGAAGGTTTCTTTGGCACAAATGTTGAGTAAACCTACTAGTATTGGTGGCGGCAATGGTGGTGGTGGTGGTGTTGATGGCTGCAGAGGTGCGAAAGGAAAGAGAAAGAAGTTTGGGTTTGGTCGAATTCAGTTTCTAGTGACGAAGCCGAGCAAGAAGAAGAAGAAACATACTGTGAGTCCACCACGCTTGAATGATTAGAAAGTTTCTGTTTCGGGTTCGGGTTCGATATAACTCTAGGATTTTTTTTAATTTGTTTGTTTTTCATGCTAAAGACTATCTATCTTTAGTACTTTTTTTGGTTTAGAAATAGATAGGCAATCTGATTATATCCTATCACTGTAAAAATCAGTTGCATATGGTTATTCTTTACTTTATATATATATATGTGCTTGCAATATCCCTGTAAAATTCAGTTGCATATGATTCAAGGGTTCCTCGGACCTAAACCTCTAGTATTTATAATTTATCTACTAAAAAACACCACCTATTGGGCTCACCACAAAGACGGTTTATCAGGCAGTTCTAACCGGCCAGTATGAACCGGTTTTTAAAACATTGGCTAAAAGAATAGCCACTTCATCATTTGATTGGACCATTTGACATGTTATATATTTCAAATACTCATACTTTCCAAAGTTTACATTGACTCTTTTATACAAAAGATTTTACAATCTTATAATGATTTACAACATCACACTTGTTCTATAGAAATGCTCAAGGTTTGAAATTTGTTTCATAAATATTGGCTTTTATAAACATGTATAAACTCTTGAATATATATATAGGTAGGCATGTTTACAAAACTCCCTAAAGCTTTCTCAATAGATCCTTATGTGGTATACTCGTTGGTCCTAACCTATTTTACGTTTTGTTACTTAATATATAATTTTTGTTAAACTTGGTTGTGTTGGGAATCATGTCGGGGTGTATAAAATTCGATTCGGATTCGAAGAATTCGAAATTCGAGTCAGTTTTATAGATTATCAAGAATTCAAATTCGAATTCAATCCAATCTGAGTTCGAGTCCAATAAATCGACTACAAAATTGGATAGCGAATTTATGATTTTAAATTCGATGCGATTCGAAATTCGAATTATACATATTATACACACATACGCACATTGAAAAAGACTTCTGAATTTGGGCAAAACTCTAAGAACCCATAGATCATAGTCCCTATGACTTTTATCATAGTCGTATTTTACATATTTAACTTATACTCACAAAACTTTAAGGTCATTGTCCATACTACTTTTATAGTTCATGTATTTGACATATTGTTGTTTATTAATTTTGCAGATTAGTATTTTATTTGTTAAAATAATGAGTTTGTAGTAGTTATAAAATTAAAGTAAAACAATTTATTCTTTATGGTGAATTTGAATTAAATCGAATTTATTCGAATTCGAGTTTCAAATACGAATCGAATCAATCGAATCTTAATCAAATACGAATTCAGGTAAAAAAAATCGAAAGTTGATTGGATTCATTCAAAAAAAAAATTATTTGATTAATTGAACACTCCTATAATCATCTAGTACGCATACCAATTTTCGAATAAGATTCATATAATTTTTTTTACTAAACGTGAACTACATGAGCAAAAGGATTCGCGTGTTTCATGACCATAGATTTTTCTTTTTATTTTTTTATTTAAGATGGTAAGACCATGTACCAACACACAATTTAAACCGTATATATTCGAATAAGTGTTGGCCCACAAAAATTAATTATACATCTCAAGTTCTTTCTCTTCCTAGGACCACAAAAAAACGTGTGTGTTATATTACTTCACAGGTAATCTTTACATTGACCAAACTTTTATTAATCTAAAGCTATAATTCATCCACCATATACACACCCAAAACATGCTTCCCTTATATAATAATATGTCATGACTAGTGAGTACAAAAATTATGAATGATCATGTCGATCCAACTCACAAACCATTAATATTACCCGTATCCGATTCGATTCGAGCTCGGGTATAAAATACCCGACATGTAAAGCTCGTAAATAATATCGAGCTTGTGATATTATCAAGCCAATTCTGGCTTTTGGGTCGAATCAAGTTCGATCACACACTTGGCTCAATTACACTTGTAAGAGCCGGTCTAATATGTTCCCTCATGATCTCCTGAAACCCGACCCGATCACCTGAAACTAGCTCAGCTTCAATGAGGTGAATATTAGGCATTATCTCCAAAACTTCAAAATCAACTATTAAATCACCTTCCATTTTGAGTAAAACTCCATTATTTTTCACCACTTTCATCTTCAAAATCTTGGCTATTTCTTCAAGTTTTGAAATAATGCTAGATGCTGGCTGCTTCAACAAAAACCTTACTTCTTTCTCGTCTTCGCCGTTGTCGTTAAACAATCCCGACAAGTTCAATCCTCGCGATAGCGAAATGATATCAAACGCGTTACAATTACCACGACTACGACCACCACCACTACCAGTTTCAGTTATTATTGGTTCGGAAACCAAATCCATGTTAAACCACGGGTGTTCTACAATATCCCCAATGCTAATCCTGGTTCTCGGGTTCGGATCCAGCATCTTTGACACCAAACTTTTGGCTGCATCAGGGAACGAATTCGGGTACTTAAATCGTGCACACGCAATCTTTCTATACATCTCAATCAAATTCGAATCATGAAACGGAAGAAAACCCGCCAAAAGCACAAACAACACCACCCCACATGACCATATATCCGCTTTCGCCCCGTCATACCCCCTTTGATCAATAATTTCAGGGGCAACATACGCGGGTGAACCGCAACATGTATGCAGCAGCCCATCTTGCCTCTTGGTTTCAGCCAATGCACTCAATCCGAAATCCGAAACCTTCAAATTTTCCTCATCATCCAACAACAGATTCTCTGGCTTCAAATCGCGGTGGTAAACACCGCGACTATGGCAGAATCCGATGGCGGATATGAGCTGCCTAAAGTACTTTCTTGCAGCTTCTTCTTTCAGCCTCCCTTTAGCCAACTTGTCAAATAACTCACCCCCTACATATAATCAAGGTTTATTATTATTATATCATTACCACATTTAAAAACATATGGTTTAATAAAATTTACTTTATAATTATCCTCATTGTACTTAAGACTTTGTAACTATTCTCATTGTACTTACAAGTGCACATCCAAACCAATTTGTCACCAAACCCAATGTTCAATCTAAATTGAGACCGGTTTGAGCGTGATAAAAACTATAGGTTTGGGACCGGTTTATAATCCTCTCTTATGAATCCAGTTTGAACCAGAACCGAACCGGTATAAAACCAATCAAAACTGGTCAACAAACTAACAAAACCAGAACCGGCTTTGACATTTTGTTAACCAACCTAAACTAATACACGGTTTGAACCGAAACCGATTTTTACACCTCTAATTAGGGTGGTTGGGGCACTCCAGGCAACATTGCCGAGCCCCACCAACCCACCTTAACATGTAAAAATAACAAAAAAAAAAAAACTCAGTAAAAATAAAGTAGCCGATTGGTTAAGTGTAGCCGATTGATTAAGCTTTTGACTTTAGCCAAGAGAGTGGCGGCGGTGTAACTGTTCAGCTACAGTAGCTGAACCACCGTAGCCGACGATTACCCCATCCACCCTTATATAAAAATTAATCAATAAAACATTAATAAACAATGACTTACTAGGTTATTGTTATTATGTACCTTTCACGTATTCCAAGATGAAGTAAATCTTGGTCTTGCTAGCCATGACTTCATGCAACCGTACAATGTTCGGATGTTTAACCAATCGCATCACTGAGATCTCCCTCTTTATATGTGCCATCATCCCAGTTTTCAACACCTTTTTTTTATCAATAACTTTAACCGCAACACTCATCCCAGTCACAACATTCCTTCCATGATAAACTTTAGCAAAATTCCCATGACCAAGTAGTTTACCCAACTCGTAACGTTGCATCAACACACCACCTTTTGTGTCCATAATAATAATAATAATATTTTCTTTTTTGTGTTTTGAGTAACAAACTTGTATTATTATTATTAGATGGACGATTACAATAAAGTGACGGGTAGACGAGAAAAAATAATAAATCTTTGGTGTCCAGTTGTAGAAACTAAAGAAGTTATATGATATGAGATGAGAACAAAGATGAACTGTCAAGTGTAGATTTACAGACTGTTAGATTGTCAACTAACAACAATGAAGTGTAATAAATCACCTTTATATAGTATTATATGGTGCAGGTATGAACAGCGAGAAAGATCTCTAGAGAGAGAGGAGAGAGGGAGGGAGAATAAATGTGAGACACAAAATCGTGGGGGTTTATATATAGCAAAAATCCTAGTCATTTATATTAATTTAATATTTGAATTTCATAATTTAATATTTAATATGATTACCCTTTCACTCGGTTTCTATAATTGTTTGAATTATTCATTATTCACGTGTAACGTGTTTAGGTGAGTTTTGTTGGAAATAATATTTGATATATCCTAAGTTAGATTATTTAGCATGTATTATTAGTGTATATCCTAAGTTCTATATTTAGTTAGTTACATGGCAGTTATAATGAACCATCATGTCGGTTCATGAAAGGGTATCACAACCCTTCGATACCTATATAAACCTTTGTATACTTTCATTTGTAATTGATGTATCTTAGTGCAAATTCTCTCTAATCCTATAATAAGAACATCCCCTGTGACCACATTTGGCATCAGAGCAAGGTTTACATATTCGATTCCATCCGATTACAAAGAATACATCGAAGACAAAGATCCTCTGTTTCATTCTGAAAAACAGAGACGGACCACATCAAGGTCTCAAACGTTGGAACAATCGTTTAATAGGCCAAATCAGGAGTCGAAGATCAATACATCAAGAAGTATAACCGTTTAATAAAGAAAAGGAACCGGAACCAGAAATTCCTATCAAACCAGATTTTCCGGCGACTCACCGGAATCTACAAAAGCATCGACCGATCACGTGTTAACGGTTATATCCATCCCTGCCCCTCGTTTATTATCGAAATCGAATACGTACATATTGATTCAAGTCAAGGAAATCAAAATCCGAAGTGTTACTCTGTTTCGTTTGTTCGAACCATAATTCCCGCCAAAAATTTTTTTATCAAAACAAGTTTTATTTCACTATTGTTTTTTCGAACAAACTTATATACATAAACAGAGTCGAATCCGTGTATAGAAGGATCAGAAACATATCGAAGATCAAGATTTTGTACCGGGTTCAAGAGGAAGAACCGAAACCAAATTCTTTTATAATATTCGGATTATCCGATTCTTAAGGAATCAAGAATCATAACCTATTCGAAGAAGTGTGATCGATCAGAAAGTTTTTCAAAACAAAATCAAAGTTTAGATTGTGGGCAGTAGTATTTTTCGTGGGAAAAAAAAGTAAGAAAGAAAGAAACAGTTGACTTTCAGAAGTCAAATAGAAAGATTTTTTTTTAAAAGAAAAGTCAATTATCAGACTTCAGTTTGATTTTTTTTTAAGTCAAAAAAATTTTTGGAAAGAAACTTTTTTAAAGGAAGTCAAAAGGAAATTGACTTTTTATTTTGTGGAATTGTTAAGTTTTGCTAGATAAAAGAAAACTCAAAATCATTAAAACATTCCACATAGCAAGTCAAAAATCGAATCACACGATTCGTATAGCAAGATACTCCGAACCCATTACGGTTCGTCGAGAAAATAATTAGCAAGTAACTTCGAGCCTTTTGGTTTGTTGAGAAATAGCAAGTGACTCCGAGACACTTCGTGACTCGTTGAGTATATAGCAAGTAACTCCGACCATTCGTGGATCGTCGAGTATAGCAAGTGACTCCGAACATTTGTTCGTTGAGATTAGCAAGTCAACTCCGAATTCTATTCGTTGAGTATAGCAAGTTAGTGCATAAGAACCTGATTAGCAAGTCGGTCAGGAGCACATAATACCTGATTAGCAAGTAGGTCAGGAACAAAGCCCCGATTAGCAAGTTGGTTGGGAGCAAGCAAGAAAATTGGTTAGCAAGTTGGCCAATAACAAGTTGATCATATCAAAATCCAATTAGCAAGTAGGTTGGATAGTTTGATCAAACTCAAGCAAGAATATCAAGCAAGTTAGCAAGTAAGAAAGATTGGAAAGAAAAAGTCCAAGAAAGTAAAGCAAGAAAACATGGCAGAGAAAGATGACAAAAACGCGTCAAACAGTTCAATATCAACTCGTGAGCAAGGAAATGTATCATTGCAATGCCCGAAACTGACAGAGATAAATTACACCTCGTGGGCACTATTAATGGAAACAATCTTAAAGGCTTATGGTCTTTGGGAAACAATTGATACAAAAGGAGTTGAAGCAGCAGATGAAAAGAAAGTGAATACAACCAAAGCAATGATTTTCCAAACGTTACCAGAAGACATCTTAATGCAAGTTGCACAATGTCAAAATGCAAAAGAAGTTTGGGAATCAATCAAAGTTCGATACCTTGGAGCAGACATGGTTCAGAAAGCACGTCTACAAACCTTAAGAAGCGAGTTAGAGATTCTCAAAATGAAACCAAATGAATCAGTCAGTGACTTCGCAAGCAAGCTAGGCAAAATACGAGCCAAATTCAAAAGCCTTGGCACAACTCTTAAGGATAAAGCAATAGTGAGAAAACTACTCAACTCACTTCCAAAGAAGTTTCTACCGATCGTAGCAACTATTGAGCAATATTCAGAGATAGACATAATGCCATTTGAAGAAGCAGTTGGAAGAATTACAGCATTTGAAGAACGCCTCAAAAGTCAAGATGAATTAGAAGAAAATCTTCAAAGTAAACTCCTAATGGCAAGCTCAAGTAACCATTCAGCAAGTTCGCATAATGGAAAAGCACGTAATTATCAAAACCAAGGAAGAGGACAAGCAAGAAGCTTTGACAGAAGAGGAAGAGGACGCGAAAGAAGCAAGAGTCAAGAAAGAAAAGACAAAAGTACGTTTAGGTGTTATGATTGTGGAAGACTTGGACATTTCGCAAACGAATGCACCAAATGGAAAGACAAGAAGCAAGAAAAGAATGAGCAAGTATCCCTTCTCGTTCATGAAGAAGAAGATCCAACCCTACTATGAAGCAAGAAAGGATAAATCAAAATTAAGGGGGAGAATGTTGGAAATAATATTTGATATATCCTAAGTTAGATTATTTAGCATGTATTATTAGTGTATATCCTAAGTTCTATATTTAGTTAGTTACATGGCAGTTATAATGAACCATCATGTCGGTTCATGAAAGGGTATCACAACCCTTCGATACCTATATAAACCTTTGTATACTTTCATTTGTAATTGATGTATCTTAGTGCAAATTCTCTCTAATCCTATAATAAGAACATCCCCTGTGACCACAAGTTTTGTGAGTTTATTTGGTCAATCTATATCGTCTCATTGAGACATCGAGATTATTCTAGTGTCGAGATTGTAGTTCTTTACGTTTATGAAATATATACATTGACCTACTTTTTTATAATATAAAAGTAGCCAAACTTTTAAAAAGTATGAAATCAAGGATATACATAAGTTATCAAATAAGTAATTAACATTCACCGTCCAAAATATAAAATCAAATAAATAATTACATATGTACTATTATATTTATAACTATTTATATCTTGGGATATACAAAATGTATGTTACGATGTAATATAAAAGATAATATTCTATAATATGAGAAAACTACAATTTTAATTATATGATCATGGATAGGAATGGAAATTTATATTCAAAAACATTGGTTAACAAAAAAGAGAAATACAAAATAGAAATTTGAATCATAAATTTGAGAAAATTTCGTTGTAAACAACATTTGTGATGGTTTGTGTTTTAGGTTTTTCATCTTCGTCAACTATCGAAGACATATCCACTTTGATTTTTAATCACGAATCTCATTGAAAGAAGTCAACAATTAGAACCAAGACATTTTATATTTAGATAATATTGTTTTGATGAGTTATCAAAGGAATTTTCCGTAATTAATATCATAAATGATAGAATCTTAATGTCTCTGATCATGAATAACTTCATTTATTCGCTATTCGACAATGTAATAACCATGTATTCTTTCAAAAAAAAATTAACTTCTAATAAACCTAAAACCCCGTAACACCACCAAATTTCATATTCTTACACATATTCTCTTAGTTTCCATAACAAGGTTCACCACAGACATGGAGTGAGGACCGGTAAGCTTCATCACAACCAAAACAAAGTTTTTTGTATGCTTCCTGGCATCCACATATGAACAAATCAGAATTGTGATTTTAAATGACAGAATATATAATTGGTATCCTTCCATCCCTGACAAAAGACACTATTTTTCAATGTTACCAACTTCAGTGATACTATAAATAAAAAATTATGGAAGTTTTGGAATCTTTAACCACATCAAGAACACAAAACAAAATAAAGGTTGGTGTCTCCTTGTCTAAGAGCAAAAATTACAGCAAAAACCTTAATAAAAAAAAGGAAAACTCTAATTTTTATAATATATTCATAACATGGTGAAAAAGAAAACACCACATTAAGTATAGTTGATGCTGAGTAGCCAAAATAGTAGCCTAATAATAAGGCATGAATCAGGATGAAAAAGAAAAGAACATACCGACCAATTTCGTCACATTTGATGGATGATATTATAATAATTCATATGGTTAACACATCACATGATGTTTGGAGTTTGCACTAATCCGTTCGATGTTTGCAATGTACCCGCACCACAAGGCGCTTGATTATGATTAGTAGTTATCTATAAATCACCTAACTGTCCTAAGACTATGTATTGTGGCCCGTGAGTGAGTAGCCGCGAGCCACAAACGAATCCACGTGGATCGAGTGAACCATAACACAGCCGTGTGAATGATGGCGTGAGCGAGCCCACGCTAGCCTGCTCGCGTGGGATGGCGAGGTAAATATGATCGTTGGCAGCAACTAACCGTTGGCTAACTACTAGTTTTGAACTTTTATAAAAAAAATCATTTTTAATTCATTTTTACACCAAAATCACAACATGAATTCACAAACAATATAACAATCTTCAAACGTTCAAACTACACACTATCGCAATGGGAAGGATGTTACACATTAGCGTTGGAGTTCCTAGATGAAGACGGGTATGGAACGAATACCGAAATCGAAGAAAACCTTAGCCAAATGCCACCCCGTATCCGGATTTTGTTATACCAGATACGCAAGTTGCAGCCCCAAAAAAGTGATGGCAAAGGAGGGGTTGTTGGAGAGGTAGCATGGCGGCGAGGGTTGGTGGCAGAGGTGGCACGGCGGTGGGGAGGGTGGTGGTAGAGGTGGTGAACCGCCCGAACAAGATGCACGTCCAAAACGACAAGTGACGCCGTGGACAAAAGATGAAAAAATAGCTCTTGTCGTGCGTGGGTGGAGGTTACAGAAGATTAAAAAGGAGGTATATTTTTTAATGTAAATATATAATGTTGTTACCATAATGGCTTTTTTTAAATTTTATTGTTATTATTTTTATAGCCGACTATCAATGGGCGAAGATTTTTTGGAGACAAATCCAATAAATTTTCTACGCACACCTGGGGAGTGAAATGCGTTCCCCGATATGATTTCCGGTCGGGGGCAGAAATTAGAAAATATGGGGGCTTATTTACTAATATTCATAACAGGAACGCTAATCGAATGAGAGTAAGTGGTGCTAGCGATCTTAGTGTCTACAAGTTCACTTGCGACGAGTGGAAGAATGACGTTTTTCGCAAGTACAAGACCACGAAAACGTGGGATGAAGACTACTTGTGGAGAATTCTTCGTAATTGCTCCAAATGGGTCGAACTAATTACGATTAAAAAAATGAGCGAAGGCGGCTCATCAAAGCGGACTAAAACTATTTCTTCGGGTGGGTTCGTCTCCTCCACAAGCTCGGATGCTCACGTGGGGATTGATCTAAACTCTGATAGGGTTACCCCGTCTCCCCTAGGTCGCCCAGTTGGAAGGGACAAGGGAAAAAACAAAGTGCTAGTGAAGCCAATAACGAATTCTCGGGAGAGATTAGCAAATTAAGAACTACAATGGAGATGACGGCGAAAGCTAAAGTCGATAAAGTAAGATTGAGGAACATGGACTTTCTAAAGCAAATTAAGAACTACGATGGAGATGACGGCGAAAGCTAAAGTCGATAAAGTAAGATTGAGGAACATGGACTTTCTAACAAAGGACTTTAATTAGCAACCTCCCAATGTCTCGTCGAGCGATACTTGAACGAGAATAGGAGCGTCTCGTAAAGGAGTTCGAAGAAGAGCAAAACAACTAGTAGTTTATTAGTTTTTTATGTTTTTTATTAATTATGTCTTTGTAATTATTTTTATTAATGAATATTTTATGTTTATTATTTAATTTTTCTTTCGAATTTAAATATTATATCACAATTAAAATAATAATGTTTAAAAAACTGAATAAAGCTACTGCCCACCTCTAGTCACAACATGATCAAGTGAGTGAGTTGCAACTTTATCACCATGTCATGTCAGCGCTTATATGACATAATATTAAGGGATAGAGTTGTGATTCACCTCTAGCCACAACACATAGTCTAACCCCGTCACCATCTCCCTCCTACCCCTTCCCTCTCCGGTCATAGTCACCCACTCTAGTCACGCTAAACAGATTCAACAAGACCATTGAAATTTAAATACATGAATTGAAAGCTTTAATTAACAAGATCCCACATGCCAGCCAAGAAAAAAAAAATATCAAGAAGGAACTAATTTTAATTTTATTTTAAGCTTTTAATATTTTATAAACTAGTTAGTATTTTTTTATTGAAAGTCGAACAAAGTCATCACGGGCTATGTGGAAATCCCTTTATGACGAATTCCGGATACCCACGGGGGCACTCGATCCACGAATCCAAGGAAAACTGACCATCCACCCGCCTGAAAGCATGACAGTGAATAATCGGTAAAACCTGGTAACCTTCAAGGCTCGAACTTGTGACCATTAGGCCCCAAGTCACCTATCATTAGGCCTCCATACCACTCCACCAAAAAGTGAGTATGTGGTTTTAGTTATGTTCCGGGTTAAAGTTTAATATCAACAAATCGGTTCTATACGGAGTTGGTGTTGGTAGTCATGAGGTTCAAGCCGAGACTCTTTCGCTTGGGTGTAAAAAGGGAGATATTCCTTTTACTTATTTGGGGATAAAGGTGGGGGCAAATATGAACAGGTTAGCTAACTGGGAGCCGGTGTTAGATACCTTTTGGATGAGGCTATCCAAGTGGAAAGCGGATACTCTATCTATAAGAGGTAGACTTGTTCTTGTTAAATCGGTTTTGGAAAGTCTCCCCACATATTACTTTTCTTTGTTCAAAGCTCCTTTGGGGATCATTAAGAAACTCGAGGCTTTAACACGGAATTTTTTATGGGGTGGCTCGGTTGAGGTTCGGAAGACGAATTGTTATCTTGGGATAGGGTGGCTTGTCCTAAAAAAGACGGTGGTTTGGGAGTTACTAAATTGGAGGTGTCTAATAAAGCACTTCTTCTAAAGTGGATGTGGAGGTACAAGACTGAGCCGAAATCTTTATGGAGAAAACTATTGATGCCATTCATGGGTCGGTTCGTAAATGGGAGATTGTTCCGTTTAATAAAGCTATAACGGGGGTTTGAAAGAATATTAGTTCGTTCGGTTCCAAGTTAAAGGTTGATGGCTATGATTTGGATCGCATGTTTTTTGGCAGTGTGGGAAATGGGAAAAATCTTAGATTCCGGTTGGACTATTGGTGTGGTGAGGAACCGCTTAAGTAAGTTTCCTCACTTGTTTAGACTTGAGAAAGAAAAAAATGTTAAAGTCGCTGATCGGTTTACCAATGTTGGAGCCGAACCTATTATGTCTTGGCATTGGACTAGATTGTCGTCATCCGAAACTGAGCTAAAAGAAAGGGACGATTGCGAGAGCTTAATTCAAGGAAGAATTCTTAATAGCAACCAAGATGTGTGGAAGTAGAGATACAAGAGTGAAGACACCTTCTCAGTTTCATCCTTTAAGGAGTGGTTATCGGTAAAAGTGTATCGCTTGGCAGGTTCATTTTTAGATGGTGTAAATGGATCCCGAACAAGTGTAACATTTTTATGTGGCGTGCTGAAATGGATAGGCTTCCGACTAAAGTGGCTTTGCAAAGGAGGAACATGTTAGGAGACGATTGTATATGTCGTTTATGTGATGAGGGAGAGGAATCCGTGGAGCATTTGTTTACGGCTTGTGGTTTAGTGGCTGGCGTGTGGCATTTGACTTCAAAATGGTGTGGTATTCCGAGTATATTCGCTTTTTCAGTCAAAGATCTCCTCGAGCTATACAAAAACATACCCGCAAGTACTTTGAAGAAAACGATCTTACATGGGGTGATTATAGTTACATGTTGGCGGATTCAGAAGTGGAGAAATGAGACGATTTTCCAAAATAAAAGAACTAAGGTAGTTAAGATTGTGTCGGACGTTAAAGTTACTGGTTTCTTGTGGTATAGATATAGATTTAAAAAGGATACGATAGGTTGGGATAAATGGTGTAAGTTCGAGTTGATGTAATCTGTTTTGGGTCGCTATCTCTGTCTTGAAGATAGTCGTCTTGTGTTTTAATAAACGTTTATCCTTCAAAAAAATTTAGTTAGGAGTGATTTTTATTACTTGAATGTTGAACCCGCTTTACATTTATTGATTTAAATGGTATGTTAAAAGGATCGAATCAATTCAAGATTCAACCATTCCACGTTTTTCTTCAACGAATGAACTGGTTATCTATTGACTGGTTATCATCGGGTCTACATTGTTCATTTTTCAATACCCAATACCCATCTACATAGAGATGTTTTTTATCTGCTTGGGTCATTGAAGTATTCCTTTCTGAACAAAGGCGGGTTATTGTGGTATTTTTGTTTATATTGCGTAGATCTAGGATTTTTTATTTGGTTTTCCAATTCAAAATTGAGTGTTTTATCTTCGATTTTTTTAATATTGTTTCTTGTGATGTATAATGTTGTTTGACAATATTGTTAACGGTTATCTCCTGTGAATTTTTCGAGCTGGACAAAATAAAAAAATTCATTAATCAAAATATATAATGTTTACAAAGGTTGATAGTAGGAAAAAAAAAGGGAAAATCAAAACATAGATAACTTAAATAAATGACATGTGTCTTAAATTATATTAGTTTTTATATAGATTAGGTGAAATCTTGTGTGAAAACACGTAAAGAGTATAACTTTTTTTAAAATATATATATATATATATATTTTAATCAATTTTAGTTTTCAAATCTTTGTTGACCTTGTTTACTAGTATTGAATCGTGTGATTCTTGTTATAATAGGCTTTAACCGTGCCTTGAACGTTTTTTTGTTATTTGAATTCGTATCATGATGGTTTTGTGTGGTCTATATGTAATGTGTGTATAATCTTGTTGTTTGGTTAGTCGAACCATGTGGTAGACGTATTTTAACCCGCTGATATCAAGATTATGTTTTTAATAGCCTTGTATGTTTTCTCTTGTGAGATTTTCTGGTTGCAAATCGTGTGATTTTGTGTTTAATCAGTGTTTGTCTGGTTGTGTCTTTATAGTTTGATGGAGTCATATGATTTATGATTCTTATTGTTATGAAACTTGTGTATTGAATCTTGTGATTCAATATGTGTTGAGTATTGGTTGTGAAGTTGTAAAAGTTTTTTGCGAATTGATTCAAAATAGTCTTTATGTTCTTTACAAGTTTTCTATTGATATGTTTCTTGTAAAGTTGTAAAAGTTTTTGATCAATGCAAATTAGTCTTTAAGTTCTTCTTAAGTCTTTACGTGTTTTTTGTTAGCCTTGTTTTCTCCTTTGTGGGATGTCTTTCTAATTGTAAAATCGCGTGATTTTTTCTTATTCGATTAGATGTTTTCGGCTGATAATTCTGGTATTGAAACATGGTGCTTGATTTGGCAACCTGTGTGTTTCTATTTATGTGTCTCTTCTATTGTAATCTCTGGTATTGGCACTAGATCTAGGATTCTTGAAT
This sequence comes from Ambrosia artemisiifolia, assembly GCA_032199755.1. Lineage (NCBI taxonomy): Eukaryota > Viridiplantae > Streptophyta > Magnoliopsida > Asterales > Asteraceae > Ambrosia > Ambrosia artemisiifolia. The sequence continues at coordinate 11,887,614 of CM063528.1, read as the reverse complement.
AAAATCTACTAGTTGTAGAGTTATAAAGTCCGTTAGATCGTGTTAGTGTTTTTTTTTTTGTTTTTACGTCTTGTTGATAACTTGAACCGTAGAGGTTAGAGAAGAGACTGTATGGGGTGCCGGTTGGTTTCTCTTAGTGTTGTTCATGTTGTAGGTGTTACAGCTTTTTTGCGTTCTTCTGTGTGGAAGATTGTTTCTGGTATTGAAGTCTTGTGATTTTGAGTGTTATCAGATTTTGTTTAGGCTGTAGCGATGCTTACATGTTTTTTTAAATCATGTGATTCAGGTTTTTTATGGTTCTTGTTGTTATGTGAAGTTTTAAATGTTTGATTTAAATCAAAATTTTCCTTTACATGTTAGTAAAAGTTAACAGTAATTTTGGTTATATCAAATGAGTGTTTACATTCTTTACAAGGTTTTGTCAATATGAATACTACTTGTCTTGTATGTTCGGATTGATAATAGTGTGGTTATATGTTTATCGGGACATGTTTCGCTGTCTTAATGACTGTTGTATGCATTTTTTACCATATTATTGTTGAGATCTATGATTTAGCTGCTTGTCTGAATATGTTTGGTCTTCAAGTGAATAATCATCATTCAAACTATTTGATATCTAATTTTTGTATTCTGTTTGAACTAGCTTCTTTTGAGTAGTTGTCAATTATTGGTTGTAAAGCATAATGATTTTACAACAGTTTTACTACTGGTTTATATAAATAGTAAGTTGGTCACATGTCTTCGTAAAGATGAATTTTCAAAGTGGATTTTTTTTTCAAAATCCAAGTTTCTTATAAAAAGGGTGGATCTAATAATTTTTTTTCAACATATTCTAGATATTGATATGGCAAGATATTTTTTCTTTTCTTGAGATATTAGTTTAACTATACATCTTTACATCTACCTCAGCTTCTAAGTGTCGTTTTGTGTCTCTCGGTTATTTCTCTCTTGTATCCGTCTCCTCTGTTGATATGTCTAGGATGTGATCTTACGTGTTTAGATCTCCTTGTTATCTTAGTTTGTATAGATCACCAGTTAATGGTCTATTAGAGGAGGCTGTGTAGATCGTTTGTTAAGTGGACTATTGTAGGGTCATGTATAGAGAGTTGTGGAGAGTCTTGACTAGTATTTAGAAGTCTTGTCTAATTGTAGGTTCTTGGTGTACATGTGTTGAAACCCTCTATGAAACTTGGAAAATAAAACGGGGCAGCCTATAATTTCACGACATACAGCTAAAACTGTGTGTTCGTACCATATGTGTTGCTACATGTGGAATTTTTTACGAACATAACCAACTTAGTATTAAATGTTCAGTGTAGTATTTCAGTTTTTTGTTGTTGCTAGTTTAACATAACATCTATCTTTTTTAACGGTTAGGTTATATTTCACCTATTGTTCATGAACCTTTGTGTCGTATTTTTATATTCTAGCTTAGTTGACTGAGATTGTCATTGTGTCGAATTTGATGTTAAATTTTCATGACAACCTGTGTTTAATAAAAGAAGTTCTAGTTTATTGATAGACTTTGTTGATACTAATATTTTTGACAAAAACATACTGAAAACTTTATTATCAACTAAAGTTTGCAAAACAAAAGGATACATGGTCAGATAAAATTACCTGTTGTTTTGTTAATCGTGCAACTTTTTTCAATTGCTGTTAATCTTTATTTTCTTTGGCAAAAATAAATTGCTCTCAAATATTTGTTTATTCTTTAACTTCTATCTCCAAGGTTTTTTTTTTTTCTCTAACTGTCACTATATTTGTAAGATCTAGGTAAAGATCTGTGTTGCCAGATTGATGTTTACCAGGTTTAGATCTTGTTTTGGTGGTGTACGGTTCATCTGTGATGATCTGATTAGGAGTCTTAGAGAGTTGTTAAGAGGGCTTGTTGTTGGTTAACATGGAGATGTGTGAAAATTTTAGTATGATTGATCCATTTGGATATTAAAATTGTGGAGGGGGGGGGGGGTGTTGAAATAATACTTTTATATTACAATTTTAATATCCAGATTACTTAGTTGATTTGTATTTGAATATGTTGCATTAGATTTGTGCAAGTCAAAGGATCTGGTAAACTTGTGATCGTGTGATGTGGATTTGGGCTCGGTAAACTTGTGATCGTGTGATGTGGATTTGGGCTTGTGATGTGGTTTTGGGCTTGTAGCTGTTGAAGTTTGCTGAGTTGCAGATTCATCTAGTGGGCTTTTACTTACGGGCTTATAATGCTATAATGTTGTGGCCCACCTAAACAAAGCTTTATGGTCTAATGTGCTGCATTCACACACAATAAGAAAGAACGTAGGCTGCTCTCTTTACAACAATAATAAAAAGGCTATTAGGGTTCTTTAAAGGAGATCATTATTATTCGAAGATGACTCATCTGCCCTATTCAAAAATGGTTCATCTTCCTTTCATCTTCCTTGTTTCCACATATCGCTCTATAAAATACCAAAGGACTAGGGTTTCGTATGTTAAAATGTCAAAACCATATTCTCTCGTTTTCCTTCGTTTTCCAGATTTGTTCTTTGACCAGTTTTATATTCTATCTAGGGTTTTCTCAAATTATTGTTGGTCAGATTTGTATTGTGTATCTGATCTTTGAGTTATGTAATCCTAGAAAGTGAGATATTATATTTGTAACTGAGTCGAGTCGTTTATCTGGTTTGGTTAGGTCTTAGGGTTGTTACCCTTTATTTTAAAGAGTCTTGTATGTTTTTTAGATAATCTTTTGGTTTGGGAAGCAATAAATTGTATTTTTTTGTTTGATATCATGTTTTTTGACATAATGATTGGAGTAGATCATGTTGATAACCAAACTAACATCGAAATCGCATCATATTTTTAGAAATGAACTAACCAGGTGATATATGATTGTTACATAACTAGATGGTGTGGTGCGCGGGTACACGCGTTGTTGTGTGTGTCTGTTTTGGGTCAGCGAGCCAAGAGGATACTCAAATGTGAACATGCACACAAAGCCCTTGTTGCAAAACATTAGCATCATGCCAAGGTTTGGTTAGGCTCAACAGATTTAGCAGTTTGTGTGAGTCTAAGTACATCTTTTAAAAGAAACCTTGTCACTTTATATATTAAAAAAAATTATGTGAGATAAATTTGTTGACATGTATGTTTGTGCTTCGATCACTTACACATTATTATTCACAACTCAGTTTTAAGTAAAATTTGTATTGTTACATTGATAAAAACAAGCACATCGCACTGACATACTTGGTAAAATTTGTATCGTTACATTGATAAAAACAAGTTGTTCTACCATACTTTGATGCTTAAATAATAAGAGAATTTAAAAAAAATAAACAATATGCAAATTGCTTTAATAAAAGATAGAATACATTAACGTTGTGTTCCCGAGTTAACTTAACGAGAGAAAAGAAAGGAAATGAAATGAAATGAAATGAAAGAAAATTTTGATTGTGTTCCCGAGTTTCACTTAAGGAAGGAAATGAAAGGAAAACTAGGCCAAATCTTTTTGTTTAGTTTTACTTCCAATTTGGAAGGAAACATAAGGAAACGATATGTATCATTTTCTTTCCTTCGATTCTTTTCCTTTCTTTCCCTCATCAAGCAGGGGCGGACATAGTATAGAAGGAGTCGCGGACGTTGCGGCTCAATTTCGCGCGCGTAGTGGAAATTTGGTTTTTTTTTTTTTACGAAATTTGGAAAACTTTGCTACTAAAATGAAAAAAATGAAAAACGTTACTACTGATTTTATGGCCTAGATCCGCCACTGTCATCAAGTAAACTCGGAACGGAGCGTAAAGCTTAGGTATTAAAAGATCTAACTTTATAATACTTTTTATTTTTAGCCAAACTCAAGATCCTTACTTCTCTCCTTCATTCTCCTGGCCCAATGATTTATTATCTTACATGCTAATTTGGTTTTGCTATAGCCCACTTAAAGGCAACTCCAGCCTACATATATGAACTTTGTTATAGATAGATAACTAGAGTCCTTATTACCCGAGCGTTGTCGCGGGGCGCGTGAAGCGGCACCAAACTGATACCGGTCCCCAAAAACAGTTAAAATGGACACTGATAATTGTATAAAAAATGATCACTATGAAACAAAAAATCTGTTACCTTAACGAATTTGTACTTGTACCAAAAGTACTATAATGAAAAAAAACAAACAGATTTGTAAGAAAAAAAAAGTTAGGTGCATGTTAACAGTAAAGCCTCGCGCACATTTGCAAATAAATCATCATTGCACCTTAGCAAAAAGGCCTCAGTGCAAGTGAGCCAATGAAGGCCGGTGTACGTTTGCTAAAAGACCGGTGTACGTTAGCAAAAAGGCCACGGTGCACGTTAGCACTGTAACACTATTGAAGTGTCATTCAGTTAACTTTACATATACTAAGAGTAAAAAAAGATATTAGGAAAAATATATTGACGGAAAAAGTGAAGCAAATATCACGAGCAAGAATCTTACACAAAATTCAAAAAGCAAAGGGCAAAACTATACAAAACATAAATGTGAATTCTCATAAAGTGACTGTAATGTGTCTTTCATTTAATATATATACAATGTATCATGTATACAAACAAGGGAGTGTACTCTCTCTCCTATGGAAATGAACCCATTGGCTCATTTTATAGTTCACAAATTTGAAAGATTGTAAAGTCACAATAATGGTCATAGCGGGTGTTTGGGATTGAGTTTTAAAACTCTTTATTGACTTCTTCAAGAAGTTAATAAGTCAATAAGTTGTTTGTGTAAACTAAAGCACTTTTGGTTTTGGCTTTTCAATAAGGGAGGAAAAGCTGTTTTCAAGAAGTCAGAAATCCTGGCTTTTGGCTTTTGGTCATTTTACACTAATAAGCTAAACACACTTTTAAAAAAAACAACTTATTTGACTTATTAGTTTTTCTTACCACAAAAGTTAATCTAAACACTTTTTTAATAACTCCTTTTCAAAAAGCTATAAGTCAATAAGTACTTTTGACAAAAGCATTTTTGAAGTTAAATAAGCAATCCCAAACACCCTCGTAATATTCACTTTATCATGATTTAATGATGTACTTATGAGACCAGCCTTCATCCTTCAAGTTCGAATTCAATATGCACAATCCTTCTTATGAATGCAGAAAAACACATGATAATCCGGATAATATCTCAACGGCTGAATCTTTTATAAGTTAGGTAACCATGAACTAGACTACTACTTATGTAGGAGACAGAGACAATACACTTACACATGACTCTTCGCGACCTAGCCAACTCTTTGTAGTTGTGTCTGCCATGATCATGGACGTAGGCAGGTTTTGCGAGAGATGTTTGGAATTGAGTCACCTGTCACCCACCACAATTTCCTTCAAACGACCACCATTTATCTCTCACATGGGTAAAATTTAAAGACCAAAAGGCTTATTAAAAGTATTATATGTATAATTTTTGTTTTTTTCCAATATGTTTATACGTCATTGATTAATAAATTAAAAAAAAATATGTTTATATGTCATTGATTAATAAATTTAAAATGTTAACAATTCAAGTATTCAACCCTCCCTCATTTATTTTTTACTTCTATAAATTTAAATAAAATTAAATTTACTATATAGATTATAAAATAATTCAATCCAGTTTGCGAGCTCACGAGCTGAGTCAGGTCTAGCTCAACGTTTACAAATCGAGCCAAGTCAGCTCGTTTACAATCGAGCTTTTTTCAAGTCGAGTATTTTTTTTTTTTTTGAGGTTTTTCCGAGGGAGTTTGGAGTGTGTCGCGAACTTTTTGAACACCTTAAAACAAAGTTGTTGTAAGGAAATCAACGTAACACAACTATTGTTTCGGTTGTCATGCAACGATAGACATACTTGTAGAAACAAAGTTGTTGAAAGGAAATCGTGTTTTATCACGGGCCTCGAACCGGACAAGTCTTACTCATCTTCTTTCTATTTAAATTTTGATGTTGTAGAAGCCCGTATTGATTTACTTTAATACTTATGCCATAATTACTGTGTATATTTTTTTATAACGTTCTTCATGTAAGTTAATATATCATATTTATTTGTTTTATACGGTAACCTTAATAATAAAAAGATTTACGTTTTTAACTTAAATACGAGTTAACGTAAATCTAAGCAAGATGAGTATTTTATAATGTTTGATGTAAGATATTTGGTGCAAGGTAAATTAAGATTTGTCGTTAAAAAAAATACGAGTTACGAAAAACGTGACGTGCACCTCGAAAGTCAAGGTATTTTTCATATTATAAACACTAGCCGATCACCCCGGGAAGGTCCCGGGGTTGAAAAATTTAATATGATTTAATAATACGGATCAATAATTCTCATTTGCGTTCACTGACCTGAACCATGAAGCAAATGTGGCGCAAGTTACAATTCCTGAGCACCACCAACCATCGGTCACCAAAGCCTACATCAATAACAATGGCATACCTACAATAACAATCATCAAGTAACTATTCGACAGTCAACCATCACCATTACAGTATCACATCCATTAAGTATTTTAGCAATTACTTAAGCTAATACGGTACCATTAAATCCCATTACCATCTATACCTGTAATGCGAATACCAACCTAAAATAATGTATAACTCTTACACCTATCATAAAGTGTAAATAAATGCATAACTCTAATATCAATATTCAATACCTAACCTAAAACAATGTATAACTCTAGCATTAGCACCTATCATAAAAGGCTAAAGAAATGCATAACTCTAATGTCAATATTCAATACCTAACCTAAAAAGCCTATAAATCCAATGCTAACACCTAATACTTCAACATGAAGAAACACTAAAAACCTAGCCGAATCGATAAAGGATACATGACATATTATATGAAGCGTCTCAAAATATTAAAAGAATCATCACACATCCCACAACCTTTTCTTTTATTTCAACTAATATACTATCACAGTCATAACTCACAGCTCACAACACAACTTCAAACCCAATTTTAAGCCTAGTAATCTACAGCTAGATAATCTTAACCCAATAACATGAACTAAACCTATTGTAATCAACCTAAGCTACCTCTAAATAAGCCTAAAGCATGTCTTAAACCCCTAAAAGTTGTATATTATTTATTCTATACTATACGCCCCGCCTTAAAAAGCCCTCATTGTTTAATGCTTAAGCGCCTCGCACTTAGACCTAACTAAGGCTCACCCTTTGCGCCTCGAGTGCGCCTTCGACAACCAAACACTAAACAAAAAAATGTACAGACCTCTTATTTAAATAAAAAACTTTCAATTGGCAAAACCTCATCCCAATATAACACAACTTACAGATCTGACGTCTGTAGAACGAACCCTACTATCAAACACAGGGATTATAAGCTACTTATTCAATATCTGGTACGATAAAATATATATATATATATATATATATATATATATAAAACAATTATATATATAAAATGCGTCTCCAATGATTTATCTACCACCCACAACCACACTCATCTAATCTAGAGAGAGAGAATTGGGCAGGAGAGAGAGAATCGAGAGAAGATGAAGAGAAGCAGAGGCGGAGCCACGGCGGCGCTGCCGCTCCCGTCACCGTGTACCAGTAAAGGTAATAGGACTGTTGGTTTCTATAAGGGTTCAGGCATAGGTTAAGGTAATAATTATTAAGATCTAATCTTTATTAGTTAGAAGGTTAAGTTGTAGTTGTTGATGTGGGTGGTTCATGAAGATAACAGAAACAGTGAGGATAAGGTGGAGGTTACCGGGGGCGAAGGCGATGAAGCATAAGGATGTCGATGGGTTTATTAATTGTGATGGTTATGGTTGTACTGGTGACGATGGTGGCTGGTATCGTTGGTGCTGAGACGGTGGCTTATGGTGGGGGGTTTAGATGATGATTGATTGATTGTTGAAGGAGGTTTGTAAGTGCAGGTTCTTCGTCAGAGAAGTAGAGAGAGGAGATGAAGGATCGGGGAGAGAGAGAGAGAGGGAGGAGCTAGGGTTTAGGTTTGTAAAAGAGTGAATGAGATAGGGATAAGCTAATAGGGTTTTATCTAATTTGATTAAAAAAACAAAAATAAAAAAAAATTAAAAAATGCATCTCATTATGCCACGTGGCACTTTTAAGGGGAGGTTGAGGGCACCAATGAATGCCACGTCAGCAAAAGGGCTTTGTTTTATATATATATATAGATGTTGGTTTTTTTTTTTTTTTTTTTTTTGAAAACATACCTTTACAAGAATTATATTTCATTATATTTGGGCATACATACATATTGAAAAGTAACAACGAGGAGCGCGTGGTGAATAATATATCCTCAATCATTGTAATATTGTATTAGGATAATAAAAGTCAACTTTTGATTTTTACATCACAAATTAATATGTTTTTTAAATTTTTTTTTTATCGTAAACTTTATTTCGTTCCACACCAAAATATTTACATGGCTATGACTAGTAAGACACTAGCATTAACCAAAACAACACCTGATTACGACGCCTGAAACAAAAACTGAAAATCCAAAATACAAATCAAGTTATTGGAATATCAAAAGCCACCAAGTTCTCCCACGCCCACCTTGTTTGTTTAAGTTTGTGTTTAACCCATATAAAAGTCATCGCTTGGTCTCAGCAAAGATCCCATCCATGTTGACTCTTCTTCCTTCAAAAATGGCCTTATTCCGTGCTAACCATATCACCCAACAGCCCGCAAGGATTATGATTCTGATCAAGCTTCGTTTCTCATTGGTCGTATTTATCTCCTTGTGTACGTTCAGCAAATCTTTGGTATCAAAAGCGTACAGCGACTGCAGTCCACACCATGCACTTATTCTATGCTATAACACCGCGGCAACATAGCAAGCTGTAAATAAGTGGTTCGCGTCCTCTTCAACCTCCCCACATAACCTGCAGATTGTCAAACCCTGCAACAGGTTCCTTCTTTTTAAACCTTTGAGAGTCGGCAAGCGGTCTTGTGTAGCTCTCCACCCAAATATACATATCTTCTTAGGGATTCCTTTTATCCACTGGAAAGGATAGAAAGGAGTGGCGTATTGTGTCAATAATTTCCTTGCAGCTTCTACCTAGAAGGACCCATCCGAGCTGCTTTCCCAAAACCATTTGTCCTGTTCCGACGACAGTACGAAACCTACAAGCAAGTTGCTGCATTGCTGAAGTTCTTGTGCTTCACCCGAGCCGCAAGGATCACGTTTCCATTCCTATCCGCATATCCTGCAAGCAACTGATACATTCTTTTCCTTTTCAAGGACAAACAAAGATGGGAACCGAACCTTTAGGGGACAATCGCCTATCCACCAATCTACCCAGAACCGAGTATCTTCTCCGTTTATGACCTTGCTTTTTTATTAATGTTGTGACATCGAGATTGTAATCCAATAGTTCCTTATCTAACATGTTGATCGCATTCCATGTACCCGAAATTCCTGCTCTTACTAGAAAGTAAGCCCAAGATTCGGGTGTTGGTGTACGGAAGAGATTACATGTTGCCATAGAGCGCCTTTTTCTTGCTTGTACCTCCACCACCATTTCATTAGCAAACTCTCGTTCATTACTTTTAGCGACCCCAACCCGAGACCCCTTTTTTCCATAGGCCCAATAACTTGCTCCCATGCTACCCAATTAGTCTTGGACTTGTCTTCATCGCCTCCCCAAAAAAAAAAACGCCTTCTGAGAGCTTCTAACTTTTCGAGTATCCCTCTCGAAGCTTTATAAATAGAGAAGTAATAAAGGGGAAGGCTGTCTAAAACAGCCCTTAAAGCACAAATCTGCCACTGAATGATAAGTTCTTTGCTTTCCATTTTGACAACCGTTTCTTAAATACTTCGACAACACCGCTCCAAAACCTTAATTGGATCATGTTGACACCCACCGGCACACCGATATACATACATGGCAACGTGTTTTAAGTCGACAAAACCTAATATATATGGTTTTTGATATTCAAATACAACAGATTGTAATCTCTAAATCAACACGCTTTAAGCATTGAACATCCGATTAAGGGTTCAGATGTATTCGAACATGTGTAGTGGGGCATTATTATAATGCCCCTCCACAAATCATTATGGGACATGTGACAAAGATTAAATAAACCAAAACCTCAAGCCCCTGCATCCTTTCATCGGCGTTTTTATAATCAGACCGACACCCAATTTTCAACCATATATAACGCCCACGAGGGCGGTGTGCATGGCAGTATGGTGCATTATTGGGGGAGGAAAACGCCCAAAACCCCCCCCACTACACAAGGTCTTAGACAGGAGCATTAAACTCCGACACCATGTCGCGAACCAAGAATTCCATATTGTATAAACCCCCTTAGATAAGGTGAACACAACTACCAACAACAAACACCATTAGCCAATAGTAGGCCCCCGCTACGCAGTATGTGAAACTAGTACATAATATCTTATAGTACGGATTAACAATACTGAGACTACATGCTATGTCACCAGAAGAGTCTAAGTATGCCCTATTACAAATACTCTTTTATTGGCCATGAGAAAATATTAGCAATGCAGTACTCTCTCTTTGTCACTGGCTTCATACAGTTTTACTCACGTCAGAGTTGGATCACGAAGAAATATCCACCCAGTCTGACGAAACTAACACCTACAACATTTATTTTTCCTTCTCAACTAAAGTTACGATTATTATAGACCTCAATTCTTAAATATAGAGGCATTTTTAGCGACACCAGTTTGAAAGTTTATTTGCACCCATAATCTAGTGGTATAGTGGTATATTGGCTTCAATTCATAAATATTATCTTAGTTTAAATTCTTATAAACACAAAGTTAGGTGGTGTTTTTGTTAAAAGATGTTAAAAAAACCCTAATAATTTGAAGGCATTCTACTTCAGGTCCAATATAAAACGGTTTTGAAAACCTTTTCTAATACTGAAGTAGTTTAATTATCAGCAAAATCTTCAAACCATACACATGTAATAAAGATGACTCATACATGGTTTGAACCTGAAACTTAGTATCAAATGTCAGTCGTGTGAGGTTGACACTTGCACGTACACGTTTGAGTTGAAGGGATAAATTCTTTAACTTGAACACAACCTATATTTTTGTTTGTGTAAAAAAATATTAACCTAGACCAAACCTGCGTAAAATCATGTAACATGCATTGACCTAGCCTAGGAATAAGCTAATTGGTACCAGTAACGAAAATCCTCAAAAATAGGTAATGATACTGGTAACGAAAATGTTCGGTACGTATAGTATGATATTTTAAGGTAAAAAAATGGTTGCAAAGGCGCTAGGCAGGGCCAACTCTGTTGACTGGGAAGTTGCGAGTACTCAGCAATAATCGAAGAGTACTCGGAGATGACTCGTCGAGTACTCGGCCTAGGTGGGGAGTACTCGGGGAGTACTCGTAGACTAATCGGCGCCTTGGTGAGATTTTTACAACCATGGTAAAAATCGATAAAAATACCGGTACCTCACCCAACCGAAAGTACAGATACCGAAAAACATCAACCGAATTGGTATAAATATTCGATTGGTATGATATCATTCAATACTGGTATCTTTTTGTATCGGTACCAAAATGCTCATCCCTAACCTAACTAACACACACAAGCACGTTGATTGCCCATCAGATACTAATCACATTGTATACGTGTAAATCGGGTTGGTGGGTTGTCAAAAATTGGTAATGTGTCATAAACCGCTTAATAGATCGACATGTTTAAATAAAGGGAAGAGGGATTTTAATACTCCCAACTATCGTCTGTTGGCGCCTTGGCGGATATCACTCCAAACTTTCACTTTGGCCAATAGCATTCCCAACTTTCAACTTATTTTCTTCCATCACCCCCAAACTAACAGAGGTCTAACCTGGTTAGTCTTCGTGGCCAAAATGTAAAAACCCAAACTTAAGGGACAATTTACGTGGCCAAAATGTGAAAACCTAAACTTAAGGGACTTTTTTTTTTAACTTTTTATTATTATTATTATAAATACTCTTCTTCTTAAGTTGACCAGACCCCCCCCCCCTTCTCTTCTTCTTCTTCAGACCACCCCCATCATCCCCCAACAACCACCGCCTCCACCGCCATCCCTCACAACCACCGTCTCCCCCGGTCACCCCCAACAACCACCGTCTCCCTCGTCACCCCCCACAACTATCGTCCCCCATTGACCACCACCACCACCACCGTCGCCTGTCACATCAAAAAATGTCCTCAGCTTCTCTCTCTCTTCCTCTCCGTTGATCTCTTTCTCTCTCCTCTGGTTCTCTCTCTTCGATTCCCCTTTCTCTTCCACTACAATTGATGTAAATCAAACGGTCAATGGTATAGATGGGGATTTAGGTTGGATGTGATAAACAAACGTGGTGGTCGGAGTTGCGTGGCCGACTAGTTGCAGGTGTGAAATTGGAACTCTCAGTTGTAATTGTTTGAGGTAAAAGTTTCAGAAAGCCCCAATTTTAGAGAAAAATTCAAAGAACCAGTCATAACGTTTTATAAGATTTGATGGGTTTTAGTGAATCGTTTGGAACTATTATGTTGTATTAGCTTCTCTAACAAGCTTCTGGTAACCCAAGACTACCTCTGACTATGAGGGTTCATAACATTTTATAAGATTTGATGGGTTTTAGTGGACGGTGAAGGGTGGTGGTACTGGACAGTGAAGGGAGGTGGTGGTGGTGGTGATTTTAGAGAGAGAAAAGGGTGTGTGTGGTGGTGGTTTAGAGAGACAGGGGGGTTGGGATTTATAAAATTTAAAAAAATAATAATTTTTTTAATATTAATTTTTTAATACATTATTATAATAATAATAAGTTATTTTTTAATAATAATAATAAAATGTATCAAAAATATCCCAAAGTTTTGGTTTTCATATTTTGGCCACGAACAATAACCAGGTTAGACCTCTCTGTTAGTTTGGGAGTGATGAAAGAAAATAAGTTAAAGTTTGGAGTGCTATTGGCCAAAGTGATAGTTGAGAGTATTATCCGCCAATAAGCTATAGTTAGGAGTATTAAAAACCCATTTTCCCTTAAATAAATAGGTTGGCATGTCAACCTGATTATTACACAGGTCAACAAGAACATGACCCGATTATTAAACGGGTTAAATACGAGAACCCAAAACCTATTACTTTTGTATATTGTTTTTATTGTGTCAGAAATTGTGATCCTTATAGCTAGACACTTTCTTCTTTTATTTATATTTTCCTTTTATAACAACGCATCAAAAATAAAACATAAGACTATGGGGTGTGGTTCCTCTTTCCCCTTCCTTCCCCTTGTCCACATCAGCGCCACATCATCTTCCCCTTCTAGGGGAAATGGTTCCCCCTTCCCCTTTCCTTTTTATAATAATTTTTCAAACATAAAAAGACAAATATGTATATATATATATATATATATATATAATATTAATATTCTTGGATTTTGGGACGGGGAAGACGGGAAAAAAGTCCCGAGCTCACCGAAGGTCAAGCGGGGGTGGGGGGGGGGGGGGGGGGCGTGTTCCCCTTGGGGGAAGCTCCACATCACTCTTCCCGATCCCTTTCCCGAACCATACCCCTTAGTCTAAGAAACATCTTTATATCCTAGGATATGACTAATTATCATAGTTAGATATGGTTAAATACTAGAAAAACCAAATCTAAATCTCTGCATGTTCGATATCCATAGTAGAAATTTATCTTGACTTAGATTCATCAAAATCGCCAATCCCCTTATGGTGGAATGGCAACCTTCTTTCTTTCCTTATAAGTAGGGCTGTGCAAAGGGTCTGGAACCGACACGACCCGACCCGTACCCACCAGAACCACATACCCTTTTATTGGGAAATTAGGAACCACGAACCGAACCTTAAAAGGCTATGTGATTCCGGGTCCTAAAGGTTCTGATGGGTCGGGTAAAGGGTCTGACCCTCTAGAACCTTTTAATGTAATTGCCATTTTAGAGGATTACTTATTCCTGTTCTTTTACCATGCTCGTAAAAGAATTCCTCCATATGGTTCTAACAAGAGCCCATGAGTTTATTTTTGAAATCCCTTTTCGTTTCTTGACTTATGTTTTCGTAACAGTTTTGTCATTCTCATCACACGAAACATTATGTGAATCCATTATGTATACATCATAAATACACACACACATACGCACACGCATCAGAGCGAAATACATAAATATTTACTTCAAATTTGGATGTAGTATAATATATATTATATAATGTAACACATCTATGTATATACATCAAGCAGGAAAATATTTCAAGAAAAAATACATTGCTTATTCTTATAAATAATATATTTAATATTGTATTAGCGTTACATGAAATCGATTACAATAACGCGTAAAAACGAATAGTGAAAAGACTAAAAAAGATTATTTTTTATTTTTTAATATAAATACAAACGGTTCTTGTGGTTCTTATATTAGAACCGTGGGTTTGGAACCGACCCGACCCGGAACCGATAATTCATATAAATCTAGAACCGGAAACCGACCCATATATTTAAAAAGGTTCGGGTCCAAGGTTCTCGCGGGTCGGGTCCAAGGTTCACGTGGGTCCGAACCACGAAATGCTCACCCCTACTTATAGGTGGTGGGGAGTTTGAGTCATACCGGCACCAAAATACTGCTGGTGGGCCGGGTTTTAAATAAACCAAAACCTCAAGCCCCTGCATCCTTTCATCGGCGTTTTTATAATCAGACCGACACCCAATTTTCAACCATATATAACGCCCACGAGGGCGGTGTGCATGGCAGTATGGTGCATTATTGGGGGAGGAAAACGCCCAAAACCTCCCCCACTACACAAGGTCTTAGACAGGAGCATTAAACTCCGACACCATGTCGCGAACCAAGAATTCCATATTGTATAAACCCCCTTAGATAAGGTGAACACAACTACCAACAACAAACACCATTAGCCAATAGTAGGCCCCCGCTACGCAGTATGTGAAACTAGTACATAATATCTTATAGTACGGATTAACAATACTGAGACTACATGCTATGTCACCAGAAGAGTCTAAGTATGCCCTATTACAAATACTCTTTTATTGGCCATGAGAAAATATTAGCAATGCAGTACTCTCTCTTTGTCACTGGCTTCATACAGTTTTACTCACGTCAGAGTTGGATCACGAAGAAATATCCACCCAGTCTGACGAAACTAACACCTACAACATTTATTTTTCCTTCTCAACTAAAGTTACGATTATTATAGACCTCAATTCTTAAATATAGAGGCATTTTTAGCGACACCAGTTTGAAAGTTTATTTGCACCCATAATCTAGTGGTATAGTGGTATATTGGCTTCAATTCATAAATATTATCTTAGTTTAAATTCTTATAAACACAAAGTTAGGTGGTGTTTTTGTTAAAAGATGTTAAAAAAACCCTAATAATTTGAAGGCATTCTACTTCAGGTCCAATATAAAACGGTTTTGAAAACCTTTTCTAATACTGAAGTAGTTTAATTATCAGCAAAATCTTCAAACCATACACATGTAATAAAGATGACTCATACATGGTTTGAACCTGAAACTTAGTATCAAATGTCAGTCGTGTGAGGTTGACACTTGCACGTACACGTTTGAGTTGAAGGGATAAATTCTTTAACTTGAACACAACCTATATTTTTGTTTGTGTAAAAAAATATTAACCTAGACCAAACCTGCGTAAAATCATGTAACATGCATTGACCTAGCCTAGGAATAAGCTAATTGGTACCAGTAACGAAAATCCTCAAAAATAGGTAATGATACTGGTAACGAAAATGTTCGGTACGTATAGTATGATATTTTAAGGTAAAAAAATGGTTGCAAAGGCGCTAGGCAGGGCCAACTCTGTTGACTGGGAAGTTGCGAGTACTCAGCAATAATCGAAGAGTACTCGGAGATGACTCGTCGAGTACTCGGCCTAGGTGGGGAGTACTCGGGGAGTACTCGTAGACTAATCGGCGCCTTGGTGAGATTTTTACAACCATGGTAAAAATCGATAAAAATACCGGTACCTCACCCAACCGAAAGTACAGATACCGAAAAACATCAACCGAATTGGTATAAATATTCGATTGGTATGATATCATTCAATACTGGTATCTTTTTGTATCGGTACCAAAATGCTCATCCCTAACCTAACTAACACACACAAGCACGTTGATTGCCCATCAGATACTAATCACATTGTATACGTGTAAATCGGGTTGGTGGGTTGTCAAAAATTGGTAATGTGTCATAAACCGCTTAATAGATCGACATGTTTAAATAAAGGGAAGAGGGATTTTAATACTCCCAACTATCGTCTGTTGGCGCCTTGGCGGATATCACTCCAAACTTTCACTTTGGCCAATAGCATTCCCAACTTTCAACTTATTTTCTTCCATCACCCCCAAACTAACAGAGGTCTAACCTGGTTAGTCTTCGTGGCCAAAATGTAAAAACCCAAACTTAAGGGACAATTTACGTGGCCAAAATGTGAAAACCTAAACTTAAGGGACTTTTTTTTTTAACTTTTTATTATTATTATTATAAATACTCTTCTTCTTAAGTTGACCAGACCCCCCCCCCCCCCTTCTCTTCTTCTTCTTCAGACCACCCCCATCATCCCCCAACAACCACCGCCTCCACCGCCATCCCTCACAACCACCGTCTCCCCCGGTCACCCCCAACAACCACCGTCTCCCTCGTCACCCCCCCACAACTATCGTCCCCCATTGACCACCACCACCACCACCGTCGCCTGTCACATCAAAAAATGTCCTCAGCTTCTCTCTCTCTCTTCCTCTCCGTTGATCTCTTTCTCTCTCCTCTGGTTCTCTCTCTTCGATTCCCCTTTCTCTTCCACTACAATTGATGTAAATCAAACGGTCAATGGTATAGATGGGGATTTAGGTTGGATGTGATAAACAAACGTGGTGGTCGGAGTTGCGTGGCCGACTAGTTGCAGGTGTGAAATTGGAACTCTCAGTTGTAATTGTTTGAGGTAAAAGTTTCAGAAAGCCCCAATTTTAGAGAAAAATTCAAAGAACCAGTCATAACGTTTTATAAGATTTGATGGGTTTTAGTGAATCGTTTGGAACTATTATGTTGTATTAGCTTCTCTAACAAGCTTCTGGTAACCCAAGACTACCTCTGACTATGAGGGTTCATAACATTTTATAAGATTTGATGGGTTTTAGTGGACGGTGAAGGGTGGTGGTACTGGACAGTGAAGGGAGGTGGTGGTGGTGGTGATTTTAGAGAGAGAAAAGGGTGTGTGTGGTGGTGGTTTAGAGAGACAGGGGGGTTGGGATTTATAAAATTTAAAAAAATAATAATTTTTTTAATATTAATTTTTTAATACATTATTATAATAATAATAAGTTATTTTTTAATAATAATAATAAAATGTATCAAAAATATCCCAAAGTTTTGGTTTTCATATTTTGGCCACGAACACTAACCAGGTTAGACCTCTCTGTTAGTTTGGGAGTGATGAAAGAAAATAAGTTGAAAGTTTGGAGTGCTATTGGCCAAAGTGATAGTTGAGAGTATTATCCGCCAATAAGCTATAGTTAGGAGTATTAAAAACCCATTTTCCCTTAAATAAATAGGTTGGCATGTCAACCTGATTATTACACAGGTCAACAAGAACATGACCCGATTATTAAACGGGTTAAATACGAGAACCCAAAACCTATTACTTTTGTATATTGTTTTTATTGTGTCAGAAATTGTGATCCTTATAGCTAGACACTTTCTTCTTTTATTTATATTTTCCTTTTATAACAACGCATCAAAAATAAAACATAAGACGATGGGGTGTGGTTCCTCTTTCCCCTTCCTTCCCCTTGTCCACATCAGCGCCACATCATCTTCCCCTTCTAGGGGAAATGGTTCCCCCTTCCCCTTTCCTTTTTATAATAATTTTTCAAACATAAAAAGACAAATATGTATATATATATATATAATATTAATATTCTTGGATTTTGGGACGGGGAAGACGGGAAAAAAGTCCCGAGCTCACCGAAGGTCAAGCGGGGGTGGGGGGGGGGGGGCGTGTTCCCCTTGGGGGAAGCTCCACATCACTCTTCCCGATCCCTTTCCCGAACCATACCCCTTAGTCTAAGAAACATCTTTATATCCTAGGATATGACTAATTATCATAGTTAGATATGGTTAAATACTAGAAAAACCAAATCTAAATCTCTGCATGTTCGATATCCATAGTAGAAATTTATCTTGACTTAGATTCATCAAAATCGCCAATCCCCTTATGGTGGAATGGCAACCTTCTTTCTTTCCTTATAGGTAGGGCTGTGCAAAGGGTCTGGAACCGACACGACCCGACCCGTACCCACCAGAACCGCATACCCTTTTATTGGGAAATTAGGAACCACGAACCGAACCTTAAAAGGCTATGTGATTCCGGGTCCTAAAGGTTCTGATGGGTCGGGTAAAGGGTCTGACCCTCTAGAACCTTTTAATGTAATTGCCATTTTAGAGGATTACTTATTCCTGTTCTTTTACCATGCTCGTAAAAGAATTCCTCCATATGGTTCTAACAAGAGCCCATGAGTTTATTTTTGAAATCCCTTTTCGTTTCTTGACTTATGTTTTCGTAACAGTTTTGTCATTCTCATCACACGAAACATTATGTGAATCCATTATGTATACATCATAAATACACACACACATACGCACACGCATCAGAGCGAAATACATAAATATTTACTTCAAATTTGGATGTAGTATAATATATATTATATAATGTAACACATCTATGTATATACATCAAGCAGGAAAATATTTCAAGAAAAAATACATTGCTTATTCTTATAAATAATATATTTAATATTGTATTAGCGTTACATGAAATCGATTACAATAACGCGTAAAAACGAATAGTGAAAAGACTAAAAAAGATTATTTTTTATTTTTTAATATAAATACAAACGGTTCTTGTGGTTCTTATATTAGAACCGTGGGTTTGGAACCGACCCGACCCGGAACCGATAATTCATATAAATCTAGAACCGGAAACCGACCCATATATTTAAAAAGGTTCGGGTCCAAGGTTCTCGCGGGTCGGGTCCAAGGTTCATGTGGGTCCGAACCACGAAATGCTCACCCCTACTTATAGGTGGTGGGGAGTTTGAGTCATACCGGCACCAAAATACTGCTGGTGGGCCGGGTTTTACCGCAGTGGGTTTTCGGGCGACGGGTTTTACTCAGAAATTGGTGTGAAATTATTGGTGGACTCGGATTACTATCGGAGTACTCCTTTGTCCAGTGGGTACTTCAGGAATGCTCGGGATTGATTTGTTGGCTGTTAAAAAAAAAATTCATCAAAATCAAATAAATCATAGATTCTAACAAAAGCCCTAAAATTCTTGATATAAACCCTTCTATTACAAAATTTAGTTCAAATCATGATCATTGACTCTTGGTAACAATAATCGATGTGAATTGTATTTAATGCAACAACGTATCAAAATTCAAAATTGAGTGTCTCGAAGTTATGGATCTTCACAACTGGCAAGCTATCAAACCATACTCGGACAGACCCCACTCAGCGTATAGAAAAATGGCAAACATTTGATATAGAATTTGCATAGACCATTCTATTTTGCTTCACCATAGAAAATATTACAACTGCTCGCCTTGGTATGTAGATTAGTGGCATTTTGCAACGTTTGACAACAGTTTTGTGTCTTTAAGAGAAATTCATGTCTATAATTTGGTTCGTGACTTGGATTGTGATACATATGCCAGGGGTAATCTTGATGGGTACTTTGGTCTTCGGATTAATGCTTGAATGTATAGTCATTTTAGAAACATGTTTTGACCAGAATCAAGATCAAGAAGATAAACACACACACAAAACAATTTGATTGATTCCAAACCTTGGATGTCGATACTATTACTTATGACTCACCAAAACTTGTCGCGAAAACACTAATTAAACCTATAAACAATCCAAACCGATAAACCTAATACATTAAGTAAACATTTAATTTAATCTTCTTATTAATCTTTTCATCACCTCATTTTTCTTGTTTTACATATAACTAACCCAATAAGGATTAACTTCTGTTATCGTGTTATCTCAATGTGATCTAGTATAACGATCCAGGACCAAAATGTCATTTTCTCAAAATATGAGCAAATCCCTATGTATTCTCTAGTCGGGAGTATACTGGGTTGGAATGTTGGATGCATCGAAATATTTAATGAGAGTAATGATACTACTATGGATTACACATGTGAGTGAAATGTGTTGAAATATGTGGGCTCGGTATTGTAATTCAATTACTCAGAGAATGGGCTCATGTGTTGGGCTGTGTGTTGTGTTGGGCTGAACATGTTTAATAGCCCAGGTTGTTATAATTGGTCTGGGTGACCTGGGTCATATAAGATATGACCTGGTTCATTGAACTGATTATTTTTTGTTATTGTGATTGTGTTTTCTCACACAGATCGTTGAGCTGGCAACACTATAGTCGTTGATGAGTTTGTTTGGTGACTGTTGGATCAGATGGTGCCTGCCTATATAAAGCAAGCTTGATTACGAGTATTAGGGTTAATCGTTCACTTTCTCTGTATTCGTTCTTGTTCATCTGTTAGGGTTTGTAACTTTGGTTAGATATTATTTCTTTGTATTTCTTCAGATTATGATCTGCTGATCTTGATAATCAGCAGATCTAGATCTTGTATCTTGTATATTGTTCTCAGTGGTTTGCTGAGAACAGTTTTGGGTATTGGGGGGCACTTGTTTTGGTTTGGGTTAAATAAGAGTTTTGTCACCGTTTTTGTCGCCTACTTCTGTTGTTCTTGGTAAAGAGTTTATGTTGGCTCTATTGTTCTTGTTATTCTGTATGTTTTGATTATCAAACCCTAAAAGTTAACATGGTATCAGAGCCAGAGGCTCTTTGATTCTGGTTTTTTTTAAAAGTCTTCCGTTGTTTTTTGTTATTAGGGTTTTGATCTTGTTTTATAGATCTTGACCTTCTTTTTGTTTAGTTATAGATCTGATCTTTGTAGATCTGGTCTATTACTAGTGTCTGGTGTTATCAGTAGTAGATCTGATCTTCCTAGATCTTGTCTATTACATTTTATTGGTATTTTCTGTAGATTTAGGGTTTTGTCAAAGATTGTTGGCTGGTGGCTCTGGATCGTGATTCTGGTACGTGGTGGTGGCCTGGATAGCTGTGCTGTTTGCTCTCTGGTCGTGTAACCCTAAGTGAAGGTTACAGACTACGAATTGTCTGGTGAGATTGTTCCATTATTTTTGTTGTTTGTGTCTAGAGGCACTGACCGGGTTAGGGTGGACCGGTATTGGCCAACTATTTGGTGTCTTACTTGTTGTTCTGTCTGTTATTTGTGGTTGTTATTGTTCATTGTTTGTTTGGTATTATTTGTTCTATACATATATATACTATATATATAGATAATAAAAGGGCTCCTGAGTTAAGAACTGGGTGGACACCATTGAGTGACGAATCCACTATCTGTACACTGACTCAGCTTCGTCCTTCTAGGATCTGTTTGTGCTTGATTGTGGTTTTACTTCTTGTTTATCTGTGTTCATTGTCTGTTGTGCATCATGGGTGATGTTGTTAACCCACCTCGTGGTGGACCTGTAGGATCAATGGTCAGCAAGCTTGACATCAGTGATCCATTGTTCTTACATCCTAGTGACACCTCTAGTTTGTCTATCATTAGCATTAAATTGAAAGGAACAGAGAATTACTCTATGTGGTCTAAATCTATGAAACTAGCTTTGCAAGGTAAAAATAAGCTAGGATTTATTGATGGAACATGTGTGAAACCCACTGATGAAGTTCTTGCTAATCAGTGGGATAGGTGCAATTCTGTGGTTCTTTCATGGTTGATCAATTCTGTGTGTGAGGAACTGTATCTTGGTCAAGTGTTTTCTGAAAATGCTAGAGATGTCTGGTTAGATCTTAGGGAGACCTATGATAGAATTGATGGTTGTGTTATGTTTAATCTTCATCAAAAAATAAATGGAATAACACAAAGTGGTAGTACTGTTGCTGAGTATTATAATAAGCTGAACACTATGTGGAAACAATTTGATTCTATGGTTCAGCTGCCTACTTGTACATGTCAGGCCTCTAAGGAGTTCAATGACTTTAATAGCCTTATTAAACTCATGCAATTCCTGATGGGGCTTGATGAAGTGTATCAACCTGTTAGGACTACATTATTGACCAGTGATCCACTACCATCAGTAAAAGCTGCTTTTGCTGTGATCTCTAGAGAGGAGTCTCATAGAGGATCTAGTGGTGGATCAAAAGGGACTAATGTCTCTTTTGCTGCTAAGACTGGTCAAGGGTCTGATAATAGGAAAGGGTCTAATAGGGGACCTAATCCTAATTTGAAATGCACACACTGCAACAGAATTGGTCATACCAAAGAAAGGTGTTTTGAAATTATTGGTTATCCAAATGGGGTTCAAAAAAGGGTTGGTAATTCTGGTAATTCTGGTAATTCAGGTAATTCTGGTAATTGGTCAAACAATAATAACTCTAATAGAACTCAGGGTAACTGGAAAAATGGTATGACCAATACTAGTAACAATGTGTGTAGTAATGTTTCTGGTAGCTCACCTTTTACCCCTGAGCAAATTTCTAGGTTAATGAACCTGATAAATGAGAAGTCTAGTGGAGATCCTCAGAGCTCCAATGTTGGAGGTAAGTCTGTTGTAGTGAGTGGTTTTTCTAGTATGTCTATTCTGTCTAAGTTGTCTAAGGTTTTTGAAAACTTTTCTAGCTATTCCAACTTGGTTAAATATGCACTTTTATTTGGTTGGATAATGGATTCTGGTGCCAACCAACATATGGTTGGTAGTGATAAGTGCATGGTTAATTGTGTTGATGTGTCTCAGTATGATCTAGAAGTTAAACACCCTAATGGAACAAATGCTAAAGTCACAAAAATAGGTGATGTTAAACTGGCTAATGGTGTGGTCTTAACTGATGTTTTCTTTATACCTGATTACTGTGTTAACTTGGTATCTATACATAAGCTTGCCAAAGACAATAAGTTAGATGTTCTTTTTAATGAACATGAGTGTTATATTCAGGATTCCAAGTCAAGGAAAATCCTGGTGACTGGTAGACAGCAGGATGGTCTATATTTTGTTGGAAAAGATGTGAGTTTCAGTAGTGTCTGTTTTAATAGTAAAACTGAACATAGTCTTTGGCATAGTAGGTTAGGACATCCATCTAGTCAGGTTCTAGCTGTTTTGAAAGAGAGTTTGAATGTTGATGACCCTGATTCTTTACCTTGTGAAATCTGTCACAAGGCTAAACAAGTCAGGGTCCCCTTTCCTCTTAGTGACCATAAATCAAAGGAAGTAGGGGATCTTATACACCTAGATGTATGGGGACCTTACAGGGTCACTAGCAGGGAAGGATTCAAATACTTTCTGACTGTTGTTGATGACTTTTCCAGGTCTGTTTGGGTTTACTTGTTAAAATCTAAAAGTGAAGTGTTTGAGAATTTAGTAAGTTTTTATGAGTTGGTTAAAAATCAGTTTTCAAAATCTATTAAGTTGTTTAGAAGTGATAATGGAACTGAATTTATAAATAAACAAATGATAGATTTTTGTAATAAAAGAGGTATTCTTCATCAAACTTCATGTGCTTACACTCCACAACAAAATGGTGTTGTGGAGAGGAAGCACAGACATCTTTTGAATACAGCTAGAGCACTTCTGTTTCAAAGTAGTGTTCCTTTGAATTTTTGGTCTGATTGTGTGCTTACTGCTGCTTATTTGATTAACAGGATACCTTCATCTGTTCTAAATGGTAAGAGTCCCTATGAGTTGATGTATGGGTTCCCCCCCGAACTAGGTCACTTAAGAAATTTTGGGTGTTTGTGTTTTAAAACTGTTTTAGATGGTCCTGATAAGTTATGTAGCAGGGCTGATAAAAGTATTTTAATTGGATATTTCTTTGTTAAAAAAGGTTATAAGTTGTATGACTTAGAAACCAGAAAAATTGAGTTTTCCAGGGATGTAAAATTTTATGAAAATATTTTTCCTTTTAAAACTGAACATAAACATTTAGTTTCTGAAAAACTCAATCACTTAAACTTTTTTGATATGTTTGAAAATGAGATTTCTGAAAGTGACAAAGTAAATAAAATTTTTCAAAACCTTCCCAATGATGAAGGGGAACCTAATAGTACTCATGACTACTCACCTAGGGAACAGTTAGATGACCCTCCTAGGGAAACTAGTGATGTAGATCATAATCTAGATCATGATCAGCAACCTAGTAACTCTAAAGGTAGGGGGAATGACTGTTCAGGGTTAGAGGAGTCAAATGTTGAGGCTAGGACTCCTGAGGGAAGTAGGCCTGTTAGACAGTCCAGTAGAGAGTCTGTGTTACCTAAAAAATTTAGTGACTATGTGTTGAACAGTAAGGTTAGGTATCCTGTTGAGAAAGTTGTGAATTATTCTAATTTGTCTGTTGAGAATATGTGTTTTGTGTCTAATGTGAATAAAGTACTTGAACCAACATCTTATTCACAAGCCTCTAATGATCCTCACTGGATTGAGGCAATGAATAATGAGATGGAGGCACTTTATAGAAACAATACATGGATTGTTACTGATCTACCTCCTGGTAGAAAGGCAATTGGATGTAAATGGGTCTATAAAGTGAAGTATAAGTCTAGTGGTGAAGTTGATAGGTATAAAGCTAGATTAGTAGCTAAAGGTTATAACCAAAGAGAAGGTTTGGATTTTGGAGAAACCTTTTCTCCTGTTGTGAAAATGGTTACTGTGAGAAGTGTTATTAGTTTAGCTGTCCAGAATAACTGGACATTGTTTCAACTTGATATCAATAATGCATTTCTGTATGGGTCAATTACTGAGGATGTGTATATGCATTTGCCAGAAGGGTACTCTTCTGGAAATGAGTCCAAAGTATGTAAGTTGGTTAAATCTTTGTATGGATTAAAGCAGGCTCCTAGGAAGTGGAATGAAAAACTTGTAGAGGTGTTAAAAGGTATAGGGTTTGTTCAGAGTGTGTGTGATCATTCCATGTTTGTCAAGTCTGTTGGTGGAATATTTGTGGTGTTACTTGTGTATGTGGATGATATAGTAGTTACTGGAAATAGTGTATCTGAAATTGATAATGTTAAAACACTATTAAAAGAAAATTTCCAGATTAAAGATCTTGGAAAGTTGAAATATTTTCTAGGTATTGAGGTCTTATACTCTGTGAGGGTATATGTCTTAATCAAAGAAAGTATTGCCTTGATCTTTTAACTGAATATGGGTATTTAGGATGTAAACCTGTTAGTGTCCCAATTGAACAAAACTCTCTTATAACAGTTAAAAATAAAAAGGATGAAAAATTCTTGGAAGATATAACAGGTTACCAAAAACTTATAGGAAAGTTAATCTATTTGTCTCTGACTCGACCTGATATAAGCTATGCTGTGCAATTTCTGAGCCAGTTTATGCACAAACCAACTCAGAATGTACAGCAAGTAGCTTTGAGATTGCTTAGGTACCTTAAGCAGTCTCCAGGCAAGGGTATTTTGTTTAAAAAGAGTAAGGATTTAACCTTGTCAGCATACTCTGATGCTGACTGGGCTAAATGCTTGGTTACACGAAAATCAGTCACTGGTTTTTGTGTTTTCATAGGTGAGTGCTTAGTTTCTTGGAAAAGCAAGAAACAAAGTACTGTGGCTCGATCATCAGCTGAGGCTGAATACAGAGCTATGTGTTCTACTGCATGTGAACTGATTTGGATATCAAATTTGCTAAAAGAACTAGGTGTTGAAAGTCAATTACCTATAAACTTATTTTGTGATAGTAAGGCTGCTATCTCTATAGCAGAAAATCATGTTTTCCATGACAGGACAAAACATTTTGAATTGGATTGGCATTTTCTAAGGGAGAAAATCAGTTCAGGTTTCTTTAAGGCTGTAAAGGTGAAGACTGATCAGCAAGTAGCTGATATCTTCACTAAGGGTTTGTTTAGCAGTCAGCATGAAGTTTTATGTACTAAACTTGGGCTGACTAATATGTTTAGTAATTGAATTAAGAGGGGGTGTTGAAATATGTGGGCTCGGTATTGTAATTCAATTACTCAGAGAATGGGCTCATGTGTTGGGCTGTGTGTTGTGTTGGGCTGAACATGTTTAATAGCCCAGGTTGTTATAATTGGTCTGGGTGACCTGGGTCATATAAGATATGACCTGGTTCATTGAACTGATTATTTTTTATTATTGTGATTATGTTTTCTCACACAGATCGTTGAGCTGGCAACACTATAGTCGTTGATGAGTTTGTTTGGTGACCGTTGGATCAGATGGTGCCTGCATATATAAAGCAAGCTTGATTACGAGTATTAGGGTTAATCGTTCACTTTCTCTGTATTCGTTCTTGTTCATCTGTTAGGGTTTGTAACTTTGGTTAGATATTATTTCTTTGTATTTCTTCAGATTATGATCTGCTGATCTTGATAATCAGCAGATCTAGATCTTGTATCTTGTATATTGTTCTCAGTGGTTTGATGAGAACAGTTTTGGGTATTGGGGGGCACTTGTTTTGGTTTGGGTTAAATAAGAGTTTTGTCACCGTTTTTGTCGCCTACATCTGTTGTTCTTGGTAAAGAGTTTATGTTGGCTCTATTGTTCTTGTTATTCTGTATGTTTTGATTATCAAACCCTAAAAGTTAACAAAATGAAACCAACCTTTCTTAGCTATGGTGTGACCAAAGGAGATGGAAAATATATGTTACAAAAAAGAGTGAATATCAGTTTCACAGAAGGTGTTATATGTTGTTAAAATGATCCGCAACGCTAGAGCTGGAGTTCTATAACAGTACTTCAATCAAGTTCCTTATAGAGGTAGAAGGCTTTCTTACTTACACTATCAGCGTCTATTAGGCATCGAGGAAGGAGTCTCATGTTACCAATCCTTTGGAGTAAGGGGGATTATTATAGTTATAAATACGTATTAAATGCCTCTCCTGGTCCAAGGGGATGTATTTATACATCATAAATGACTTGTATAATCCATTTAGTATGCTACAATGTTCGTGTGGTTCCATCATGAGCGCCTACTTGTTGTCTGGTCCATGGTATTAGCAGTCAAAGGCAATAATCTTTGGTCTATGTGTTAGTTTGTATTGTCCAACATATGCTTACTACCGGTGTCAGGTCAGTCTATGCTCATCATCCTTTCAAAATGTTTGCAACATCAGGTCCTCTAAACCCTTGGTCTTCAGAAATTAAATGATCTGGGTTTAAAGAGATCCAAGACGAAGGGATCAACATTTCACTAGCAAACTAAGTATAATGGTTTTTTGTCTATGGTCTTATTGTCTAGTGATATTAGTGATTACCACTCATGAAATTGGTATGAGTTTAAACCCTATATATTTAGGGGTGTTTGAGATTGCGTTTTGAAATAGATTTTTAGCTCATTGCGTTTTGAAAACGCAAATAATCAGTTTTCAGTGTTTGGGGTTGAGTTTTAAAATGGATTTTTAGGCTATCAAAATGCAATAATCTAAAAGGAGCTCCACCCTTGGTTTTCCAAAACGCAGAAGCTGTTTTGAAAAATCAATCCCACACACCATCTTTAAGTTGATTACTTGGTCAAGAAGTGATGTTTAAAAAACCCTAAGACAAGGCGAAGTGGTGTGGGGTGGGGGGGGGGGGGTCTTCAACTTTGCTACACCACCCCATGAGGGTGTGGAAGGGGGGACGCCCCTTGGGGGGGAATTCTTCCACTGACGTGGGGCGATGATTTTGGCCTAGGTGTCATTTTTTGATTGGTGGGGCTTTTATGATTTATTTTTTTTTTAACTTTAACACAATTAAAATAATATAATATTATTCCCTTCACCCCCTTTCCACTCCCCATAACTTTCACCCTTCATATATGGGCTCCACAAGTGCCACATGACACTTCATCCTTCTCTTTCCCCCTCCACTCCGAATGGTCTAATGGTTTAGTGAACAAAATATTTGTTTATAGACCAAAAGTAAAGTAATTGCTTAAAATTAGTAATAACCATTACAAAAGATTAAGATTGAAAGAACCCGTGATGTTAACGACTTATGATAATGTTATATTCAAAACTTTAATATAAAAACAAAAGAAAACCATTTATAAGAAGACTTTTAAGTATAAAATTACTAAAAGTAATAATTTAATTTACGATTTTGTCCATTTGCTAACATGTGACAAAACAACGTGGCAAGGAACCAATGGAGAGAAACCCAATGCCAATAATTGAATACGAGTCACCGTCAACCGGCCGGTCCGGTATCATATATTAAACCACTTAAACCCGGTTTAATTTTCTCTTTCCACAACCGGTAACCGGTTCCCACCTCACCCTCTCTCATCCTAACTTCAACAACCACTAGTTCATCAGTTAACCGTTTTAATTCCACAACCATTGCGAAATTACATTTATACCCTCCAACAACCTTCACACACCACTCCTTTCTACTCACCACCGTCAACCGCTCCTTCTCCGCCACCGCCACCACCGTCTCGATTATCTTCTCGGGCGAATTTTTCGATAAAAACCGTTCTCCTTCCTCGCGATCGTCGAATAATCCAGAGAGATTGTAGCCGGAGGAGAACGTGATTATGTCAAACGCATTCATTGCCTTCAGACAGGGCTGGCAAAACAAGTTTAGTCGTGTTAAACATATTAGACGAAACAATTAACACAAGTATAAAACATTAAAACGACTTGTTTAACTATTTTATATTTCATGTTTACAACTTTTATATTTATACGTCTAATATACTAAGAAAAAAAGAAATGACAGAGACTAGCCAACTAAATTTATTTACTTTAAAAAAAAAGAAAATTTCTTAGTGTATTTTTTATTAAACAATTTTAATCGAGACATAAACATCTCAATCATACCTTCAAAATAATCATAACGAAACTCAACTTCTTTCTAATCAATTTTCAACTTAGCTTCCTAATTTTAATTATTTTTAAAAGAAATATATATTTTTTATTAAACAAGTTTAATCGTGTCATAGACAGCTCATCAGCTCATCAGTACCTTCAAATCACCGTCGGTCGACGAAGACATACCAAACCCGGCATAATCATCCTTCACTTCTAAACAATCATGATGAAACTCGACTTCTTTGTAACCGATTTTAAACCACGGATCATTAACAATCTCGTCAACCGTAATTCTCGTTAACGGATTCGTATCGAGCAACCGCGATAACAGCCGTTTGAGCTCGGGCGAAGTCCACCGCGGTATCCGAAACTCGCCTTTGAGTATTTTTCGGTACATAACCATCAAATTCGGGTCATTAAACGGTAAATAACCCGAATTCAAAGCAAACAAAATAATCCCACATGACCAAATATCAACCTTCGCTCCATCATAACCGTTTTTTAACAATATTTCGGGCGCCACGTAAGCAGGCGTACCGCAAACCGTATGCAAAAGCCCGTCGTTTCGGGTTTGTTCGGTTAAAGCGGACAACCCGAAATCGGTTACTTTCAGTTTCCAGTTATCATCCAACAGAAGGTTTTCAAGCTTTAGATCGCGGTGAAAGACACCGCGAGAGTGGCAGTATCCGACGACCGAGATCAGTTGTTGAAAATATCGACGGCTGAGATGTTCGCTAAACCGCGACTTCGCGACTTTAGCGAACAACTCACCGCCTCTAGCGAAGTCCAAAACAAAATATATTTTTTTCTTGTTAGCTAAGACTTCGCGTAGGCGCACTATGTTAGGATGGCGTAGCTTACGCATGATAGAGATTTCGCGCTTAACGTTCGCGGTTAAGCCTTCTTTGAGGATCATTTGTTTGTTTATGGCTTTGATCGCTACGGGTTCTTCTGTGCGCATATCATGCGCATAGTAGACCTTAGCGAAGGCTCCGTAGCCTAGGAGGTAACCTATTTGGTATTTTCGGAATAGAGTTTTCTCAGCTGGCGATGATAATTCATCGCCAGCGTGTTTTAGTTCTGGCATTAGGTATAATAGATCATCAAAACTAAGATCTGTTAGTGATGATTTAAGAAATTGGATAAGATAGGTGGATTTTGGTAGGAAAGTGTTTGATGATTTTGAAATAGAGGGTTTAGGTGGGGATGATAATGTTATGTAATTTATGGAAAAGGTTGAAGGCCCATGGTACGCTATATATTGGGTTTTTTTAAGTGAGAAAGTGACAAGAGTCATAATGTTTATTTATTTCTTTTGGGAAAAATAATAAAAGATAACAACATATATTATTTTTTGGTAAAAATAAATAAATAAACATATACTATACTAGCACTAGGAATGAGCTCGGGACGGTATCGGTACCAACCGATACCGATCTCGAAAAAACCAATACCGAAAACTCTCAAACCCCAATACCGATACCGAACACATACGGTACGGTATCTCGGTATCGGTACGGTACCGGTATGGTATCGGTATTTTACCTTAAAATACCGATCCCGTACCGATACCGATAATACCGAAACCGAAAACCTCTAAATGTGGGTACCGATACCGAACACCCTCGGTTCGGTATCGGACGGTACGGGATCGGAATCGGGACGAGACGGTATCGGTATCGGTATTCGGCCTTGTGTGCTCATCCTTAACTACCACTCATACATACACTATATGACTTTTATTATTATTTTTAAACGTGTGTCTTTGGAGCATCCACATCATGGGTTAAGTTGTGGCGTCCGAAATTTCAAACAAGCTCAATTTGAAACTTAACGCGTTGTGGGTTTGGTTAGGAATGTCATTCGGAATTTGTCATTCAGATAAAGGAATGTGTCCGCATTCTCACATCTCTCACTCAAATACATATAAATTATTTTGATGGATATTTGAAAATTTACAGCGTTATTGAAAAAATGAATGTTTTGAAGGATGTTTGAATCTAATTTGGGGTTTGAACGTTTATAGCATTGTGGATGCTCTTATGAAAAACTAACATATGTTTATTGCTTCATTTTAATTTCTTTTTATTTTTTTATAAATGCGAGTTAAAATAACTAGTATTATATGCTCATAAGTTATATAGACTATACAATTCTATGGTATCAATCCGTGAAGCACTAGACTCAACAACCTTTTGATTCAGCTCTCCTACGCATAGTTCGGACAGATTATCTCCAATGACCCAATTGGCCACAATGGTTGCAAGTGCCATATTTGGATACACCTTGTCTATCGCATTTTCTCGGTGTTTGAACCACACTTGTCTTTGCATTTACTTTGATTTCCCTTAATAATTCCATTTTGGTAACACCAAGTTAAGATACTCCTCCTACAAAGTCACTAACACATGATTAAACTCCTAAGGACTATATCCATTCCATTCATATAATATTATAAAACAAACTAATCATATAACATTGGCAATGAGTTGAGAATTGCATATTTGCATACTAAGACTGTGCGGAGTGGGACGGGAAGAAGCTTCACCGGCGGGAACACCACCCCTGTAGGGCGTGGAAAGGGGGGGGGGGGTTGGGTGGGGAAAGCTTCAAGGGCGTGAGACAAGGGTTGGAGGTGAGGTGGAAGGACTTGATTGGCTTCTTTTTTTTTAAAATATAAAACACAATTTAAATAATAATAATATTCCTTTATTATATAACAAATTAATAATAAAGATAAAGTTAAAGATAAAAAAAATTTAATTAATAAATATTGGGTTAATTGGTTTATTTGTAACCTAAATTTTTTAACGGGAATTTAAGGGTGAGGATTGCCTCATCAAGTGTCATGTGTCCCCACTTCAACCGTTATATTATGGGTATGTTTGGCAAAACTAGCTGGAGGCTGGTAGCTGGTAGCTGCAAGCTGGTAGTTGGAAGCTAGTAGCTGGAAGCTTTTTAAATATATTTTGGTATTTTGCAGAGTAGCTGGAGCTTTTAATAAAATGTATAAAATGACCAAAATGAGCATAATTAAAAGCTTGTAAAAAAAGTTTTTATTTTATTTTTAAAATAGAATGAGTATTTATGTCATTTAAAAGCTTGTAGCCAGTAGAGCTTTTTCTTAAAAGCTAGTACTAGTAGCATTTTACTATCGAGTTTTTTCTCCAACCTAAAAGCTTCCAGCTCCTTCAACTATAGAGCTTTTTTTTAAAAGCTTGAAGCTCCTAAAAGCTTTTAAAAGCTCTTTGCCAAACATACCCATAGTATGTTTGGCAAAACTAGCTGGTGGCTGGTAGCTGGAAGCTGGTGGCTGCAAGCTGGTAGCTGGAAGCTGGTAGCTGCAAGCTTTTTAAATATATTTTGGTGTTTGGCAGAGTAGCTGGAGCTTTTAATAAAATATATAAAATGACCAAAATGGGCATAATTAAAAGCTTGCAAAGAAGGTTTTTATTTTATTTTTAAAATAGAATGGGCATTTGTGTCATTTACTAATTAAAAGTTTGTAGCTAGTAGAGCTTTAGCTTTTCACTATAGAGCTTTTTCTCCAACCTAAAAGCTTCTAGCTCCTTCAACCAAACAAGGTTTTTTATTGAGTATGAGCTTTTTCTTAAAAGCTTGAAGTTTGAAGCTCCTAAAAGCTCTTAAAAGCTCCTTGCCAAACATACCCTATATAGATATAGATTTTGTGACATCAACATGTGGATAATGGATAATGTAAATAGTATTTTATTTTGAATTATTGTTGCATACTTGCATCCGATCCGTTGAATCTCTTTGTATCTTGAACGACTATTTTCTTTGCATTCAATTCATATGGATAACCGGATAATGAATAATGGGTGAAAGTGTCAGATTCATTAATTAATTATAGTAACAACATATCCATCAGAAAAAAAATTCGGATTATAAAACTCCATCACGAACTATTTATATTACAACCCAATAAAAAAAGAAGGGTTTTAGTAGAGTTGTGGTTAGAGGTGATCCATGGCTCTATCCTCTTATATTGCGTTATGTCAATGCCTAGTTGGCAGAGTGATAAAGCTAATGGTCGCTCAGTTGATGTTGTTGTAGCTAGAGATGAGCAGCAGCTTTATCCATTTTTTTTTTGAGATTTTCTAAATTTGTCAAAATTATAATATTAATACAAAAATAAACTTAAATAAAAATTAGATTAATGTTTACAATAATCCTAACTATAAAAAACTAAACTAATCTAATACAAGATCATCGGGACGTCTAGCCCATAAATGCTCGACTAATTCATGCCGGAGGTTTCCGTGTATCTCACGGTTCTTGAAATTGTTTATGTTGTCGAGTCTTTGGTTATTATCGATTGTCGATTCGGCACGTGGGATATCACCTTGGTAATTTTGACATATCGTCATGCCTCGTTCCTCCAATATCATGTTATGTAGAATAGTACAAGTATAGCCGACGTCCATAATCCTCTCTCGTGTCCAAAATCTTATTGGCTTGGCAATCAACGAAAATCTTTTTTTAAGAACGCCGAACGCTCTTTCAATATCTTTTCTTGCCGACTCTTGTTTCTTTGTAAAGTACTTGCGTTTGTCTTCAAGTTGAGACGAGTAAGCTTAAACAAGTGTCGCCCATAAATACCATCGACCAAGTAGTAGCCGTACTTGAAATTTACATTATTAGCGTAAAACGATTGGGGCGGCTCAACCCCATCGATAATGTCATCGAATAAAGGTGATTGGTCGATAACATTTAGGTCGTTATTTGACCCGGCAACTCCAAAAAAGGCATGCCAAAACCAAAGATCATGCGAGGCACCGCTTCAAATATAATAATACTCGGTCTAGAATGATCACCTCGATGAAACTGACCCGCCAAGCTGTATGACACATAGCCCAACCAACATGCGTACCATCGAGACTACCCAGCATTCCGGGAAACCCATGTTTTTCACCATGAACCTCGTATATGCGTTGGATATCATACATGGTTGGTTTACGCAAATATCTTCGTGAGTAAATAGATACGATCCCTACGCAAATATATATATATATATATATATATATATATATATATCTACTACCTTATTAAGGAGGAGAGATGGGTAAGAAGGTAATTTCACCATCATTTTAAGATGGCATACAAAAGGTCACAAGGTAAACAACTATATTTTTACCAAATCCTTCCCTTTATGCCCCTATGTGCAACATTTGATTACAACTGTACAAATGACTAATGCAAGTCATCTCTATTATCTCTATTATTATTATTATTATTATTATTATTATTATTATTATTATTATTATTATTATTATTATTATGCATGTATGACACCGTTAAGGGAAGCTACTTGCTAGGTACTTATTCTACAACTGATTGGTTTGTATGGACAGCGTCAAGGTAATGAACCACAGTTCACATGTATTAGTGTTCACATAACATTTCACTCGGTCAATACCTATATTTTGCATGTTCTCTCTATATGCATTATCTTATATGTTGCAAAAGATTTGTTTATTCTTTATTTTATTTTTGTTTTGGTATGATGACAAAGGTTTTTCATTTCTTTAGGTGATCAAGATGCAAGATGCTATCGTATATGAGTATAGAAGCACCAAAATCATTTATTGAGCTTGAAAATTACAGTTTACCATTCTCTCGAACCGAGGAGGGAAATATATACCAATTTGCATTTGGTGGTCAGATAATAAATTGTCCTTTGAAAATTGATATATTGTTGAATTAGCACATAAATTTTATAAATAACATAAGCGAAACTTGTAGCGCTACGAGTAGGGCAAAAACATAATATATATATATATATATATTAAACGACATTTGATAATAAAAGTGTAAGCAAAATGTGAGTAAACTATATATAGATGTATACCTTGACAAAAAAAATGAAGAGAGTCGCGCGCAACTTTTTCGGACATGGCAATATACCCATCCATTGCGTCCGACGTAAGCTCGTAGGCTAGCTGCCGAAGAGCGGCCGTACATTTTTGTACGGAGGTGAACCCTAGTCGGCCCCTTGCGTCTTCTCTTTGTTGAAAAAAAGGATAACGCTCCGACAAATCATTTGATAGACGCATGAATAATTGTTTGCTCATTCGAAAGTGTCGCCTAAAATGCTCTTCAGTATACACGGGATCCGGGATGAAATAGTGTTGGTACAAAGTTTCGTTTGCTCCCTCTCTATCACGGTCAAGCGCAGGTTGTGTGGTTAGCGCGGGAGTCCTTCATCTTCGAGACCGGGCCATCAGGTATTCAATCGTTATCCTACCCACTTCCATGAACAACTCGTCTTCTTCGGACGAGTCGGACGAAGAAAAATCGTTCCATTCCAAAGCCATTTTGTAGAGATTGTGGAGAGTGAAGGAACATTTTTTTGATTGTGGCTAGAGGTGTGGGATTTGGAATTTTATAACTTGCCAAAAATACACCGCTGGCTGCCAATGGTCATGTTGACCACCAATGGTCACATTCCATCCGCTACGACATGTTTAGTACCCGTTAAGTCATGTTATGGATTATTTTTTTTAAAATATAGGTTGTGGGGTGGAGTATTGGAGTTATACGTTTTTACTAGGTGGAATTCTACTTTTTTAATGCTTGATGGTACCCATTTAACGTGTCGGATTTTGAAAACATGTTTGTGTATTATCGTATTAACCTTGTATAAACAGGTATTATCGTGTTAACTTGGTATAAACTGGTGTTATCGTGTCTTATCGTGTAAACCAGGTATAAACAGGTTTGTGTTTAGGTATTGAAAAAATTACACGATAAGTTATCGTGTCATGTTTGTGTATACATGTTTCGTGTTCGTGTCTTAACACTACAGGTTCGTGTCTTAACAGATCAGGTATACACGATTTGCCAACCCTACTTGTAACACCCAAAAAATTAATTACCCAAAGTGGTTAGTATGGAAATTGGGCGTGAATTAATAAAGTGGGCTTTTATTTGATAAATAATGGATTTAGGCGTAAAATGGGGTTAATGGTTGAAGGTCTATGGATTAAAGTATAAAAAGTATAAAAGTATAAAATTTAAGACCTTGTGCTTGATAACTCATTTCTCCATCAATTACATAGAGAGAAAGTTAGGGAGAGAAAAGTTTGGGTTTTTGAGAGAGCGGAAAAATGAAGATTTGGTGACATTCCCTAAAGATTTGGTAACACTTGGGAAGATATGGCAACACTCAAAAGACATGACGACACTTAGAAGTAAGCCCCAACAGTAAGCTCCAACGCAAGTTAGGTGACACTCAAGGATATTGTTGATGACAGTGCCAAAAGACGCTATGTGATAATGTCGAAAAGTGATGGATTTCGCGTGTTAATCTTCATGCAGATAGTGTGATGTTGTTCAAGCCTAGACACCTTACTTAGAACAAAATTGTTAAACACAATCAGGTGAGTTTTTGATGTCCTCATTTTACATTTTTTTTTCTTCTTGAGCTGATGTGCATGCTTATACGTAAGTCTATGAAAATCCTAGGATTATACGCACTAATAAATAGTAACGCCCCAAAACCTAAATTTTTTGCGTACATAAGTAAACACATATGTTTACTTATTTTGTTGCATGAATTTATTTAACTAGGTTTGATTAACTTAGTTAAAATGTATTCTAATAGAAAGAAAGTGTACGAACCATTTGTGACATTTCTGAAAATTATATAAATGGTCAAAACTGGGGGACTTAGAGTCAAAATAAGATTTTTGGCTTAGGTGTTCAAATATGGTGACACCGAGAAGGAATATGCAGGATTTCACAATTAAAGTCCTGCATGATTGAAGAACTCTGATCATCTAGTGATTTCAAACATGAGGTAATTGATATAATTGTGTTTGATAATTGCTTTTGGTTGGAGACTCAATACATGATCTATAAGTGAAATTGGTTGGTGATTAGGGATGAACCTTAAGATTGTATGTGAATCTTAGTAGGAATTGTGATTATAATTTATGATTGAATTGGAATGTATGTTAATTTCATGAAATTAGCAAGTTGATGAGATACTTGGAGGGTGGGAAGATGTGTGAGAAATTTTGGGTAAACCCATAATCATATTGGCCAAATGGATAAATAGGTTGAAATCAGTAAAGTTATTCTATGTTTAGTGTTTATGAATGATTGATATTATTTTTGGAAAGAAACATGGTGATTGATGTCATGAGCTAGGAAATTAAGCATGAAATTCTTTTACATTGTGTTTTTAATATGGTATGCACACCCAGTGTGTGATGAAATGTCTAGATGGCAATAATGTATGAAACTGTATGCAAGAAATTGAAAAAATAAGAAGGGAATGAGGAATGTGGAATGTGGAATGTGATGTAACTGATAGTAAACTAGCATGAGAAATGTGTTTTGGATAGAGTTCAGGTATTGAATTTGATGGTATGATTTGGTGAAAACAAGCATTAGGGGTTTGTACCATATGCTTAAATGGTGTGATGCACACCATGTGTTTGATTAATTCCTAACACGGTTGCGAGATTAAGGAGATCATGTGATACATACTAGACTGTTTATATGGCATACATGTCAATAAGTTGAATTGTTTGAATTATGAACAATGTGATTGTTAGTATATGTCTTATGCTTGTTATTAATTGACTAATGACAGTTAATATGATATAAGAGTTGGAAATAATTGTTAAAATGAATGATCATGTATGCTAATAATATTGCGAACATGATGACATAAAATGATAGGAATCGTGTAAAACTAGACTCAAGCATGGAAGGCTAATGGGTCAAGAAAATGCAAGGAAACAAGCAGGACTTGAGGTAAGTGACTTATGAACTAAAGTTTTTGGTTTGGTAGAATCATATTTATGCATAAATGTAGAATGGAAAACAAGAATGAATAGGTATTTTATAGTAAAACAAAGGAAAGGGACGTTGTTAGTGAACAAGGATAGTTTGCTACACAACAATGAAAGTAGATAGAATAATCGGGTCAATAAAGACAAGAATGACTTTATGACGATTATCGTGGGAGCCAGTGATATATATATGGTATGGGAATGGTGGGATTGATTACAAGTCTTTGTAATACCTTAATTTTGCCAATTGGGAGTCGGGGAAGTGAAGATAGAGCCTGGAATCGTGTATGGGGGCAAAAATGAGCAAAACTAGAGAAACAGGTCTGCTTGGGGTGCAACCTATGCCCCTACCTGCGTTTTTTCCTCGAAAATGACCCCAAATGATGATAATTATATGTTGGACTTACGCGGTTTATAATTGAGACCTAAGACGTTGTATAGTGTGGTTTATATTGAAATGTATAGTTACGCAAGTCCATATATGCGTTAAACCAGTTGGCATGTGTAGTTGTCATATGTAGGTTGATCGTGGAATAGAACAGTATGTATAGTTACTTATAATCGAGTACGTGGGAAAGTGTTTTGTTTGTAAAGGTTGGGAGTTATGTGTAGATAGTTAATAAGATCCTAAACTTCAATGTTGGTCCGAGGAACTATATGAAGGGAGATTAGGATGACATGTATATAGGCTTTGTGTTGCGTATTTATTTGAATGTTGGTAACCCTAATGTTATGAGGATGGCAATGAAAGTCCAGGTTTGTAAGGATGAATGTATGTATGAGATTCGAATGTTAGGATCTAGAGATAGGATCAGAGATTATAACCGTAAGGGATCTGAACTTGCATATACGTTTGGACGTGATCATCGAGTTTTTGTTAGATATTATTCGTACATTGTAAATGTTTTGAATGAAGTCACTTACCTGGCTAACAAAACCATCAGGTCTTTAATACAAAGTGAGAAATGGTTGAAGATCGAGTCATGAAACGGATAGTAGGGAGCATTGTCACATAGTCGTTCAAACACTGTATTATATATTTAGAGTGAAATAGAAAAGAATGAAACATAATATTGTAATATGTGTATACTTAGTGATTTGAATTTAGATAAACATGTACACTAGTGTGTAGGAACCATTATGTGGCACATGATTATCTTCTATTAAGCAATTCATACTGGGGGTTACCTATTTTTACATTATAAAATCATGGTTTAATGATTATCAAACCATTGTTATCTCAACACAAACATTTTAATAAAAAGAACAAAGAAATCATAATTTAACTATCTAGAAGTGAATTAACTAGGATAAAAGTTGCTAATGTGTTTAGTTATCCAAATAACTTAGCAACATCCATCACTGTTTTCTAGGGCAATGTCGGACAACTTAGTATTGAAAGAAAGGAAAACTAGGAAAGAAAAGTAAAAAAAACGGATGTAGGC
Source organism: Ambrosia artemisiifolia (assembly GCA_032199755.1). Taxonomy (NCBI): domain Eukaryota; kingdom Viridiplantae; phylum Streptophyta; class Magnoliopsida; order Asterales; family Asteraceae; genus Ambrosia; species Ambrosia artemisiifolia. Next base: position 11,848,480 of record CM063528.1, on the reverse strand, counting down.
ATGCAAATTCTAAATAATAGGCATATACCAACTATACTAGAAATCTCTGTTTTGTGAAGGCTTAACTAAAAGAATTGTCATATCTATTCCATTCATACAATAGCCTTTTACAGACTAATCTTTTGACATTGACAATGACTTAAGAATAAGAATTTCAATGGGTCAGATTTTGGACGGGTTTAGGTAATCCTAACTTTAAACCCGATTAAATAAATTTATGTATAAAGACAATGACTTTTTATGACGATTATTGTGAGAGCCAGGTTATATATATATATATATATATATATATATATATATATATATATATATGGTATGGGAATGGTGGGATTGATTACAAGTCTTTGTAATACCTTAATTTTGCCAATTGGGAGTCGGGAAGCAAAAATAGAGTCTGGAATCGTGTATGGGGCTGAAAAAGAGCAAAACTAGAGAAGCAGGTATGGTTGGGGTGCAAGCTATGCCACTACCTACGTTTTTCCTCAAAAATGACCCCAAATGATGGATAATTATAGGTTGGACTTATGCGGTCTATAATTGAGACTTAAGACGTTGTATAGTGTGGTTTATATTGAAGTGTATAGTTACTCAAGTCCGTATATGTGTTAAACCGTTTGGCATGTGTAGTTTTCATATGTTGTTCGATCGTGGAATCGAACAGTATGCATAGTTACTTATAATCGAGTACGTGGGAAAGTGTTTTGTTTGTAAAGGCTGAGAGTTATGTATGTACAACTCTTTTATGCACATAACATTTGTTAAGCATGATATACATTACTATCAAGCACAAATCACTTGTAAATTAATACTGTATATAATTAATACAAATAAAATTCCAAAATATGTATAGAAAATACTTAAATACATAGATGACAAAATAGTGTGTACCAATAATTGATATATCATATATATACATAATATTTAAAAAAAGGGTTATCGAGTATACAATCAAGTAAATGTGTACACTTTATCATGTAATCGGGTTAGGTACTCAGGGTATGTCATCCGTACTTGAGAATTACATACACAGAAGAGTCACCACTAACAGGAATCAAGCCTTTGAGATTGTCTAGTAAGTGATAATCTATAATCTATAATCTATAATCTATAATACATTATAAAGGAGGAGTGATGTACCATATTGGAACTTGGACATGGGTACAATTTTTAAAGCAACAAGTATAAGAAAATAAAGCTTATTTCATAAGGGTATTATAGGGATATTGGGGACAATTAAGACACTTTGAAGGGTAATATAGACATTTCATCATCCTCCTCCTTTACAATATCAAAACAAATTGACAATTCTACCCTCTGATTCCTTTAATGCCCTATACATCCGTTCACCTTCTCTGACGATGCCTCTTCAGTTTCATAACCCTAATTTACTTTCACACTTATCATCTTCTCTTGAATGTATTTCACTTTAATCCCTTTGGAAACTCCCAACTCCATCCAAATCTCTGAATTTTTTTGTAATCAGGTTTGTTCTTTATTTTCTTTGTTCTTTATTTTCGATTAATGTTGCTGAATGTTATCACCGATTTGTTCTTTATTTTCGATTAATGTTGCTGAATGTTATCACCGATGTTAGATCTTCCCTGCCACCGCCGTTTCTTATCATTGCGATATCTTCGTATGGTTTCTTCTCTGTTCTATAGTTTTAATGCTTGGTCATGTTATATTGGACTTCTTCTCTAAGGTTCAATCCTTTGACTTTAGACATACATCCTTCACGACAAAATACAGTTGAAATCATTGTTTTCTCTTTGCATATGTATTCACGACAACCTCCATATGATGTTGATTGGTGTAACTAGGGTTACTGTTTTCTTTATTTCTTTTACTTTAATTTGTTAGATCAAAGATTAGTGTAAATAGGGTCTAAGATTTATCTAATACCTTCACGGTAGTTTGTAAACATTAATGATTGCTGGTTTAAGTTTTTTCTAATTCCTTTAATCTAATTTGATAGTTTAATTTATTGTTTTATAAATATGAATTTTTGTCTACAGTATACTCAGTTTTAAAGGTTTGTTTTGCTAGATTAATGATTGATTATTTGATTTTAAAGGTAATAAATGATATGAGAAAGAGGAAGAAGAATAGTTGAAGTAAAAGCATGAGTTATTCAGACAAAAGGCTTCTTTCTTCATCACCTACATGTGCTCTGCTAAAGGTAATCACCATTTTGCTTATTTATGCCACATATGTTTTTATAATCCATTAACATATTTTATAAAATTGTCCGACTAGATTTCAAAACATGCATTTAATTTGTCATTGAAATGTATAAAAAATGCTACATTTAAACAGGATATAGGCCTTTTATGTGTTTATCTACATTCAGATAGGGTTCCATGGGATGTGGTGGCTTATCAGCTTATTTTATTGTTAAAATATAATAAGTATATCTAAACACGTCTTTGATAGTGATCTATACACCTTATCAAAAGGTTTAGAACTTTGTTTTGTAAACAGACCTTGGACCATGTTTAATAAGCTATATTCTTGTTTAGTACGTTTACTTTACATCTCGGACTTAATGGTTTTTTGAAACTTCTATAACTATAAATCTTGATGGTTTAGCTGTTTTTAATTGAATTATGATGATTTGCGGTACATATTATCCAATCCACACATGACCCTCTGGCCCTTACCAAGATTCTAGACACATAGCAACACGGGTACCGTGAACATAACGGTTGTGCCGTGAACAGCTTAAATCGGATGGCTTGATGAATTTCTGATTTTTAATTTTTAAACTTTCAACTTCTAAGTTTAAACAGGTTGGGGGCTGAAGATTGTTTATTTATTTGTTGCATTTTTTTTTTGCTTTTTTATTTTTATCCGAATTTGAATATTTGTCTGATTCCTTAGGTACCATTTGACAAATTTCTTCGCACTTAGCATTCCTTGATGGGACTCCAGATGACCTTAAATCTATAAGTGAAGGTTGGTTGTTCTCATGGATATAGTGCACAGGTAATACTTATGTTATTGTTAACAAGCACTGGGTACTTAGAGTGGATCCTTGATTTTCAACTAGGATTTTTAGCTTTTTTCTTTCTTTAATGACTCGTTGAAAAAAAAAACAACTCAAATTGATTAATTTATAAATAGATGGGTCAAAATTAGTTTCATCAATCTCCAAATGTGGTGTCGTCCTCAAGTGTGACCGTCAATGACAGGTTTGTCGTACTTCGTTAGGCCTTTTTGTGACCAATAAGCATTCGTTTTCCATTAGATAACTTGTAATACTGTCAACCATGTCGTGCATTTTAAACCTTAAAACTGTTCCAGTATCTTTGTCTATTTCGGGGTCTTGGAAGAGAGATTATCTAACCAAACTATACAAGTACAAGCGACCCATTATGTCTTTATCTCAATCGTTCCATCATAGACAAGATAGCCTTGGGCTATGCAGATTTGAATCAAGTTAATAGCTTTATGTTTGTAAATTTCCGGAAATTAGCACAATAACGAAAACATCTTTTCATGGCTGGTGGCAAATCGTAGTAGCTCAACATCAAAGGGTTCCGCCTTCCATGCTTTTATATGCTCACGTTTAGATTATTTTTATTATAATAGTAATATGCTTCTTTTACTTCAATGATTAAATTGGTTCTATAGCATCGGCTTACATTATTCAAATTATGTTGATTTTATTGGTTTCAGGATTCGAATTATGGAATCATGTTATAATCTTTGTGTATCATCGGATTAGAGTATATGGATATGTATAAAGTTCTACTCGCATACAAATCGATACCTTTGCATTGATATCATTATTTAATAAGGTTGTAGATAAATCTACTTTTGATGTTCTTGATGAAAAATTCTAATGGTTGAATAAACCGGATCTTTATATGGAAATTCTAGATTTTTTTTTGCATGTTTGTGACCTTATAAGTTCTATGATTGTTTTTCGTTGAATGGAATATAATGTTAAAACTCGGAATGAGTTGTAGTTTGTAATAGACATCATAATTAAATCTGATATTAGTCGGGACACCCGCCGCAACGCGCGGGCTTTCCCACTAGTTTTCTTAAAAAAGCAACTTAACATACGACAATTGAGTCATTTCACACATTATAAGACTTTTGTTCTCTTGCATCTCTTGTCTAATGAGTGTTGAAATATATGGTTAAATGTCACTAACGTGTCAAAAGCATCTAGTAATAAAAGTTCTTGTCGAACGTTTGTTTCCATAGAACTAATCGTCAATGTGATCCTTAGGTTGCACTAAAATATGGTTTGATATCATACATACACATGTTCTTCCACAGGACGGTACATCACAATATCATATATATTTTTGACACGTTACACAAAGTTCCATATGTCAATCATATGAAATTTATCTAAAAGTTACCATCAAACATTTAATTGTGTGTTGATGTATCATTACCACTTTTTAATGCTTGGACAGAAACACCATACGTGTCACATATTAGCTAGTGTTTTAGACAACAACGTGTGAATAATGGATAATATTATTATAATTATTGTTTTTATTTTAAATTATTGTTGCATTTGACCTTTTGAATCTTTTTGTATATTCACTAATATTTTGGTTTAAACTATGGATGCATCTGATTCATGTGATAAGGGATGAAGGTGTCAAATTCACTGATATATCCACTACAATATTCTGGAAGTATTACAACCACACAAGCAACAAATAATAGTATTTGATCATTTGTTCATCCTTAAGTTTCATGCCAAGTGTACATACTATCTTATGGCTTGTTTACTATAATTATAGTGCTAAAGCCTGGATAATACACGAGGCAGGGTGTTTGGGATTGAGTTGTGAAACAACTTATTATTGGATTTTTAAAAAACTCAATAAGTTGTTTGGCTTTGTTAAAAGCACTTTCTGTCTTGGTTTTTTGATATGGGTGGAAAAACTGTTTTAGAGAAATCAGAAATCCTGGTTTTTGTTTTGCTATTTGACTTTTGGAATATAAATAACAAATCTACCCGCACACCCTTTACATTCATTACAACACATCTGCACTTTTTAGTCATTTTATGTAAATAAGCTAAGTCAAACACTTTTAAAAACCAACTTATTGACTTTTCCCATTACAAAAGATAATACAAACATTTTTTTTTAAATTCTTTTAAAAAGTCATAAGTCAATAAGCATTTTTACTAAAAATCACTTTTAAAATTACAAAACCAATCCCAAACACAAAGCCCAATATTTTAAATGAACTATCAAAATAACTACCTTTTATAATTAGTTGAGTTTAACACTCTGTTCTAGAGTTTCATTAAAGGATAGAAGAGAAATGATCTCCCTCCTCTTCTTTTCTCTCCAATTCCTTCCAAATTGGAAAGATTGAAAATCACCCTAAAAACCTCTATATTATCCCTCTCATTCCCTCCCTTTCCCTCCTACAAAAAACTCTGGAACACATTTTTTCTCCACTTCCTTCCCAATCCTTTCTCTTCCATCCTTTAATGAACTCTGGAACAAAGTGTAAGTGATTACGGAGAGCGGATAATAAGCAATATTTTAGATCTCACTAATGTAATTAATTAATTAATTATTATTAAAAATCCAAAACATGATTTCCTTAGTCTTTTTTACGACGTAGTTTACCTGGATAAGTCATAAGACCTATATCACCTTGACCTCGGTTCGAATCACAGGGTGTATCTCCTGAAGATCATAACAACACGTCTTCATTAGGTACTCCCAAACACATTTTTTCGATATAACAAGTACAGTTATCGCTCAATATAAAAAAACACGTCTTCATTAGGTACTCCTGGTAACCAAAAATTTTTCTGGGGTTAGTGTGGAAGTTTCGTGCGGGTCAGTTCAAAATTTCATGAGGCCAGTATCAAAATCAATTGATGGTTGTGTGGGATAAATCATATATATACCAAATAAAAATACAAATCCATGGGGTGCAGCTGACCCTCGTGTGCTGGACCTAGGTCCGCCCATAGGGGCACGTGATCTACCACCCTTATGTTGGTCATGGGACCGAATTTTCTTTTTATTTTATGGCTTCCAATTTGTTAACGTAATACCGCCACATGTTTGGTTATTTTGCATGAAAATGACCTACTTGATGCATATTTTTCCTAAAGTTATTATAAGAAAAGATCTTAAAACTATTGACTTTTGATTTGCTTAAATTCTTATTAAAAAAAGAAAAGAAAAAAAGAAGATTCTTTATTTATACTTCTGTTGCATCTTTTTCATGAATAAGTCTTCAACTTGAAGAACCTAGATGATGTTGATATGCTGAATCTAATGATAGGTGTCCAAAGGCCAAATAAGGCTTCATACTTTAGTTCGGGCCTGAATGGAGGACTAGCCCATTAGGCCTAATACGGCCCACGTCTCAATCGCCTCTTAAAACAGGGTTCCACTAGTCCACTCCAACGAACAAGACACTCTTTTCACCTACTCACTTTAGCAACATCACAACTACATGTGTACATTTCTATTTCTTTTTGGCAAGACCTGTTCGGGTTGTAAACCAAATCGGTTTGATAAATATGTTGGTCAAAACCGGTTTAAGTTGAAACCTGTTTGAGCCATAAACTGGTTATGGATGTAAATATTCGAACCCCTTTCCAAATTAGTTTGGGTCGGGATGGAATCGGTTTGGATCAAACCAGTTTTAGGTGTGGTATCGGGTCAGGTATTATTTAGGTCGAAAGAGGTCATGAGTTCAAATCTTGATTTTGATAAAAAAAAAAAAATATTTAAAAACTTTTGCAAAAAAAAATTTATAAAAAACCTCTACCCGGGCAGACCCACTAAACCGAACCGATGAGGGTCAGGATTCGGATTCGACCATCATGTCATGGGATCATTGATTAAAACATTATGCTTTAGAATTAGACATTTAAACAAATTCAATGTCTAGTATTATTGTATTGGTTTCCATGTCTAAAACACATTTGCCTTTTCCTTTGACTATCCGTGATTAAGATATATATGTTAACATAGTTATAGTTCATAATTTTGTGTTCTATAATTGTAGATGGAACAAGCAAGATTTCGAGTATGAACAAAAAGGATGCACCATTTATTAATGTTTACGAAGAACCGATAATTATGTACATATTCTTGAGCAAGAGAGGAAAGATGGTAGTTGTATTAGATCATTCCTATGGGATGATTTTTGGGGTCACAGTGTTTCCGTCTACGTTTATAAAAATTGTGCAAAGAACTGAAGATTGAGGTTTTGATTTAGGAAAACAAAACAAAACGAAACAAAATAAACGAGATGAGAACCCACAACCTCTTGTTGAGAAGACAAAGGATAAACCATGCCACCAATGTACCATCGTTTTATAATATTACGCAACAAAAGAACGCGTGTTATCATTGCTCGAAAAACATTAGGTCACTCGATTTTCTATATTGTACGTAACATATAAAAAATAAGGGGTTCTCCTGGTCCCCATAAGGTAACTCAGCTCTTGCTTGTGAGTTGCAAGTTCATATCTAAACATGGAATAAAAGTAGCTTGTATCTTGTACAAACATAAACAAAATTAAATAAAAAAAAATAAACTATACTTCCCAACTTTGGCTTTAAGCTTCATTCACAACTACGTCCAAGCAAAGATCAATTCTTGATTACTTGAGAGATATCACCATGGTAGTTAAGAAATTCATCCCAACAAACTACCAAAAAATAGCCATCACTTTGTCAAATTCGTTTAGAAACATGTGTCCATATCTACCTTTAAACATTGCTTCCAATAGTTTTCCACTTAAATGTGTGTATTCTATTACAATCATTGGTCGTAACTTATTTATAAAACTTGAGTTTTTATGGACAAGTTTGGCATATACAAATATATATTCTACTTTGGAGGTAAAAATAAGTAAAATATCGTATTGTATATCACTACTAGAAAAAACATCTTTCTTAACGCATATTGCGTGTCAAGAAAGGGGTCTGATGACAAAAAAAAAGTATCAATGATGGTGGTTTCATAAATTTTACATGACACTTTCTTGCATGTCATTTATTTATGACACGCGCTTATGACAATCTTTTTTATCATCTGTTTATGACAATAATTTAGGGAAAATGGATTTAATTACTCCCAACTATCGCCTGTTGGCGGATAATACTCCCAACTATCACTTTGGCCATTAGCACTCCAAACTTTCAACTTGTTGGATTTTATCACTCCCAAACTAACTGAGGTCTAACCCAGTTAGTGTTTGTGGCCAAAATGTAAAAAACAAAACTTAAGGGAAAGTTTACGTGGCCAAAATATAAAAAACGAAACTTAAAGGGGCATTTTTGAAACTTTTAATTATTATTATTATAAAAAGTCCTCTTCTTCTTCAGTTGACCAGAACCAACCCCCCCCCCCCCCTTCCTCTCTTCTTCTTCTTCAGACCACCCTCATCATCCCCCCAACAACCACCGCCTCCACCGTTCACCGTCCACACCCGCACCACCTCACCACCACCCTTCACCGTCCACACCCGCCGGCGTTCAAACTCTCCGACCAAGCTCCGTTCATCTTCATCCCGTGAGCAATCCATACGTTTCTTGATCTACGTTACTCGTTTTGGTTCGTAGATCAAAACCCCTAAGGTTAAACGTTTGATCAGGAATAGATTCGTGGTCAATTGATTCGTATAGGGATTCTAGGGTTTAGTCATCTAAAATTGGGGATTATTGAATTTCATGTGGTTTATAAGTTTATTTCCGGTCCAAGGACTCACAAGAAAACAGCTTTGGTCTGGTTTCCTTGTGGGTGTTAACACTCAACCTTGAATCGTGGTGGTGGTGAGGATGGAGTTGAAGTTTTGATGGTGGTGGTGGTGAGGATGGAGATGAAGTTTTGAAGGTGATGGTGGTGCTGTTTTGAAGTTTGGTCTGTCACAGAGAGTGAAAGAGAGGGTGGTGGGTGGTGCAGCGGTGGTGGAATGTGTGGGTGGTGCAGCGGTGGTGGAAGGTGTGGTGGAAGGTGGTTGTTGGTCTGGGAGTTTGACACACTCTCTCTCTGTAATTTTAGAAACAGAAGGGTTATCGGGTTATCACAAGGTTACCGAACCAGAAACAGGGGAGGAGGATGAGGGTTGTGATTCTTACCGGAGAGGAGGCGGCGGACGGCGGCGGCGGCCACCGGTCACCATCACCGGTGACCTTCTATGTGTGCAGAGAACAAATGAGGAGGGGGGGGGGGGGTTGGGTTTATAAACTTTAAAAAGTAATAATAAAAAAAAAATAATAATAAAAAGTTTCAAAAATGTCCCAAAGTTTTCGTTTTTACATTTTGGCCACGAAGACTAACCAGGTTAGACCTCCGTTAGTTTTGGGGTGATGAAAGAAAATAAGTTGGAAGTTGGGAGTGATATTGGCCAAAGTGATAGTTGGGAGTGTTATCTGCCAATAGGCGATAGTTTGGAGTAATTAAATCCATTTTCCCAATAATTTATGACATTTATTTTGCGTGTCAAGAATTAACTAATCTAATTATTTTTTTTGCAAAATTACAAATTTACTCCTGGATATATATACCAATTTTTTTAGAATCACCATAATAACAAAATCACATATTTCATTATATTGCATATTTATCAAAATAAAACCCAATTCAAGTCAACATTTGTCAAATCTACCACATACAAATATTTAACGGTTACAAAATATAAACGCGCATTGTATTTTCGCCTTAAAACAATTTCGATCACTTAAAAATTAATGTCGCGGCATAACTTGACCATTCTTCGCAAATGTCATCCATATCGTCATCCGCATAAGAATCCGCTCATTTCCTAACCTGAGACAACAGTTAAATTAATACATTAGTTGAGGGCGTCCAAGTATCCAGTTTAACATTTCACAAACATGAACTTTGAAAAGTCTTGTAAGCTCATAACCATTAGGTGTCACATATTTTATGTACAACTTTTATTGCATGATATACGCAAAAGTTGTTACCGAATTTCCATCGGTATGGAACTATTCAGTATCGATACCAATATCGTTTGTTACGGGTACCGAAATGCTTTCTCTAGACTACATCTTAACACACTTTGGTACCATTGGGCAACAAGTATTATAGTAAGAGCATTCACATTGGATATGGTAAACTCACCCTTATCTAAAGTTTTATGGTAAAGTTAAAAAAACTAACAAAAATATTCTCATAGTGTGGCAGTGTATCGCCAACTGGGTTCACTTACCTCCTATTTATTTATTCTCTATTAAAGATATTCTTGAAGTGGTTAGTAGCTCGGGATGGTCGAGTAGAAGAAAAGAGATTTTATATGGGATTTTAATGGTGGTTTGCTGGCGTCTCTGGAAAGGAAGGTATGAAAGGCTTTTCGGTCAGAAGAATAGGAATGTAGCGGAAATAGTGGCTGATGTTAAGTGTATGAGCTACCTTTGGTTTCGTAGTAGGGACAAAATTGATGGGGTAGATTGGAAGGGTTGGAAGTATTTCTCTTTTGATGTAATGTAACTTCTTGGCTTGTGGGGGTTCATATCTTGGGAATCCCTTTGCTTTTGTTTGTGTTAATGAAATTCGCCTTTCAAAAAAAAAAAAAGAAGACTACTTCACCAACTCATTCCTTAAATCCAAACCATATCTATAAAATTACATGGGAACCTTATCAATTTTCTTGAAGATAAGAACTTCTATATCATCATGATCATTATCATACATTGTAAATCTCACTAACAGCAAAGCTAAGATAGGGTATTACGAGGGTAAGATTTAGACAGCCTTACCTCCATCCCTTAGGAATAAAGAGTCTACTTCCAGTGAGACCCCCGACTCGATAGTAGTTTTGCATCAAGCCTTGGATATAAGCTACATAACTCTCGACACTCGTGACAGAGCCCGATTGGTGAATGTACCCCTTGTCTTTTGGCTATCCACATCACTACATAATGCATCACTAATCGCCCACCGATTTTAACATTATTTTTACAGAACTATTAAAACAACGTTAAAATTAGTATCATTTTACTTTTGCTCAAAAGGCACTCACATATATTATGTGCGCTGAGCGCAAGCAGGGGGTTAATATAAGAATTCTATATGTGTCTTATAATTATTTTGTGAGTGGAAGAAAACAATAATAGTAAAAATTGATTAAAAATGTATTGTTTAATTGGATAATCTATATATATAATAAAAGAAAGCCATTTTAATGACATGGCACTCAAAAAGGCATTCTGCTTTTTGAGTGTGCCATGTGTCATGCCATGTGGCAAATTAAAAAAAAAACAAATAATAATATAAAACCTAATCTACTAAAATTAAATTGAATTATTTTAGGAAAAAAGAATTTAAAAACAAATTTAAATTTTTCTCTCTTATGTTTCCTCCCATAATTTTTAAACGTTAATATCTTTTATATACGAAATTTTTTAAAGAAAAAATTACACCAAATTAACGAGCGTTTTATTATCTTTTCAACGAGTACCATAGTGCTATATAAAAAACGGAGAAAAAAACAACTATTTTTTGTGGGGTTTCGTTCATACAGGAAAAAAAACACAAAGTGTTCATGTTATTCATTAATCATGTTTTTTCTTTTAAACCAGGTTCTTATCTACGATGTTGAAATAATAAACCAAAGCCATTTTAATGACATGACACTCAAAGAGGCATTAGGCATTCTTCTCCTTGAGTGTGACATGTGTCATCCCATGTGGCATTGAGATATTTTAGGAAAAAAATAATTTAAAAATAAAATTGGATTTTTCTCTCTTATCTTTCCTCCCATAATATTTAAACGTTAATATCTTTTACATACGAGATTTTTAAAGAAAAATATTACACCAAATTAACGAGCGTTTTATTATCTTTCCAACGAGTACCATAGTGCTATATAAAAAACGGAGAAAAAACGACTATTTTTTTGTGTGGTTTCGTTCATACAGGAAAAAAACACAAAGTGTTCAGGTAAATTATTAATCATGTATAGGCAAGTCACTAATTATGTTCAAATCAGTAAATATGAAATCTATTTTCAACATGCGTTAGCATTGGAGTTATACATTGTTTTAGGTTAGATATTAATATTAAAGTTATACATTGTTTAAGGTTAGACGTTAACATTGGAAATACATTTTTAATTGTTTTAGGTTAGGTGCTACCCGAAGCTTTCCTGCATGTAACTGTAAAGCGCATCATTTTATTTCATATGTAAATTTAATATGTCATATTAGATTTCTCAACCCCGGGACGTTCCCGGGGTAAAATGTAGTCTATTATATAACTGAAAGCAATTTATTCTATATGGCATTTAAAGAGGACATCATTTCCATTGAGTGTGTCATTTGTCATTAATTGATTTTAGGAAAAAAAAAAGTAAAAAAAAAATTGGATTTTTCTCTCTTATGTTTCCTCCCATAATTTTTAAATGTTAATATATTTTATATACGAGATTTTTTAAAGAAAAAAAGTACACCAAATTAATGAGCGTTTTATTATCTTTCCAACGAGTATCATAGTGCTATATAAAAAACGGAGAAAAAAACGACAATTTTTTGTGGGGTTTTATTCATACAGGAAAAACACACAAAGTGTTCAGGTAATTCATTAATCATGTATGTATGAATTCTATTTTCAACATGTGTTAGCATTGGAGTTGTACATTGTTTTAGGTTAGGTATTAATATTAGAGTTATACATTGTTTAAGGTTAGGTGTTAACATTGGAAATGCATTGTTAATTTTTTTGTTTAAGTGCTACCCGAAGCTTTCATGCATATAACTGTAAAACGCATCATCCTATTTCATATGTAAAATTGATATGTCATATTAGATTTCTCAATCCCGGGACGTTTCCGGGGTATAATCTAGTGACAAATATAAGAAATCGGATTTGAGAATCTTTAAATTGATAATGTACATTCATTTATTGGGATGTGAATTAGAACTCGGATGTGATTGTTAGAGTGGTAGAAGGTCTCACTGTGGAAGGAAGGAGGAGTAGAGGCAGGCCAAAATTGACTTGGGACGAGCGGGTTAAACAAGATTTACTAGGGATGCACCTCTCTGAGGACATGGTCCATGATAGGGGTTTATGGAGGCATAGGATTAAGGTTAAGGACTACTAGGATATGTGAAAACGCATTTTAGGTGTAACGTGGGGTCTTAACGGTCCTTACATGTTATGTGGTTTTTACTTTTGTTTGTCTTCCTGTATGTTTGTTTATAAGGTGTTTATGGTGGTATCGTAGGGTCTTAATTGTTCTCGCATGTTAGGTGGATTTCACATCTGTGTGTCCTCTTGTATGTTTGTCTATATGTTGTCTATGGTGGTATATCTGTATATTCTCTCAAGGCAATGTATCTATTGTTGTAGGGTCTTAATTGTCCTCTCATGTTAGGTGGATTTTACATCTGTGTGTCCTCTTGTATGTTTGTCTATATGTTGTCTATGGTGGTATAACTGTATATTCTCTCAAGGCAATGTATCTATTGTTCTATGGTGTTATATATATATATATATATATATATATATATTTATATATATTGAGCCGAGGGTCTCTCTGGAAGCAGCCTCTCTACCCCTAGGGGTAGAGGTAAGGCTTGCCTACATCCCACCCTCCCCAGACCCTACAAATAGCTTTGCTATTTGTGGGATTTACTGGGCTTGGTTGTTGTTGATGTGATTGCTATTAGGGTGGTTGCCTTTTTTTCCTTTCACACATATGCTTCTTCTCGCCACGAAATCTTGGTTGGCTATAAGCCCACAATTGAATTATCATCCCAACAATATAATTTATCTGATATACACATTTATCCCAAAATTGAAATATTTATAAAAAATAGGGAGGGTTATCTCGAGAATGCTAAATATCGCGAGAACCATGAGAAAAATGAGAAAAACCAATCAAAATCATTTTTTTTTTCAATACAAACATCATTATAATTAAAATACAACATTAAAAAAAATAATTTTCTTTCCAAATAATTCATATTTTCTTGTAAAAATACTCTAAAATTAACGTTTTACACATGTATAAACAACAAATTTATACATGTGTAAAAACAATTTATTTTCGTATACCTTCAACTTTTTACGCGTAAATTGTGTTTTTGAGATTGTATTTTAATAAAAAAGATAAGTGTAAAAAGAAATTTTGAGAAAACCAATCAAAATCAAATTTTTTCAATACAAACATCATTATAATTAAAATACAACATTAAAAAAAGAAATTTCTTTCCAAACAATTCATCTTTTCTTGTAAAAACACTCTAAAATTAACATTTTACACATGTGTAAATGAAACAGTTTACACATGTATAAATAACAAATTTACACATCTGTAAAAACAATTTATTTTCGTATGCGTTCAAATTTTTACGCGTAAATTGTGTTTTGAAGGTTGTATTTTAATATAAAGATAAGTGTAAAAAGAAATTTAGAATTTGAAAGGTTTAAATAGCGTTCTCGCGGTTCGCACGAAATATATGTGTTCTCAAATTAACTTTCCCCTATTAAAAATACCCCACATCCGATTCCTACATATAGGATAACTAGATTATATCCCGAAAGCTTTTCGTAATAGATAAATCTAAAATGATGTGATAAAATATGTGTTATGATGTAACATAGAAATTAATGTATTATAATATGAAAAAACAACAATTTTAATCATATGAATAAGAATGAAAATGTATATTAAAAACACGTGATTGAGACGGTATTTTTTATTTAAAAAATGAAATTTTATATAAAAAAATTATATATAACAAAATTATACAAAAAAACTTCTACACATACAAATATATACTCATTACCTCTTGGTCTAGTGGTATGGTGTCCCCCTTTACAAATGTAAGGTTGTCGGTTTAAATCCTTGCAAGTGCAAGGTGAGGTGGAATTAAGCTGTGATAAAATTTGTCGTTAAAAAAAATAAATATACCCATACACCTTTAAAAATTGTAATTAATGAATAAAAGTTGAACTTTACATAAAAAATGTGTTGCTTTTAAAATTAAAGTGCGCGTAAGAATTGGTTCATGAACCAAAACCGATCTCTGAAATCGGTCTTTAAAACCGACAAAAATCGGTATAAAATCAAACCGGTCCCAACCTGAAATTGGTTCGGGACAGAATTAGTAAAGGCCCGAACCGGTTCGGCTTCCCCAAAAAAAACCCGATATGTGCACCTCTAGGAAGGGGACACGAACTCCATAGTGACTAATAATGGAGTTCGTCAATTTTTCAAGTGCTAACAATGCTTTAGAGTGAGGCTCGTTGATGTGTTTGTGAAAACACCCTGTTAACATGTTAATTATGTATACCTTTGAGTCTTTTATTGTGTGCTTTTAGTCGATCTTAGTTATTTATTACTGTACATGTGTCTTGTAGGTGTTCGTGAGCTATGAGCATAATACGAAGGAAAATGAGCAAGTCGCGTACACTTGAGAGTGAGTAGGGGATTAATAATAATAATAATAATAATAATAATAATAATAATAATAATAATAATAATAATAATAATAATAATAATAATAATGGACTTCAAGTCCATGTTTACGTGAATATTAAATTAAAGAAAAAATAAATAAATAAAATCACAAAATTTGCACACTTTTATGTTACGGCCCAAGGCCCAAAGAAGAAAAAATGACATGGTAGGGCAGCGCAATTAAAAGGGAGGAATAATATATTTTTGGAGGGGAACAGAAACGAGGAGGAGTCGACGAAGGCAGCAGCCTTTGGCTGCTTTGGTTTGCAAATCGAAAAGTGATGCAAGTAACAGTACCTGGCTAATTATCTTGTGATCTTCTCCAATGGATGGTTCTTGTTAGTAAGTTTATTTAAGCTAGTTTTTTTATTTGTTTGGATCTAGTAATCTAAGCATTTGATGCTTTTTGCTATTTGTTTGACTGAATTGTAAAGGATTATATTTTATTTGAAACCTAGTTCTTTAGCCTTCAATTCCCGAGAGTTCTAGTAATTGGGATCTATTGGAAAAGGGTTTGGTTTGGTAATTTATAATTGATAATCGTGTGATAACCTCTCGTTGTTTTGCAATCAGAGTACTTTGTCCTCGTTTTATCACAATCATTTAGTTAACATAATCATGTCTATGTGGTTTTCCAACACTGAAAATTAGGTTACTGAACTTATCTTTGAACTTGAAATTCGGAGTAGATCGCTCGTTTCTCAAAGTTGGTATTTTTAAATCAATTCTAGTTTTCATTAGTATAGTTACTCAATCCAATCCAAAATTTAGTTTTAAATTAATTTAGTTATTTTTAGTTTAAATAATCAAACAAAACGCGTAATATTAACCACATGCTCCTCGTGGATTCGATACCTGACTTACCCTAGCTACCTAGGTTATTTAGGTTTTTGCATGACCCTAACGACAGGTCATCACTCGTTAATTACTTGTTGAAAATATGGTGAATAGATTTTATTGAAATTATAATTTAGTACATTATAATTTTTAATAAGACTCTTCATATGGTGAATTAAAGACAAACTCATGAGTAAATTTCTTTTATGAGACTTGATTAGAATTTTATGGGCTAAAATAGAAAATTTAAATCTTTAATTATGTTAGACTTTTCACTAGCCATAGTTCATGTATACATAGTAGGTTTTGTGTCTCATTTGAAAGACTAGTAGAAAAGTACAATGAGAGATGCATGAAAATATGAAGAGTTCTTGGATAATAAGAAAAACTTGACCCGTATGTTGGGAACTTGTAGAGATAAGTTTTTCTATACCCAATTCCACTACTTTATCACTCTCTTTGTTACACAAGTTTTAACATCACAATGTATATGGTGTAACCTCGGGCGCGTGACATTCTCCGGCAGTACATACTGTTTTTGTTGTTGTACCCTAGGAAACAGACGTGTTTTCTTTAGTATTTGTGCGAAACTTGCTTTATGGAAAACGTGTTGAACACGTGTTTCAACCACAACCGTCAACAATACTTTTTTCATTCTTGCTGCCAAAAGGTGTACAAAAAGGATCTTGTTGAAGAACAAGTTGAACATTCGTCGTCTTGAAGATCTTGCCAAGGATCGTATAAAAAGACGTGGTTCAAGTTCTCGTTAAAGACGAAGAGAAAATAGTACAAGAAGTAGTGGTTCAAGTTCTTTCCAAAGACAACAATTTGAATTAGTTTATTTACATAAAACTAGTATTTTTGAATATTTTTTGTTTGAATTTGTATATAGTTCATGTACTACAATTTCCCAAATGTGTAAAGAGATTATCATTATAATTTTTATTAATATTATTTTAATAAAATCGTGACTCATGTCCTACATTATTTTACTTTCCATTATGGTGCATTTTGTCGATTATTGTTCATAATTTAGTGTTCTATGTTTGATTATGTTGACATACTAGTAATCAAACTACTATAGGTTAGATTATCAGAACAGTTAAGTTAAAAATGCCTGTAATTTGGATACAATAACCATCTGGTGCTAATTATATATACTACGTTTTCTAACTTGTGGTTGTGGGTGCGAGACTACCGGAACTATGGATTTATACCTCTTCTTAGTGTAATTTCCAGTTGGTACAACTCGCATTTGAAGGTGCATCACCAGCTCATCCAATGGTCAGTTTCGAGCTCTTTTCTTTGGGGTTTTAAATCCTACTAACTTCTTTCTGTCTCTCCCTCTCTCTTAAAACTATGTCATCTTCTGTTTTCCTTATCTCTTCCTTTTTGTTCCGGTGAGAAGGTGAGAGATTTGGTTCTGGCAACGTTTGTGTTTTGTTGTTTGAAACACCAAAACTGCTAGATATGTTTACATTTTGTTATAGATACAGATGGATAGAGAAGAGAAAGAGCTCACTCGATCTCTGATGATATCTCTCTTTGCTTTGGCAAGGCTCTTATTATTATTATTTTTTTTGGGTGGGGGGGGGGTTGTTTGGGTTTTAAACACCACGACCAATAGATTCTAAATGCATTTTGTTAGAGAGAGAGATGGCCGAGATAGGTGAAACGGCTCCCTCAATCTCTGATGATATCTCTCTTTGCCCCGACAAGGCTTCTTTTGGAGGTTTTAAACATGACCACTACAAAACTTTGTTTACATTCTGTTATAGAGAGAAAGATTAAGAGAGAGAGGGGGTGGACGTTTGACTTATCGTCTCCTGATGTCTTCTCCAGCCTTGATCTAAATCTTAAAAAAATGTACTCTCTCTCTCTCTCTGATCTTGATGATCTTTAGTATTAATCTTTAGGGTTTGGGTAAATGAAGTCGATAATGATGACCATGGCGCATCTATGCCCTGAATGATGATGATAATAAGCATACTGTCGCTACCAAAGCTAGAGAGTGACATTGAAGGAGACAAGAACACGTGATGTTACGCTTCTAGTTGCCTCCCTCGGTTGCAAATCTATATTCGCTGAAGGCTTATCCTCTGTCTTTGATGATAACTGTTAGTTGCTTATTTGAGATAGTTATGCTTCCGGCTGCTTCCCCCCAGTTGAGAATATACATTCGGTGATGGCTTCTTCTATGTGTCCGATGATGTCTGCCGATTGCTTATTTTAGATTAGTGGTTATTTTTGTGTTAGGTAAAATGTTAATTTAAGAGAAGATATTGTAAAAAAGAACCTTAATGTAAAAAGTGTAAGAAAGACTAAGAGGCTCACACATTGTGACAACTGCCAAAATTCAGGTACTATCCGTACAGTATAATAATTATTAAAACAATATCAAAAATTGCGTGCTAGACTTAATGGGTGATAATTAGAGTCTTTAAAAATGCAATAGCAAAGTCAAAACATTTTAAAAGATTTATGGTGAATTTTAGGAATTTTCGTATAGCGAAGCAATAAATTACCCGTATTGGACATTGGTGACGACTCGGTTAACTTTAAAAAGTCTAGTTTTGACCCGTAATGCTTGTTTTGGCATGGAATAATATTTTCAGGATGAAAATATTATTAAAACCAATAAAGACTATGATTGATAATTTTAAAATCGCTATGATCTAATTATTGCGCGTTTTAGAGTTTTAATGATCTACACACTTGGGAAACCTTGCATGTACGATCAAGACGCGTTTTTCGGCTTAAAACGCCAAAATACGAGCTTTTGAAACGGATATTTCAAAACAGATTTTTATCAGGTTTTCATGACTTATTTTGATGGAAAATAATGTGTGATTAAGTGTTCATGAAAGTCATAATGTAAAAACCTAAATGTATTTGCAAAAGATGCGTAAAAACGCATGTTTTCGACAAGTTTTACGCGTTAAAAACACTTATTTTCAGGTCTGATGCAAAACAACTTGTTTAGTGAATGTGTATAAAAGTTATCATTTAGGATGTAAAATAGGTTTTCCATGGTAACGGACGCTTACAGTGTAAAACTATGTGTTAAAAGTCACCGAAATGTGATTTTTGAGGCGCATAAAGGCTAGATTTTGTGGCTTTTTCAGAACAGCAATTTTGATCCTATTTTGTGATTTATATGCATGTCTTAGGGTGTAAATTAAGTTCATATAATACACATAGGTTGATATGTGACATTGGGAACTTGTACATTATGAAAATTGCTAGAACATGTCTTATTAGGTGTTAAGACGATGTGTTAGTGTATGTGGATAAATTGGATAGATTATGTGAATCTATGTGATATATGACTCGTAAGTTGATTTCTTTAATGATATCCATAAAAGTTTAGGCATTCTTTATGTAACGTGAGGATTACTAAGAATGGCCGCGTTTTGGTAGAAAACGGCTTTTTATGGAAAACGAGTCTAAAATGTAGTGACTATGTGAAGCTATGTGCTACATGTGTATATTTGAATAATTAGACGCGATATGCATGTAGGTGAGGCCTAAAACTTAACCGATCAACAAGGTCACCAATGGGTCAATGGGGTAAGGGTTTATGAAAATTCAAATCTTTTTGGTTAAACTAAGTCGAAGGAAGTTTGGTGAATAACTTGGACAAACTTAGAATGTTTGCTAAAATAGCCCTTTGGATAATAGGGTATTGTTATAAACGAATTGTGATTTGGACTAGGAAATTGCTTGATTGCTACACTTGAGGTGAGTTTCACGACACCTTTTCTTTTAAATAGTTTTTTTGAAAGTTTTACAATTGGGGGATTAACATGCTTGTATGATGGGTAGACTAGAACTACATAGAACATTTGATGGCCTTTGGTAGGTGCACGACATGTGCATTGGATGCCCGTCAATTTTCCCCGCATTTCTTAATCATTAGCTCTTGGTTTAGAGCCATGGATTATGTAGGTAGATCTATTGGGTTGACGACCCCTCCCAGAACAGTCGTTCTGGTTCTGATGGGAGAGCATACTTTGTAACCGATTCCTCACAGAGCCCATTTGGTCGCTCTGGAAGGTCAGGTTTGGGAAGAAAATGTTATGGTTTGATTAAGAGGCTTAGGTTGCGATCATGTTTGTATGACCTAGCTAGTCTACTTGGTTCTTAGTTTAGTCGGTACTCGATCACACATTTTTAAACAAGGAAATTTGTGTATTTGCCTTAAAACCTGTGAACTCGCCAACATTATTGTTGATATCTTTAAGCATGTTTTTCAGGTACTGATGCATAGGGATCGAGAGTGTGGGTTTAGCATGCACTACTTATGGATATGATTATGGTACCTTAAAACTTTTGAAACTATGTTTTTATTTTGTAAAACAATGTTTACTTTTATTCGCTTCATCTTGGTTGAACATGTTTTTAAACTTTCTTGGATCTTGAAATTTAAATATGTTTGACTAGAGGGTGTTTGCAAGATGTCCATACGTAATTATTGTGTGATTTGCTAAACTTTGTGGTAACAACTTCCGTTACCTCATGACTTGCTTTCCGCTGTGCGTTGTCGGGGTGTGACACACATGGCACTAGGCAAAGGGTATTATTGTCCATCACCATTATTGTTGACTTTTTTCAAGTTTCACCTTCGTTTTTTAAACGACTATAACTTTTTCATACTACATTATTTAGAAAAAAAACACACCATAAAACAAGCTTTTTATCCTCTTTCATTTGCATACCCCATTACCATAGTTTATAAAAAAATGATGGGTTGATCGCTTGCTTCTTTTTTAGGGTATATACCAGATAAAACGCAAGTTATACATGATAAAACGCAAAGTTATAACTGATAAAAAGATGCAAGTTATATATGATAAAAACACAAGTTATACATGATAAAACGCAAGTTATCAACCCAACAATTTTTTTTAAAGAAATATCGCAATAGGGTATGCGAATGAAAGATGATAAAAAGCTTATTTTTTTTTAAATAATGTCGTATGAAAAAGTTATGGACGTTTTAAAAAATGGGGGTGGAACTAAACAATTGTAGGTTATACCTATTTTGCCCTTTCGATTCTCTTTTAGAAAATCCAACATATATATTCCCCCTCTTAATCCCATCCATTGATTCATTTAGATCAAAAGCTCAAAATCCTTCTTATCCTTTTTATTTTAAGATACTCTTTACACAGTACTTTCTAATATGTTTTTTCAACGATATAATGGGCAAAGTTTAACAATATTTAAATGAATTATTTTCAAGAAACTGGGTGCTCTGTACGAGGTTTCATCTGCATTTTTATTATTTTAGGGTGATGTTTGTTGAGTGTGGTCTATATACTTCCAGGTTGTTCATAAAGATTGAGCCCAAACCTCAGCTTGCATAAGTGCTTACATTGTTTTTTGTATGATGTTTTCGTAAGTCGATGATGTTCGCTGAGCCATGGCGTTTTTTGTTATCTAATTTTTTGGTAACTTTTGGAGTATTGTCTTTTTTTTTTAACTTATTGGGTATTTTTTTTGTTGTAGAAAATGACAAACGTAAACGATTGGCAACACCTTGAACGTTTACAAAAGTTAGCGGGTGAAGTCATCACACATATCAACGCATCACTAGAAAAATGAACGAGCTTACTGAAAAGGTTGTGAATAGCCATTGAGCCCAGTTGGAGCTAAAAAAAAAAGAAATTGACACGTTATACGTGTGTTATGAAGTTAAACGAGAAATCGAACAACTAGATTAGATTAGATTAGATTAGATTAGATGTTATCATATTATGTTTCGTTGTTTTCTCAAATGTAATGTGATTGATTGCGAAATTTCTTGAATGTATTACACAATCAATCAATTGAATTATAGTTGTTAACTAGTTATATACAAATGCATGCTTTAATCGTTGAGGCTTTGGTCTCATTACCATGTAGTGCAGTGGTCTTGGTGGTTACCCGCCACAAATGTGCTGCGAGCTCAAGTATTACAAGTCAACAAGTCAGACCGACTTTCAGAGATTTAAGGCTTCCAGGTTTTTGTTGGTCCATTTGTTCTATTTTTTCTATTTTTATTTTCTTTAATAAAAAATAGATTAGGGTTTCTATTCACAAGGGGATGGTGACGCAGTTTGTTACCCGCCTACTTGTTATCCTTATGTAATTTGCCATTTTGATGGAATGTAAATTTCAATATTTAGACCCAAAAAAAATTAATAAAAATGTTTGCGGCTTTAGGTCATACTAGGAGTAAACAAATCGTTGTTAAAGAAATATGTAATCGGCTGCGTTAGTCTTTCCAAGTAGGGCTGTGCAAAGGGTCCGGAACTGACCCGACCCAACCCGGACCCACCAGAACTGCATACCCTTTTATTGTGGAAATTAGGAACCACGAACCGAACCTTAAAAGGCTATGTGGTTCCGGGTCCTAAAGGTTCTGATGGGTCGGGTAAAGGGTCTTACCCTCTACAACCTTTTAATGTAATAGCCACTTTTAGAGGATTACATATTCCTATTTTTTTACCATGCTCGTAAAAGAATTCTTCCATATGGTTCTAACAATAGCCCATGAGTTTCTTTTTTAAATCACTTTTTCTTTCTCGACTAATGTTTTCGTAACAGTTTTGTCATTCTCATCACTCGAAACATTATCTGAATCTGTTATGTATACATCATAAATACACACACACACACACACACACATCAAAGCGACATACATAAATATTTACTTCAAATTTAGATAAAATATATATTATATAATATATCACATCTATGTATATACATCAAGCAGAAAAATATTTCAATAAAAATACATTGTTATTCTTATAAATAATATTTTTAATATTGTATTAACATTAAATGAAATCGATTACAATAACACGTAAAAACGAAAAGTGAAAAGACTAAAAAGATTATTTTTTTAATTTTTTAATATAAATACAAACGGTTCTTGTGATTCTTATATTAGAACCGTGGGTTTGGAACCGACCCGACCCGGAACCGATAATTCATATAAATCTAGAACCGGAAACCAACCCATATATTTAAAAAGGTTCGGGTCCAAGGTCCTCACGGGTTGGGTCCAAGGTTCCTATGGGTCCGAACCACGAAATGCTCACCCCTATTTCCAAGTATTTAGTGACTAGAACTAGGAGAGTTTATATAACTAATAGTTATTTGAGTAATTTGAAGTACTTGAAATAACTTGTGCAAGTGACATGGTCAAATTTTTTTTTTTTTTGACGGCTAGATCTTATTAGGCCTTTAGCTTTTGATTACCCAAGTCCGAAGTAGAAACCTTGTGGTAGGCATATTATTGTCAGGTTGAATCAGTATCACAGTTCGCCTCCCATCATGATTTGATTATAAGACCTTCCGGACAAGAACCTCACCTAAATACGTAAACCTGTCCACCTCCCCAAATCAATTGGTCTGTTGGTATGGAGATCAATGGCAACATGGTGCAATTATTAAAGGCATGAATGTTTACTATGATAGTATTGAAAGTCAGTAGTTAGTTGTATGTGAATATGTGGTAATTACTGTGTTTGTCCCATAACTCATCAAAGTCGTCATCCAAACTTAGTGAGGGAGTTGAATCAAAGTAAGTGTTTTTATTATAACTGAATTTGAATTAGTGTCCAATTGCTTAACTTTTTTTTTTCTTTCTAATATCGACTTGGTAAGGCTTGTCTATACAAATTAATATTAATATTAATTCGGATTTTATATTTTATAGCATAGGTATACTCTACTACACATGATCGAGGGACCTCCCCGACGGTTCAAGTAGGGTTGTAATTTGTAAACGAGTCGAGCCAGGATGGGCTCGAGCTCAAGTTCGAAATTAAACGAGGCAGCTTGGTTAGGCTTGAGCACAAGCTCAGAGTTATTTGAGCCTAACAACGAGCAAACTAGCCGAGCCAAGAGCCTAGTCAAGTTAGGCTCGAGCTCGGCTCTGTTCATCAAATAGAGTTTTTTTGGCTAGTTTTTTCGACCTTTTTTCGAGTGAGCTACGAGCCGGGCCGCGAGTCGTGAGCTTTTTGAATAGTCCTAGGTTCAAGTGCATAAAACTTTCGTGGCAAGCTTGAGACTAATATAGAAATAATAATTCTAAACCTCACAATTTTTCTTTTAATTTTCTGTGTATGACCAAAGACTTTTATGGGTTCTTGAGGAATATTGATGTGTTCACATTCTTGAACATATATGGTGGACTTTCAAATGTATAAACTTCCAACTTAAAACATATGCCTGTTTACAAGTTTGGTGGTCCTCAATCCTCATTCGACATTCACCCCATCAATACAAACATGTGCCTCAAACTTAATACATTTATGATATGTTATTTTTGTGTTCAAAAACTCGTGGTGAGTAGATAAATGATTATTCAACCAAAACTAAATAGCTGAACTAAGTGAGAAAGTAATGGATCATTAAGTATGATACTTTTTCTTTAAAGCCAGAGTTTTATTGTCTGGTTACGGTTATATACTTATAGGGGAAGGATCAAATGAGAAGAAACTTATTGTGAGAACAAAAAGAAGAAATGAACATTAAATAGTTTAACTCTTATCATATTAATTATTATCACTTTAATTAATTAGTCATTAACACTTTATCCTACACATTATCAAATTTGGTCCTACACATGTCAAAATTCATCCTACATATATCGAAATTATCACAGGTTTATCCTACACATATTGAGATTATCATACGTTAATCCTACACATATAAAAATTCAACCTACATTTGTTCTACACATATCGAAATTACCCTTCACTATAAATTAAGATTGATATGAAAGAATATATTTTGAAATTGAATTAAGAGTTTCATTAATTTAACTAGTTTAAGGGGGTTACAAAAAATTAATCACTTACTTAACATTAAATACAATTATTCTATGGAGGATTATAAATTTGTTCTTTTTCTTCTTAAAATATCTTTTCTTCTCATTTAAACTCTCCGCTGTACTTATATGTGCACAAATAGATTAACTGAACATACACTAAAATCAACTTTATATATTTTTTATTTTATATTTTAATAAATAGAATTTCGTGTGTTGAAAAACTTTTGTTACATTTTTTTATACATGGTATATTACTTTCCTCATCCTTCTCCTTTATAAATTTACTAGAGGGTTAGCCCGCGCGATGCGGCAGGTGTCACGAAGTCTCTTTTAAAAAGTATTTTCTAACTCGATCTATCTTAAACACTCATTGTAGTTGGGCAGCACCACCACCACCACCACCATTATTATTATTATTATTATATTTAGAAAGTATATCTAAATAAGATAATACTAAATATAAATAGTATTTACTTATAAAAAAATTAATATTATTTTGTACAAACATCTAATATGACTAATGGATTAATTGTAAAAGACTAATGTAAAGTCTTTGATATTACTATGGTCATTAACTATAATGTGTTAAAAGACAAATTTGCCTATAGTTAAGATGTGCATTAGGTGTTGTATGATAAGAAATATACTTGTATGATAAGCAAATATACTTGTATCTCTTAATTTCTAGGGGGTATTGGATTTAAATAATTCAAAGTTTGAATCATTGGCCAATAATAATCCAAACTTTAACGTTGGACCAGGATAATCCCAAGTGAATATGTGGGTGTCAAAAATGAACCTCCGTTAACTCTGAATTAACTGAGTTGGTGAAAGATGATGTGGTTGTTGATGTGACATGCTGACGTGGACCAAATGCTGATGTGGCACTTGAGTTGGCATGCGGACGTGTCTTTTTTTAGTTCCACGTAAATTTTTTTAAATCCACGTCAGTAGTTAGTGGGGCCCATTCTTAACTTCTTAACACAAATTCAATCACGGTTCTTCATCTTCATCCTCCAATCCAATCCACCATACCTTAAATCCAATCCAACTGCGTCATCAACCCCTTAATTTACACCCACTACCACGAATCATCACTCCAATCACAACAAACCCGAATAATAATAATAATAATATTATCCACCACTTTGACACATATTGGTGGGGCCTACTTGATTTGAATTGTAAAAGGTATGCAGAAATTGGGATGGGAATAAAGATCCTAAGAACATGTGTAATGGTGGGTGAAATTTGGTGGGTGAATGGGGCATTTTTGACACTTGACAATGTGAGGTCACTTGGTGGGTGAAAGGGGTTAAGGGGTGTAGTGGTGTGGTGTGGGGATGAATATATAATGGTATTAAATTTGAATTAAAAAAAAGCAAAAAAATAAGAATGAAGTGGCATTTCTTGCTTGGCCGATCCAAACCTCACCATCCGCGAAATATTTCGCGTGGAAGCAATTCACGCTCCTTTAACAAGGAGGGGGGCGGTGTTCCTGGGTGAAAGGGACGCCAAAATGGGCATTAACGCCCTTTTCGCGAGACCATTACACCTGGTCTAAAGTGAAACGCTCAACCAAACCCTAAGAAATGCCCAAGAGTTGTAACAGAAATACATCAATTGAGAGGAAAGAATAGAATACCCTTTAGGATAAACATTTCCGGTGACTTGAAAGACGACGGAGGATGAAGAAGCTGTTTTGGTGGCTGCAAATGTTACTGCTAACATGTAGAGGAATACAAGGATGAAGCTGAACCTTGAATACATCTTCAATCGAACTCCAAATGTTTGAAACAGAAGGATGATTTGGTTCACGTGGGTGGTGGTGGCGGCTTGCAGCATCAAGGACTGTGGTCTCTGTGTCTTGATAGAATCATTTGAAGTAGGTGTAGAGTTTATTAACAGATTTGAGCCTCCTCCTCCTCATCCTCCTCCTCCTACTCCTACTCCTACTCCTACTCCTCCTCCTCCTCCTCCTCCTCCTCTTACTACTACTACTACTACTACTACTACTACTACTACTACTACTACTACTACTACTGCTGCTAGTAGAGGAATACAAGAATGAAGCTGAACCTTGAATGCATCTTCAATCGAACTCCAAATGTTTGATTGGTTGAAACAGAAGGATGATTTGGTTCACGTGGGTGGTGGCGGCATGCAGCATCAGGGACTGTGGTCTCTGTGTCTTGATAGAATCATTTGAAGCAGGTGTAGAGTTTATCAACAGATCTGAGCCTCCTCACTACTACTACTACTACTGCTACTGCTACTGCTACCGCTACCGCCACTACCACTACTACCACCACTACTACCACCACCACTACCACCACCACCACTACTACTATACTACCACCACTACTACCACAACTACTACTACCACTCCCACTACCACTACCACTACCACTACCACTACCACTACCACTACCACTACCACTACCACTACCACCACTACTACTACTATACTACCACCACTACTACCACCACTATTACCACCACTACTACTACCACTATCACTACTACTACCACTACCACCACTACTACTACTACTACTTGTGGTAGAGGAGATAGGAGATGACGAGGAGAGAAAGGGTGGCGGTGGAGATGGTGGTGGTGGAGGAGGTGGTGGTGGTGGTGGTGGTGCTGTAGGGAGGTTGATAGATGAATATGATGATGGTTGATGATGATGGTTTTAATAAAAACACACTTTTATAATTAAAAAAATCCTTTGATATTTAAAAAAACCCATAAAACAAGTCAGCTGCCACGTCATCATGCCAAGTAAGCTGCCACGTCAGCTTTCACCAACTTAGTTCAGAGTTAACAAATGTTCATTTTTGACACCCACATGTTCACTTGGGAATATCCTGGTCCAACGTTAAAGTTTAGATTATTATTTGCCAATGGCCAAAACTTTGAATTATTTAAATCCAATACCCTTAATTTTTAAGAAGTCTTTAGAAAATACTTTATAATATAGTATAGATAGATATGTTTGTTGCTTTCTGTATATGGCTTGAAATTTAATAGGATTTGTAACTGAGAGGAGCTTCAACGAGCCAATGAAGGGGGTAATTTGGGGTGAGAGGTCAGAGGTTGTGTGTTAGTCTTTTAATTATTTTACTAAGAGATTACATCTAAATCAGTCACCATTAAATGATTTTAGCTACCGATTGAAATGTACACGGTCAATCTCACCTTATTCATTTGCATATTACCAACGTCAGCTCAAACAATTTGGGGGCCCGGAGCGAATTATAGAGTTGAGGCACTTATAGCAACAAAAAAAACTAAAATAAATAAATTCTTTGATTTCGATCCTAAATCTTGCTTCGTAAACTCGAAAAACTTGATGTCCATTATCTGTATCAGTTAGAGTGTCTTATAACGATTATAATCTAATAAAAGATCATACACTAATTATTCTTATGAATAATTTTATTTATAATTGTGTAAACTCTTCTATTCCTCTAATTTTCTTATAGAAGTCACCTATTTGTAGAAGCATAGAAGCACTTTAAAACAACATAACAAATTTGGGATGTTAGATAATCATGCATGCAACTCCCCAAAATATATCCTAGCTCGGGGTACTTTAGCAACCTAAGAAAACTTGCTAAAAAGAGTCAATGCAACGGTTGGCGAGTTCACAGCTTTTGTAAGTAAAAGTAAGTGTTTGTAGAAAAGAAAGAGCTCGTAGATCCACATATATCAACTTATTAAAAGCATTCACAGCCGAAGTTAACTGTTTGATGTTTATTTGCCTCCCCCGCCATGTTCATCACAAACTGCACCATCTCGACCTCCAGTGGAGACAGGCGGGGCTGGTTAGACCCAATAGATCTATTTAAAATTTTCCAACTATGTATACCCATATACTAACGGTTCGAATGTGTAAGGACTTTGTGTGATTTGTTTGCTTTAAAGTAAACAAGGATAAGATAGCAATTTGTGATCTAAAAAAGTTTGCAGCATGTTTGTCCCCCAACGGGAAAACAATTAAACGGGTCGTGAAGCTCACCTGTGTGCTGATGACTGTGACGGTGACAGTGTGCGAAAAAAGTCCGTTAACAGTTACTTATCATGTAATGTGTTCGATAAGAGTTTGTTTATGTTTGTGTTTGTATTTGTATTTGTGCATGTGGCCCATTGTATCTAAACAACGAAAATGTCTGTGTTTTTATAAAACTATTTGACTTGCTTGACTAGTGTTTGACCAGGTTGGCCAAACTTGATCCGATAATCCGTTGGTGTTTTGTTTAAGTAAGATAACGTTTGTCCACCAAATCATGTTCAATTAAGCAAATACACACTTAACCACAATACTCTATTGTTTTAGCATGCTAGGATGTTCACATAGCACGTTGGATAGTTACATGTATCAATGGCTTGATAGTTTGGGTACTACAAGCATGTTACTATCAATTAATCCTCATGCAATAGTTGTACATGCTCCCTACTACACATATATGAAAGAAAGTTTCCAATCAAGGCAGTGTATGAACTCTTAGAACATTCATATGCAAAAAGTTTCCTTTTATGGTAAGTTACAAACAAAACTTCTAATTTAACATTCCAATGATCCTAATCATGTTAATATGTCTAATCCAAGCATATTCTATTATTGCATCACCGCATACATCATACATTCCTAGATATCAAAATCATATCAACAAAACTACAAAGTTTTCATAACTGGCAGGTCATGAACACATATGTGATTTTCAACTAAATCATCGTCACAAACATGATATTATGCCTAAACTATTGTGTCATTATCATTCAAGATCATCATAAACATCAAACACACATTTCACAAAGATCATCATCCAAAAAGTTTCCCTTTATTAAGCTACCATAAATCATGTAATCTAAGGTTTTAAAAATCATCAATCACAATATACTACATCTATGATTCCTAAACACACGATCCTAGACCTTCAAAGCACTCCCAAGGATCTCAAGGAAGAAAATTTTCGACTTAAAGGCTGGTGGTTCGTCCGATTTTTGTGTTTCGGGTGAATTAGGGTTGAAAGTTATATTTAAATGTGTTAAAAATCGCAATTAAGGGCTTAAAAAGAACTTGGGCCGACTCTGGGTCCCATTGTGTACCGCGGGGAGTTTGGCTCGCTTCCCCGCGGTATGCGGCGCATTTTTAGCGCTGACTGGGTCTGCGGTTTGGGTTGGGTTATTCAATTCCGTTTCTTTGGTGGTTCGGTTTGACTAACTAACGAGTTTAGTTATACATACATACATATTGGATTCGGTTCTATTAAAATCCTCTCCCACTTGAGATAACTCATTAACTTATGTTGACCAATTAGGAAATGACATGTATTAGGGATTCTTCATTCTACAAGAGGCAAGTTAGTAAATTTAACCTAAGTCGAATATCTCTCTTTCTATCAAATTCAGGTTCCATCAACTCATCCCCTATAAAACTAAATAAAGATAAAGTTTTAAGAGAGCGAAACAGGAAAGACAATAGGAAATCAGGAGAAAGAAAGCTTGAGTAGTAGAGAGAGAAATACGGTAAACCTCCGACGATTTGACTGGATTCTGATGAGTCATCCCCTAGTCGACAATCAGTTCTTGCATTCACTCTCCTCTCTCTAAACTTATCAACCCTTGGATCTTTTTTTCCATCTTCCCTCTTTTTCCGGCTTTTTGATGTTCTAGCCATGTTTGAGGCTTTTCTTTCTTTCTTTCTTTCTTTTTTTTTTTTTTTGCAGCAGACCTGTTGAAAATGTGAAGCTGTTGCTAGGGCTCAGATTAGTGGAGTTTTGTTTGTGTACGGCGCCTGCAGGTGTGAAAAAGGTTGCGATGGTTGCGGATTTGGTGGAGGCTTTGAGGACGGTAGTGGAAGTTTTGGTTAGGTGTTATTTGTTTGTTTGTTGATGATGAAGTTGGGTCCAAATACTGGGTGAAAGGCGACAGTGGTGGTGTCCAAATACTGGGTGAAAGGCGACTGTGGTGGTGGGCGATATCAGGCAACAGTGATGTAGGGATTCCTGGTGGTTTTATGGCGGGGTGAAGGAGACAATGGTGACGGTTTTGGAGGTTATCAGGCTTAACGCCGATGTTGGAGGTTTTTACATCAACGTAAACCCACAGTTTGTGGTGGTTGATGTGGTAAAAGTAGTTTAATAAAAACAACTAAATTAAACCTAAAACTAGACACCTAGTAATACTCTAGACTCTCTAAAACTAAACTACTGACAGGCAAGTGAACCTATCGACTCTAGTATAGCTAAAGTAAGTCCGGATATCGAACCCACGAGACTCTAATGGAAAACGAAAACTAGACTCGATTACTTATCCTAAATATCTATTAAATTATTTTATTATTTTAAAGGGGGGTTTTTACTGGAAAATAAATTGCAATAAAATAAAGAATAACTAAGATTAACTAAACTGAACTAAAGACGAGAACTTAACTGAGCTGAATTCAAATGATGACAAGACACTACCTAGACCAGACGCCTAACTATGCCTGATAAGCTTCTATGGTTATGGAACTGCTTTGGAACCGGGATCTTAAAGTACTAAACATCAAGAATAAACTAGACACCCTCGACCCTTCTCAAGGGGAAACCCTAGAATATTGTTGTGCTGTTAAACTACCGGTTGGAGTACAAACCCTCACAGGTTATCTAACTCTTATGATCGAGTACCCGCTAGACAATCTACCTCACAGCGCGAAAGCCTCACTACACTAGGTGTAAGGGGTAATTATTGAAGCCTAGATCTAACTTGATATGCAAGAATTGAAAGGGAAACTAGGCAGATCTTCTCACAAAGCCTCTAACCTAGCAATTTAACAACCTAGACATACCAACAAGCCCTCACCTCACAGCTATCGAACTTGGAAGAATACCTAAAATCTTCTAACCACCAAATATCACTCCTATGGTAAACTCGCGACTATTGACCATAAACTAGTTGCTACACAAAGTCTGCAACCTAACTAGCACTCATACATGAAAGACATTCACAAAAGTGCAAGTGGAGTGAATAAGTGACAATCAAAAAATAATAAATACGCATATACACCAGATCTAGAGAAATCAAAATCTTTACTGAATCATAAATCCAAAACAAGTTCCAAAAACCATAGAAAACGCAAATCAAAACATAGTTATTTGTCTTAGTCTAGGTAGCTATAAGAGTTTAGCCACAAAACATAATCAAAACAGAGATTAAGAGGTTCATAATATCAATCAACATAAGTTTTGAATGAGAAAACCTAAGAAACAACTAAACCGAATGATTAACACCCGAGGAAGTCGATCCTTTAGCTTCTAATCTCGAACCTTGCCCTTTCCTTGCCTTGGAATCACCTTGAGCAGCTCTCTTTTCGTCCAAAAGTGCAGAATGAAGCTTAAAATTTCGTTCTAGGGTTTTTAAATTCGACTTGGGCTTGAAAAAACACTATTTTGGGCTTTCTGACAGCCATCGTGTCACGCGACAGGGTTCTGGGTAAGTGGTCGCGTGACACGACACGTGCAAAGTTGACGGGGCATGCAATGGGAGGCGCCGCGTGACACGACAGCATGCAAGAGAGTCTGTCGCGTGACACGACGGGGTGATTTTTCCAATTTTGTTTATTTTTATCTTCTCTTTTCACCTGCGACTCATCCGGGACCTCGTAAAGCACCGTTTATGCATAAATTTGCCCCTTTTGCCATCCGGATTCCTGTGACACATAAAATACTAAATAGAAACTGAAAAATATATATAAACGACACACACTGACTCAATAACGACTCAAAATATGTACAAATAACCGATGTATTTTGCAATACATCAGTGGTGAAGGCCAAGATGGTGGTGAGGAGTTAGGGTTTTTTCAACAGGTTTGGGGTACTAGTTTGATTTTTGCATTGTTTTATTGTTTATACACATGTAAATACCTTGTTACACTTATGTAAATAGGTTGTTAATCGTTCATGCATAATGACTTTTGTGATTTACACTAATGTAAGTAGGAGTAACCTATTTTTTTTTTTTTGGTGCACAGTAATGTGATGGAGTTTTATTGTTTTAATTTCTTTTTATTGTGTTTTTCTTTTTTTTTGTACACTGTAATAGATTTTTTATGGTTAATATTTGGGCACTTTTGACCAAAGATTTTAGAATTGTAATTTTTTGTAGGGGTGTTCTTTTTAACCGATAACCAATAACCGAACCGAACCCGAAGTGACCCGATCCGAGAAACTACCTTACCCGATTAACCCGAACCCGATTAAGTGCATACCCGAACCCGACTAGAGTCTTTAGGGTTGGTCTTCGGATTAGTTTTGTATAATTCGGGTTGACCCGAATAACCCGAATAATCCAAAATGATCCAGTTTCCATATTTTTATGTATATCGGAGTAGTGTTTTGTAGCCAAATTTGCAACTAAATATTGTAGCATATGTTGTGGTTTTATTTTACACATATTGTAGCCCAAATGGATAAAATACGCAACCCAAATGATTGGAAATATGTAACTCAAACACCCGAACTATTAAACCGATAACCATTTAACCCGACTCGAAAAACCCAAACCCGATTAACTCCATAACCGATAACCATTTAACTAAATTAGGTCGGTTATCGGGTAATATTTTCACAACTGAAAACCCGAATAACCCGACCCGAATAACCCGATAACCGAAAACCAAACCCGATGAACACCCCTAATTTTTTGGGCACATTTGAGGTTTACAAGATGTAAATGGAATTCACCAATGTTTGTTTTATGTGTTATACACCAATGTAAATGGATTTATGAGGTTTACATTACATTAAATCAATAAATTTGGAATAGATGACATCTATATAATATGATATTGTACAAAAAAGTGTAGTTTTTATAAGTAACAACAACAAAATCACCATCTTAATATATAATTTCTCGTTTTTATTAAACTGAGATTTATAAACAATGTGTTTCTATTTTCTGTTAACCTCCATAGTTGGATAGTACGTTTAGCACTACCCAGCTATATTTTCCGATACCGTAACACTATAGCAACCTAAAAGTTGTACACCAACATGATAATCATGTCATTATTCCATTATGAAAAAAACTAAATTCTTAACCTTCAATAATGATGGCTAGATGATAACTACAAACATCCCTTAATACAAGTCAACCACTTATGATTGAAACTCAAAAGGATAACAATAAAATTTACAACTTGCAATGTATGATTCACCAAGGTACTAAACTTGACCATATCCATATCCCCAAGGGCAATGAACCAATAATTTGGTCAATGGGCGCCGTTTGGAATACCAAAGTTGCTATATCCAATTATAAAAGTATAAAAAAGAAAAAGTCCTAATTTCTTGTTAATCTGCCGGCGGCTGACGGCCGTCAACACCACCACATCACCACCGCACAACTACCGCTACCATGACATCTTTGTTTTGTTTTGGTGTACCGAACACCAATTTATATTGTTCGAGTCCAACTTCTCAACCACCTTTTTTTTCTAAATAAAATATCTATAACAATAAATTATACCATATAATAAACTATTATTATTATTATGAATAATAAATAACTCCGTCAAACAGCCTATTCCAGCAAAGATGACCCCATATATATAAAAATGTATTGATAATATATAAATAAAACAAGAATAAAGTGAACAAAAAGGAACAACAGCTATCACCAACAATACCTACACTTACAATTACATTTTTCTGAGCCTTTTTCCAATTATAACTCATAATATTCCATCACCGGCGTCTTGATTTCACCGCAAAAATCTTCTGCAAATCGGTCAGTTTTTTTTTATAAAAAAAAAAAAATTCATTTCCGTTTATTGTTCATAATATTATTATGGCCGTTTTACCGGACACTTCACCGCCAAAAAAGAAACAAGAGTTATTGGATACACATGCCAGACTCCTACGATCATTACTCATAAGATGTAAACAAACTTCGTCTTTAAATCCGATTCCGTTTGTTCTACAACAAAATTCGAATTCAATTATTCGAAAAACGAAGCTGTTAACGTTGCTACTAGAGGATTTGGTTATATATAAGGACGTAAGGAGTTTTCCTGCGTCTGCAGTGTTATGTATTGAAGAACTGTTTATAGTGTTGCAAAGCGTAAAGACGCTTATTGAAGATTGCCATAGTGGAAGTAAATTATGGGTGTTGTTTCAGCAACAGTTAGTTGCCAACAGGTTTTATGAGCTTACACTTGAGTTATCTACTCTGATTGATATATTTCCTGTCAAGGAAATGAAACTAGGTTATGATTTTCAGGAAATTGTTGATTTAATCATAAAACATTGCTCGAAATCAAAGTCAACCGTTGAAGAAAGAGATATTAATCTCAAACATGATGTGATACTCATGTTAGATAGCATCAAACGTGAGATTGTTCCAGAACCATTAAAACTTAAAGAGATCTTTACAAGACTTGGATTGAATGACTCGTTATCTTGTACGGATGAGATCCAGGTGTTGGAAGAAGAGGTAAGGAATCAAGCAGATGAAAAAGGACAAGCGGAAATTGTTTCGTTGATCGGACTTGTACGCTACGCGAAGTGCGTGTTGTACGGGGAATCGTCGCCGAGAATTGTGCGTCGGCGGAAGTTTTCGAGTTCCGCCGACGTGACGATTCCGGCGGATTTCCGGTGTCCGATATCGCTCGATCTTATGCGTGACCCGGTGGTTGTGTCCACGGGTCAGACATATGATCGAGCGTCGATAACTCTTTGGATCGAATCGGGACACACCACGTGTCCGAAAACGGGCCAGACACTGGCCCACACGGAAACAATACCAAATTGTGCTTTGCGTAACTTAATAGGAATGTGGTGCCGTGAACACCGGATACCGTTTGAGTCAACGGAGGTAAAGGAGAATGTTAACGGCGTTAGTACAAACAAGACGTTAATCGAAGCGACGAAGATGACGGTGTCGTTTTTAATTCAAAAGGCGAAGGCGTCGCAGTCGTTGGAAACGGCGAACCGGTTTGTTTCCGAGCTTCGGGCTTTGGCTAAGACGGATTCGAATAGCCGAGCCTGTATCGCGGAAGCGGATGGTTTGCCGCTATTGGTTAAGTTTTTAGGTTCGGAGCATCCGAACCTACAAGTTAACGCCGTTACGACGATATTAAATCTATCTATACTTGAAGCGAATAAGGTAAAGATAGTGGAAACTGACGGAGTACTTAACGGAGTTATCGAGGTGTTACGTATGGGTGCCACGTGGGAAGCGAAAGGGAACGCGGCGGCAACGATATTTAGTCTCACTGGCGTGCACGCATATCGAAAAAAGCTAGGGAGGAAGACACGTGTGATTAAAGGGTTGATGGAATTGGCGAAAAATGGACCAATAGGATCAAAACGCGACGCATTGGTGGCGATTTTGAATTTGGCGAGTGACCGTGATACGGTTGGGAAGTTTTTGGAGGTGGGGGTGGTGGAGATGGCGAGTGAGGTAATGGACGGGTTGCCCGAAGAAGGCGTGACGGTTCTCGAGGCCGTGGTGAAGAAAGGTGGATTAGCGGCCATCACGGCGTCCTTTAACGTGATTCGAAAACTGGCTATGGTACTAAGAGACGGGACGGAGAGGGCGCAAGAGAGTGCTGCTGCGACGCTTGTAAATATATGTCGAAAAGGGGGTGTAGAGATCGTGTCAGAGCTAGCAGCAATCCCGGGGATCGAGAGGGTGATTTGGGAAGTAATGGGGATGGGGACAGGGCGAGGGAGGAGAAAAGCGGCGACACTGCTTAGGATTCTTCGAAGATGGGCCGCAGGGTTGTATGGAAATCCCACCGCAGCTTACACAGCCGCGAGTGGGAGTTCCACAACCGTTACTCCCCTGGTGTTGCCGGGATAGAAATGATTCTTTTCGGAAATTATGTAATTAATTTGCATAGTTTGGTTTGTTTTCTTATTTTAATTTCAACAGAAAAGATGGCGATGGTGCCAATGTCAATTGTAAACATGTTTTTTGTTTATATAGTTCAATAGAAAAAATGGGACAAATAATTCATCATTTCTTTGCAAGTTAAAATGGTACTTGTGTATTCAAAGTCGAATAGCTCATAATTTACTTCATATCGGTTTGTTAATAACTCTAACCGAGTTGAGCTCAAGCTTGAACTCGAAGAAAATTCTTACCAAACAAGCCCGAGTTTGAGTTTTTATCCCAAGAGGCTAAACAGGCATATGATTTATATAAATGTAATAATTTCTATTATGTACAATCGAACGCTTTCATTACTCTTATTTAGATGAAAGTGTTTGATTAGGAAGATATACTTATAGAAGTGGTAAATGTCTGAATACTATATGGTCTTCTTTGTATGGGAGAAATCGTTAATTAGGCAAGTCATGCTGAGTTAATTAGATGCTATGATGTCTAATTCTCAGCAACTATTATGTACATTGTAGGCTGTTAGGATGGTCGAGGAGAACTCACGGTTAGAGCCTATTTTACTCGGGGGCATATATTTATATATAAAATGCTTAGGGTGGTCGAGCAAGCATTTTTCGAGCATTTTCCAAGCAAGCGACGAGCGATCGGCGAGCGCCGAGCAATTTGAACAGCCCTACATATGTTATATGTGTTGTGTGTTGTGTGTTGTATGTGGGTGTGTATGTGTGTGTTTTTAATGAAAAACTCATTTTAAACTTATAAGTTAAGCCCATTGAAAACTCATAAACTAATTAGCTCATTTACAAGTTCAATATTCGTTTAAAACTAAAAACTAAAGATCTAAGGGCGAAGGCAGGCCCATAACCCGGGCCCAGGCCCATTGTTGAGTTTATGGGTTAGTGATGTTTGGCCCACTCATGCCCTATATAAAGGAGTTCTTATCTCCTCGTGTAGGCATGCATTATTGCAACCGAGCAAGCCAACACCACTTTTGTGTTTGTGCGTTGGAATCGTACGATTACCTAGCAGTCGCCTCCTTTCGTACGACCCACTACACTCTTTCTTTTCAGGTTACGGTTCCAGCCTCAAGTGTGAACAAAGAATTATACTTTGCAGCGACCACGAGTTCAACACAATACGCACCTCAGCTGAGATAAGTATCACTCGTTGTCGCTTTACCAACGTATAAAATTCATCTCCTTTTTGAGTCTTTATCAACTTCTTGCGAGTTAAAGGATATTTGATATGATCCAACATATATTAGGTTGTGTGGTCAATCAGTGGTGTCTGATAAAGACACTTGTGCATAAATGAGCTTTTTTTTAATAACTTATTAGAGCATTCACAACCAAACCACCAAATCTCATCCATCAAATTACACTAAAAATCACCACTCAACCTCTAAATCTTCTCTCTCCTAATTAAAATATTAATACTTTTTCATACTTTTATCATTATATTTTCTCTCTCCTCACTCACAACCACTTCCAAAAATATTAAAATATTTTTAGGGGTGAACAGTAACTTTTCATATTTAAAGAAAAAAGTGCTTCCACCAAATATTCTCTATATCCTCCACTCACAACCACTTACACTCACCCCATATAATTTGGTGGACACACTCACATCAATTTGGTTCCCGGGTTGTGAATGCTCTTATAAACTGCGATTTGTGTCCCTATTAAACTGTGTCCCTATTGTTTAATGGCGGCATCAAGCTAAGTCCTCACTTTCGGAATATCGTATGCTTATCTTTTTATTGTAATGTATGTCCCTGAGCTTTCTCTCTATTTTTTCTTCCTTTTGATTTATTTTTCCCTCCAAAAACACGAATGCATATTATCTAAACCATTAGGACGATCTAAACCAGCTTATACGACCCGATTAAGCAAATCAACATACAACGGGTTTTGCACCACTTCCAATTTCCAATATGTTAAGACCCAATTATGAACCAACACTTACCAGTTACCACTTCCAAAGTTGTTATAAGGAGGGACGGGGCACCACCAGAATTGTCCACGGCTACCCACTACCAGCACGGTAACACCTTCGCCACCCACGCTGGTAGTGGTCCCGTGGACCGTTTTGCTAGTTGTATCTACCGTGCTGGTAACCGTTTTTATTTTATTGTTGAGTTTTATGTATACTATTAAACAATAAAGATAAACATAAAAAACTAAAATTCATACTATTAAACATAAAAAAACTAAAAATTAAATACATTAAAAGAAAGAAAAAAACCTAGGGTTGGCGCAACAATTGCCATCCCTCGACGTGGTCAAAGTTGTTGTCGTATCGAGCCGCATAGTCCACATGCGTCAACTCGATAGCCAACTCCGGTTCAATGCCCGGCTCCTCCCTCAATGTGTTCTCGTACAGGGTGGTCCCCCGATCCTACTTTATGTTGAGATCGGCCCACTTCCGCTGCAGGCTCACGTGTTCCGGTCATTGGTGCCGACGTGGCGGTTGAAATCGGATAGCACACGATCCCAAAAACCCTTCGAGTGGGAACCCGAGCCCAAGGCCCTCAAGCGTTGACGTTCTTGAAGAACTGGGTCGTCCGATGTGTCTTTGTAGCAGATCACCAAGACAATCTCTTCTTCGGAGGTCCAGCGAGTCATCTTCGTGTGTGTGTTTGTTTATACAGTGGTAAAAGTGTGTTTTAACCCCATGGTTTGCTATGTTTATATACAAAAAAAAAATTGAACCATTTGGTGGAACGGTGTCAATGCCATTGAATTCAATTGAATGGTTTCCAAATTGAATTCACTGACCGTTTGGTTGTGGGACGGTTGAAATAGTAAAAGTAATTAATATTTAACCTTCAAACCGTGTGAAATAAAAAATAAAAATAAGGAAATTATAAAATAAATAAAAGAATCAGTGGAGTGCTGCCTCTAAAAAAGTGTTTCAGTGAAGTAAATCAGTGAAGTGATGTGGCAGTGTATAATTGGTTAAAATCAGTTAAGTGAAAAAACTTTAAGTTGAGTGCCCCTTCCCCCCTAAGGGAGGAAGAGGCACAAGCCTAACATAGCCTTAAGTGCTTCAATCACAGACCACCATGTTACTTTACCCTTCAAGTAGTTTTAGAGACAGGGGCACAAACCTAAAGTAGCCTAAAACTTTTTTACCTTTTTAATATTAATTAATTAAGAAAATTGTCATGATTGACCTAGACTATAGTTAGAACCTCTTATTGACCATTCCTTTATCATGCTAAATATGTTTGTTTCTTCCTAAATTACTTTTACTATATTCTTTTGGACTATAAAATTTACCTTTCTTATGGTGGATTATGCTACACTCGAAGACACTCTTATACCAAACGAAAGGAACTCACCAAAATAGGCGTGAAACCCTCAC
Source organism: Ambrosia artemisiifolia (assembly GCA_032199755.1). NCBI lineage: Eukaryota > Viridiplantae > Streptophyta > Magnoliopsida > Asterales > Asteraceae > Ambrosia > Ambrosia artemisiifolia. The sequence continues at coordinate 11,808,104 of CM063528.1, read as the reverse complement.
TTTGGTGACAACTTTCAATCCGCGATATTCTTTTTGTGTTTTTGAAACTACACCAAGATAGGCTTGAATTCCTTACCTTGGTGGAAATTTCATAACTTCTCGTTCTAGTGGAAACTTACCAATTGAGTATTGGAATTAATTTTCCTACCTCGCTGGACAAGTGCAAAAACCACACTAAAGAAACGACATCGCTAAGATAGGAGTGAAATCCGCAACTTAGCGACTAGTTTCAATCCTTGATTTTTCTTTAATCTCTCCAAAGTCTCAAATTTTCCAATGACAAGGGACATGTAGTAACTGGAAGGGTGAATGTCGTTACCGAAAATTTCGGCGAGAGTATTTCCACCTATTAGGCCAAAGCATGTATCCAAACTCAATGGTAAAATTCGAATCACTTTGGTTAGTCTTAGTTCCGTTCCGGAACACTCCATTTACTTTTTAAACAAACCTTTCTTTTTATGCTAATACTGCTTTCAATTATGTTTTCATGTTATGTTTTCATTAAATATTCGATTTATTTTACTCGCACTCGAACTCAAGACTCGCATTTCAAGCTACTCTAGCGATCTCCAAACAATACTAATAATCACAAACCAACATAAATCAAAACTCCTTTATGTTAACTAAGTGCACTATACTTGCTTATACATACGTGTTACGCTATTTGAACAATGTGAAACTTGCGTCCTATACGTGTAACTTGAACTTGCATACTAAATCTATGAGAACAACTTGAGCTTATGTATTTTGTTTATCTAAATTTGCATCAATTTCGCCGATCTAATCTTACCCACAAGCTTTTCATTGTTAACCAAAATTCTAGTAACTTATTTCCTAAATTCAAAAGTCACCTTGTTTAAAAACGCTTATGCAAATTTTCCTATGTATGATCCTCGTAGATGTCTTCCCATCTCAACAGCATCGATCTCAACCAACTGGCGAGTCTTATTGCCCAAGAATTGATCAAGATTCTCCCTAACCTAGAGACACCAACAAACCCAATTCCAAACTCCGGCGATACCATCCAAGACAACACAAACCATGTAGACACCTAGCCATCCACCCATACCCCTACCAAACAAACGAAAAAGGATAACCGAAAACGCAAAAACCTCAAACGAAACCACACTTCGACAACCCTGAGACTTCGATCCCCAACAAAAAGCAATACCGTGGAACCCATCCATTATGCAAGAGTTGTAAATTCCACCATCCCACTCACACACCATGCCGCATATGCGCCAACTATGGGGCATATGGTCATTTAGCCAAAACATGTCGCCACACTGTTAAACCACGATCTGAAAAACCTACTAGTAGTACCTCACCCACTAAAGCCAACAGATGGATATGCTCCGAGTGCAACGATCCGACTCATGGACGCAACCAATGCCCAAGACTTGCCATGGTGATCTACGATGCTGGAATACCCACTCACCACACTAAAGAAGATTATTATTTTTTTTCTTTTAAGAAATGAGAATTTCTTTATGTAATATTTTCAAGAAATTGTTTAGATGTGAAATTTTCTTTTATGAATTACCATCATTAACCTATGTTACAATCATAATTTATCGGGAAAATTCAAACATCACAAAACCCTTTTCTCCTCGCGCATAGTCTTTTTCAAAATTTTTGAACAAAATTCTTCCTACTATTCCTAAGAGGATGCATATTCTTCTATAAAATCCTCACTTTCAACCTTCAAACCACTAACAAACGTGTGTCAAGTTGGTATGCCGAATGAGATTTTAAATGGTAAAAGTGTTTACAATAAATTTTGCTTTCAGGACGCCCAATGTCGTCCATAACAAAAAAAAATTAGCAAACAAGACTTGTGAGCAAAGACAGGCTAAATCGGACAACCTACTTCTTTATAATCCCAAAACCTTTTCTCTTGAAATCGTATCACGAGTCAAAATATTCACCAATGGCAAACTAAAATTCTCAATAAACTATTTTCCTCGTTTAATAAAATGAATTTTTCATAAATCAAACGTCCATCTTCGGTAAGACTTTTACACTAAATTTTCCCCACTTCAATTAAATCCGTTTTTCTTTAACATCCAACGGACTAAATTCTTCTACCATCAAACTTGACCCTTAGTCTTGAAAAGCTAAAATTGTTCGCGTACCCATAAAACTCAATTTGTAATAAACCCAAATTCTATGTTGCCCACAGTCAAAACATTTTACGCGTTTTCATTAGGAATTCAATTATCCATTCTTCTGTTTGATTTTATACATCTGAACGTAACCACCTATGCACAAGTCTACACCATTATGTTATGAAACCATACATCTACGCCAAAAAAAAACACGTACGATTAACAACATCAAAAACTTGCTTAATGCCTTTTCACATTATTTGTTTGCATGTCACGTTATTTGCTATTTTACAACATCAAAACTGTCTAATGCCTTAGCCTAATGTCTTTTCCTTTGTGTATAAGTATTTTGTGTCCAATAGCGACCCACACATAACTAAGACAAATTATGTGGACCATACGACAATTGGACTAATTACGGGTGCACACGTAATTACAAAAATTGGGTGCATGGAAGACATAACAAGTCCCAGTATGTGTAACCTCTCATGACTTGAATAACAACATGGATGAGGTATGATAACGGCATGGTGGATACGCCGCCAGTACATCCTATACATAAATGTCCTGTCATACTACCAAAAGTAGAGTTATTCGTGCCCTGAGAAGTTTTGGGTGTTGAGTTAAAATTTTGACCAACACTTACGTTATTTATCTTTTGCGATACCTTTTATGTTATAGTTTACTAGTCTAATTACGCTTGCATTGTTTATCTTTTATGCTTATTACTCCTTCCGTCCCAATTTAAATGTCCTACTTTCCTTTTTTGTTTGTCCCAAATTAAATGTACCTTTCCAAAAATAGAAATGTAATTTCCAATTTTGCCCATAAAAGACAAAACACAATCACCACTTTTGAGGATATTATTGTCATTTTACCACAAACAAACAAAAAAATTCTTAAAATGTATGTTTTTTTAATTAGGACATTTAAATTGGGACGGGGGGAGTATAACCTTATTTTGAACCACACTCTCTACTATGCAACATCATCCTTGCTGTGAACAATCTATACTTGCAATCTCCATCAACTTCGTTTCTTCCCTCGTGCCTTTCCTTGCTTAATCAGCAATCCTCCCATTATCAAGAATCTCGTTCTAAGTCCCATAAACTTTGGCCTTAACTTCTAAAAGCATTTATACATTTAAAACAATATTTGTCTCTCATTTTCATATATTTTCTTGACTACTTATATACTGGATTTTAAAACTAAATAACTACTATTTATTTCACCAAAAAGCTGTCTTTAAATAGTCCAATTTCTCGTTTATTTTAGTCGCCTTCTAAACGTTTTTCTAGTAAAATTTTCGACCTTGTACAAACCAAATATCTATTACTAAATACTGCTCATTCCCACATCTAGACACTCATTATGCTCACATATTTACTATTCCACCCAATTACCCAATGACACTTTTTTTACAAGCAAAAATTTCTACTACTTCATATATGTTACACAATATATTTACTATCTTCCCAAAATTTTAACTATTTCATATATATTATACCATATATTTACTTATCTTCCTAAAATTTGTTACATTAACCCCATACACAAACCTACTTATACGTACCATTTTCTTTCACTATTAAAAAAAATTAATGACGTAGTTGGTTAAACTTACAAATTCTACCTACCATCCACCTACCTTCTAAAAATGTCTATTTGCATATTCATTTACAGATGCATATTTGAAACGTTAAAGTCCGGTTAAGTGAAATTCAAACAACCCTAGGTTAAAATTTAAAAAAAAAAAATTCTTTTACGAGCATATTATCACACAGTGACTAGATACAATATTTGATTTAAGCATATTAAACTAACTAGTTTTTGTTTTTACTAAACCCATACCAAACCACTTAGCTGTTTCAAAAGGTCAATTCTCAAGGAAATTTCGGGACGAAATTTTCTAAAGTAGGGGAGACTGTAATATCCACGTTTTTCCACTTGTTGTAGTTAAAATTCAGTGGTAAATAAAATCGTTAGAATTTTTATATACTTTCGTTTTATCCATTTCTTTACAAGTATACATACTTATATACGAAAATACATGAATATATACCTTTATTAATATCAATTATAATTTATAAAAGTTCTTATTAACATTTTCTATAAATATTTACCAACTACTAACCACCTTCATTAACTATTTTTCACCTACCTTTTAACTTCCAACCACCTTCTTTATTACCCCAACCTCCATCCTCCTAACTCCCAACCACCTTCTTTATTACCCCAACCTCCATTCTCCCTATAAATACACCATTCCCTACCCATTCTAACACTTGCTCAATCCTAAATCACTCTCAAAACCTCTCAAACCTTCAAGAACTTCAAGCAAACTTTCTGATTCAAATCAGTAAGTTTCTTGACCTTCAACCTCACTTTTCTTCCACTTTCTTCACTTCTTTTCTTCTCCTAACCCCTTGGAGAAACCTCTAGGACCTAACTCTTGTTTGCTATGGCAAGTGAATATGAGTGGGACACCAAAATGAGGCCTCAAAGGTGGTTCATCTTCTATTGTTTTTATGCACTAGAAGGTTAGTTGTAGTGATACCAACCAAGTTCACCAACAACTTAATGTTGGATGGACTTGTGTTATGGTTAATGGTTGACAAAGGAAAGCCAAGGCTCTTCCAAACTAAGTCCCCATACACTACTTTAATCTCCTAGTTAAATTATGTAAATACTAAAATATATATTTTCAAAACTCTATTAATCTATTAACTTGGAAGGTTTGTGGATACCTCCCTACCTTACCAATACTTGACTCTCTTGACCATCCGAATCACCTTTATGGTGGTTTGTGTTTTGGTTAGCCTTAAAGGCACTACTTGACTCTCATGACCATCCGAATCACCTTTATGGTGGTTTGTGTTTTGGTTCGCCTTAAAGGAAATGCATGATTTCCTTGTACTCTTGATTCTTCCTCCGAATCTAAATCCATTCTTTTTCAACTCTAGTCTAACCGGAGCTAAAGTTCTCTCGAGACTCTAACGGGAACTTAACTAAAACGCACCCTAAGGTGAGTTCATACTTGTCCCATTTTTACTCTTTAATACTTTGGGGCTCAACATGTATCAATGCAAAAACCTTAAACGTTTTCATACTCTTATGCTCAATCTAATTAACATGTTTATATGCTATGCTATGCTAGAATCTAATTCTTACATACAAATGTCTATTAGCATACAACCCACCTTACATGTATAGCGCTATAGGAGTGACACACCACCCCCTTTATGGGTCATGTTAAGTTTCCATTTGTGTATTCGAGTGTTGATGCCTTTTGTATGGTTCTGTATGCGCAAGACTATAACATGATGATTTGAGTAAAACTTTTTTTTATACTATGTACGTAGGTCAAAACTAGTATGCTCACCAATGCTTTATGTGTTGACGGATATTTTATACATGTTGCAGGAAATGTATGATGCAATGATTCAAGAAACTCGTTAGGATTGGACTTAGAAACGCACCGCTTAAATCTTTGAAATTATGAATGTTGTATTTCTTTTTGAACAATTTGTACTACTTGCTTTTAGTATTATGAAATGAAATCTTTTTAAATTACATTATCACAATCTTAGTATCATGAAGTCTTTGAACAATCTACCACAAGTTGCGCCTCGATGTATTCCGCCATCGGTTGGGGTGTGACACACAAATACTCATCGTATTCATCCGGTGTGTTACCGTGTGCAAGTTGTTTAATGACAGAAGTGATTTTTTGAATAGGTGTAAACTTTTATTCATCCTTCCACCGTATCCCTCTTGAAACCATGGATATTTGGCTGCAATGTCGGCAATAATTTTTAAAAACAATTATTTCGACATACGAACGAAAATGATAGCGAAAAACATCATCATTATATTTGGGTTCAGCAACAAAGTAGTCATTCACAAGGATTCGGTTACCTTTTCGCGATCATGTTTAACGATTTTTTTATGATGTCGTGTCTTGCTCGTCAACTTGCTCGATGGGATCGTTAAAAAAGAATACTGTTATCGATTGAAATATCGCCATCTGACTCTATTGGTGAAATAATCATAGGTAGTTTATTTGCCATGGTAGTAAATTTTTGGTATGATGAGAGAGGTGTAAAATTTTGTGTATGAGAGTTGTGTGTTTATATATTATTAAAAATAATTAAAAAAATAATGTGTAATGGTCATTTTGATCGTTTGAAATATCCTGAAGACAATCGGCTACCACATGCTAAAATTGCTAGCCGATCCGTGTAGCCGGGAAGGGAGGAACCGTGTAGCCCATCGGCCCATTCTAAGCCGAATTCAGAAGACCGAAGGTGCCCCGTCCTCTCTAAGTAATATGAAGATGCATGCATATGACTAACTAATTACACTTACTAATCTTAATTTGCATTGTAAAAATACTACACATAATGCAGAGATGTTCAATGCTAAATATGAAACATAATGAGTTATTAACATAACTGATCAACTAGAAACCACGATATACAGGAAGCCTAGATCATAAAAAAACACGCAATCAACAGTTAGTTTTAAACATATATAACAAATTGATCAATTAGTAACTATGATTGACAAGAAACCAAAATCATCAAAAATACCATGATCAAAAGTTAGTGTTAACATAGTTAGGCATCATGATCATACAAAATCTTCCCTCCTACTCGAACCTATTTTCACTCCTATCTTACCAGCCACGTTCAACATGGAATTCAAAGTTCATATTGTTAGAGAACTTCATAACCACCTTCAAGTTCACAACGAGTTGGTTAAAAGTGCATAATTGTAATATTCATTCATTGTAATAGTTGACTATATAAGTCAAACAGATGTATTAGTTTGGGAAGTTATGAAATACACAATCAAGTTTTCCTCCAACTATTATCTTCTTCTTCATTCATTCAATCATCATTCACCACCATAGCTCAATTACTCCAAGGATTGTCCCTAATCCTTCAATGTGAGCTTGTGTTTGACCATTACTATTTTAATCTCAAATACAGACCTTATCATTGGTATCAGAGCAAGCCTTCCTCGGCACGCTCAGAACAATCGTTTAACTGAAATCCACCATTGTTATCCTTCTACCACCATAACCACCACCATTAATTGTTTCTAATCATCTACTTGGTACAATCAGTCGTTTCTTCTTATTCTCTGTTTCATTTCTTTTGTTCTGTTTCTGCTCTGTTTCTTCTTTTCTATTCTCATCATATCTTTATCGATTCAGTCAAGCATGGCCAATTGTCACAAGATTAACAATGATGATCTTGTACAACGATTACAATCCATACTTGATAAATTTGATCAAAGAATCTCCGAAATCTATGGAAACATCGATAATCATCAAACGCAATTCCAATAACATCGGAAGGAACAACCGTTGTTAGCCATGAGAGAATGATATATGTTAAATTACACATATAAAAGTCCTCGTTTAAATCCCATTTTGATACGTTTTTGACCTTATACACAGGAATTAGTACTTATTTGGGTATCTTTATGATTTCAGGTCTTAAACGATGTCCCGGAAGCATAACAGAAGGAAAAACAAAGTTTTCAGTGCGCGAACGGGACCCTGGGTCCTGTGAGCGGCCGCTCACTCTCTGTGAGTGGCTGCTCGCGCGTCCGATATTTATGGAGACCTTCTGGAAGCCCCACGCCAGCACCCATGCCACTTGACTGACTTTTTGCAAAGTGAGCGGCCGCTCACAGAGGCCGAGCGGCCGCTCACGGGACCTGATGTTGATAAAACAAAGTTTTAGGCTTCTGTATTGGCATTAGGTCTTGGCTGGACGATCTTGGGCGATTTTTGGAGCTAAAGAGTTGCTGGAAAGGCGAGGAACAAGCACGGGAAGCCGTCCGATTCATTATCATCATCCAATCCATCACATTTGCATATTTATGGTTTGATCTATAATCTTATAACTTGTTCAAATCTGATTTTGTTTGTATTCTGTGATGATTTATCTAGTAGATTGTATGCCTACAGGTAAAAACACTAGTATGTAGTACGCAGAAACAATCGTTTGTATAGTTAATCATGTCTTGTATGAATTTGGCGTTTTTCATGACTTAATCTTGATGATCATAATGCAACCTTGTTTCATTGTTAATGGATTTGTAGTTATGTTGGATTGACTTTGATGATTGTCGAATGTGTTAGGCGGATACATGCTGAAAAACCGTCCGTTTAATCATCCGGTAGTAGACTAGTTAACTTGTTAATAAGTTTACACCATGAAACTGTAACCGGGTATTGGTTTGGTTAAAGTCACTCGGATAATGATCATAAATGCTTTCTGGCACGTAAAAGAGTTTAAAAAGCTTAATGGTGTTGTTACTAATCTTTGACTCGGTTAATGATCTTTGCTAGTTATTTTGGTTAAAATGGCGATCTTAGTAGATATGTGTTCAAAGTTGGTAAAATGGAATAGGTTGTGAAATGCTCTACTTTATGCTAGTCTCGATGGTTGTATTGTGTATTCGGTATTGCTTTCCTTGATTAGTGAGGTTAGAAAACTCTTAACGGATGACTAACTTATCTTTAGAAGATTTGCATGAGATCATATCAGCTGCTCGCTAATGAATGACTTGAGGTGGTTAACGTGTGTTTATCGTGTTAGCTTTCCGTATAGTTGTCATGTTAGGATTCCCGAAAGGGATACTAATTGTCTGAAAATGGGAATGTTGATCACATGCCTTTGTATCATATGATATATAGATGACATGCTAGGATTAATATTATTGTGTATTTATAGTTATATTTTGTATTTGGAGTCTTACATATGTTAACTATATGTTTTAGAATTAATTTAGTTTAAACAAACTTCAACTATCTTTTCCTACTGGTAAATCGGGGATAGAGTTTTAGTACTATTGCATCCGCTTGCGTCCATGGATCGATATCTGGTTCTTATCTCAGCTTACTACATATATGACAGGGTACACTTGCCTTTTTGTGTGTGTTTTAATGTTAAAGTGTAAACCATTTTTATAAATATTAAAACCAAACGTGTGTTAAAATCAGTGCTAAAATATGTATAGTATCGCACACGTCAGAGAACCCATTCAAGATGTGTCTACTACTATCAACAAACAAGAATTCAGTTCAGATCTATTAAAACATACTTCTCTAAAACAATTTTATTCTCTTAGTAACGGTAGAGGTGAAATGGAAATAAGTTGTTCATCAAGATTCATCAGAACCGAGTCTGCTCATCAGGTGTTCGATGAAATGCATGAACCAACTAAAAGTGACAGAAAACATAAAGAATCTAGCAATAGGTTTTGGCCAAGGCTTAATGAGTCATTAACAATAAGTGGTGATTCTATGATTGAGAATGAATTGCCAAAACAGATTGGTAACGTGAAGGAGTATTACGATGCATTTAACAAGATCATTGATCAAATACAACCTTGAGACGAGTATGCATTGAAGTGTTTTATAGAAGGTTTGAATGAAGATATCCAAAATGAGGTAAAGACTTATAACCCAACAACTCTTCATCAAGCTTATTGTTTTGCAAAGATAGAAGAGCTTGCTTTATATTCAGTTTTAAAATCGCAACCATATAAAGTTAACACCATGCCAAAAGTTGCAACGAAATCAGACTTAGAAAAAGAATTGAAATTAGATATTGTTGCTAAAAGGGTTCATAGAGGCTCCTTTGGAAGTGTAACAGCAAGTATAAGAGATGGTTCTAAAAAGGAGGAAAAAGAAATTGAAAAAGATGATAAAGGTTTCAAAGAAAATGGAAAAGATGAGAAAAATGACCAGATTCATAGTGAATTTTTTAATGATGTACAAAGAAAGAGTTTGTATCAAATGAAAAGAAAGAAAAGGTGATTCATGGTAAAGAGGTCAAGACAAGAAAAAGTTTTTTTTGGAAGGTGTGTTTCAAGACAAGAAAAAGTTTAGTTGATGATAATAGGGTTGGTGAATTTTTTAACAGGTTTGGAATTAAAAATGGTTTCTTAAATCAAGATTAGGTATTAAATTGGAATGTGTTGATAATTAGACGATTAAGGAGGAAATAGCGATTCCATTGGATGTGATTGGTGGAATGATGCCAACACACTTCCATCAACGTGGAAACACATTAGTATTGAATCTTATTAAGATAGAATATCAAGATTTAAGAATACTTGAACAACTTCATGCTACATTCATAATTAATATGTTTGTGTGAATTTGTCGATCAAGAATTCAAGATACTGTGAATATAGAATTAAAAAGGTTATTTATGTTCACAATTCTGGATCAATTGCAATCACCATTTTGTAACATTCTTAGTTTTCAACTTTCACTTGGATCATGGCTAATGTTCCAAATTTGTAAGTATAAGTCCTCATCGTACTAACATATAGAATATCTATATATTAAACAAAATGATATTACCCTATCTATTAAAACACATCATGTTTAGTGTTGTGATTTCACTTGTGTAACAATCAAAAGGTTAACACTATGTACTCTAAGTCACTTGAATTTAGAAGGCAAGTTGAGCACCTATGACTACATTCAAATTTTGTGATTCACCAATCTTATAATCAAATCAATTTTAATGTTTTAAATATTCCTATTCACATGCATATAATGTTTGACACTATAAACGTGTATTTGACACTTCACACTTGGGGCAATAAACTTTATTTGCTAACCTAAACAATGTGCACATTAATGAAGTAAAAAAAAAAAAAAAAAGAGGTCTCAACTCAACTATTTATAAATAAGTAAGCTTAACGGATTGTTAGAAATAAACAATTGAAATAGTTTATATACTCCATAATTAGTATTAAAACATACATTTCATGATTGATTTATTAATGTCAGTGTTTGGGTAAGCATGTAAAAGTATACCATAACAGAACATGAAGTCTTGATTGCAATGGTACATAGTATTCATGTGGTAGCACATTATCATTTGGGTTTATCTTTTCGATGTCATCTTTACTATGTCATGTTTTGTGATGTTTATATCTTATCGTGTTCATATTTTATCACACATCTTATCATATTATATGGTTTGTTCTTATTTGTTAGGATAGTTGTCTCTCTTTTTTATCTTATATTTAAATCACACGAGGGATTTTTCATTGATTTTCCAAACAAGGGCCCCACATGCATTGAAGAATCAAGCTGTGAAAAGCCCACTACATCATTTATCATATGAAGTGATAAACATTAAGGGTACCCATCCCTACTTTTTATTTAGGCATGGTCTATTTCAACCCTCCCACTTCTATTTTCACCCCCCTGAAAGCGCCTCGCTTAGGCCTAAGCGAGGCGCTTTCTTTGCTTTTTAACTACCTCGGTACAAGGTCAGAAAAAACTGATTTTTGACCCGAAGCGCCTCGCTTAGGCCTAAGCGAGGCGCTTCGGATAAAAATTTTTTTTTTTTTTTTGGTCTTTTGAGTTTAAGGTTTAACATTTTTTTTTTCTTTGGTCTTTTGAGTTTAAGGTTTAACATTTTTTTTTTCTTTTGAGTTAGTTTTTTTTTTTTCAGTCAGACGTTTTTCAAAAAAACATTTTTTATGTCAATGGGAGGGTAAACAAAATCGTCGATTCGACTGTTCGTTTTACTTGCTTGCATGAAAAGTATATTTTAATTGTTCGTTTTGACAAACGCCTGGCTAACCTGTCCAGTTATCAATCTCACTGTCCAACAACTGAATTTTACTTGCTTGCATGAAAAGTTTATTTTCAATTGTTCGTTTTGACAAACGTCTGGCTAACCTGTCCAGTTATCAATCTCACTGTCCAACAACTGAATTTTACTTGCTTGCATGAAAAGTTTATTTTCAATTGTTCGTTTTAACAAACGTCTGGCTAACATGTCCAGTTATCAATCTCACTGTCCAACAACTGAATTTTACTTGCTTGCATGAAAAGTTTTTTTTAATTGTTCGTTTTGACAAACGCCTGGCTAATGAATTTTACTGTAATGATCAGAAACATTCCAAATAACTGTTCAATTTCAGCTTTTTTTTTAACTATTTTAGCAACTTCCATAGAGAAGTTATCAATCTTACTGTCCAGTTATATTACTCACTGTCCAACAAACTGAATTTCTTCAACCAAATCATTTCTTCAAGTTCATTTCACCAAAAAAAGCAAAACTGTAAATATCAGGAACATTCCAAATAACTGTTCAATGATGGAACCGTGCCAGAGGGTCACTATTCATACGCAGGTTTGCCAGAGGGTCACTATTCATACAAATGATGTGATTTGTTTTTAGATAAGGAGGTATATGTACAATGATGGAAGAAGTTATCAATCTCACTTCTATTGTTTCGGGTTCCCTTTCATCGTTGACAGATATCTCTCTGAGATGATAAAGGTAGATCATGGAAAGTTCAACTCAAGAAAACAAAGATGAAACCGATTAATGTTCTAGTGGTGTGCCAGAGGGTCACTATTCATACGCAGGTTTGCCAGAGGGTCACTATTCATACAAATGATGTGATTTGTTTTTAGATAAGGAGGTATATGTACAATGAACTTTTTACGCTAAATAAAACTTACACACAACTTTTTGCTCTAGTGGTGTGGTCTACCTTTTTGACAAACACCTGGCTAACCTGTCCAGTTATCAATCTCACTGGGTTTAGTCCTTTACGCAGGTTTGCCAGAGGGTCACTATTCATACACACAACTTTTTTGCTCTAGTGGTGTGCTCTACCTTTTTGACAAACACCTGGCTAACCTGTCCAGTTTGCCAGAGGGTCACTATTCATACACACAACTTTTTGCTCTAGTGGTGTGGTCTACCTTTTTGACAAACACCTGGCTAACCTGTCCAGTTATCAATCCCACTGTCCTTTACGCAGGTTTGCTAGAGGGTCACTATTCATATATAAAGGACATTAATCGGTTTGATCTACCTTTACATTATTATTATTATTATTATTATTATTATTATTATTATTTACATTATTATCGTAAAGCAAATACGATAATAATGTAAATAATAATAATAATAAGGAAAGAAGGTTTTTGCAAAAACGAAGGTTTCCGCGTTAATGCCGATCCGATTGTTTAAAGTATCAAGACTATGAAATTAGTAAAACAACTGAATTTTACTTGCTTGCATGAAAAGTTATTTCAGTTCAAACTTTTCAAACACCTGCAACATCTCAAGAGTCGAGGTCCTCTGAAAAAGACATCGTACAATGATTTGGCTTGCAATATTTGAAAATTATCATTTCTTGACATGCTTGGTAACACCTTGATCTGCAATATATGAAAACAGGAACATTACAAATAACAGTTCAATTTCAGTTCAAACTTTTCAAACACCTGCAACATCTCAAGAGTCGAGGTTCTCTGAAAAAAGACATCGTACAATGATTTGGACTTGCAATATTTGAAAATTATCATTTCTTGACATGCTTGGTAACACCTCTGTAATATTTGAAAATTATCGTTTCTCGAAAAGTAATTAAAAACACTTAAAAATGAATTAAAAACAATTGTTGCGAGTTAGGTTTAGTCGGAGGACCACTTACAATGATTCATCAAAGTTGTACAAAGCTGGATGTTTTCACTGGAAAACCAAAACGAGCAATAAACGAAGCGAAACGGAGAGATATAATTTTCTTGGCTTGGAAACAGCTTAAAAGAAGCAAAAATGAATTAAAATTATTTTTTGGTGATTAACAGATAATTTTAAAGAATTAAAAGAAATTCAAGTTTTTTAAAAAAAAAGGCCAAAGCGCCTCGCTTTGGTCAAAGCGAGGAGCTTGTGGTCTAATCAAACCAGTCAAGCGCCTAGCTTTGGCCAAAGCAAGGCTCCCAAGCGCCTCGCTTTGACCAAAGCTAGGCGCTTTGGCCTTTTTTTTAAAAAACTTGAATTTCTTTTAATTCTTTAAAATTATCAGTTAATCACCAAAAATAATTTTAATTCATTTTTGCTTCTTTTAAGTTGTTTCCAAGCCAAGAAAATTATATCTCTCCGTTTCGCTTCGTTTATTGCTCGTTTTGGTTTTCCAGTAAAAACATCCAGCTTTGTACAACTTTGATGAATCATTGTAAGTGGTCCTCCGACTATACATTCGATACCCATATTTTTTCAAAACATAATTTTTGCATGTTTAATTGATATGTTTGACTTCCAGACTATATTATAATTGATCGTTGGTGGTTTTCATAGCACCTTGTTTGATTACACTCGTGTTCAGCCTTTATCAGGCTGCCTTCATCGTTGACAGTTATCTCTCCGATAAACAACTGAAAAGTTGTTTTACTAATTTCATAGTCTTGATACTTTTAACAACTGACTTTTACTTATGGAATCTTTGTACGAAAATCGAAACCATCTCATTCCATGTTCTCCATATCCATACCTTGTTCCAACCACTAATACCAGATTGATGATACTCAATTTCGGTTGATTGTTGAAAACAGAGAGAGATTTAGTTGAAAGTGGATACAAAATGAAACTACATGAACATTTATAACCTTTCTGTACATGTGGCCAAAAGAACTAGACAGTAAAATCATCTTCTTGTAATTACTTTCAAGTTTTTTAGAATCATTGAAGACACCTTTTCAGTTGTTATCCGAGAGATAGCGGTCAACGATGAAGACAACCTGAAAAGTGGATACCATGGATCAGAGAGATTTAAGCTAATCAAACTCATATCTCAAGCCGGTGCAAGTTATGTTGTAGCATCCTTGATCATCTTCTTGTAATTACAACTTTTTCAATTGTTATCAGAGAGATAGCGGTCAACGATCATTTCGTTATCATTGCTAACAGACTTTGACCGATCAACGATGAAGACAACCTGAAAAGTGGATACCATGGATCAGAGAGATTTAAGCTAATCAAACTCATATCTCAAGCCGGTGCAAGTTATGTTGTAGCATCCTTGATCATCTTCTTGTAATTACAACTTTTTCAGTTGTTATCCGAGAGATAGCGGTCAACGATCATTTCGTTATCATTGCTAACAGACTTTGACTGATCGACGATGAAGACAACCTGAAAAGTGGATACCATGGATCAGAGAGATTCAAGCTAATCAAACTCATATCTCAAGCCGGTGCAAGTTATGTTGTAGCATCTTTGATCATCTTCTTGTAATTACAACTTTTTCAGTTGTTATCCGACAGATAGCGGTCAACGATGAAGACAACCTGAAAAGTGGATACCATGGATCAGAGAGATTCAAGCAAATCAAACTCATATCTCAAGCCGGTGCAAGTTATGTTGTAGCATCTTTGATCATCTTCTTGTAATTACAACTTTTTCAGTTTTTATCCGACAGATAGCGGTCAACGATGAAGACAACCTGATAGTGGATACCATGGATCAGAGAGATTCAAGCTAATCAAACTCATATCTCAAGCCGGTGCAAGTTATGTTGTAGCATCTTTGATCATCTTCTTGTAATTACAACTTTTTCAGTTGTTATCCGACAGATAGCGGTCAACGATGAAGACAACCTGATAGTGGATACCATGGATCAGAGAGATTTAAGCTAATCAAACTCATATCTCAAGCCGGTGCAACACACACCTTCAACCCATTCCTGGTAAACCCAGGGGAAAATGGCTATATTAAAAAACTTCAAGATTATTGTTTTGTTTTGTGGATCAGACGAGGACTTGCCTGTGTCTTGAAAACACAAGGATGACACACGAAGCTTTAGACTCCAAGCGGATCCCTTGATTGCCGCATTTAATGAAATTTAACGCGCATACCGCATTCGGAGTCTGATTGCACCGAATCCAGTCTTCAAGGTGGACTTAAGCACCTGAACGGGAAGTTGAAATTTTGAATGATGTTCGTCGACTGCACCGAATCTAGTCTTCAAGGTACCATGGATCAGAGAGATTTAAGCTAATTAAAAAACAATTGGAAACACAAAGATGGAAAAATCCACTAAAAAGCCTAAAATTTCGGACCCTAACACACACAAGACGAATGTTGCAACATGAGTTCGACCAAGATGACACACGAAGCTTTAGACTCCAAGCGGATCCCTTGATTTGGGTGGAACAAGGTATCATCAATCTGGTATTAAGCACCTGAACGGGAAGTTGAAATTTTGAAGTTGGTTGTTGATGTCAAGTTTAAGTCATTGACAATGATTAGGGTTATTACTTTGTTTTTTAAATTTTTTTAACTTTTTATAATTATTAAATTAAAAAAAAATAAAAAAACCAACTCAAAACATCAAAACAACTACCAAAATAAATTACCCCCTTGAAGCGCCTCGCTAAAAATCAGCTTTTTCTGATTCTCGTACTGACCGTCTCGAATTTAGGTCAAAGCGCCTCGCTTAGGCCTAAGCGAGGCGCTTTGAGGGGGTTAAAATAGAAGGGTGAGGGGTTTAAATAATATCACCCTTTATTTATTTAACACCAAAAACTATATAGATAAATATATTATATAGCAAAAGGGGCAAGCATGAAAACTTGAATTTCCAAAATTATACAATAACATCAAAAAATGTTAAGTCACTATCTCTTCCAAGTTAGACTATGAGAAGGAGACCTATTTTTCATCTATAAAATATTAAAAATCTATTGACTAGTAAAAAAAATGAAAAAAGCTTAAAGTTTGGGCCCTAGTTTCTAAGGTTTTACTTGGTTTAAATATTTCAGGTTTTTACAATTTAGACAACAAAAAAATTAAAAAAATGAACGTATCTCACTAAAACTCACTCCAACTATAATGTGTGAATGGCTGATTGTGTAGCTTTTAGAAATCATATACAAATTATATGTGTCATCGTATTACCACGTGTTAGAATTCTAACAATAATCATATCTTTTACAACAAAAAAAAATTTCAGATTTTGGAATTTGCTTTAGCTCTCTAAAAAAATTAAGTCGGCCATAAGCATGTGAAGCGACTATGCCATGTACCGCCCTAAGTGTGTGTATTTTGACACCAATTATGTTACATAAGGGACATAGCACTTACGTTATACACCCTTATCATCCAGTCTTGTCACGAATTTGTTATCTTTAAATATAGTCGAGACATTTTATCTTCGGCGAACATTTATAACCCTGAGGACGCATTGTACACATATCTTTCATCAAGTAACATAGTTTATTCACTAACATAATCTTAACAAAGACAAAATCCTAAAAGCTTGATAGGGGTAAAAGTTTATTTGCATTAATTTTAACATTATTTTACAAATTTCATAAAAAAAAAGTTAAAACGGCGAAAGGTTAATCATGCATCATGTGGTGGCGTTGATAGCCAAAAGACAAGGGGGTACATGCACCAATCGGGCTTGTCCCGCTTTCTGAGTGTTATGTGTCTTATGTCCAAGGCTTGATGCAAAACTATTATCGATTGGGGCTCTCATTGGAAGCAATATCTCTATTCCTACGGGTAGAGATAACGTTGTCTGTATTACCCTCATGAGTCCCTACCTTAATTTTGCTATTGTGAGATTTACTAAGTATGATGATGATGTACTATGCATAGAATCTTCATATTTGGTATAGTAGTTAAGTGACTTAAAAAAAAAGTAGAAACATATTGGGGGTACTCTAAAAAAATAAAGAGGAAATGAAGGAGACCAACAAAAGAAGAACAAGTACACCAAAGATCTGATCAGTTATGGAGATGGTGTTGATTCTATCAACAGCTTGATTGAGAATGGAAGGTGAACATTTGAGCTCCACTGAGTATGCTCCTGGTTCATGATCACCTATTTCTGGTTCTATGTTTATCTCCCCACTAGAACCCTTAAACTCTCCACAGCTCCATTCCTTAAAAAAGCGGTTTGGATAACATGTCAAAACGAGTTTGTAAGTGGGCCGGGCCGGATCCAGGCCCGGCCCATATATAAAACAAATCTATAAACTCGTATCAAGGTTACCTGTAGTTGTTCTCCAAGGGTGAACACAATTGTGTCAGGCCCGGTTCTGAAACACAATGGGCCTTCTTCGGATATGAGGCAGAAATCGCCTGGTTCTGTTGGGATATGGAGGCTGAGAGCAAACACACACGAGTCTCTTTTGGTTTCGGCATGTGGAGTTTGGGTTGAGCGTGGAGTGTGTGGTTGGAAAGCCGAGTTATTGTGCTTGAACAATGTCATACGTGTTTCATTTTCCTTTATTTTTTGTCGAGATTTTCTGCTTCCGAAGCTTCCTATGATCCTAGCAGCGTCGTTTGCAATGGCTTCTAGTTTACTTGCAAGATTGTCCATTTTTTGGCTGTAAATCATGATATATATAACATGAGAGATAAGAAAACTCGTATTGTGTTCTTTGACTACAGCTTACAGTTACAGATAAGAAAACTATTACGATTCGTGACTGCCAACCAATCGATTCGTACTTCGAATAATAAGAAAAAATGCGAAGAGGTTTCTTGAATGTTTATAGTGAGGTTTGAACTCGTAATCTTTAATTAACATGACACTAGGTATGGTAAGTGAATAAGTGTAGACCATAAACCTTTTGGGCCAGGCCCATTGACAGGTCGGCCCATTAAGGTAGGGTCCAACATCCGCTCTATATAAAAAGCAACTTGGTATGTTACTATGTCATGACTTATGTGTAGACTGTAACAGTTTTGGGCCTGGTTTAATGGGTCGGGCTCATTGCCAGACAGGCCCATTAGGACTGGGCCCAACATCGATCTTATATAAAGGGACTAGTATACCAAGGTACCACCATATAATGAGTTCAAACACTACATGTACATCAATAATCAATTATCTATACACTCATGTACTCATGTTGATGTTCAATGATCTTGTATGTATAAATACTGACTTGACCGCCGGAGTGTACTCGGAACCTTGGCTCCAAGACCCTCTATGTGTACTATCATCCTCTACTCTTAACGGATAACAAAGCACGACTAAGTCACCACCTAGACAGATCTAAACCCGAGGAGTCGCTCCCTAGCACTACTTCTCAAGCCTCGGCTCTAGCAACATTTAGTAGGGTACGCTATCGCCATATATCCAATAAAAATTCAAGTATATAAACATTACAAATAATCAATTACCTAAACTTGCGGAACCTCTCCTCTCGGGCCACATCTCGCCTCCTTTCCGCGGCCACAATGGCGGATCTCGACCACTGAAACTCCTCACGATCCCCATCTCGACTCCACCTGTCTGCCAACAACCCGAAGCAAAACTCGGCTTCCGAAAAAGCATGCTTCAACTCCTCTATGGATATCCCATGCCCACTAATCCTAAAAACTCCATACTTTTTCACAGATCTCATCACCTCACTAACCGAATTTCTGTCCCGGCTTTTAATCAAGCGGTATTCGACATCCGCAATCATGGACCGGTTGACATAATCAGGGAGACTGAGATCCTGCATTTGCTTCATCTTTTCCATATAAGTGGTGAAGGCTTGGTCACTCCGGTTGCCTCTGCCCGAGGTTGGCACTGGAGACGATGGCGGTGCGGTCAACGTGGTCGATGTTGTTAAGCGGTTCTTGATCTGGTTGAGAGCCATTGTTCGGAGCTTGTGGTGTGGAATGTGTGATTGAATAGAAGATGTAGAAGTGTGATCATGCATGCATGGTAATGTTTGTTATTTTTAGAAAGGATGACCGGAACAAATGCATAGAATTTGGGCATTGCAATTTGATAAATATTAATTATAGTACAAAAAGTTGATAAAATGATTTGTGGAATGAATTAAAATTTATAAAAGGTTGGTCCCGGAGGGCAGTGGCGAAGCTTGACTCGAAGGTTCGGGTGGTCGGAAGTCACCGGGGGTCGGAAGTCACTAGTTTCGGGGGGTCGAAAACCAGTTTCGGGAGGTCGAAACCCTATATTTTCAAAATTTTCTATACGAATACTATATAATCGGAACTTCTGCGCGAAAATCCGGGGGGGTCGGCCGCCCCTCCCCGCCTCTACTATGCTGTGCCACTAATGGAGGGTGAGTCAGGGCCTAAGATCAGGCCGAAAGGTGTAGTCGATACCTGAGATATTATTAATTCTTCTGGTGTAGCTATACTTGTTGTTAATAGATCTCATACTATTTTAGTAGTTTGACCGTGGAATTTCTTTGTTTCTGATCGAAGTAATTGAATAGGAGGATTACAATGACTATATCCATGGGTAAATTAAGAAAATAGACATTGAAGAATTTTAAAGTGAAACAAAAGGAAATAGAAGAAAGTAATCATATATAATTATGTGCACATAACTAACATTGTGTCAGAATATAACGATTTTATTGTTTGAAGAAGAATAACACCGATTATAATTCAGATTATTCACAAAAAGTAGAGAACCAGACTAGAACAATGATCAATAAATTCACAAGATCACAAGTAGAGAACCACAAACACATATCTTCATGTGAGGCGGAGTACATCGCAGCTAGTTCAACAGCTTGTCAGACTATTTGGCTGCAAGAGTTGCTAAGTGAAGTTACTGGAAGACAACCGTAGAAAGTGATGTTAAAAGTGGGTAACGATTGCTTTAGTGAAAAACCCGGTGGTCAATGATCGAAGCAAGCATATAAAGTCCCGATTTCACTTTCTTTAGGAGCGAACAAAGAGCAGATGTGTTAACGAAGGCACTAGCGAAAATCAAGTTCAAAGAGATGCGGAATCTACTTGGTGTTAAAGACCTCCCGTATACGACTCAGAAATTCAAGGGGTGAATGTTGGCATTCCTGGTCCTCATGGCTTATATGAGTGCAAGTCAAACATCTACATTTATCCTATATCCTATATGTCTATAATCTATATTAATTAATTAGTAGATAAGTGTCTAAATTCCTATACGTGTTTAAATAGGAATTGCATTAGATAATTATTCAATGGGTTCTAGGATTCATACACCCCGTGACATCATATTTAGGGTGTATGATATCACATTCTGGGTATGTGGCAGCTTCCTATTGGCTGTGGCGTGGACCATGGTGTATGAATCCTAAAGTAGGGGTGTATGAATCCACAACCCCTTATTCAATAGAGAAAGCGGAACAAGTTTTTTCATATCGTGTGTTTTGTGATTTGGTCCAAGGTTAGCTATTGAAAAAAAGAAAAGTATAGATCCAAGAACTCTTCAAATGATTAATAAAACTACAAATTATGCAATATATTGCCCACTTTCTTATCCCTTGGTCAATAATAGAGTCGATATGCATAGAAAATAATAAATAGTTCGTCTTCCAGTTAACAAATGATAAGGCTTATGCATAAATAACGACCATCAGCGGAATGTTCAAACACAATTATCATTCAATAAAGTTCAGCGGTTGTGATCATCGGAAGACTAACCGTTTGTGGTGATGAACGTATAAGCAAGATACGTGTAAAAACTAGTCGTTTCTAACTGGTTTTTGCGGACTATGACACATCTAACCGTAAATTCTACCGTCATACCATTCTCATACGCCGGTTCAAGATATAAGAAAAACCCAAATCAAGCTAATAAATAGACGGGTATTACGAACTCGACTAGCCAATTGTGAATACTAGTTGGCTTCCTATGACCAGACTTCATTAACTTATGGGATATTGGATTTTATTAATCCGAACTTTGACAAATTGGTCAATATTAATCCCAACTTTAAAAATTGTCTATGCCGGTCCCAACTTGTAAAATATTTTCCTTCACTGGTCCTTTACAAATGGTGGTCTTGATCGTCTGTTTTTCAACAGAATGAGCTTCATTTTGTTGCTGGTCAACTGATCAAGATCACCATTAGTAAAGGATCAATGAAGGAAAATATTTTACAAGTTGGGACCGGCACAGACAATTATTAAAGTTGGGATTAATATTGGCCAATTTGTCAAAGTTCGGATTAATAAAATCCAATATCCCTTAACTTATTTGGCAAAAAGCAGTGTTTAGCTTATAAATAAATTTTAACAGGGATTTCATGGGTTTTGTAGCAGAAGCTATGTAAATATGTAAGTTATATGTACAATAAGAAACCTTCCTTACCCTTCAGACCAGAGTCAAATAAGACTTACAAAAGAAGTTTCGAGTTCAGCAGCCGGAAGATCCTGCTGCAGTTCTTCGCCAATGTCATCACCGTCCAAATTCTCCAAAATATTGTTTGCAGTTTCAGGTCGTTGCTCAATCAATATGCCTTCATCAGTAGCTGGCATGGCGGCATCATCACTGTCCAAATCTGCCGAAAGATTGTTTGCGGTTTTAGAACGTTCCTCAATCAATACGCCTTCATCAGTAATGGGCCTAGCGGTATCATCGCCATCCAAATCCACCAAAAGATTGTTTGCGGTTTTAGAATGTTCCTCAATCAAAACGCCTTCATCGGTATTGGGCCTAGCGGTATCATCACCATCCAAATCCACCAAAAGATTGTTTGTGGTTATAGAATGTTCCTCAATCAATACACCTTCATCAGTAGCGAGCCTAGCGACGTCATTGGTCATCAAGGCTTCAAGAGGGGACTTGAGACTACCATTATCAAAAGAAGCAAACTTCACCTCTAGAATAGGAGATTCAAAATCGACTCTGGATTCCACCACATCTTGAGGCTGATCTGGGAAATGTTTAAGGATGTCGGTTTTGTCAAAAGTCAATATCTTGACCGCTTTAATAGACTCTTGCTGAGCATCGGTTTCGTGAGGAGGAGAGGAAGGACAACTGACACTGCCGGTGGGACCCATAGCTTCTTCATCATCTACTTGAAATATTCTATGCGAGTCAAAACTATTATCCGGGATCTCTGTGGAAACATCACAAGAAATCGGGCCCTCATCATTCTCATCCTCTATAAACTCGGGTGCGGTTGGTTTCAGAGATTCAGATGAAACCGAAGCCACCTCCTCACCGTCTGTATTTGATCCATGAGTTGTATCTATAGATTTAACTATACAACTGTCATTCGGTTTGGTGAAAGATGAGAATCCAGCTAGTGCTGCAGCCAAAGCATCATCAATTGAAACGGTTTTCTTTGGGTTTTCCTTCTTTGGAGATTCTGAAACATCATTCACTTCCAATTTTTCATCACAACATGGAATCTCTTGAACAGTAGCCATTGATGTATCCTCGGGTGGTTTCTGGGTACCAGTTGAGAAAGATTCCGTCTTTTCTGATTCAGGTTCACCACAGAGTCGAGACCCGTTTCCATCGTTACTTAATGATTCAGGGTTGGGTTCAAGTTTTGAAAAAGAGGGTGACACTGGACACCTGCCAAGTGATTCAACCTGTTGCTCTACTCGTTGGAGTCTCGCTTCCATACTGTTTATTGGTTTCAACATGTTCTCTTCAAGCCTCATGCAGATATCTTCGATTCTACTAACTCGTGCAACAAGTTGTTCCAGTAAAACTTCGGTTCGGGTATATGAAAACTCATTTCTCGTTGTCAAGTCACGTAAGTTATCTTTATCTGGAGTTGAAATTGGCAATTGGGACCGAGTTGACTCAGCTTTGGCCTTACATGGTTTTCGCAACATCTCATCTTGCTGATGGACATGATTAACGGGATTATTCGAAGTGGTGGGTTCTACCTCGCTTTTGATCGGTTTTCCTACAGAACTATTATTTTGATCGTGTAACTGGACGGATCTGGATTTGGTTAGCCCTAGAAGTGTGGGAACTAGCATATTCATAAGTGAACTATTAGCTGAGGTTTCTGCATTAACTGTCTGATTCTCTGAGTCACTGGAATCAAAAGGGTCAGCAAACACATACACTTCATCAACATATACACAGCCTTTACTTTGAAGTGATAGCAAGCGAATAGTGAGTGACATGCAAGGCTCTGAATCGTTTATTTCTGCTGTAGCCTCGTAGAAATCCTGCAAGTACAATATTTGACCACCATTATTTAAAATCTAGAGTTTGGGGTTTAATCAGGGCGCGTGCATATAATCTATAAAAATATGCAAATGGTTGCTTTATCATGGAGCAAAAGGCATGATGGAAAATTCAAACCAACTGTTAGATATGTCAAAAAAAGTTGATTTTATTGAAAAATCACTTGTTTGTGGGTTCGGTTCCATTCTGGTTAAAAAGAGACGCAGAAATTTAGTTTCTAGATACTTTTACATGGAATCTATAGACTATAAAACTTCACTAACTTGGGATCCTAATCGATCCTCTCTTGTATTACCAATAGCCAATAGGAGCTTTTCAATTGAGAATAAACATAAAATTTCTCAAAACTTCACATTATGAGAGCCTTAGCTCTTGTTACAAGTATGAAAAGCCAAAAATCTAGCCATTGTTGTCAGCACGACCACTGGAAATAAGAGTCCACTGGCACCGTAGGTCCGTAGCAGAAGGCGAGTAGCCAACAATTAAGAGTCCACCAGCACCATAACAAAAGGTTCCTGGCAGCATAGACTGGGGCTCAGGTGATACTTGGGTTTTGACCAAAGTTTTGGAAGGCACAAAGGACGGGCCTTGGGCTCAGGCACTTAAAAAGCGAGGGCCCGATATAAGCAATGTGCATAGCATAAACATACATTTTTTTAGGTTTTAGACACGTCTCATGCTAGTTTATGTCTAGTTTAAGTTGGTTCCAGACAATTTTCGAATTTTTCATGCAAGTTTGCTCGAAAATTGCAGAAATTTGCAAAGAGTTTTCAGGATTTGGTCGGAATCTCGCTGGAATCCAACCAGAATCTCTCGCGCGGCCTGCATGGAAGCAAAGCGTTTTCCTTGCACCTTGCCTGAGAGCCTAGAAGCGCGCTCAAAGGGCTTTAGACAGCATAGGTTTTGACCATTCAGACTTGTAATAAGAAAAGGCTCTCATACTATGTAAACATAATCTAAGAAATTAAAATTCAGTAGCAACAAACTAGAACAAATGAACTACGTATCATAAGTCATCCCAAAACTAGCAAACTAGAACCAACAGTCACCCACAAAGATTCTATGTAGTGGGCTTGCCCAAACACTCACCGAATATCCTATCTAGGGCGGTCACAATAACAAGAACAAATATCATAAACTATAAACATTGTTTACCAGGCTCTCCTTCTTACCATCACAAGCCTGTTCAAACACCTATCATATCAAATTCCTAGCCGCTCCAAAACACTCCTGTTTGAAACATCTGCTAATCTCAATTCTCAAGTTCTCAGTCTGATCAGAATCTTCATGTTTGAAGACTCGCCAAATCTATGTTCACGATTTCAGGCAACCACACACAAAGCGCTACTATGCGGATCTCGTTTCTGGTAAATGGTCCGTGTTTGTGTTCCAAACTCGTAAGTCGTAATTCCAACAGATCCATGCTAATTCCCTATTCCAGATTTTAATTACTATTTTCGATTCAAGTTCCAGTCTTGTGGATAGACTTTACGTGTAACAAGTTCAGCATGAGTAACATCTTTGATTTAACTTAAGAATGGGGGGTTATTATATAGCTCAATATGTTAATTTAGTTTCCTAGTTTAGTTTTATCTGGTTTCCATCTTTACGCCATGTATCTATTAAATACAGATAATTACCTCATGAAAGATATATAACTTCCTATTTACATTTACACTAGCGAAAACCTTGAATATTATCAGATTATGGAATTCTTCTGGACTAGGCATCCTTATATTCAACAGCTTCAAAGTTGCATTTTTCCCAGAATTACGGATATGTTTGGCACACAACTTTAATAGAAAAACTGCATTTAGATTATGTCAGAACTTTAATAGCTTCACAATTGCATTTTCCCAATTCCCATTATTCAAAACATTTCCAAATTTTAGGCTATAATTTGAAAAATAAGGTACTTTAAGTAGCTTTTAAAACAAGCTGGAGCTTATAAAAAAACCAAAACTATCATTTTGGCTTTATTATGTGTGTTTGTCATTTTATATCAGTTACACTTTTCAGCTACAATTACATTTGCCAAACTCTTCACTAGAACTGACAGATACAGCTAACAGGCATAGCTACAACTAAACTCGCCAAGTATACCTAAGTAGACTTGAATTCGGCTATCCGCACATCCAGTTGACTCATACATGACTGGTAAATCATTCATTATTTTCAATATTCAGATTTAAGTTGTAACCAGAAATGTACTAACGAATTATCTCCTATGTATGAAGGATTTATTTATTTAATCAAACTTTTTAGATTGTACCTGGTGGTTTCGGTTGTTATTTGAGTTCTGGTCTGAACCAACAGGGAGTTTAACCTCCACCCAATCATCTTCGTTGGTGCCACTTTTATTCTCGCTGGCCACTCTTGCCTTTGGTAATATGTCACTAGGAGCATCCAAGTTTACAGAAATAGCTTCCTTAACATCAGTTGCAGGGACTGAACTTTCCTCCATAGCAGCAGCACTACAACGGACAGTACAGAGGTACTCATTATCACTCTGCAAAGCAGGTGCATAATATATCTCATATACACGTGCTGTACTTCTGACATACACCTGACGAATCTCGTGCTTTTGAGTAAAATTTACTGCAAAGTAATGAAAAATATCAAATTAATCTATGAATGTTTCTTAAGTATTGCAGATGGGCTTGGTAGAATCTTAAGTTAACTTGATATGTAGTTACCAAACATAGGATGTGCACATAAACCTATGTGTGGCTATGCACAGTTCATTTAAAAAACTACAATCTTTATTATTATCCACTTGAAGTTCTAATCACAAGAAATATGAAGATCATTGAAAAAAGAACTGAGACTGACATAAGAAACAACATGATCAGCATCAATGAAGATCGTAACTAGTGATCATATTTTAACGTAAATAACTCGCTGTTACTATCCCTAATATTCAGCCCCACTTCCCACACTTCTGAATTATTTAAAATTAGCACCAAAACTGGGTTGATTAGAACCCCCAGCAGCTGATCCAATTCCGACCCATTCTGACCCGCATAAGAGTTTGTATCACCATTTCAATAGAAGACTAAATTTGGAAGTAATATTTAGGGTTGTTCAATTAGGTGCACACAATTGCATTTGTGTTTCTAATATGGATTTGCACCATCCAAACTACCAAATAATCCTAACCAAACTACAACTCAGTTAGATCCGTAGTTGTCAATAGGGAATAGCGGACGATAGCGACAAGCTACCGATACGCTATGTAGCGATAGCGATGAAATAGCGGGCGCTATTTCATGTTTAGCGATACACTAGAAGAAAATTTTAGAGATATTTTATATGTATATTTTTACAAAAAAATAAAAAAAAAATACAAAAATCTCGCTATTTCCCGCTATTTGTCGCTATCAAGCATATAGCGACACATGAGCGCTACGCTACGCTATTCGCTATAGCGGGCGCTATGGTCGCTATTAACAACCATGGTTAGATCGCTTTTACAATCCAATTTGTCATTGCTACCTAAATATATAACTCAAGAGTCATTTGGATAGAAACACAAAGTTTAAATCCACAAACTAAAAGCGACTGTCAACAATAACATTTGGTCAAATCACTTAATTCACCATATTAACATGCTTCACTGTAAGAACTCGTAAAAGTTAAAACTCACAATCCTTAAAACCACATAGCACAAATACTCCCCTAAACAAAAAGTGTTCTACAGTGGAAGCTGCCTGCAATGCCAACAATTGATTTAGCAACATCTTCACCTTCGGTTTGTGTTATCGGACATGGCTTTTAAAATCAAAGTTAAAATCAAGCGAAAACTCGCATGAGAAAAATAATCACTGATGAGTAAATATTAAATAAAATGATACACTATTTTATCAATTCTGATCCAGTCTGGGTTTTAAAAAGCGCGCCTGAGGCACCTCAGGGCTTTGTGCCTATCCTTTTTCCCAAAGGCGCGCGCCTCAGGCGCTTTTTTGTCAAAATTTCAGTCGCTTTTCAAAATTTCAGTTGCTTTTCACCTGAGGCGCGCGCCTCACGTACACAGGGTATTTTTTTTGCATAAAAAAGTTGTACCTTGGTGTTTTTGGCTTGTACATATAGGTAAAATCACAAAAAAACCTTATTTATAGCTATATTTTGGGTAAATGAAGCTAAAAACTCATGAAATATATATGGGATATATAAAAAAAATTATATAATTAGTGTGCGCTTTGGGTACGAAAATCCCACGCTTTTTGCGCTTTGCGCAATGCGCTTAGACCTTGTTGCTTTTGTGCGCCTAGCGCTTTTCTAAAACCAACGATCCGGTACCTCACGTTCACCTAACTTCCAAACAACAACCTAATTTATGACAATATGTTGATTTTCATATTAAAGTATTCACATAAATTTAATCCTACATAACACTATCTATCTACAATAATATATAGAAACCTAAATAAGCTCCGATAATACGCATCTGACGGATCAAAATGAAATCAATCGACTAATTGATTTAAAACTGAAACAGAGATTGATTGAATAATAATAATAATAATAATAATAATAATAATAATAATTAGCTTACGTGTGATTTCGCAAGGTTGAGGATTATTATTAGATGAAGGAGGAAGGAGAAGGAGAGGTGGTTTGGGATGAGTAGGTATGGATTGTGAATCGACAGGGGAATCAAAGGTCTCGAAGGTGATGACGGAGTCGAGAGAGGTGTGTGAGACTGTCCAGTTGGTCTCGGTGCTCCATGGAGTCGTCATACTGTGTTGTACAATTGGTGTTGGTTTTTTTATCTTTTGTAGTGGTGATGGTGGTGTTGATTGCTGTTGAGTTGTTGGTTATGATTGGAGTGTTTGGATGGGGTTTTTGCAATGTTTTAAAACCGGTTTCTAAAACTTGCTAGATAAATGGTTCAACCGGTTATTTTTTTTGGAAGGCAACTTTCATTAACACCAAAAACAAAACGGGATCTCCAAGCTAGAGACCCCTACAACCAAAACCATTACATTACATCGAAATCAAAAGATTGCCAATCCGCCCATCCCATAACACCCTCTTTATATCTACTACAAAACCACACATAACCTATAGCCTTGATGTCCGCAACCACCTTAGATACCGCCAAGTTAACGTCTTGAAAGAGTTTTTCGTTCCTAGCCTTCCAAATACGCCAACAAGAGATGATCATCAAGCCATAGATAACCTTCTTCTTCCTAATCGGCCACAATTGATCCTGCAAAATATCGTGTCTCGAAAAGAAGAATAAAGGAGGTAACTTCAACCAACTCGACACACCATACCAAATGCCCATCGTCATAATACACCCGGTGAAAAGGTGGTCTACCGACTCTTCGCCATCCCCACAAAATATACACGAGAGGCTACCACAATCTATGTTCCGCCTTTGTAACGCTTTCTTGGTTGGGAGCCTATCAATAAGCATTCTCCACATAAATACATTACACTTAATAGGGACCCATTTACACCATTTGAAAACATTATCCGGCTGCACTAGAATCGCACCATCCATCCACTTCTTAACCGCTTGAACCGAAAACTCATTGTTGTTCCCATTGTCCCAAAACCAAGCGTCATGGAGATTACCCAACCTGAGACCAGCCACAATATCAAGGCACTCGGCTAATTGTTGAAGCTCTGTGCTTGAAGTTGGCGTCCTTTTCCACTGCCAAACCATATCAGACCCATTTACCCCATTCACCATACGATCCTTAACCACACAAAACTTATGTCTCTCTAAGCGAAATAGATCCGGAAAAAGTTTCTTTAAAGGCACCGTATGAATCCAAGGATCAACCCAAAACATCACCTCGGTCCCTCTACCAACACGGCCTCTTATCACATTTATACTACTACGCCCTTCACAAGTTAACCGAATACAACTCTTAACAATCTTTGTCCAAGTTCCATTGTATCTAGCATTGTGAGGATAAGCATCCCATTTACGTTGCGAACCATGAATATTATCCACCACTCTCCTCCAAAGCGCATCTTTCTCATGCCTATACCTCCACAACCATTTGACCAAAAAGGCGTTATTGCAATCTCCAAGTTTTCTAATTCCCAAACCCCCATATTTAATCGGCTTTGTTACATCTTCCCAACCCACCCAATGGAGTTTACGCACGTCACTACTCCCTCCCCAAAGGAATTTTTTGATCACTCTTTCCATTTTATTAATAACACCAACCGGAGCCTTGAACAACGAAAAGTAATACGAGGGGAGACTAACCAAGACGGACTTAATTAACGTCAATCTCCCACCAATTGAAAGCACCTTAGATTTCCACCGAGAAAGCCTATTCTTTACCACATTAATCACCGGCTCCCAACTATTTATTCTACTCATGTTCGAACCCACCTTTATTCCCAAATAAGTAAAAGGAGCCGTACCCGTCTGACAGCCCAACTCGATCGCTTTCAAGCCCACCTCCTCCACATTTTTACCCACACCATACAATGTAGACTTTTGGATATTAATCCTTAAGCCCGAACACATATGGAATACTCTAAGAATCCGTCTAAGGCAAAGCAGGTTACTATCTGACCACTCCCCCATTACCATTGCGTCATCCGCGTATAGTAAATGAGAAAGCACAAGACCACCATTATCAAACCCCACACCTCTAAACGCCCCAACGTCACAGGCCTTTTTAATGAGACCCGAAAAAGCCTCCATCACCATAATAAATAAAAACGGGGATAACGGGTCTCCCTGTCTAATACCCTTCTCACAGCTAAACTCATAAGTCGGGGACCCATTCACAAGTACTGAAGAACGGGCCAACTTAAGAATACCATCTACCCACTTACACCAAACCTGAGGGAAACCCATCTGCCTCATGACCGAGATAAGGAACGCCCAGTTAACATTATCATAGGCTTTAGCAAAGTCAATTTTAAACAGAAATAGCTCCGCCCCAGATTTTTTTGACCACGACAAAACTTCGCTAATAAGAAGAGGACTATCCAATATATACCTGCCCGCCACAAACGCCGATTGGTTTTCATTGATAATAGTATCCATGACTGGCTTCAACCTGTTCGCCAAAACTTTGGATATAACTTTACTAATTACTCCAATCAAATTAATTGGCCGATATTCTTCTAACCGCACCGGGTCTTTAACTTTTGGAACAAGCGTAATAAACAAGGAAGATACACCGCGACTAATCTCTCCCGTTTCCGCAAACCTGTTCATAATAGCAATAAAATCACTAGAAAATAAGTCCCAATACCTTTTAATGAACCGGAAATTGAAACCATCCGGGCCCGGAGCCTTATCACCACCACATTGGAACACCGCATCTTTTATTTCCTTCTCCAGAAAAGGCCGGCTAATATCCTCAACCTGAGCCTCCGATAACGTCTTCAACCCATAACAAGCTAAACTCGGCCGGTTGGAGCAATCTTCTAAAAACTTGTGTTTAAAGAATCGCAACACATGTTTCTTAACTTCAGTAGGCGTATGAACCCACTCCCCGTCAACAGAAAGCCCCACAATAGCATTAGTAACTCTCCTGTTATTGATAATACCATGAAAGAATTTCGAGTTCTCGTCACCGTCTTTAGCCCATTTGAGTCTAGATTTTTGCTTCAAATCTTTTAATTTATAATACTCCAACTGATGAAGTCGTTTTTTTGCCTCCTCCATAACCCACACCTCATCCTCCATTAAATCCCTAGCTTCCAAGATCAACTCCAAGTCTTTAACCTCCTTATTAAGAATATCACTCTCCACCATTTCTTGTTGAGTCAACTTTTTCTTCCAATCCATAATACAGGAACGAAGCCTCTTAAATTTGTGCATGAGAATACTATCAGGCGCACCACAACCAACAAAACCCTCCATCGCTTCCTTAACCACATCATCAAAACCAACCCTATCCAACCATGAGTTAAAAAATTTAAACGGTTTAGCGCCAAAATTGTTCGAACCAACTTTCAACAAAAGTGGAAAGTGATCCGACCCATCCCGGTCTAAAACCCGATACACAGCGTTAGGCCACCTGTTAAAGAACGCCCAATCAACAAAAATACGGTCAATCCTGCTCATCTTATTATTGGCCATGTACGTAAAATTACGACCCTTTAAACCAAACTCGAACAACTCAGCTTCCTCCAAGAAGTCATTAAACTCTCTCGAATCAGCCACATCAAAGCTCGAGTTCCGTCGCTCAACCCGGTCTCGGACACTATTATAATCCCCAGCGACGATCCACAAACCCTCCCCACTCGACTTTAGCGAAGATAAGAGGCCCCAAACTCGTCTTTTATCTTGAATCTTTTGCGGACAGTAAACATTCACAATATTCAATCTCGCGCCATCACTTTTGATACAACCCGAAACAGCAAGAACATTTCTATTTTTAACCACCGAATCCTTAGTAAACAACTTAGGATTCCAAATGGTTAACAGGCCCCCAGAACGACCAGTAGCATCCACGAATTCGAACTCGAACTCCCCCGAACCCCAGAACTTGCTAACATCAACCGATTCTAAAGACCCGAACTGGGTCTCCTGGATCAAAATCACCCCGACCTCATTTTCCAGCTTTAGCTTACGACACCAAACCGCCTTTCCTTCCAACCCGATCCCTCTGATATTCCACGAAATTGCATTCATTGATTCACCGGTTGAAAACCTTCTTCCGAAATCTCTTTTGCCACCATATCTTCATACTTTTCGAAGCTTTCAACACCTAACTCTGTCCCCAATTTAATAGTTTCTGCGGTTTCAATGTCAATCACCTCATGAACTTCCTCTTCAACCTGGCATGACGG
The DNA here is from genome assembly GCA_032199755.1 of Ambrosia artemisiifolia. Taxonomy (NCBI): domain Eukaryota; kingdom Viridiplantae; phylum Streptophyta; class Magnoliopsida; order Asterales; family Asteraceae; genus Ambrosia; species Ambrosia artemisiifolia. Next base: position 11,775,462 of record CM063528.1, on the reverse strand, counting down.
ACCAACTCGCTCTACATTAATCACTGGCCGAACCTCAGTCTCCTTGTTGGTAGCCTCACTTCCGTTTAGCGCGAAAATGAGCCTATCTATATCAAACAAATCCTCCCCTTCTCTCGGTCTTTTTTTCGGACGTTCCTGACCCGTGGGAGAAGGCGATTTTTGCGCCCTTGCTTTTTTACGGAATCCTCTAGGCTTGGTACCTTTGCTAGTTATACCCTCCTTTACTAAACCATCTACATTTGCATTCACCACCTTACTGACGTCTTCATTTTGTTGTAAGTTTTGTTCAGCAACCGAATCATCATTAATGACCTCCTCCTGAACAATAACCGGCTCTCTACCAACATCGCATGACACCTCAGGCTCCATGACAACATCATCGCCATTCACCTGTTCCAATCTAGTACTTTTCGACTCCGACTCCGCGTAACCAGAACAGTCATCTATGCATTCTGGAATCCACTCGCCCACCTCCTCTTCAACCCACACCGAGAACATTTCCTCCTGCCACTTTATTGAGACTCTTTCGTTAACCCTCGGCCCCGTATCCCGAATAACCCCCATCATAATGCATGACAAGTCCACCGTAGCTTCATCGCACTCCGGTAACTGAACAACCTCACCAAACAAACTACCAATGTCATTGAACACCTTTTCGTCGTAAAAAGAGAGCGGTAGACCGTATAATTTCAGCCATGCAATTCGTTCAGATCGGAACATTTGCCCATCCCACCTTTCTAAAGAATCGAAACAAACCCTCCAAACAGCTTTAGCCTCAACAAAACCATGCATGCATTCATTGGAATCAAACAGTAGCATGACCCAAAAACCTCCCAAGTACCTTATTCCCACTGAAGTATGACCCAGCAAGTTCAGCCAGATACGCAATTTTGATAACTTTTTGAGATCCGAAACCCTCCCCACTGCCCCACAACCTTCCCATAACATGCCACCTTTGTTTGCCACCGTGATAACCTTCTCATTCGCAGGCTCCTTACGTTCAATATTCAGCAAAGTATCTCGAAAAGACCGGCCATCCTCATTAACCGTCCCCAAGTTCACACCCTCCGCCCCATCTTCCTCCCTCCTACTAACCCCTATCGGCTCCGTATTCTCCTGATCATTCCTCACCGGGATCCACTTCCTTTCCCCCTTCCTCTCAATCCTCTCCCCATCAACAAAACGAGCCAAGACAATAAATAACTTATAAGAACCAATCCACACATCCTTCATCATGCCCTCTAAACCCTCCGGATCCGTAATGTTTATGAACGACACAAACCCAAAACGTTTACCAAGTTTATCAAACTTACGTGCAATGTACGTGCCTTTAATGGAACCAAAGTCTTTGAGAACAGCCACTAGATCCTTCGACGCACAGCCCTCTGGAAGATTGGAAACAAAGAACTTAGTAATCGAGTCGTCTCTTTTATTCTGCCTCTCACGTTGATCGGTTCTTCTGCCTCTCTTTGATGGTGCATCGTACCAGGTATCAACTTTGTAGCGCTCCCTGCCCGCCATGGATTATGTGAGTGTTTCAACCGAATTAGCATTCAACCATGTAATTCTATAAAAATACAGTTTCAACTCAAAAAAATAATCTAAACATACATAATTGCATAATCAAAAACCAATTTTCCAACCATTTTTTAATATAACTATACAAGTGTACTAAATAGGTTTATGTCATTAAAATGTTGAATGTAAGTTTATGATTTTGGTTAAAAGATTTCAGTTGTAGTCAAAATTGTAGTGGGGCTCCATTGAATGATGGAAGGATGGAACAATGAGATGTTGCGATTTGATATCACATAAAACATATCAGACCCTAAAAACCGTTGTATTTTGTACCCAGCTTGGGAAGATATTTAGTATTAACAGCCGGTATATACTAGTATTTAAAACATTGGGATTTGAGTTAATTGCCAAAATGGCCCCTGTGGTTTGGCCCAAATTGCTTATTTGGTCACTTTTTTGAATTTTCTGCCAAAAGCACCCCTAACATATCGAAAATTGCCAAAATGGTCCATATTTAACTGAGTTTTTAACTGAGATTTGAAAGTCAGTTAAGTCTCAGGGGCAATTTCGTCCTTTCATCTGTAAACCTTTTAATTGACTTCTTTTATAAAAATAAAACACACACATATGTCTGTACATTTTCATTTCATCCTCTACACACACACATCTATAGAGAGAGAGAGCCTAATCTAGAGAGAGATGGAGACCAGTGTTCTCCTCCACCCGCGGCGGAGCTCCTGCAGCCGGACAACACAACCACACCATCACCTATACTACTCCACCGATTATTATTCTAGAGAGAAAGAGAGGATCGATAGAGAGAGGGGGAAAGAAAGAGGAGCCAGGAGGGAGAGAGAGAGAGAGAGAGAGGGTTCGGAGGAAGGAGAAGGAAGGAAGAAGGAGAGGGGTCAGCGGTGGTGACGAGGCTTCCGATAGGAGCAGATCTGTTCTCAAAGGTAAAATCCCCAAATCATTCCTCATCCTCCTTCATACACGCCTTAATATAATCACGAGGGTGTTGGTTACTGATGGCGATGGGTTGTAACAAGGGTGATTGATGATGGTGACAGGGGAAGCCCTTGGCGGTAGGTGACAGTGGTGGTCTCAGTAGGAATTACGGTGGTGACGGGTGACGGTTAGGGTGGTCATGGAGGCTGATTAGAGTTACCGTGGTCACAGGAATGGAGGGGTGTAATGGTTCCTATTAGAGTTATGGTAAAGGATAAGGTAGTCGACAGTGGTGGTGGTTATGATTATCAGAGGTGACAGTAGCGACGAAGGTTTAGGTTCCGACTAGGGTTCCGATTAAGAAGACGGCGGCAATGGTATAGGGTACCGATTCATCTGGTTAGTTTTGATAAAACTCTGTTTCCATTTCATTACTGATGATTGTGTCTAAGTCTATGTTTGGGGTTGAGAGGTGTAATCGATTAAGATAGAGACTTAAGTAGAGGAAGTGTTGCAGGTTATGGTGAATGTGGAGGAGGTGCACAGGGGACTGTATTGTAGTGTTATTGGTGAGGATAGATTGCCGGAGAGGTGTTGGAGGGAGTTGATGGAGGAAAAGGAGTGGAGATTGGAGGAGAGAAAAGAAGGGAAGTGGATAATGGGGAAGTGGCAGTTGAGGAAGGAGAGAGAGGTGAGGGTAGAGAGAGAGGAGAGAGAGAGGTCGTCGGAGCAGTTGGAGAGGAGCAGAGAGAGGAGGTGGCGGAAAGGGGTGGCGGAGTCGCAGGTGGTGGAGTTGTGGAAGGAGGGGTGGGTGGAGGTAGGTTGAAGAAGATGATGAGGACGAAGGAGTGAGTTGAAAGGACGAAATTGCCCCTGAGACTTAACTGACTTTCAAATCTCAGTTAAATATGGACCATTTTGGCAATTTTCGATCTGTGAGGGGTGCTTTTGGCAGAAAATTCAAAAAAGTGACCAAACAAGCAATTTGGGCCAAACCTCAGGGGCCATTTTGGCAATTAACTCTTGGGATTTTGTTATGATATCTTGGGAAAGTGGAGAGAGGGGTGTGTTTTTAGAAGGTTTTTGCTGTGAGATGGGCAAAGCCTGAGCAAGTGGTTAGATAACCACGTTTTTTTAGACTCACTGTAGTAGGTGCTCTTAAGTGTAACTTAAGTTGGTAATCTAGGTTATCTTAATCAAGTGAGCCTAGAAAAGAAGTTGGTAGTCTTATGGTGCGTTTGGTTCGCATAAATTGTATGGAATTTAATAGAATTGGAATTTGAATTCCAACTCTTAAGGTGTTTGGCTCATAGAATTTGTTAGAATTGAAATTTCAATTCCATTCTTTATGGGTCTAGCTGACAAAGGAATCAGAATTGGAATTGAATATGAATCCCTTCAAATTCCTTTAACTAAAAGAATTCAAAATCCTTACAACATTTAAGGAATTTAAAATCCTTTCAACATTTCGACCTGTACCCGTTTTGACCGGCACCATTTGACGCCCCGTTTTGACCCGTACCGTTTTGAGCCATACTGTTTTGACCTGAACCGTAATTTTGGCCCAAACCGTTTCGACTCTCACTGCTTCGACCTATACTGTTTTGACCCACACCAGTTCGACCCGAACCGTTTCGATTCGCACCGTTTCGACCCGTACCCTCCCGACCCGACCGAGTTATATCCAGGCCGGTGGGTCAGGTCAGGGCGGGTTGTTAGGGTCAAGGAGGCGACCCCAATTGGGTCGGCTATTAGGTGGTAGGGGCAAGGGTGATGGATCCAATTTATTTACCAACCACACACAATACAATGGAATTGAGATTCTAATTCCAACAGTTTCCAATTCCTATTGGAATGTTTAAATTTCAAATCTTTCTAATTCCCACTCTGTAGAAATTCCAATTCCAATTCTAAACTATTTCGTAAACCAAAAGTACCACCCTTAAGTCTGACTTTAGAAGAAAGAGGTATGCCAATCAAACATCTCAAGAGACGTCGATCAATATTAATGTGTAGATACGTTGTTTCTTTGCAATAAAAATATTTTTATTAGTTTGAGAGTACAGTATCAATGTTATTGTCACTGTGTCAGGCACACTATTAGTGTGAATGGCCAGAGCAGTATCAACGTAAGGATACCAATTTTAGCGTATCAGCTTTAGAGTGTAGATACTGAAATATTCAAAGACATGTCATATCATGATAATATTGGGTTATTGGATTTAATCACATCTTTCACTAATGAGTCTTGCCTAAAAGGCCTAGTGGTGAACGCTTTTGATTGAATACTGAGTGGATGTAAAGTGGGTTCGTTAATATCCGCCTTAGGTACTATATATCCTGTGTTATCTTTGATTTTTTTATTTACTTGGAACAAGGTAACCTGGTAAAAACACATTTAGTAGGCTTGTGATCTTCATTTACACATTTGTAAAGTAGTTATTGGTAGTTATAAACACCCTTGTAATCTTCATTTGTAAATAACAGAGAATGTTCATTATCTGTTTCGTGTTTGATTACTCTTGATGGTGATCCGTCAAGCTGTGACAATAGATGATTCCTGATACGCTGTTTGAGGGCAGCACATCGCTTGAGGTGCACCTTATGGAATCGATGGATACAGAAGGGCAATGAAGGAGGTTGTGTGACGACTAATGATTTTTAAAACAAGACTCTTTAACACTACACTATTTATAATGTGGTCAATATTTTTTATTTTTTTAAGTGTCTTCATAAGGTTGTATGACTCGTATCTTCATTGTACCAACTACCAAGATAGTTTTTAAAGTTTTCTATGGTTAAACACAAAGCTTCTTTAGCTGTATTAAGGCTTTTATTTATTTATTTACTTGATTTAATATCTTATTTTCAGTGTTTAATAATTAATAAGTTAAAATATTATCAGTAAATAATCAATTAGTAATCTTTTTAATAAGAATGTCTCGCGTACGTGAACCTCTCATCTGTGCATCGTCTTTTGGGACCTGAATGATTTGCGGAGCATTTCAAGGTTTTATAGACCCAACAGTTTACCAATTTAACCAGAAATATAAACTTGATAGCTGTTTCAAGTTGGAATGTACAGAAGAAAAAAGACACATTTGGTCGTTTTTCAAGACCTGTAGAACCAAACTAGACTGGTCGAAGGGGCGGTTGTTTGGTTTGGTCCAGAGTGACTTTAAATTACCTATTATGGATGCTATCAGTACATAAACTTGAACAAAGATATGTGAATGACGAAATTAACAATACTGACTCTACTGAGCATCTGCCAACAACCGAATACAGAGAACAAACTATCATCTGTTATACTTACTCCCCAGCCCGATACAAGCATAAAAAATTCACAGCAAGCAGTAAAAAGCTTGGTTGGTTACTCACTCACTGTCTCTGCTTTTGAGAAACGAAACGAATACCTTGTTTACCTAGATCCACATGCATCACCTTTCCATCATCTAAAGTAACTGATGCATTAGACGTGTCTTCAGAGACTTCGGTTACTGTCCCCTTGTGCCTGCAAGAATACAGTTTCAGGGATCAGATCACCGCCGTGATAGAAAAATGACAGTTTTAACCTTTTGATGACGGATGGGTTTAATGGTTTATCTCCAAAAAGACGTATGTAAAGTGAACTTACCAGGTATTGTTGGACTGCTGATGAACTTCTACAATCTTTCCAATTGCATGGTTTCCCAACTTTTGAATTATCCACTTTGCATCCATGATTGTATCTTTATCCTTCACAGAAGGTGGCGGCAGCGTTGGTGATGATGGTGGTGGAGGCGGTCTCTTTCTCTTAGACCTCTGACCCTTGACACAGCTCTTATCATCCTCCCCAGGAGAAACCCAGGAACTCCGATCCTCACCATACGGGTTCTTAAATTTCAGTTTCAACAAAGGCTTGAGTTCCTTTTGTGGAACCCGAGGTGGACCATCACTTAGGGCCGCCTTTTCACCTGTAGTTATCATTTTTGTAACTCAATACGATATATTTTCAACTATCTTTTAAGTTTAAATGAAAATGAAAAATATATATATATATATATATATAAAAAGTACATACTGTTGGAAGTGGTCAACGCTTGGTCTGGGTGAGACTTTGATGGAGAATTTACGACATTTTTATTTCTGCCACCTAAATGAATAACCAACTTAGTCTTATTGGCTTTGACTCCAGTGTCATCCAGCTGATTTGGTTCATGATTTTTCATGTTGTGTCTCGAGATTCTATGATCGCTTTTCACTGGAGCCACATTAACAAGTTTGAGTTTCCGGGTCTCCGGCTGGTCAACAGGCCACACACCGTCAGTCAAACTAGCTTCGTCATATCTATGGGACTGCACGTCTTCATCCTTGTTATCCCCTGTGATGGATCCAATAGATTGAGCATCACTGTGTTCAAATCTACCAAATGTAGGTGTGCGAAACCCCTTTTCGCGTGTGTACTTCTTGTTTGCAGATTTTTTTATATTTTCCTTACTCTTTTTGGGAGATTTATCAACAAACCCTTTGAGTGAAAACTTTATTGAATGGCCATACTCTTTCTTCAGTGGAGGTCCATCATCCTCGTCATCAGAATAAGGTGTAATAGCAAATATTTCTTCTTGAGTTGGCAATCCAGCAGCAGCCCTTAGGCTTGCAATCAAATCCTCGTCAGCTTTGTCTTTCCTCCTCCACAGCTCTTTAACAGCATCCTCAAGATCCCTAACCTGAAACATCAGACAGGTCAAAATAAACGGTAAATAATTGACCTATAGGTGACAATATGGGCAGGGTTTGGTCAAAAATTACATATAATTATTGCGTTATGCCTTTTCAAAAACGATACTTTATTACATGGGGTAATTTCATATATACCTTTAAAACTTGCATGATAACATATTCACATATAGAGTAAAGATCAAATACAAATGGACTTAACCTACTAAACATGAGAAGTGAATGGGATTTTTTTATTTTTTTTGAAATTTTTATCCCATTTGTTTAAATATGCTTTCTAGATTAATAATATAAAAAAAATTAAGTCATTAGTGTAATTACATTAGTTTACACTAGACTACTAGAGTAATCACACAGTAATTATGTAATTACTCTACACTAAAAAATTTTTTAGATTTAAGTACTAAGATACATGTTTAACAATATGGAAAAAAAAATTCAAAAAAAAAAAAAATACTCTCCTTCACTTCTCACGTTAAGGGTTATTTGTAGGATAAGAACCATTTGTACAAGAACCTTCCTCTTAACATATATACCCAAGCAAAAAGTTCATATTATAGTGAAATGGGATATTCATATGACTATCATACCATTCTTCCCCTTGCACTTGAAACTCTCATAACCTTAGTCTGTGCATAAGGAAAGGGTATTTATGTCATACTTATGAAAGTGGGAATATTTGGTAAATATGACATTAGAAGATTGTACAGCTTTTTGGCAAAATTTCAACCCAACTGAAACATTCCCGTTTCAACTTTTGTATTACAGTTTTGACCCTTTTAGGTTTACCACATTTTTGTAGTAGTATCTCTATTTATACCTGGTAGCATTCTCCACGGCATGAGGCACATCTATACTGCAGATGATTATTCACTTGAAATTGCAAATACTTTTCATCGCTGCAAGAAATATTTCACAGTTACAAAAAGTTCTATATTACATTGGTATGTGGGTTGTTTGCAACATGTAATAGATCAGATAATATATCAATTTTATAAGCAACTGTTAATATACTCTTCAATTTAGGGGTGTAAACGAGCTGAGCCTCTCTTAAACTATTCGAGATTGGTTCACTAAAAGCACAAGGGGAACCAAGCTAAAACAAGCCCGATCTTCATATCGAGCTTGACTACGCCTAAACAAGCCTAATATTTATATAAACATAACAATTTTATTTAATGTACCAAATATATAAACTACATAATATATATTAATAAATGTTTATATATAATTATGATAAACGTAAGTATATAATTAATAATATATTATATTATATATAAAATGATAATTATATATATATAGTTGTACATATAATAAATAACATATAAGAAACAAACTGAGCCTGAGCCTGAGCCAAGCTCGAGTTTAAAAAATTACTCACAAGCCAAGCTCTAGCTTTATTCATCGAGCTTGAATCAGGCCAAACTCGAGCTCAAGTTCTGTTGAGCTAAATGAACCGAGCTCAAGCTTAGGCAAGCTCATTTCATCCCCTACTCATTTTGAAATTTCATGTACGTTTTTCTTTTGCGAGAAACTTCAAGTAGCCAACTTATTATTGCATTGCATACATGCATAAGAACACAAGCAATAAGTATATCAATGTCACAAATAAGATTATACAATAGTTGGAGAAATAAAAACCTCGTATTCTGTATTAGAGCTTTCAGTTTAAATACCAAAAGTGGCATAAATCCTAAAATATATAAAAAATACACACTTCATGCAGTCAGAATATAATCCAACAAAATGAGGATGCAAACGGTGTCTAGATAACACAGCAGTTATATGCAACAAGTCTACAAGATCGTAATCAGGGGGAAAGCAAACCTAATTCCATCACAATGACAATGCACCCACCGCTGACAGATATCACAACAAACCATGGGTGTTGATTCGGAGTCTCTATACACCTGTTATTAATACCATCAATTAATCTCTGTCAATAGATGGCATGTAATTACCAGAATAAAACTTTTGAAAAATGCAAGCAATAATACACCATATATAAACGTTACCTTTAGACAAACAGGGCAATAATTTCCCTTTACAAACAATCTTCCACAAGCATCACAGCAAGTATACCCAAGAAACCACCTTCAAAATGTTACATGGAAAATAATAAACAATTTGATAGAATGTAAAAGATACCATCTTCAGTTTACAAAAGCTGATCGACAGATGGAAACTGTAATGGCAACAATTCAACATAGCTGTAAAAATCATTAGTATGTAAACAACGAAAGGTGTGGTGTCAAGGCAAATGATACTAAGTTTCATTACAGGGAACCTACAACAACTAGTTCTATTGCAAATAGAGGTGATAAGATAGTGGTTGACTGGTTGGTCAGGTTGGGTGATGGGTCAAAACAGGTCACCTTTAGTATGGGTCAAAATGGGACGGGTCGAATTGGGTTTACCCACAAACACTTTCTTAACAAACAAAAAAAATCATTAGTTATGATTATTACAAAAACACTTAGTATAACAATAATCCAGATCATTGGATAAAAAAAAGATTTAGGAAGTTGTACTCATAAAAAAACACTATGTGTGACTTTTAACTCATTTGAGCTGCCCAACCCATTCTCCTTTCAGCTAAAAATTGTATTGATATAACAGATCCCAGATCAGCCTATACATACGTATATGGGTAGAATTTGTTACATCTAATAGTGATTAAATAAGCAATACCTGAGGCTTGAACCATTCCCTGGGACTGTGGATGCACAGCTGTGACAACTTGTGTGCTTGGGGCACAAATATGGTCCTCTGCTCACATTCTGATAAATCCCAACACATTAGAACAACAGTGTACGACTTTAATGAAGGTAATAACAGAGGAAAAGGTCCACATTTTACCTTGTGTGGAGGATGCTGACAGTAACAGTGATATGCACCATCACATCTTTTGCAAAACATGAGCTTGCTTGGATCACCAGTTCTTCGGCATACCTAGTTTACAATGTAATTTTCAATTTGAAATAAATAAGTGTGTGTAACAATAAAGTTTCCTGCGGTCCTGCCAAATGGATTTAACTAGTTTATACAGCCCACAAGTATACAACCACCTTTCACAAATGTCAAACAAACACAACAATGACAACATGCTCAAAATTGCTCTCTTTTCTAAATTTATTACTCTTCAGATTTCAAATCAAATCAAATGAACTACATTACATACTATATGGGTAGTCTAAATCGTAACTAAAAACTGTTTTCTGATTATCATTCCTACGTATTTGGATTTAAACTAAACTAATGTGATCCTTTATGTAACTAGTTTAGTGAAATAAAAGGAATCCTAACTGAACTAAAGAAGAACATGAAGAAATTGAGGAAATTACAAACACGTCAAAAAAAAAAATCAAAGGCTCCAAACCACAAAGGGTTAACAACATATGTCATGTGTGTGTGTGTGCGTGTGTTCCTCAACTTATAACATGTTAAATTAAGAATTTAAACATCAACTAACCTCACATACACGGCATGAAGGACAAGTCCAAGAGCTCCAGTGAAATAAATCTGCAATCAATATGTCACTTATCAAGAACACGATATAAGCAAGTAATACGTCATGATGTATTAGTTACGATAGATTGTACCTCTGTCATGAGCCCAAGCTTTCAAACAACTCCTGTGATACTTCTTGGTACAGCTTTTGCATGATAGCATCTTACTTGCTTTCTCACTTCTTTCGTTTTCTCCATGAAAGCAAAGGCGGCACATTATTTTGGCATTAGAGATAACTTGCTCTTCTCCACCAACATCATTAGCGACGCTCTGTGTAAAGCATATCAATTACACCCCAAACATAAACATGAATAACCAAATATTAAACTTAATGTCTTAACTTTTGGGGTTTCCACCTGAAGGCCAAAAAGAATAAACTTTTTCCTATTATCTTAATAATGAATCTACAAATTGTATAATAGCCTTAATCATTGAAACTACAATAATCAAAGTTTCAAACATTATGACTGATACAGGCAAAAGAATAGCGCTATGTAAAAGTATTACATATCACTCACTTTACACAGAGATTAGTCAATGATATACAATTTATATTATAGAGCATTCAGGTTAAGACTTGACCAGCGATTGATCTAAAATGAAATTCTAAGAAATTTCTCTTAACAATTGGAACCTACAAGGTACCACTGGCAAGAAATAGAAACTACAGATACTGTGCCACATTGAGTTAACACTTAAATTACAAAGAAATGGAAAAAACCTATTCAAACTTGATCAGTAATGCAAATAAAAGAAACATAAAAAATGCATTACTGTGGTTATAATGAAGCACCTAACATTCTAACAAAAGCTTAATGTTCAAATAACACACTGTTATAAAAGGCAATCCCAAGCTACCCAACAAAAGTTTAAAGTCAAAAGGCCATGGACCATCAATATCCTGCTTATTGCAAATATATGCCTGAATGCCTGCTAGTTAAAAACCAAACGAAGTATAACCCAACCTCAATGCAACCAAACTCGAATGAAAAAACCACAAAGTTTTAATGCCACTATCAGAAAGAGGCTGGCATATATTTTCAGACAATCTAATACTAATTTTGCAGCCCCCTGTTCCAGACCAAAGAGCTGCACTTTCTTGTCCATTTAAACCTATTCTCACAATGTCTAATGATAACCCCATTTTCAATAAAGGCTTTAACGGTATAACTTGACACCGCATAAATGTTATTAACTAGGAACTACGGAATTATCTCTATCATGTCTGCATGAACTCCTTCAGAAGTAAAGCAAACGATCACAAAAGGTGAAATTTCTTGTGAACTAATAGTGAACTGAACCACCATCTTTCAGTTTCATCTATTTACTTGCTCCATTTTGCATTAAAATACCTAAAGCAAGGACCGAGTCAATAGAAACACAAAATGGCTACGCGAAGACGGATTTCTCTTTTGAGGCCCTAAATAATAATGCATGGAAAGTGATGTTAGCCAACTAGCCAAGTTTTACATATAACAACAACCTTCATATTGCTATAATCAATTCTCCTAATGCCTATACTCCACTATCAAAATTAACACCCTCAGTTACCTTTCAAGTAGCAGCCTTCCAATGATTATTACCCATATTTCATCATTAAATTCAAATTTTACACAAACACATTACACAAATGTTATATGTCATTATCTCAAATGACCTACAGTCCTACTCTAACGGTGACAGTTTAAAACCTACTCACGCTACAAGGCGCACACCATTATGCTCTCACCAAAAATCCCAACCCTAAATAATAATAAAAAACCTTCATAGTGCTATAACCAATTCCACTAATGACTCCACTCCACTATCAAAATCCAGCAACCTCACTTACCTAGTTACCTTTCAGTAACTTACACAAATATCATTATTATTATATACAACTTCTACACAAACACATCACACACATAATAATCCGATACCAACATTTCGCCAACACATCTATCCTATTACCTCAAAACAACCTACACAAACACTCATCCATCATTCAATTCCATCACAAACATGGGCGGTTCTTCCCTAGGGCCAGACCGGGCCTCGGCCCACCCAGTTTTTTCGTTTCGTAGTGTAAATTTTACCGAAAATTTCTGAAAATTTTTGTATGTATTGATTCCAACCCTACCAGATTGAGCCCGACCCTATTAGGTTTTTCATTCAAAATCCGCCACTGAATTCACAAACCACAAACTCAAACCAAAATTCAACAAAAACAACACAACCAAAACAACTCACCACCATCTCCCCAGCCTCAAACCTCCGCGCGTAATCCTCGGCCGCCTCCGCCTTCTTCTGCATCGCCACACGCCTGCTCCGCACCGACATCTCCTCCTCCACTCCCTCTCCATCCAATCCAACCTTCTTCTCACCTACAACCACACGCGTCTGCACCTTCGGAGCAACCTCAACCCTAACCTTCGGTACAACAACCTGCACCGTCTTCTTCTCACTATTAACCAACCATGGATCGGTTATAAACTCTTTTAACCGATCGATTTCCTCAAGAAAACTACTGTCCTTTGGAAACCCTAACGAACAGTAGCAGATTCGACGACTGGAATAAAAGGAGAAAAAACGGTTAGAGAGCGGGAAATATATATATAGAGAGTTGTGTGTATATACGTATAGAGAAGAGATGTGAATAATAATATTATTTGGGATTAGAGTAACGATTACCATGTTATTGGGCAGGCGATGTGAAAGGCCATCATACGCATAGGAATGAAATTGGGGGTGGGTTTTTTTGATGAGATTTTAAAGGGGTTATTATTATTGTTATCAGATTTTTTTTTAAGGTTTGATAAGGGTCTAAAAATGTGACACGTGTACATATTTTATCACTAAATGATTTATGAGTTATCCTAATTCAACATTTTTAATGAATTATGAGAACAATTTTCTAGGTAAACTAAACAAGTGGGATATTTTTTGGTAACGTGGCGGGAAGTTGGGCGGTATTGGTTTGGTTTGTTATGGTGCTGGTGTTTGTTATAGTAACTGAAAGAGAGAACTCTAAAGATAAATTTTTGATATGTTCGAAAATGCATCGACATGTGTTTTACATAGGGTGTTCAGAATTCGATTCGGACTCGAAAAATTCGAAATTCGACTTAGTTCGATTCAATTACCAAAAATTCGATTCGATTATTAAGAATTCGATTCAATTCGAATTCGAGTCCATTAAATCGGATACGAATCGAATACGAATTTATGATTTTTAATTCGATTCGAAATTCGAATAAAAACTGTACATGTATATTTTTTAAATATATATACACACATACACATTATTATATACACAAAATTACACATTGAAAAAAACAGTACGTCTAAATTTTGGTCAAACTCTAAAAACCTATAGTGTTTACAACTTTTACCATAACCATATTTTACAACTTTACCTTATACATCACAAAACTCTAACAAACTATACTCTATACTATTTTTACTATTCCCGTATTTGACATCCTGTTATTTATCAGTTTGTAGATTTGTATTTTATATGTTAAAAATAATGAGTTTGTATTAGTTTTAAAACTAAAAATAATACAGTTTATTATTTATGGTGAATTTGAACTAAATCGAATTTATTCGAATTCGATTCGAATTTGAGTTTCTTATTCGAATCGAATACGAATCGAATAAATTGAATTTTAAACGAATACGAATTCAGATAAAAATATTAAAAATTCGAGATATTCGATTCGGATAATTCGAAAATTCGTTATTCGATTCGTTGAAAACCCCTAGACTTTTACATAGAAAAAGGGTATAAACGAATATTGGTACCAGTTTTGACCATGTCGATAATGGTACAAACGTAGTGTGGTCAGGATCAGTTCATTTTGCCACAGTCTATTTTGAATTCAATTGTATTTTTAAAAAAATCCATATAAACAAATATTGTTAAAGGTGTTGTTTTGTCAGAATCGATTTGGAGTGATACGACACTCAATTTTCACTTTTATTGCCAATGACAACTACTTCCTAATAGAAAAGCGAATTCATACTCCCATATGTATTTTGATACTAGCAATGACGGATTCAGGAATTTTTTCTGATGATATCACTGGGAACGGATTCAGAAACTTATTTTAACAGATAGAAAAAGTTATTACAAACTAATAAACAATATACATATATGAAACAAAAAAGTTATTAAAACATTAATAGACAATAAGGTAAATAAAAGGGAGATATTTAATTTATAAAAATAACTAGCGACCAACAACACTGAAAAACTCATAAGGAAATAAAAAACGAAAAAACAAAACTGAGAGAAATGTAGACGTAAAAACAGTGAATTATGCGCGCCCGTTGCGGCGCGATAATGCGCAAAATTAGACTGAAACTTAAAGCACAACGTGACCGCTTGATGAGAAAAATAGAGGTAAACATGTTGAACTACATACGCACTCTCGAAAATTTAGATTGAAGCGTAAAGCTAAAAATATATTTAAGATACATGGGATAAAGTTAAAGTAAAAAAGTGTGGGGGTTAAACGTAAAGGATAAAAACTTTTAGGGTTAAAAGTAAAAAAGAAAAGAAAAAAACAAAGTAGGATACAACCTACAAAGCATGATGTATAACCCTTTCATGCACAAAATACTTGTTAAGTATGATGTACAACATCAAGAAGCATAAAACACTTGTAAACTAATACTATATATAATGTAATACAAGGGATTAATTTTTCAATTATTAGATAACAAGTAAATAATAAAATTACTTGGCAGTTAGCCAGTGGCCACTTCAGCCATCGAGTCATACATTTCTTTCAAATGAAAGGTAAACATAAATAAAAGATATTGGGTCCAGATCTAGTAAATTTAGAAAAACTCAGTACCATATAAATTAGTTACTTTCTCCTTTATTCTTCTTTTAATCACCATTCATGAGTAGAGTCACTTTAGCCACTTTACAACCTCTGGTTCTGCTGATAAAATTCGAGTTCAATTTTGTATCCTTCTCAGCTGTGTCTATGCCATCAAGGTTTGGAGTCCCTTCGAGAAACATTGATGTCACTCGAAAAAAACCCATCCATACATTTCTATATACGGCTGAAACTTCAATGTATTTTTGTCACTACGTACTCGCCTAAGTAGGTCTACCCCCTGGGTATTGGCGTTAGCAATAATAACCTAAAAAGAACACACTTAGCATGTCACTTTCAGTTATTTCAGTATATCTATTGCACAAAGCCCTATATGGTCCCAACAAATAAACAATTATCACTTGGTGTTGGTCCGCTGCTATATGGTCGTCAAATACCCACCAGCTAGTTGTAACATTTCAGTGTGTCGCTATATCTCGACCTGACATCACTTTTGCAGTTAAGAAAATCTGCCAACACATGAATGCTTCTACCGAAAACCGATTGTTGGCTGGCAAACGCATTCTTCGATATCTCACAGGCATAATTGACCATGGATTGCTCATTAACTCCAGCTCTAATCTAATAGCCTTTATTGATGCTCACTATTAGCGATCCACACTGCGGGCCTTCTCAGATGTTGCCTGGGCTGGTTGTCTAGAAGACCGTTGATCCACGGGGGCATTCGCCTTATACATGGGTTCCAACCTCATCTGTTGGATTACACAGAAATAAAAAACCGTTTCGCAGTCCTCCACTGAGTCTGTATACAAAGCTCTGCTGATGAAGTGGCTAAAGTCACATGGTTAAAAGCTTTGTTGAAAGAACTTGGATAAGACACAACTTCTGCTCCAACTATTTGCTGTGATAGTCTCGGTTCTACATATCTCTCCAAGAATCTTGTCTTCCATACCAAAACAAAGCATGTTGTAGCTGATTTTCATTTTCTACAAGAAAAGGTTGCACAAGGAAAACTAAAGGTCCAGGTCGTATCTATAAAAGATCAAATTGTGGACATCTTTATAAAGCTTGTACTTACTCATAGATTTACATTTATAAGATTCAAGCTACAGGTCGTTATAGGGCCTTAGCTTGGAAGAAAAAAATTAGACAACAATGTAATTATGGATAACTAATGTATCACATAATTAACATATAAAACATGCATAATCAGGCCCATAATAGAATAGAATTAGACTTAAAATGTTAATTTTGGGTACTTGATTCGTTCCTATTTGTGTTTATCAGGAAACTGGAGCTCCAAGCCGAAAACAGGAGATTTTTAGGCAAAAACAGGCAAAATTTGAAGATTCCTAAAGATATGAGACTTGCAGCATGTTCCCTGTATGTTAGAAGGCCCTTCTGGGACTTAAACAGTGATAAAACCAGCCCGGGACATACCCAGCACGCCCACTTGCGCAAAGGCCATGCACGCTATAAGATAAAGCAGTAAACTTGGGGAACAAGAATCTAACACAAGATGTCGTGCACGCCCGTGCTCAGACAAAAAGTACAGACAAGACAAAACTGCATCCAACAGAACGTACGAAGTGCAGGAGCACGACTGTGCACACCAGTGGCACGCCCGTGCTTGCCTTGAAAGCTCTATAAATAGCAAGCTACCCCCTTCCATTTGAGACATCCCATTCCACACTATTCTCTTGGTCTTGTGCCCTCTAGGGTCGACTTCCAGGAGTCTTGCAGAGCTCTTGGTGTCTTGTGGGAGGCCTTAGGGCCCTCCTAACACACCCAACAAGGTTAGGCCTCGTCCTACCTTGATCATCAAGACCAATCATGAGATCGTAGAGTAGTTCATATGCAATAAACATCGAGGGTCGTGAGGATGATAGATACATAGCATTAGGAGATGGAGAGCTTGTCTATAAGCAACCATGTTCTTGTGTTGATCATTCGATATGGTTGTATCTTTCTATTATTCATAAACCCACTTTGATTTGTAGACTTTTATTAGTAGTAGTAGTAGTTTACTTTTAGTTATTTGTTGTGTTATCTTCTTCTAATCCTTATTTGTTTATCTTGTGACAGGTTCAAATGATGATTAACTTAATAAACTTAAAATCAACTCTAACTTAATTAACTAACTAGAGGTTTAATCAGCTTCTGGTAGTCCCGAGCTAGAACCAAGGTGAGGAAATCGGTAGCGAGACAGATCCTTCGGGCTTCTGATATCCAAATCGGATTCTAAACAATGGCTTCTAAAGTGGACCAGATCCGAGTGACACATTTTTGGTACTTACCAGATGTTTGAATGATCTTCTTGGTAAAGGGAGGATTCCCTACGGGTGCACCAGTGATCTTCGGATTGCACACCTTTAGGATTATGTTCCACTTTTATCAAGGATTTCATTCAGCTTGGGAGGCTATGGGTTGGGTTAATTGAGTTATCAATCATTAAACCAACTTTACATTTAATTGATCACTAAATAATAAAGTGTCACTTTAAAGATAAATAAAACAAGAATTATATTTCTAGGTCTCGTTATTACAAATCCGTTAACCATTGGGGATACATGTCATCTGAGCTGATTGTAAGAGAGATTCTTTGGTCTTCATGATCATTAACCTACTTAGGGGATACGATGTTGGCAAGGTTGGCTGTAAGAGAGATCCTTCGACAAGGAAAGCGAGAGCTAAGGGAGGTGTACGGTGTTCCAGGTCGGAAGTGAAGCCTCCACTACAAGAAGAAGATGAGTTTGTGGATCAGAGACTTGACCACGGTTAGGGAAGCCTACTACGTGCAAGGCTCGGGCGGAGTACCTTCATGCGGACGTGCATTGGGAGGTTTTGCATTCTAGTCAGCAGTGGCCCCGTTTCTTAACTATTAATTGTAATAATAAATTTAACTGCTTATACAGAGGGCCCCGAGATGTGCATATTTGATAACTCTACTACTTTATCTTTTTCTTTTATCAAACCCAAAACCCCCTTTAAACCATTTTTAAGAACCCCTCCGTTTTATTTTTCTTTACAAACCCGATGAGTTAGATGATGAAAGGTTGAGTAGGGAAAAGTGTGTTCTCTGGAATACGATACTCGGTATTTACCCTAGACATCTATACTATACACGTCAGGTTCTCTGCCTATGTGTTGGTTTTAGTTTCTAAAGTAATTATCGTTTACTTTATAAATTTAAAACTTGTTAAAAAAGGTTTAGTAAAAATCAGTCGTTTTCCCCAAACCAATGTTTAAGAGTTGACACATCAAGTTTTTGGCACCGGAAAAATTGACATCTTTCTAAATTACTAAAACCATACGCATCAATAACTAGAGAATGTATTATGGAGATATTGAAGGCAGTATTATTTAAATATGGGTAACTATAGACACCTCTCCATTGTAACCTCATTTCACACCATTCTATAATACAATGACAATGACAATTACACACACAAGGTGTCCTAACTGATGCCATACATATTCAAAAAGTCTTGGATGTTTCTCCATACGCGAGTAAGTGTTCGAGTTTATGGAAAACAACTGCAAAAAAAATACTTGTAGTTTATGGAAAATAATTGCTCAAATAAATACTTAGGTGGAAAAGTACAATGTTAGGTAGATTAATCTTTACAAGGGAGAGGTTGGTTTGAGAGACGACGTATGTTTTTTGCTGGACCGTGGGTCTCTCAAGACCCTCTTAGGTATGTTTTCCCGAATTTATTTATGTTAAACAAGGATAAAAATGGCAGGGTAAACAATTTATGTTAGGGGGTGTTCAAAACCGGATTTTCAAAAATTCAGATATCCGAATTTCGGATATCCAAAATTTTTGGATAGCCGGTTTCACTATCCGAATTCGTATCCGAAATTTCGGATATTCGAAATTCAGATATCCGAAATTTTAGATATCCAATCGGATAGTGAATCGGATATCCGAATATCCGGTTTTATTATAATATATTTTATTTTATATGTTTTATATATAAATTTTCGGATATTTCGGATAGTTTCGGATATTTTTCGGACATTTTCAGATATTTTTCGGATATTTTGGATATCCGATAAAAAAACTTTTATAAATTTTCGGATATTTTCGGATATCCAAAATATCCGAAAATTTTAAAATCACTATTCGAATCCGAATCCAAAAATTCGGATATCCGAATTTCGGATATCCGGTTTTTCGGATAGATTCGGATATCGGATATTTCGGATCGGATTTTCGGATTAGGATATTTTTGAGCACTCCTAATTTATGTGAGATGGATAATTAAACTATCACATGGAAATGGAGGTGGAAAAGTGCTAGTCTTAACCAAGAAGAGAGTAATGAGCTCGCGGATCGTATTAGTTTGTTGCAACACGTGTCTTTTTCTCGAAAGTCAGATGAATGGAAATAAACGATAAAACCCATAATTTTTTTGTTGCTTCGATGAAGGTGTTGTTTAATGCATCAATGAGATTGAGGCTAAATGGATGAAAATGGAATTGCTGGGTCCCAAAGAAGGTGAGTATATTTATGTGGAAAGCTAATTTGGATCGGCTCCCGTCAAGATTGTCGTTGAGCAAGAGAAACATTAATATGTGTTCGGTGATGTGCAGCCTATGTGGTGAAGGGGATGAGTGTAGTAATCATCTTCTTACGGCATGTAGGTTCGTGATCTTGGTTTGGCAAGCTATTAGTTCTAGGTGTGGTATCCAAAGATTTATGCCTTTTTGGTTCGGTACTTAATTAACCTGCACAAATCATTGAAAATGGGGTACAAAAAAAACATCATGATTCAAGCAAATATCTTTACGGTTAGTTGGTGCATTTGGTAATCTAGAAACGAACTTATTTTTTTCCGGGAAAGCGGCTAATGTTCACAAACCGGTGGAAGTCATAAAGTCGGGGGGCTACCTTTGGGTTAAAAACATATCCCCTTTTAAAGTTTAAGGTGGAAAGATTGGTGTAATTTTGTGTGCTAAGTATTGTTGTTGTGTGCTCTAGCAACTTGCTAGTTACTCCGTCTTTAGTGAAAGTCGTTCCAAAACCTAGGTATTTGATCAAGAAGGTGCAGAATGTGTTTGACCAAGTTTGCTTTGATTATAAATGTGCTTGACCAATTCTTTTATATAAAGCTAAAACACTTATAAACATCGTTTAAGCTAATTTTGAAAGTTCAAATATACAACAATTTTAACTTTTCTTTTTAAAAATAATATTTCCTATTTTCTTGAATTCTGTCATATTGAATAACTGTATATATAATCAGTTTTGAGTAGTTTGTAAACAAATTGAGTTGAGTCGTGCCAAACTCAAGGTCATCTCATTTAACTTAATATAGCCCGAGTTTGAGCTCGGCTCATTTCGAGCTCTATATCCAAAGCTCGAGCTCCACTTATATTTTTTTATCGCCTTGGTTCTAGCATCTTAATTACAATATATTAGTTTTACAACTCATTTGAATAGTGATTCAAATGAATAGTAAAACTAGTATATTTTATTTATATTATTATTTTAATATACTATTAATATATTATATTATATACTATTAATATATTATACCGATCCCGATAATACCGATACCGATAATACCGAAACCGAAAATCCATAAATATGGGTACCGATACCGATCCCGAAACCACTCGGTTCGGTATCGGTTCGGTACGGTATCGGGATCGGGACGGGACGGGATCGGTATTCGGCCTTGTATGCTCATCCCTAATTAATATATTATATGCTATTATTTTATTCAAAAACTTTTTATACCGATCCCGACAATACCGATACAGAACGGTACGGTATCGGTTCGGTACCGGTATGGTATCGGTATTTTACCTTAAAATACCGATACCATACCGATCCCGTACCGATAATACCAAAACTGAAAATCCATAAATATGGGTACCGATACCAATCCCGAAACCACTCAGTTCGGTATCGGTTCGGTACGGTATCGGGATCGGGACGGGACGGGATCGGTATTCGGCCTTGTATGCTCATCCCTAATTAATATATTATATACTATTATTTTATTCATATTATTTAATTAAAAAAATTATTATATTATGTACTATTAATAAAAATAACATAATCTTATGTAATTTCGTTACAAATTTCATGTGTTACCTTATGTGTAGATTTCTTTATTTTTTTAACGTTTCCAACCAAAATGGAATCTCGATTGTATAGTTCATTGATTGATTAACACCTCATCTAAATCTCGATTGTAAAACGCGCAACGCGCGTGATTTTATACACCTAGTTATAGTTACAATCATGTGCATATACTTATAACTATTATTTTATATATAACATAATATATATGATTTATCTATACTCTATTATTAACACATAATTTTTATATTGATTTTTATATTATATAGAAACTATATTATTTATATAAATAATATAATTTCTCTCTATTATGTAACATATAAATTTTACATTATATAGAAACTACTAGATTTATACCCCGGGAACGTCTCGGGTTGAGAAATCTAATATGACATATCAATTTTACATACGAAATAGACTGATGCGCTTTACAGTTACATGTAGGAAAGCTTTGGGTAGCACCTAACCTAAAACAATTAACAATGTATCTCCAATGTTAACGTCTAACCTTAAACAATCTATAACTCTAATATTAAAACGTAACCTAAAACAATGTACAACTCCAATGCTAACACCTATTGTAAATAGAATTCATATTTACTGGTTTGAACATAATTAATGACTTGCCTATACATGATTAATGAATAACCTAAATACTTTGTGTTTTTTTCCTGTATGAACAAAACCCCACAAAAATAGTCGTTTTTTTCTCTGTAACCTAAACACTTTGTGTTTTTTTCCTATATGAACAAAACTCCACAAAAAATAGTCGTTTTTTCTCCATTTTTATATAGCACTATTGTACTCGTTGGAAAAATAATAAAACGTTCGTTAATTTGGTCGTTTTTTCTCCGTTTTTATATAACACTATGGTACTCGTTGGAAAGATAATAAAACGCTTGTTAATTTGGTGTAATTTTTTCTTTAAAAAATCTCGTATATAAAAGATATTAATGTTTAAAAATTATGGGAGGAAACATGAGAGAAATAAATCTAATTTTGTTTCTAAAATTCTTTTTTTCCTAAAATATCTCAATGGCACATGGCATTCTACATGGCACTCTCAAAGGAAAGAATGGCTATACAAGTGCCATGTAGGATTTAGCATTTTGAAATATATATATATATATATATATATAGATTATATTTAAAGAGAAAGTATACGGTATAAAGCCCCTTAAAATAAGAAGCGTAAGAAGCCACCAGAGATTGACACCTGTCAATCTAACCTAACCACACCTAACCACAGTTAAACACAATAAATCCCATCTTCCCTGTTCAAATCGTAACCCAATCTCATTTTAAAACATACCAGTCTAGATCTGACCACCACCACCGCCACCGAACCACCACCCGACAGCACCACGTCATCCGTCACCTTCAACGATGAAGGAGCGTCAACGATGGCAGCCTGAAGAAGACGCTCTCCTCCGTTCGTTACAGGCTAAGTATGGCTACATCAAGAGTAGACGGGATTTCCAATCGTTCAGTAAAGTCAAAAGACGAAGAAGGAGCCACACCTTCTATATTTGAGATTGATGACTCAGGTCTTCAAAGGCTACTAGAAAAGCCGAGGCAACTTAACACAGAGCGAAAAAGGTCGTTTGATGAAAGATCATTTAGTGAAATGTTGATTACCATGTCCCCACGCAATAATTTTTATAAAATGAGTGAAACACTCATCACGTGCTTTTTTGATAATATTGATGGTGTTTATTCCCAGGGAAGATGGACGGGAACACCAAGAAGTGCCTTTATTATGAAGTGCGTTTGTTATTATGAAGTGCGTTTGTTTGATGGTTTGATATTTAACAAGGTGCGTTTGGTTTTTTTTTATAAAGGTGCGTTTGTTTTTTTGTTGGGTTTGATGAGTGCGTCCAAAATTTTCAATGAATGCTTCCAAACTTTCAATGAGTGCGTCTGAGATTTTGATGAGTGCGTCTGAATTTTGATAGAAATTTTAATGAGTGTGTCTGAATTTTAATGAGTGCATCTGAATTTTAATGAGTGCGTCTGAAAATTTGATGAGTGCGTCTGTTTTAACCCAGGTATGGTTAGGGTTTTTAATCTGCATCCTTAATCTAATGGCTGAGATTGCTTCTTACGCTTCTTACGTTAAGGGGGCTTTATACGTTATCTCTCCCCATATTTAAATTTGCTTTCTCGAGCTTGGGAACAAGCTTTGCTCGCTCAAACTATTAGCAACCAATGACAAGTAGCTTACGAGTAACTTGACTTATTTATGTTTCTAAATTTAATGGGTAGTTATTTATAGGGATCCAGTTGATATGACACTTTTTTTATATAGAATATTATTTAAATAATTTGCATAAAATCTTATTAAAAGTATTGTATTTCAATAGCAACACAACTTTTGACTTTTTAAGTGCTTTTTATTATTTGGAAAACCTAAAGTAGTTCGTTAACGAGTAAATGAGTAAAAAAGTCCACCTTTATTATTGAGAGATGAGAACTTATGGCTACTTTACAACTATACAATTAACCTTACAAAAAGTACACACTTTTATAACAAAGTTACATGATGGAGAACTCTTCATGTAGACCTTGAAGTTTCCCTCTAAGTTTATGTTGTTGTATAATCAACACAGAAGCTGTTACTGAGAAATCAGTTGCTGAAAGAATATCCCCTATTGGACCCAACTCCGGACATGCCTCCCAGTCATTCATACCCGCGGTTAACGTTGAGTTAACCCGTCCCCCTCGTCCTACAATGAACAAATTGTATTCCCCTTCTAATGACTTTATCGTCGAATATGTCTCACCCGAGTTCGATAGGTACTTTTCCATATATGCAACATGTCCCGACGCTACATGTCTATCGTAAAACTCAGCAAAGAACTCATCATCTTGCTTTAGTTCTTCCTCGTATTCGGTTTTGTTGGCTCTAGCCCTTGTTATCCTTGATGGCACATTGTTCCCATTTGTGTCCAACAAAAATCTTATGATTGTGAGTTTCACTCCTGGGTGTTGTGCCACTCGGCCCGCATAAGCTAGTGCTTCGCGATCGTCTTTTCCAGCTATGAATATGACTGCTGCATTCATGCATTTGGTTGATCTTGATAACTGGATGGACCCGAGACCCCGGTCCACTAAAATACCAATTGAACAGGGTGCATGCCGTAGAACCTGTATATTATAAGTTGTCCCAAGCGTTACATATGAAACTCTTTATATATCGAATGAAACATTAAGTTCGGTCAAAGTAACCTACATTTTAACTAGATTAAATGACAAAATACCGCAATTAATATATTAATTTCGGAACCAACCACCTTATGGTGGAGTGGTATGGAGGCTCAATGATAGAAGACCCATGACTGAAAGGTCATGGGTTCGATTCTTGAGAGCGCTGGGTTTTACCGATTATTCCATTGTCGTGCCTTTGGGCGGGTGGATAGTCGGGTTTTCCCCGGAACTGGTGGACTTGGTGAAACCAAGAGCTCCCTTACATGTCTGGCTATGCAGGATGGAAGGGGTCCTGATTTGACTGAGTAGGGACTCCGAAGGGAGTTATTGGTGAATTTCGTTGACCGTTTATAAAAAATATATTAATTTCGGTCAACGTAATCAATGTTATGAACTTTATAATAAACAACATAATCCACAATATCAAGTAAATTTTATAGGTATTTTACACTTGTTATTTTTTTTAGAGTTGTTGGCACATCTAATAAAAGTAGCTATGTCACATAGTGACTTTCACTTATTTGAATATTATAATCAGTGGCGGGTCTAGAAATTAATTTCAGTAGTAACGTTTTTCATTTTTTCTCATTTTAGTAGTAAGGTTTTCCAAATATCGTAAAAAAACAAATTTTCCACTACGCGCGCGAAGTTGAGTAGCAACGGACGCGGCACCTAGCTTCAAGCTAGGCCCGCCCCTGATTATAATCCAACAAATTTTGATAGTGTTATTACCTTTCTGTTAACACTTCGAAACTCTAGATAACTCGTGTTGAACGTGCCATTTGATTGTTGATTCTTGTGGAACGGTAGGATGATCATCGACGTCGAAAAATCCTCAGCGAGTGCACAAATGTCATGATGCATAGTCGCAAGCGGACAAAGCGTAAGCAATCTCTTCACCTCAATCCCTTCAGAATGATCCTCAACATAACTGTTTATTATGTTGGTGATGGTTTCTCTCATCTCCACTATGCCATTATCTGTGATGGCCATTGTATCCACTCCTTCGCCACGCGCTAGTGTGGATGCAGTCACATTGGTCAACTCGATCATATCGTTTACATAAACCATCATCTTTGGTCCAATTGGCCCTTGGGAGATCTCCATAAGGTTAATGGCTGACTGAATGTTTTCTGGACCATGGATGCATAATATCATTCGTAGCTCGCTAGATGGGTTGAGCCATTGGAGCGCCATTTGTTGTGTTGGTGATCGCTTTCTTGCGCGCTCGATGATGTTTTTAACGACCATCGGGGCATAGATGAAGGTTAGGAAATCCACTATTACCATAACTACACTATCTGAAGGACTAATTATATTTCTCTGCGTGTGACATGTACAAACCCCATGTCATGACCAAAAATTAAAAAGAAATATATTGATAGATGTTCTTTAAAAAATTGAGTTCTTGACACATAATGATAGACGAGTAATTTTTTTTAATTTCAACTTTAAATTGGGTTAGTCATTATGTAACATAGTGACCTTAGACTCTTAGAGTTGAAGTCGCTATCTAGACTTTACTTTGCAGAATCTCATTGCTACAAAAAAAAAAAAAATTATCATCAACGGATCAACAACATATATCACCAAAAACAACAGGACAATAGACGAGACCCACTATATGTGTGTCACTGAAAGTCCCTAGTTTTATAGTGTCTAATCATATTAAAGTTCTAGAATGTTTGTTTTCTTGCTACTTTGCAAAACTTAAAAGTCTAACAATCGTTTCACATATTTGCGTACTCCAAGAATCTAAAGTCGCTATCTCATACAACGATCAACTCATATTTGAATTCCTACCGAAAAACCACTAGTTTATCATCAGAAGTTTTTTAAAAGAACCCATTTCGAGAGAAGAAAAAAAAAGACTCCATTTAAGCACATCGACGTACCCACACTATAGCCAAGGTGGCCAGGTACCCCCCTTAAAATTTAAAAAGTTAGTGTAATTTGTAGACAAAAATCCTGACCGCCCCCTTTAAAAGTTCGGCTGAACCCTCCGATCACCCCCTTTGAATATAAAACGTAGGTCCGCCACTGATGGGGATGGTTTAAATAAAAACCCTCCAAAACGAAGAAACCCGGTAAACTGTGACTTCCAGAACTTTTTATCATCTGAAAAAATTAGGGTATGTAATGTACATGATTTTAAGAGTTTTGAGCCAAAAAAATAAAAAAAAGCGCCGAGTGGATATTTTTAAAAAAAATAAATAAGTTTTTTGTGTTACATATGTAACATAAATAACACAAAAAAGTTATTTATTTTTTTTAAAAATATCCACTCGGCGCTTTTTTTATTTTTTTGGCTCAAAACTCTTAAAATCATGTACATTACATACCCTAATTTTTTCAGATGATAAAAAGTTCTGGAAGTCACAGTTTACCGGGGTTTCTTCGTTTTGGAGGGTTTTCTCTCTATACTTAGCCCGCCACTGATTAAGCAACTAAATGTTAAAACTTAAAACAATAAAACTTACATGCTTAGCCAATATAGCCATGAAAATATGAAAATGCCCCTTGATGCTTAAAAGCAATCCAGAAGCCACTGAATCTTGCCAATGAAAACCCAACATAGCTCCTGAAACAAGACATCCAACAACCTTCCCAACAAGTATAGTAAAAAACAAGGCAAATATACTAACCCATGTTAGTATATTCCCACCATCAAACCCACTAAAATCAACTTCAAAACCAACCCAAAACATGAAAGCAGGGAAGAACAAAAGTCCAAAAAAATACTTCACTTTCCCTATCAACAACTTAGACAACCTTCCATCTCTAGGCATCACAATCCCAGCCAAAAACACACTCAACATCATGTTAAAACGCGCTATCAACGGCGAAAGACTACACACGAGCACAAGACTCGCGCACGCCACGATTAAATGTGATCCTTTCATTAACTTCCCGGGTGGGTTGTTACTATCAACCCACCTCATGAGCAATGGTATACATTTAGCTGCCAATATGGTTTGTATTACTAGAACACCAACCATGAGAAGGATGTCCCCTATTGTTCGTATAGCAAAACTATTAACAGGGTCGAAAAAAATATACCCAATGGTAAATAAAAGGATGGAAATGAGGTCTGATATGACTGCTGTTGAGATTAAAAAACGGCCGATGTCAGATTTGCCTATTTTGAGGTCATTGATGATGCGCGTCAGGAGTGGGGATGCGGTCCCACATAAAATAAGCGAGACGAAGACATCGAACTCGAGGCTTTTCACGTAACTAAGGTGTAGAAATGGTGTCACAAAAATGGCTAGGAGGAATGTGAGTAGTAACCCGGTGCATGCAACCTTGACTTCACGGACCGGTAACCGGGTGAATATTGCGGGGTCGATTTGAAGGCCTGTGACAAACATGTGGCAGATCATCCCGAACTCGGCTACGTAGCCGAGAGCCATATTGGCATCGGCACTGAAGTTGTTACGTATAAATGGTAGGTTGCTTAAAAAGAATCCTACCTGTATTCATCAAGTAAAAACAGAAAAGAAAAAAAAAGACTGTTAAAATAGCTGGCACCAAACTTTGAACAAAACTAGGATTTTTTTGCCTTTTTGGTGCTACAGTACATAAACTTTGTGCAATTGAAGGGCGTCAGAAGTGAATTTGTTCTTTTGGTGAAACCGCAAGATGGTGTTGCGGTTTAAGCTGAGGTGGACGATGAGTAGGAAAGAGGAAGGAGAAACCGCAAGATGGTCTTGCGGTTTATGAAGAAGGGATGACAACTAAACTGCAAGACCATCTTGCGGTTTCTCCTTCCTCTTCCCTACTCACCAACACCCTCCCTCCTAGTCACCTCCACCTCAGCCTAAACCGCAACACCATCTTGCGGTTTCACCAAAAGACCAAATTCACTTCTGACATACCCTAAATGTACAATTTTTTTTTTACTATACCTCCATTTTGGCAAAAAAAATCCAAAACTAGCCCATAGATGGCTTTAAAAAAGTTCGCTCGAAATCAGCTTGGCTAAGCTCATTTAAATTTTGAGCCTAAGAGCCAGAGTGACCTCTCTCATATGTCAATTAAGATAAAATTTTTTATTATATGTCCATGTAAGCAAATACAAAATTTTGAAAATAATTTAGCCTAGCCACCCAACGTCACAAGCTTTATTCGAGCCAAGCTCGAGATCAAATTTAATCTCGTTAATAATACATGAACCAAGCCAAATCGAGCCAAGCTGACTCATTTAACTTTGTGTCTGAGCTTGAACTGAAGCTGGCTTGGCTTGGCTCGGCTCTACTCTCTAAGCAGCCTTATATAAGAAACTGCATGACTCGACTCGAAAGACCAAAACCTCCAAGTCATAAAATATAGAATAAACAACCAATGCATGAGATCAAGGACTTAGACGTTACAATGGCTTCAGAAATGATACGTGGTTGGGAATAAGGGCGTAACAACATGTGCAATACGTTGCACAACGCTATGGTAATGATGAATATCAACATATTCACCGCGATATTCGCCACTTTCATCACGGTAACTTGTGTACATCTCGGGTCTTTCACCGGTTCAGTATCGGTCTCATGCATATTTAATCTTTCGCGTGCTACGTCCAAATCAAATCATAACAATGCCTATATTGAATCCATACAATTGATGTTACATAATCTTGAGAAATGGTCATAAACTTAGTTATTGGATTCTTGAAACAAAATGAAAAATATTTGAGAATTGTCACATGGGAATATTGGATTAAATTGAAGAAGTTATGCATAGAGAAAAGGTGTAGGGTTGTCATGGTCATGATGATTTGAAAATAGAAAAGGATAGTTGAGTGAAAGGTGAGTTTTTGATTGTTTTGTGAATAAATATGAGAGAATATTGAGGGAAGTGAGTGAAGGGCCATGTTTTTCTATTTATTACTAAGTTCTTTTGTACCAACAATGGTGGTAAAAATAGCGATTTAATGGGATATAATTAGAAAAGAAACGGAGTATACAAAAAATGGATTTGTATCACTTATATATTTTGTTTACTTTTTGTTAAAAAAATTTATTTCATTTGGTTTTAAACTTAGACAGGATGATGAATATCTTTAAATTCTTGTATTTTATTTTACGGTCTTTGATTTATTTTTCTTTTCCATATCAACTTGAAAATGGTAGTTTAATTCTTACATTCTACTTCTTCTTTTCTTTTTTTTTTTTTTTGAAAAATTACAGAAATCGTCCTTTATGTTTACAGCGTTTTTCAGTGGTTGTCCTTTAACTTCAAAATTGACGAGAATCGTCCTTTATGTCATAAAATCTTGCAGCTCTCGTCCTTTAGACCTAATCTGGTTTGTTTTTATAGTTAAGTTTGGTCATGTGAGTGTAAAATGACAGATATACCCTCATCTCTTTCATCCACTACCACCAAACCAATTCCACCATAAAGTACAATTCACCCAAATCTAAATCTCTAGATCAACTAAATCTCTAGTCTTATACTTTTCAATCAATACAATTCACCCAATTTCCACACAAACTTCCGTCAATAAAACCAAATTAACAATAATTACACAGAATGTCAAACCATTTATTTTCAATCTTGGCAGGAATCATCGGTTGTAAGACTTGAGGGAGTGGGGCGGTGATTGTGGGGCGGCTTTGGGTTCCCGGGCGGGAACACCGGCCCGTGGGGCGGGAAGTGGGGGGGCGGGGGCGGTGGGGGAAAGCCGGGCGGTGGGGGAAAGGGTTGGGTGACGTGGCACAATTTGATTGGCTTGGACTATTATAACCGTTTGACTATTAAAAAAAAAAAAAAATTTTAAAAATCTAACCGTTGCACTTTAAACGGTAAAAAAAAAATTTATATTTAAACCCCACATTTTATTTAAAAACAACCACTACACTTCACCCCAACCTCCAAACTTCTCAATTTTTATACCATTCTTCTCCAAATTTTATACATTTCATCATATATTTTATAAAACCATGAACCCATACAACAGAGGCTTTGACCCGAACAACCCATTCACCTACGTCCCGAACCCGAATACCCCACCGGTTCGTCCCGTACCAACCCGTCCACCCTATCCATCACATTGTCCCGACTACGCGGGTTACGCGAGTTATATTAGTGGACAGATGTTTCCACAATTTCCCTTTAACGATTCCACCGTTCCTAATACTTCTTCACCACAACTCGAATACACAACGCCACCGGATACCATACCCGAAACACAACTAGAAAATGTTGGGGGTTCATCGTCCGGTAAAAAACAACCCGCCAAAAGAACTCACAAAAAGAAGACGGCGGCGGAGAAGGCGTTGAACGCCGCCAACCGCCAACATCAAAAGTGGACGGTCCCCGAAGAGGTTGCCCTTACCCGAGCATGGATAAGTGAATCGAAAAACGCGGTTGAAGGTATTTGTAACAATTTTTTTAAGACATTATTTATTTTTAGACATTATTTTTTTTAGACATTATATATTTTTTTAAATTACATATGATTAACGGTGTATATATTTTCTTATTGTGTAGGAAATAATCGCCACCGAGAAAACTTTTGGGACGACATAAACAACTCGTTCCATAACTTGATGGGTCGAGAGACGTATCGATTTAACGAGAGTCTCTCGTCTAAGTGGACGGACATAAACAAGGCGATGAACGCCTTCAAGGGTTTTTATTATCACGCTAGAAATTATCCACGAAGCGGTGAAACGGGCGGTGACTACTTAACTAACGCCCTAAAAGCTTATCGTGATGATAAGGGCTTTGATTTCAAATTTTTGCACTGTTGGGAGATCGCGAAGCACCATTCAAAATGGGCGGACGTTCCCTCTGCTTCAGAATCGTCCAAAAGGACGAAAACAAATTCATCTCATAACCGATCGTGTGCTCGTGATGTCGACGAGCATGTTAACTTGGATGATGATGATGACGAATTCGACGAGGAGTTGAGTCGACCACCCGGTCGAGACAAGTCTAAAAAGAGGGCTCATAAGTCCTCTGCTTCGGGTTCGGCATCGGGATCGGGCAAAGGTACTTACAGCGATGACTTGTCCGACATACATGACACACTCGTCCAATTCAACACCATTCAACTACAGAAGCTCGAGGAGAAAAAAACCATTCGCCAAGCCTTTGAAAAAAGGTTGACTATGAAAGAACAGCGCGAGAAGCGCGAAGATTTGAAATTTCTCGCGTTGAACACTGATAATATGGACGGTCCAGAGTTAGAGGCCACGCTACAAATGAAACGCGAGATTATGGAAAAATATAATATTAAGTGATTTTTTATTTTCTAGGTTTTTATTTTCTAGGTTTGTATTTTTTTTTTTTCGGTTTTTTTTTGTTTTTATTTTTTTTTAATTTTCTAGGTTTTAATCTTAATTATTATGAATTTTAATTTAGTTTTTAATTATAAAAGTTATTTTTATTACTTAAAAAACAAAAAAAAAAAGAAAAAAGAAATGCCACATGTCAATTCCCCCGACTCTTCCCCCCCCTTCCACTCCCCACAATTCCCCCCCCCCCCCCCCCAAATGGACGGACATAAACAAGGCGATGAACGCCTTCAAGGGTTTTTATTATCACGCTAGAAATTATCCACGAAGCGGTGAAACGGGCGGTGACTACTTAACTAACGCCCTAAAAGCTTATCGTGATGATAAGGGCTTTGATTTCAAATTTTTGCACTGTTGGGAGATCGCGAAGCACCATTCAAAATGGGCGGACGTTCCCTCTGCTTCAGAATCGTCCAAAAGGACGAAAACAAATTCATCTCATAACCGATCGTGTGCTCGTGATGTCGACGAGCATGTTAACTTGGATGATGATGATGACGAATTCGACGAGGAGTTGAGTCGACCACCCGGTCGAGACAAGTCTAAAAAGAGGGCTCATAAGTCCTCTGCTTCGGGTTCGGCATCGGGATCGGGCAAAGGTACTTACAGCGATGACTTGTCCGACATACATGACACACTCGTCCAATTCAACACCATTCAACTACAGAAGCTCGAGGAGAAAAAAACCATTCGCCAAGCCTTTGAAAAAAGGTTGACTATGAAAGAACAGCGCGAGAAGCGCGAAGATTTGAAATTTCTCGCGTTGAACACTGATAATATGGACGGTCCAGAGTTAGAGGCCACGCTACAAATGAAACGCGAGATTATGGAAAAATATAATATTAAGTGATTTTTTATTTTCTAGGTTTTTATTTTCTAGGTTTGTATTTTTTTTTTCGGTTTTTTTTTGTTTTTATTTTTTTTTAATTTTCTAGGTTTTAATCTTAATTATTATGAATTTTAATTTAGTTTTTAATTATAAAAGTTATTTTTATTACTTAAAAAACAAAAAAAAAAAAGAAAAAAGAAATGCCACATGTCAATTCCCCCGACTCTTCCCCCCCCTTCCACTCCCCACAATTCCCCCCCCCAAATGGACCCCACAAGTGCCACATGGCAATCCCCCCCCCTCCCCATAGTCTAATTTCTCCAAACCAAATCGACCCACCGACGCGAATCAATATAAAGACTCGACACATTTTGTTATATTTCCAGCAACCTTCAAGCTCTGTTGTGAAAACCACAGAGCCGTCGCAAACCAGGCCAAGCGCATCACCACAACTAATCACTATCATAGCCACCTCGCTAACAGTGCTCTAAGGTTTTATTCTGTTTTTATGCAAGATTTTCATTCCTTTAATACTCAAGTACACACTAAATTTTAAGTAATGGAGTCACTAGTGTTTTGTTCAAATCATCAGTAAGTTTTCTCAATTTAAAAATTGGTTTTTATATCTAGAAAGTCAATCAAATTTGATTTTTTTATTATTATTTTCTTTTTTACAATTAATAAAGGAAAAGAAGGAACAGTCGATTGAGTAAACAATAAAAAGAAACCATACTACTTTACAATTAATAAAGGAAAAGAAGGAACAGACGATTGAAGGAATAGACGATTGAGTGAACGATAGGGAAGTTTGGATTTGTGGTTGGAAGAATGAGAAAACTGAATAGATTCTAAATATAGTTATGAAAAAAATCTAGGGATTCAGTTTGGGTTTTGGAATTGGTTTGGCGGTGGTGGATGAAAAAGATGAGGGTATAATTGTCATTTAGCTCTCACATGAACAAACTTAACTACAAAAACAAATCAGGTTAAGCCTAAAGGACGAGAGCTGCAAGATTTTATGACATAAAGGACGATTCTTATCAATTTTGAAGTTAAAGGACAACGACTGAAAAACGCTGTAAACATAAAGGACGATTTCTGTAATTTTTTCTTTTTTTTATATGAGCTTAAAAACGGCAGACTATGTTTTTATTCTTACTTTACCATATCTTGGAGGGTTTCTTCCATCTTTCTTTTCATATCAGCTTGGAGATGACATTTTAAATCTTATATTTTACTTCACGATCTTTGCTTTTTTTTTCCTTTCCATATACGCTTGGTTTAAGTCTTAGACTATCCGTTGTGGCCCGCGAGCGAGGAGCCACGAGCCACAATTTGGTACATGTGAATAGCTTGGACCATAACATCATCCAGCTATCAACCTCGCGAGCTAACCGAAGCTACCACACTCGCGTGTGGTAGCGGTTCAAAACTAGCCGTTGGAAGGTCAATGTTACCGTTGGCTGCCGACTGTTGGCAACCAACTACCTATTTTTGGCAACTTATTAATATTTTCAACTATCACATCACACAAACTATCAAAAAAAAAAAAATTCTTTCTCTCGACTACAAAATGGCTTTGCAATGGAATGATTTGTCTTTGTCCGACTCGTCCGAAGAAGACGACTTGATTATGCAAGTGGGTAGGATAACGGTTGAGTACCTCATAGCACGGTCTCGAAGAAGAAGGAATCCCGTGCTAACCCGACAGCCGGCCCTTGACCGTGACAGAGAGGGAGCAAACGATACCTTGTACCGTCACTACTTCAGCCCAGATCCTGTGTATACTGAAGATCATTTTAGGCGACGCTTTCGAATGAGTAGACAATTATTCATGCGTATATCAAATGATTTGTCGGAATGTTATCCTTTTTTTCAACAAAGAGTAGACGCAAGAGGCCGACTCGGGTTCACATCCCTACAAAAATGTACGGCCGCTATTCGGCAGCTAGCCTACGGGATTGCTTCGGACGCAATGGACAAGTATATTGCCATGTCCGAAAAAGTTGGGCACGACTCTCTTCATTATTTTTGTCAAGGTATATCTCTATTTACTAGTTTAGTCACATTTTTTTTACACTTTTATTATCATACGTCGTTTTAAAATATGTACATATATATATATATATATATTTTGCGTAGGGATCCTATCTATTTACTTACGACGGTTTTTGCGTAAACCAACCATGTATGATATCCAATGCATATACGAGGTTCATGGTGAGAAACATGGCTTTCCCGGCATGCTTGGTAGTCTTGATTGTACGCATGTTGGTTGGGCTATGTGTCCTACGGCCTGGCGAGGTCAGTTTCATCGGGGTGATCATTCTGGGCCGAGTGTCATACTTGAAGCGGTGGCCTCGCATGATCTTTGGTTTTGGCATGCTTTCTTTGGAGTTGCCGGGTCAAATAACGACTTAAATGTTATCGACCAATCACCTATATTCGATAGCATTATCGACGGGGTTGAGCCGCCCCAATCGTTTTACGCAAATAATGTAAATTTCAAGTACGGCTAGTACTTGGTTGATGGTATTTACAACGAATGGGCGACACTTGTTCAAGCTTTCTCGTCACAACTTGAAGACAAACGCAAGTACTTTACAAAGAAACAAGAGTCGGCAAGGAAAGATATTGAAAGAGCGTTTGGCGTTCTTAAAAAAAGATTTTGCTTTGATTGCCAACCCAATAAGGTTTTGGACACGAGAGAGGATCATGGACGTCGTCTATACTTGTATTATTCTACATAACATGATATTTTTTTGAACGACCAACAAATTGGAATCACTCACGGAACACTGAAGTATCATTGTGCCACCAGTGTTGCCACGCGATCATATTCCACCACCAAGTCACCAATTCAGGAGGAAACTCATAATTATGAGAAAACCCCCTTTGTGAGATTCGAACCCAGGACCTTATGGCCCCTAAGTCTGATCTCACCACCAAGATACCACTAGGCTATATCCCACTTGCCGAATCAACAATCGATAATAACCAAAGACTCGAGAACATAAGGAATCTCAAGAATCGTGAGATACACGGAAACCTCCGCCATGAATTAGTCGAGCATTTGTGGGATAGACGTCCCGATGATGTTGTGTTAGATTAGTTTTTATTTTTTATAGTTTATTGTAAACATTAATCTAATTTGTAGTTAACTTTATTTTTGGTTTAATATAATTTTGACAAATTTAGAAAGTATGAAAAAAAAATTCCAAAAAAATTGGATAAAGCTGCTGCTCAACTCTAGCCACAAACAACATCAGATGAGTGAGCAGAAGCTTTATCACCCTGCCAACTGAGCGCTGACATGGGGCAATATAAGAGGATAAAGCTTGTGCTCACCTCTAGCTACAACAGATAGTCTTACTATGGTCATAATACATCTTTATTTTCTAATAATTTTAGAATAAGTCGATGTCTTTTCTATGGTTAAAACATTGGTCGAAGTTTAAATGTATTGTTTGGAAGGATTGAGTCATTTATCCGTTGTATATGTGTAATTAGGTTTTGGCGGTCTCTAGCTTGAGGGCTAGTCGGTTTTCATGAAAGCTTTCGTTCAAAAAAAAAAAAAGTTAGTCTAAAAAATGTTGTAACGTAAGCACCTACCCATATTGTTCAGGCATTGCTCTTTTCATAGTCAATAAGATGATAACACCTCTAAAAACACCCCAAAACACTCCTCATCCATCCCCTCTCACATAACGTACTTTTAAATATTTTTGCACAAGAAAGTTCACCCCCTCCCCCCCTCCACATCATCGTTTCCCTTCAAAAACATTCAAACCAGTCTACAAATTAACAAAGAGAAAACATATCCTTCTATATTTAGAATTGTTGTTTTTAATCTTTAAACATAAAAATTTCAAGATACAGATCATTCCAAAAGGTTTTCTCCGTCCAATAAAAATGTTTAATCCATATCCAAGTGCAAAGCTTTGTTGGGGCCGGAAAGTGTCCCGACCCCCACCTTTTTTTTATCAGTAGTGTAAATTTACTCGTTTTCATCCGAAACTTTTATACGTATTACGTCTGACCCCTCCATTTTAAGGGTACCCCTCATAAATTTATTTCAAGCTCTGCCGGTAGACCATATCGAAATAATTATATCTTAAAAAATGCCGACCATATCGAAATAATTATATCTTAAAAAATGCCTTAATTTAAATATCTAAAACAATAGTGGTCAAAATGTAAATTACACAAAGTATCGCCTGCATCTCATTTGAAACCCCCAAAAAGTGGTTGTTAAATTAGTCAAAAACACACACACACACACTCTCTAGAATCTTCTTCGATCACTTCAAAGCTACAGTCGCCTAATTCAAATTCAGGTAATCAATCAATCAATCATTCTGTTCCAAATTGTAACTGTAATTGGGATTGTTTGATATTGAATTTCGATTTGCGTAATTTGATTGATAGGAAGAAGATTTTGAGGTGTGTTTGGATATGGATGAAGTGCAACAGATTGGATCAGTAGGTAATTTATTAATATCTTTTAGTATCTATTAATGATGATGTTTGTTTGTTGAGGCTTGAGAATGGATGTAGGATGCAGAAAATGACTGTGTATTCAATTTAGCATGGTTGTAAAAATCCTGCTTAGGCGCCGAGAAAAGGGAAGTCGTATATGAGTACTTGTAACTCTGTAGTCAACCGAGTTGGCAACGCCTAGTGACTTTTGCAACCGTGCATTGAAGTACATAAAAGTTCAATGCTTATTTGGATGCAGTAAGCCATAATGCTTGTTGGGTATAGGGATACACAAAACAGCTTTTTTAGAACCCGGAACCGGGTTCGGGCATTGTTGAAAAATAGTCGACTGGGGAGTTGAGAATAATCGGGGAGGATTTTTTTTTTTGTTTTTTTGGGGGGGGGGGGGGGGGGGGGGGGGGTACTCGGGTATGGTACATACTAATAAAATTAATTATTAGAGATTATATATGTGAAAATAAGCTGATTTGTAGTTACTTGCCGAGTCGACTGAGTTTGCCGAGTTGACTGAGTCCGATTTATAAAGGCCGATTTGCAATTACTCTCCAAGGTTAGGAGCCGAGTACTTGGCCGAGTTTTGCAACACTGGGTCCGGGTTAGGTCAACAAAGTCAATAAACAGGTAGGTTTGGAACCGGTTCTGGGTATGTAATAGTTCCGGTTTGGTTCCTTTTCTAAACCTGGGTCTGGAACTGGTCTGTACCCGCTGGTCTGGTAGGGTAGGAATTGGTTCCCGTTTGGGTCCAGAACCGGGTTTTTTTTTAATCTAATTGGGTATAGTGGCAGATTGAAGATTTTCAGACGGTGTGGTCTGTGTAATCAGCAGTGGGTTAACGGTTAAGTAGTTGCTGGATTTAAATGAGAATCTTCGATGAATGTAAAAGTTTTATGATAAAAATCATGTTAAAAATATAAATTTGTGATACAAAAGTATAAAACCTGAAAATACAAGTTATGGCACTTGTAGAGGGAATCCTGAAGGACTTGATCCATCGTTTTAGTGTCATGCAATGTATGTATACTTGAAGGGTTTGTTGACAAAACAGATTAAAGTTTTCTCTACTACGGGTTGAGGTAGAATGTCATAATGAAACTACTGATCACTTAATATTCAACTAGTAAGAGTTTGGTTTTATGTGAAGTAACGAGGGCATATGTCTTTTGCTTATTTGATATCTTGCTGGAAATTAGCTGGTATTCATGAACTACTTTGCTCTTATGTCTGGTTGGCGATCTTTTATATAAATCGGGGGCTTAGTATCTTAAACTTTTAACATCAGGAATCTGGCTCATAACTTATTTATTTTTTAATATGATATATCGGATACTGGGTTTGTTTAAGTTCTCGTGAAAAAGTAAAGTCAAAGTGTATATTTTGATATAATCGTTAAAAAGTCAAATTGGTACAAAGGCTACTAGGAGCTGGAACCACATCTAATGTATGTATTATTCTATGTACTTGAAAGTTGAAATATGTCATTCTCTTATATCTACGGCTTTAGGATGTGGAAGTGATTTAATTCTTTTACTCAGAACATGCTGTTAGGGTGGTATGAGTATTATGAGTATTATGAAAGTTTCTCCTACATAGTAGTTTATTTTCTTCTCCATCTCTTTCCAAGTTAGAAAGAAAGTGAACCCGGTTCTTTTCCCTTTGTTGATCTGCCCTCAAAATATTTAGAACAAGTTACGTTAATACTAACTATTGATCATCTCTCCAAGTTCAAATTAAAAAAAACATAGCTTAACTGAGCTTTGAGAAACTATAAATATGTGATTTTATCTTCCATGTGGGCCTAAATGATGCTACTTGTGATCTTTCCGAAGTTTAATGGATGCTTGTATTCTGTAATTTTCAGGCCAAGATGGTGAAACTGAAATCATGCCTAATGGTTCTTCTGTGACTCATGGAGAACCTCCTCAAAATGGTAGTGTGCCCCGACA
Organism: Ambrosia artemisiifolia; assembly: GCA_032199755.1. NCBI lineage: Eukaryota > Viridiplantae > Streptophyta > Magnoliopsida > Asterales > Asteraceae > Ambrosia > Ambrosia artemisiifolia. Next base: position 11,736,067 of record CM063528.1, on the reverse strand, counting down.
CCTTGATTCAAGATTGATGGTATATTAGAATTTTTAGATGTGGGTTGGGATGACTCGAAACACTTTTTGTCCAAGCTTCTCAAACTTTTTTATGAATGAAAATCCATTTTTTATGTGTTAGTTATGCATTTGAAATACACTTTGGGTAATTGTTGACCCGTTCCACCCATATTTTTGTTTCCTTTTCCTACTTTTTTCCTTGAGTTCTACCATTAGAAATAAAAGCATGATTCTATTCAACCCATTCATAAGTAAGTTGATATTACAACATTGAGAATTTATACTTAGAGATTGAAAGTTGAAACGTAATGTAAGCTAGGTAATACTATGTATTCAGGTCAAGATGCTGAGGAGGAAATTGTGATGGAAGGATCTTCATTTGTGCAAGGAGGACCTCCTCAAGATGATAACGGACCTCCTAAAGTCGATACCAAAGTGGAAGCCATCCATGAAAAGGTTACAAAGCAAGTCATTAAGGAAGGTCATGGTGAAAAGCCATCAAAATATTCAACTTGCTTTTGTAAGTCTATTTAAGCCTCTTTCCATTGATATGACTTTTTTCGATACAAGTGTTACTCCCTACGTCCCAAAACAAGTGTCCGCAGGCAAAAATAACACACACAATTATGTGATGAACATGTAAGCAATTTGTAATAGCAGAATGTCAATTTACCCTATGCATTTAAGATACAAATTGTCTAGAAAAATTTGCTGGCTTTAATGAAAATGGGCAATTATTTATTGGACAGACAAAAATAGATATATGGATATTTATTTTCGGATGGAGGGAGTACTTTTTCACTTGCTAGAAATAGGAAGTAAGATACATATGACTGAGTGCATTAGGCTGCATTGCCATAGTACAAATTGATTAGTTGTTTGTTACAGTTGATCAATTATCTACCACATTTGTTGTATATTGCCAATGGGGCCTTATTGCTATTGCAATATGCGTGTATGTCCTACGGAAAGACTAGAGGTGGCATAGTTAGTTGGTTGGGTACTCGGGTAGGCAGGGCAACAAGTAAGTAAAAACAGTGCTCACGTATATATAGGAACTTTTGTATGCGTCAAAATGAGTGATGTGGGTTGACCCAAAAACACTTTTAGTCCCAAACTATTGAATTGTTTACATATAATTAGGGTCTAACCTCTAATATGAATATATGATTGTGAAGTTATATATTTCAGTAAGTATCTTATTTTTTGAATAAAATATGCTAGCAGGTTTATATGTGTTATACCTTTCCAGTAACTTTTGGCCTTTCCGTTTTTGAAGCTAATTATTTTATTTTACGTGTATGACCCGTTCAAGATAAAAATTAAAAACATAGCTGGATTTGATCCTTTCATAAGTAAATGGATCAATATTGTCACCACTAGACAAGACAAACACAACAATGCAATATCAACTGAGGTTCTACAGAGAAATTTATACAACCAAGTCCATCCTAGACTTTGGAAGATACTAGCAAATATATCTTGAAGATGTATACAGATAAAAATTATTCTTAAAATGAATATTTGAAACCGCGAGGGTTATGCACTTTGCGACGTAGCAATAGCATTCCATATCATTGCAGTACTCTGCAAGTTCTCCTTTCTGGACAATTGCAATTTTGTAGCTCCAAACTTAAGATATTACTTAATGACACCATTAGTATAAACATGTTTGTTGTTGTAGTGCACTACAGAGCATGGACTGAAAGTACCCAGCACAAGTTTGAAGACACTTGGCAGGAGCTACAACTAACTGAAGTAGTCTTAGGGAAAGGTAATTATTTGTAAATAATTTACCTGATTAAATTGACCGTTCATTTTTATGTTCTTTCTGCATCAATACTAGCATCAACATATGGTTGAATTTTCATACCATTTTTTCTTCGAAAATGCAAATATAACACTTATGTGTTGTAAGAATACTCGCATTTGAACAAGGGTTGGTGAGTATAAGCATAAAGCATTGCCTTTCTTTTTGGCATTTACATTTCCGCAGTTTGTCCGAAATGCTTGTTCTTGCCAACGACGGTGTTTTTTGTCATCTTCACAAAATTTGTGGGGAGTTTTTTTGCTGAAGATCCAAGTATTATAATTAAGAAAGTCAATATATCAATTAAACTTGATGAAGATCGGTTATGATTCAATGGAAAAAGTATTTGACTTTTCTTGACCCCTTTTTTGCACAGAGAAAAAAGAGATGGCAGGATTGGCACTTGGGCTGTACTCCATGAAAGCTGGCGAACGCGCTCTCTTACATGTGGGTTGGGAACTAGGGTATGGTGAAGAAGGGAGCTTTTCATTTCCAAACGTGCCTCCTAAAGCAGATATCATCTATGAAGTTGAGCTAGTCGGTTTTGATGAAACCAAAGAAGTAAGTGTCCAGTAAACACTTTCTTTCATTCCGTTCAATCATCTATTTTGCATTTGTGCTAATCACATTTTGAACTGGTAACATCTCATGCAAGTCACATTCTTAAAAAAGAAGTTATAAATTAGAAGTAATTAGGGGTGTTCATCGGTTCGGTTTACGGTTTACTTGGTTTATTCGGTTTTCAAAATTTTGTACCCCAAACCAAAAACCGAACCAAACCAAATTAGGAATATGTTAACCGAACCAAATTCAACCAAATTGAATTCGGTTTAAAAGCAAACAAACCAATTTCAACCAAATTCAACCGAATTGAACCAAAGTTTTTTTTCTATAACTCATATACCTACTTTAGTAGTTTATAACTTTATACTTTGATTATTACCTAGAAATAAGTCAGCTTTATTTTGGGTTGGACTTACATTTAATATTTGGGCTTATCTATTATATATAGCTTATTAGATATTATTATTTTTATTTAATAATTAATTAGTTTACCGGTTAATTCGGTTATCCGAATAAACCAAATTAAAAAAAAATGTAGAACCAAAAACCAAACTAAACACCGAATTAGCAATTCGGTTTCGGTTAAAACCAAACCAAACACCAAATTCATAGTTCGGATTGGTTTTTTCGGTTACGGTTCTGTTTTTGGTTTTTATTTGGTTTTCAGTTTTTCTGAACACCCCTAGAAGTAATCACACATTACAGGGTTAAATATGTCATTCTTATGCTTGTTAAGGGGAAAGCGCGTAGTGAAATGACAGTAGAAGAGAGAATCAGTGCGGCAGATAGGAGAAGGATGGATGGAAATAATTTGTTTAAAGAAGACAAACTAGAGGAGGCTATGCAACAATATGAAATGGTTAAACCCAATGTTCTCTATTAAAATAAATTTCTTTACTATTGTTTTGTAAATACTGTTCTAACATGGTTGTGTCTATTTGTTCATGGACATAATAGGCAATTGCATACATGGGTGATGATTTCATGTTTCAGTTATTTGGCAAGTACCAGGACATGGCTGTGGCGGTCAAAAACCCATGTCACCTTAACATGGCAGCTTGTTTGATAAAGCTCAAACGCTATGAAGAAGCCATTGCTCAATGCTCTATCGTATGTATCCAAATCATCACTTATGTTATTGCCTTGTTTGTTTCTTTTGTGTTTTGGGTCTCTATAGCCATAAATAAGTCCTTGATGCATTGGACCTGCAGATTTTCTTACAAATAAAAAGGATAATTCCCCCCCCCCCCCCTGAGTTTTGTATACCGACGTATACCAAGTTGATTTAAAAAAAATGGAAATTTATTTTTTACTGAACATTTTATATTTTGTGATATCCAAATTGTTGAGGTGGCAAAATGCACGGGTCGGGTACAGGTGAAAAGGGGTTTAGTTGCATCGCAAAAGTCCTTAAGACCTAAAGTTATCATAACCCAAACATATTTTTTTTAATATGGGCCGGGTCAAGTCGACTAGTTGGGCCAACCGACAAACATATTTTCTTTTTGTTTCTGTAAATAACTGACGTGTTAAATTTGATTACATTACAATAAAATTGTGTTTTCCTGATAAAAGGATTTAGGAAGTTTTCACCATTTGAAATACACTTTGTCAACTTTTGACTTGTTTGGCCATGTTGACCTATGTGCAGTTTTTTTTTTGTTTTTTTTTGTGTGTGTCCATTTGACCCGCTACAAACAAAGGATAACCCGAATCGACTCATTTACCAAATTGACTGAAAATTTTCTTTGCCAGGTACTCGCTGAGGATCAAAATAATGTGAAAGCACTATTCAGACGCGGGAAAGCTAGATCTGAACTTGGGCAGACAGATGCTGCCAAAGAAGATTTCACGAAAGCCCGTAAACTGGCACCAGAAGACAAAGCAATCTCAAAGGAACTGCGCCTACTTGCCGAACATGACAAGATTGTTTATCAAAAACAAAAGGAGCTTTACAAAGGATTGTTCGGGCCAAGACCCGAACCCAAAAAACCGAAGACGATTACTAGCTGGTTTGTTGTAGTTTGGCAGTGGCTGATCTCACTATTCTATGGTCTTTTCAGGCGTGAAAGGATCAAAACCGAATGAACAATCTTATAGATTTAAATGTTTCAACTTTTATGACATAACTTGTCTTTGTATAATTAAAGACTTTTTTTATGAAGGCAATGTGTTACTGAGTGTTAACTAATCTATAAATTATATGGCTATTCTATTATTTTTATGTTGGAATCTATAAATTAAATGGAAAATCACTCATTTATGTATTTGTGTCATCTTATGATCAATGTCTATAATATAAGTTTTTCTCTCTAGAATTGGGTAATTGATTAACACCAGTTTGTTACATTTTGATGAGTGACTACTATTTGTGAAGAAATTTTTGTATGTTTAATCATTATTCCTCCCCAAGTTGTTGCTTACTGAAGTGAATCAATGTTTGGGACATAATGGTCATTTAAACCTCTTACTCCCTTAACCAACATTTAACACACCCATATAAGTTGCAAGGACGTGTATTAATGTTGTAAATTTTAGGCGGTCGAGTGCTCGCTAAGTAATCGCTACAAGGTATAATATTGATGCGATTTTCTTCAACTCTGTCTAAACTCTAATTACTCGGAATCGATCAAATGTGCTCAATATCGGCCAAAATCAGATTTAGTTGGTTAGTTCAGGACGGGTGTGTATGTAACTAAAATATATGTATGATTATTATAATACTATTTCAATAAATAACTTTTTTTCCTTATTTCATGTTAGTTCTTTTTAGAATGACCGATTACAGTTTTCCTACATGTAACTTAGTTGTAAAGCGCATCAGTCTATTTCACATGTTATTTATTTAGGCATTCTCTCATGTGAAAGATGTCATGTAGGATCATATGTGGCACCTACTACACCAATTAAAAAAGCAAATAATATATTAAAACATAATCTACTAAATTTAAATATTAAACATTTATTATTTTCTCTCTCATGTTCCCTCCCATAACTTTTAAACGTTAATATCTTTTATATACGAGATTTTTTGAAGAAAAAAATTACACCAAATTAACGAGCGTTTTATTATCTTTCCAACGAGTATCATAGTGCTATATAAAAACGGAGAAAAAAAACGGCTATTTTTTGAAACCCGACAGGTATTGTGTCGGGTTTGGGATTAGTTTAAAAAAAATGTGGGTTTGGGTGGGGTCTGGGATTAGGTGATACCTGACCCCATTACCCGAAACTACATACCCAAATACCCGAACTATATACCCATGAATTTTTTAACGCATCACATAACCCTTACACTAATGCAGTCAATATTTGCAATACACGTGCACCATCATAAACTAAAAACTTTATAGTATGTAACTAAAATATACGTATGGTTATTATAATACTATTTCAATAAATAACTTTTTTTTCTTATTTCATGTTAGTTCTTTTTAGAATGGCCGATTACAGTTTTCCTGCATGTAACTGTAAAGCGCATCTGTCTATTTCATATGTAAAATTGATATGCTATATTAGATATTTCAACCGGGAAGCTCCCGGGATAAAAGCTAGTGTGAATAACTATGATATTAAAATATTTCACTATGAGTGAAGAACCAATAATCCATTCACTTTGAAAACCATAAAACGATATAAAGCTATAAGTAGGGGACCGCAGAATCCATCCCTTAATTAACAAAATATGGAAATCATCCTTCATTGATTGATCATGAAATGGATTGGTGTCATTATATGCTAAACCAGATTTAAAAAATTAGATTTGCTATGGAAAAATTCTATATTTTTTCAACCAGTAAGAATATCGTATACAACTATTGCATCATGTGTGTATATATATCATAAAAGATGAAGTACACAAGTGATCTATGTGTTTTATGTGATTATGGATTTAATCGTATTTTTCTATATACTACACATTTAATATTATCTTGTCAAACATCAAATATTAATAATGGATTAATATGCATGACTAATGTGAAGTCTTTAATATTATCATGGTTTATTGACTATAATCTGTTGTAATCTATATTACATTATAAAGAGGGAGCAATGGGTAAAAAGGTCCAAAATGTCAAAGTTAAGGTGGCAACTTAAAAGTCACAAGTGTTATTCTCTAAACTTGACCACTTTTCTTCCTTTTATGCCCTTTGATGCATTAAGATGCTTGTACCATGTGATGCATTAAGATGCTTGTACCTTGTGCTTTAACAATTTTGTTTGCTTTTAGTTTGTCATTTAATTTCTACATAATTTGTCTGTCTTGATATGCAATGTGAATTTAGGTACGCCAATTGGCTATTAGTTTTGATTTACGCCATTTGGTTTTTTAGTTTGTCAAATCTGGTTTGCATGTGAAATTTTGTTTCGGCTCAGTTTTAGGCTCTGTGATTTTATTTCGATGATACAGCCATGTCAATTTGCAGATGGTGGCATTTATTTAATTATGATAAATTTTACAAAATGGACTGTGATGAGACTGTTGAAAATATATTAAATCCAAATTATGTCATTTTCTTATGGTCCATATTAAGCTCATAAAACTCATTCAAGTTTCAACCTCATCCCAAACGCTTCTTGTCCTCCTATTTAGTAAACTTCAGTTACGATACTTCAATGAATCACCCAATTTATCAATACTTCGTAACCCCCAATTCATTGACACTCATTCAAGTATCCGACCTACACATGTTATAGCATCCCCAATTCAATGAAACTCATTCAATGAATCAATTGAATCCACCCCATTTACATCTCCATTTATAAATTAAGTAATGGTTCACTTTGTCTAACACACTAAATTCCAAGAGGCCTTTGGGCAATTCTCTTGTATGTTGCAATTTCTGCAATTTTCTCAGGCAAGATACTCAGGTTGGTTAACTATTAATTAATGGTTCACTTTATTGAGTTATGAATTGCAATTTTCTGCAAATCCCAATTTTGTTTAGTATGTGTCAGTTTGTTAGTTTTGGTTTAATTTAGTTTGTTCATTTTTTTCCACAGGAACTCCCACCTTTGTCTAACACAAATAAATTCCAAGAGGCCTTTGTGCAATTGGCCCAATGACATTGTTGTATGTTGCAAAATCCAAACCCCATTGTGAGTATTTAGGGGTTTAGGTGATGCTTTATTAATGTTCTTTAGATGTTGAATAGAATGAAGTTGGAGTAAAAGAAGATGCGTTTGGATTACAAGTAGCGGTGAGCAGTTTTGTATGACATACAACATGTGATGAAAATTTAAAGGTATAAACCAAAAGATATATGCTAAACAGTTGGCCTTTTGGCTTAATGAGAAATAATATCGGTTTTGTATCATGTTTGGATATTTCTAGGAACATGCTTTGGTTCTGGTAGATTGTTGTCTATTAATGCATTCTTTACTTCTATCATAATTGTTAATGCATTTATTAGATGTTTAGTTTAACGCATTTAGCAGATGTTTAGTTTAACATAATAATTCTTTGTTGAAAATTTTGATTTTTTATTCATTCTGTAAGATAATAGAAATACTGAATTCCTATTACTGAATAGTTAGGTTACAATATATAGAGATCACAATGAACCCTAAAAACCTAACTAAGCCCGTGGGCTCATACTACCAAAACCCTAATCTGATATACTATCTAATACTCCCCCGCAGTCAGAGCGGAAGGAAACTAGTAGCTCAGACTGGAAAAACAAAAAACATAAAAAATAATAATATCAAACGTTCTTCAATGTCGGTCAAAACTTCTGCCATAATCTCATAATCTTGCAATCCGTATTCTTCAATGAAAATCCACCACTAATTTAATGATCATGTAATCCGATATGAGGCAACCAATGCGGCGCGGCGGCGGCGGTGGATAGCGGCGCGACGACGAATCATAGTCCTGCAAGCGGCGCAGCAGTAGTCCAATAAACGGCGGCGAGGCGGCAAGGAGCGACATGACGGAGAAGCGAAATCAATAAAAGAGGTGGCGGCAATTCCAAAGAACCAATCAAAAAATTGTATGGATAATGGTCCATAAGAAAGATTTATGAAAACGGCGGGAATATGTCTAGAACCGACAATTGAAAATTTATTTAGAACTGGGAATAAGAAAAAAAAAGTGAACGTAACACTAAAACGAAAACGAACGGAGGCCGGACAGGGCGACGGCAATGGCGGCACGCCGCCCTGTCTAGGGTTTTTCTTTAAGAGGTGACGGCTAGGGTTTGTATTTTTTTTTGTGGTGGCGTGGGGGAGGAAAAAAAAAAGTAACTAGAACCTTAAGGCTCTGATACCATGTAAGATAATAGAAATACTGAATTCCTATTACTGAATAGTTAGGTTACAATATATAGAGATCACAATGAACCCTAAAAACCTAACTAAGCCCGTGGGCTCATACTACCAAAACCCTAATCTGATATACTATCTAATACATTCTACCTGGTTATCACAACATGGAATTCTAAGACATGGAGCAGAAGAAGATGATTTAGAAGGTGAAGAGATCAGGTGATCTTCTGTTATCTATTAATTTCTTGTGATCTTGAACTTGTAATTGTAATCATTTCTTTTTATTAGATAAGGTTGAAGAAAGAACAAAAGGAAAACAAGAGAAGGTGTAAAGCACAGGAAACATTTGTAAATTTTAAATGAAAGAAAGGCACTGTTTCGGACTTATATGCAGATGCATAATAGTTGGTTCATACGATGTAAACGAAAATTCCTAAAAGGATAACCAAAATGGATTGAACGATTAGAAAGCTGCTCAAAGTATTGCTTACAACCATTTTATTTAAAAAAACATAACCCATTATTTATTCATTTTGATACCTCGTATTGGATACATTCATTAATTTAAACAAACAGAACACTAGAGTGTATGCAGTCAAAATAGAAAGAATTGTTATTAGCCCATTTTACCCACTCTACTCACATCTATTAATCACTGACGATATTACAATCCTTCAATAACTTATATATGTTTCTATAACTCATTTGACCCATTAGTAATAAAAATAGGACCATGTAACAGTTTTTGTTAGGCATTTGGGTTGAAGTTATAGATTCTAAAAGTACAACCAGATTGTTAGGCACCTTATAGTATGTTTGAATTTTGAAGTCTGCAAATTTGTATCTAAATCTCATCTATTATTTATGTTTCTGTTTGAATTTGGTTATCATTATGTTAGTTTCAAATGTCTTTTTTGGGCTTTGTTCTTTATAAAAGAATTAAAAAAAAATTACTTTACTTTGAAATCACATTTACTTGTGTATGATTATAACTTTAAAATATGTTTTAATTCATATCAAAGAGAGCTTCGGTTCATTTATGTGTTATTCTTGTTTATGCTCTAAGTGCTTTCTAGACATAGAAAAACACATTGTGTGAGTCTTAGGTTGTACATAGGCATATGCCTTTGTGCTGTCAACTTATAACCATTTTTTTAATTTTAAACTTTCAGTTGATTTTTTTTATTTGAATTTTCTAGGGTATTTTGGTAACAACTGTTTATTTGTTATGAAAAATACATATGGTGGCAAGTTTCATACCTGATTTCTTTGCCTAATGTGCTCCCGTAAGTTGTGAACATAGTTTTGACCCATAAGTATAAGGTGCATCAATCTAACCGTGCCGTCATTTCAACACCAAACTAGCCTAAAGTAGTCTAAACACTACAAACGCCTAGCCTAAACTAGCCTAAGAAATTTTAGAGAGAGAGAGAGAGTAGTGGAAGAGAGAGAGAGATAGAGTTGGTATAAGAAAATAAATTATATAAAACTCGTCACGCAGCATGCGTAAAAAAAAACATAATTACCCGCGGCAACGCGCGGGCATTCCCACTGGTTAAAGATAAGTTTTAAAGACAAATTTGCCCCTAATAAGTAGTTAACATATGTATTGTATTTTGTATGATAAGTAATTATACTTTTATCTCTTAATTTTTAAAAAATCCTTGATAAATGTTTTATTGTAACAAAAGGGTATTTGCTATTCATGCCAACCATATATGATAAATGGTGAAGAAATGTACATTATTATTATTATTATTATTATTATTATTATTATTATTATTATTATTATTATTATTATTATTATTATTATTATTTGCATACTAACTAAGATCTTGATCACAAAATTTTCATATTAAAACACATAGGTGTAAACATGATCACATATACATATGGTTGAAAAAAATAAGAGAATAACATCACCTTCTCCTTCTCTTCCTCTACATCTGAAAATTTAGAACAGACCTGCTATAGCCATGTGGAATCTTATAGCCATCGACTAATTGTGTGTCAGGAAATGATAAAGGGCAAACATTAGACCTGTTATAGGGCTTCTGATTCCTTCTCAACTTCCAAAAGTGATTCAACAATCCCTTCTTCTACAGCCCTGACATTATCAAGATTGGCCTGCAAAGATTTTGATCTCAATTTATAGAACAATAAAGCTCAAGCACCACCAAAGCAAGCAAAGCTAGTTACAAAATATGAATCATATAATCTCAATACAAAACCCTGGCTATACATAACACTTTAACAACGCTTATATGTTGAATTGATATCGATACTCAATAAACGCTAATATGATGAAATACATCGACAACATGACATAGAAACATGATTATATGATGAATCCTCGATATATTTAACCCCTAAAAAACATTAATTTTCAGATATTATTTTACAAAAAAATCGAATGAACATTACAAACATAGCTGATGTGAATCATAATCAATCAAACAACCAATGATTGGAAAAAAAAAACCTAAATCCAAATCAAATTAAAAAAACCCCTAAAATATTACATCAAATCGAAATCGAACAAAAACAACAATAATATAATAAATATTAATAAGAACATACCTGATGCGAATCACAGTGAAAAACCCCTAAATATTAGTTCAAAAAAACCCAATGAAGAACACAAAGTTGAGACACAGGAATTCTGAATCAAAATAAAAACAATACCTTCAGAAGATAAGAAGAATAAGATAAAAGGTTAGATCGAAAGATATACCTTTGAGATAGGCAGGAGGCGCTAAGTCTGGATAGCGATTCACATTTGTTTTCTCCCTTTCTTTTAGCTTTTGTAGAAGAGAATTACAGTTCGATTTCTTTCAATTGGTAAGTAGAGTAACTGATTTCGTTTGGCGATTTCAACACCAAGTGATATTGGATGATGCTATGCAATCTTTGGGCATGATGTGGTGGAGGTGGCAGCGACTGCGAAGAGAGGAAGAGGAGGGATACAAATAAGCTGCAAGCAGTTACCTTTACCATAAGTAACATTTCCCTGTTTATTGTAATACTCCCTTACCGCCAACACTTTCGTCCCTCTAGACTTTTCAATTAAAACTCCACTCTTACTTGATAACTATGCAAATCCACAAAAAAATATATATTAATTTAATGTGTCACAAATTAGCACCACTAAGATAACATACAAGAAAATCAATATGCATAAGCGAAAGAAAAGGTCGAAAACCATGATGAAGCTTACAGTCCAGGAGGAGTGGTTATCATAGGATTCCAGCTTCTAGAATTGCCTAAACAATATTGCTGAGCTTGAGGAACATGAGAGATCTCATCCTACAACAACATTTCAATTAGCAAATAAAAACATTAACTAATTCTAAATTTGGTTATAAATTTAATTCTTTTTGTACAAACCATACCATGTATGGTTCAGGAACAACGTGATTGACAAAGATAGACATTGGTATGACCCATGAGCTAACAATCAAAGCAACTGCAAGTTTACCCATCTTCTCAATCCGGGTCAAGAAAACCGAGGCGGGTCCGATTTCGGCTGAAATGGGAAACGATAAAAATTTATTTTTTAAAGCATGATCAAGACAAAAATAAATAAATAAATAAACAGAAAATCAAACCAATTTTTCAATACAAGGAAAATCAAGAGAAAAGACATACAGATTAATGTAATAGTATAAAAAAACAAAGTCTAATTAACTCAGAAAAACATAAAAACATAAAAATAAAACCAATTTTAGTATGGGTTTGAAGTAAAATAATGGAAAACACATACAGATCGATGCAAGAGTAAAAATAAACAAATGCCAATTAAGTTAATTAATTAATAGGTGCAACAACAAAATCGAAGGGGAGAAGTCATATAGTTGGAAATCAGATATGGAGAATATGGAGAAAGAGATTAAGGTTTTCCTTGTGCTGAAGTTTATGTGAATGATGAAACGGTGAAGGATCCCGCCGTCGCCTAAACAAACTACACATCGTCTCCTCGGTCACAACCAGAGGTCAACATCACACAACCACAATTGATAAAAATAAAGCCCTAAATTTGACACCTTAAATTGCTTATATCGACATATTAAACGATTAGGTAGACAATTGCTTCTTATAAAAATAGACAAACAGAAAACATACAAACTAATCCAAACAGCCAATTAGATGTAAATATAAATATTATGAATCTTGATCACACATGCATAAACAGGTATTAACATTAATGTACTTGCAGAAACTCGCTACCTTTTGATACCGAAATCTTCACCAGGAGGAAGGATAACAGAGTCGATATTCAACCGTGAAGATTCGGTTATTATATCATCGAACGACATTGACATAACATCCACCATTATTACTGATCTGCAAAACCCTAGCGAGTTTCTTATAAAAATCGTTTTACTGTATTAGGGGAAAAGAGAAAGAGATGTGAGATTGGTTTTTAGGGTTCAGGAGAGAATAAGAGTGAATGGGGTTAGATAAGAATAGGGTTTTTTTTTTAGATTTTTAATTTAATAAAAAAACGAAAAAAATTAAAAAACACTAAACTCTTTCAATTATTATGCCACGTGGCAATTTCATAGAGAGGTTGAAGCCACCATTGCACGCCACGTCAGCAACATTCAATTCTTTTATATATATAGATAGATAAGGGATAGCATATATAAGCCAAGTCAATGACCTTCCGATATCACCAATTTTATTCATTAATACCATTTAGGTCAAATTCACATTAGACACTTATGACTTGTGAGTTTAACCTTCACTACCAACCATGATTAGGGTCAAGTTATTCTATACAGTGTAACAAAAATTAGAAGGGTGAGAAGGATACAAAAACACAATAAATCATTAAATATGACACAATAAACGACAAAATATAACACAATGCAGAAAAATATAACACAATACCGAAGAAAAAAAAGACACAATAAATCGCAAAAATGACGCAATGATGAAAATAAGATAAAGACACAATGATATAACGTGAATTTTAAAAACTACAATCTAAAAGTCAAAAAAGCGTAAACCTAAAAATTAAGATCATAAGGTTCGATGAGACGGTTCCAATACCGCTTGAATGAGTTTTATTGGAGTCCGTTTGATACCCTTCATACAATTTCTTATTTTTCTTTTACTGTGTATTTGATCTTAACCAACCATGATTATTCTACATGGTTCTTTCCATTTTTTTTGGGTGTGTGCGTGTATGAAGTTTAGTGAGTTCTAACTACATCACTCATCACTCACTTATAATATAAACAAACAAGAACATCCAGATTATATCCATAAGTTCACAACAAACTCACAACTTTGAGTTTTAGGTTAAAAAATCACATTCCAAGTTTGTAATTAATATGAAGCCTCTCCCACATTGTATTCACCTTCAATATGCATTTTGATTATTTTCCTCTTTGATTAATCACACCATGTGGACTAGTGTATCTCTCGGTGATCCGCCGTTGATCACCGAGAGATTACTGACATATAGTTTGGTTTTCCATTATTTTTTAGTGTTTGGTGGGATCCGTGGTAATTAGGCTGGCCAGTGCAATGCTCGCGCCCTCTCCACCTCAAGTTTGTTTCAAACAATAGTGCCCCCTTGTTTCCTGAGCGTCATTGATTCTTCGCCACTGCAATGGTGGAGGTGGGGCCAACCTTGTTTTTTTTTTCTTTTTTTTAAAGGAGGAAGATGGTGGTGGTGATAGTGGCCAGTGGACGGTGGTGGTGTTGATTGGGGAAGGGGGGTTTCTCACACATTTTGACGTGGTGCTAAGGTGGCTCCGCACCATCTAGCCTTAGCGGTGAAATCTCACCGATGTAAATCATTACACTTAGGATCATGGTTGCAAAAGTCGCTAGGCGCTCCCTAGTCGGAGTCGGGAGTACTCGGGGAGTTGTCGGCCTAGTCGGAGAATACTCGGGGAGTACTCGGCCTAGGCGTAGAGTAATCAGTACTCGGCAACCTACCTTGTAGCGATTACTCGGGGAGTACTCGGCCTTCGAGACCTTGTTTTACAACAGAGCTTAGGATGCTCATTCTTCTTGTAATGACAACAAAAGGTCGTATTCTTATGTGTAGTCATTGGCGTAGCTTAGTTGGGGCGGGGAGGGGCGGCCGACCCCCCCCCCCCCCCCCCCCGAATTTTCGCGCAGAAGTTCCGATTATATAGTATTCGTATAGAAAATTTTGAAAATATAGGGTTTCGACCCCCCGAAACTGGTTTTCGACCCCCCGAAACTAGTGACTTCCGACCCCCCGAACCTTCGGGTCAAGCTTCGCCACTGTGTGTAGTCAAATGTATAGTTGGATTAGTATCATAATTCTTGAGGATATGTATGCATTTAGTTGTTTCTTAAACAATGTTAGATGTAGTACTTTGTTTCCTTCAAATGCGTTGGCATGAGTGGTTTGCACACTTGTTTGATGCATAAGTACATAGTACATCGTACATTGTACATTGTACATTTTGCTTTGTAACACTCCTCATTTTGTGACTGTTACATTATTTACTATGTCATTCCAATATAGTATCCCCCTAAAATCCTAAAGTATACATACACATCAAAACTAACCCGATGCCACTCAAGTGAGCAACATTTTTGCACCGGTCAGTGTATGCCAAATTCACTGTTTTGCCTTCTTTATAGAAACGCTTGATTCGCGTTATCTATCTCCATGTCTTAATTCTTGAATTCCATTTGTGTATCATTCTCTAGTTCCCTGCTCAGACGAAGTCTGCCTGACCGAACAAGCAACCAGTTGAGCCCAATGTCTCAACTTTGCCTTAATTTGTTGAGGATTCTCTCCTGCAAAATTATTATGGATAATGAGTAAACTTGTGTAGAGAAATATGTGGTCACAAATAACTAATCAGAAACTCTATAGTGTAAAGTTAAGCACACAATCTTGGTTACCTATAGGTTTTAACTGTTTTTTCACTTTTAATTAAATAGTTTTAGGCCAATGTGGGGCTAGCTCACTTGGTAAAGGACTGTTTTTTAGAGTAGAAAGCCTAGGTTCAAATCCCGGCATGGAGTAAAAATGTAGAATTATAGTCTAGGGGTATTGTAACATTAGCCGTTCAAAAAATATTAACTAGTTTTGCACATCTATATTAACCATTTAAGTCATTTACGCATCGTAGCTTTCTTAGGCTTTTAAAATGTGTTAGTTATTCAAAATAACAACCTTAATTTTTACTCTGGATTTATGTTCCAAGATTTGATCTTGGGGTATAATTTAGCCAACTTCGGTTAAATGGGTCATGTTTAGTAACGACTAAGTGCGTCATCTTGGTCCATGTTAAAGAAACATATAATTGATATATATGTTTCTTATCATCACAAAAATAACATGATAATAATGACAACATAATTCATCTAGTAAAACGATTTATGAGAAATTTATGTTTGGCACGCTTCCTTTTCTTTCTATTCTTTTATGACTGGAAATAAATCATAATCATGAAATAAACTCGATCAAAAAATTGATTATGATATGCAAGTTGTGACAAACCTGGGCCACAAATCTTCCATGAATCCTCCCTACTATTTTGTGACAAATTCCTTTCATCTAATGATTTTGATGACGATGAACCAAACCCATCAAGCTTTGATCTTGATGAACTTGTGCTACGCGGGCTCGAGGTAGGGCTCGTGAGTCTATTCACGGCAAAATAGGCATCAAGGGCAGGGAGGGTATTGGCTAGACTTTGACCACCTTTCTCTTCATCAAAAACAAAACCAAGGTCAATGCAACCTTTGAGCTCATTGAGATCCTCATCATACAATTCATTAGGGTTTTCAATGGTAAGATGTTCCCTTTTAAGCTCTTGCATGAGCCTTTGAAGGCGTTTCTTTTCCCATGCTAACTCGCGCTTGGTCTCTAACATTGATAGTTGTTTAGAAAGTACCTTTTTTGAGTTTTTCCAAAAAGGGGGCGCGCTTTCTATGAGTTGTAGGTCCTCATCCTCGGAATCATAAGGTGAGGACCATGATGATGATGCTGATGATGAATTCATGTTTTCGTCGGTTGTAAAGCTACACATGTTTTAATATATAACAATGTGCGCGATTTAATGTTGATCTAGAGATGTAAATGTACTCGAACATATGATTAAACAATGGTGTTTGTGGTGTGTTGGGGTGGCCGGGGTGGATCTTTCGGCCACCTCAACCAACAGTGAAGAATTCTAGGGGGATGAAAAGATTGTGAATGAAATCAAAGGATGAAGTATAGTGAATGAGGTCTTTTTAGACCCCTTTGCAAATAAAGGAGAAAGCTTTAGCCTTTCATTTTTTTCTTAATATACGTATTCAAACTAGTGGATAATAATCATTTGAGTTTGAGGTTAGGAGAGCATGTAGGAGATGTGTTTGCTTAGTTAGAATATTGTGTTTAATTTTCTTGTCATAAGTAGTTATGGTTGCAAGATGTGTTTATTGTTTTATTAATGCAAATACGAGACAAGAGTACACGTATACTTTTGTTAGCAGTTATATGCGGGTTTTTTAAAAGACATAATACTTTTGTTATTAAGCAGAGAAAATTATGCAATTAGTCCATGTGGTTTGCCTTTAGTTTCACCTTTAGGTATTAAGGTTTAAAAGTTTCATGTTAAGGGTTTAAGTTTAGTTTTTGTAACATAATAGGGTATTAGCACTAACGGAGGTTAATATTTAACTGAGTTTACCCTCACTTGATAAATGGTAAACCACAAGGACCAAATGTGAAACTTAAGTGGGGCCCACATAATACCCTATTATGTTACAAAAACTAAACTTAAACCCTTAACATGAAACTTTAAACCTTAATACCTAAAGGTGAAACTAAAGGCAAACCACAGGGACTACTTACGTAATTTTTTCTAATCTAAAATAAAAAATAATGATGTATGTAGTGGGGGTCGAACCCGGGTTGATGGCCGGGTCGATCCTGAAACCAAATGGGTCAACCAACTGAGCCACTTGTGCATTTGGTTTATTATTGAATACGTAGTTTTTTATACAACACTTATCATTTTGATTTGGTTCCTTATAATAACCTACGAATATCAACCCTCAACCCCACGTGTCGAATTCATTGTATATACCACGAATTCAGAAATGAAACACCGGTATATATGATAGTCGATCCATTCTGTATAAAAACATTCAATTAAAACATTCAAATCGAGCTCCATTTGACGAATTAAAGGTTGACGTCACGCGTCTTTAATCAGCCAATTAACCATCGATTCGAACATGTTAGTTCGATTATTTTACATGGTTTTGATCAGAATTCAATGTAGATTAATAGCCCTATGATTTCATTCACATCCGTGGTCTTATTCGATGTCAATCGAAGTGGGTTTAAAGGTTAAAATTCGTGGGTTAGTATAAGGAACCAGGTTCGATCTGATAATTGCTTTATAAAAAAACGTTTCAATAATAAACCAAATGCACAAGTGGCTCAGTTGGTTGATCCATTTGATTTTAGGATCGACCCGGCTATCAACCCGGGTTCGACCCCCACTACATACATCATTATTTTTTATTTTAGATTAGAAAAAATTACGTAATTAGTCCCTGTGGTTTGCCTTTAGTTTCACCTTTAGGTATTAAGGTTTAAAGTTTCATGTTAAGGGTTTAAGTTTAGTTTTTGTAACATAATAGGGTATTATGTGGGCCCCACTTAAGTTTCACATTTGGTCCTTGTGGTTTACCATTTGTCAAGTGAGGGTAAACTCAGTTAAATATTAATCTCCGTTAGTGCTAATACCCTAGTATGTTACAAAAACTAAAATTAAACCCTTAACATGAAACTTTTAAACCTTAATACCTAAAGGTGAAACTAAAGGCAAACCACAGAGACTAATTGCGTAATTTTCTCTATTAAGTATATAACATTATATTTACTTAAACCGTGTAATACACGGACTCTAACATAGTTTAGTTAAAACTTTTATGTATTGTGCTTGAATTAAAATAAATCTAAGTGGTCTTTTAAAAATACAATTGTGGGCTAAAGAAAAAAATTATATGTGCTGCTCGCCTGCTCGTAGGCTTAACTCTTAAGCAGACAACTAATTCTGGTGCTGCGATTCAGCCCAATACAAAGTGCTTGGCCCAGTACAAGCGACCCAAAATGAAATACTTTTGTGGGAACATGGGGGTGGGGTTTGGACTTGTTTGACAAATAGCATCACTCTTTTTAATATGGTTTAACATATATAAATTTAAAATAATGTTCGGATTAGGTTATCCTTTTGTATCAAATTTATACGGCACCTCGACCTCGCATGTCGAAAAGGTTTCGAAGGATGTCAAAGTCGAGGCCGAACCTTGGCTTTTAAAGGGTCATGGTATGGGTTGATCTAAAGGGTGACTGGATTTTCCTACGAAAGTCTAGCAATTATCACGGTAAGAGGGAAAATGCTGCAAGGGTACATGTGCTCAAGGCCGACCCTTACCAAGAGCAAGGTGGGCGACAACCCATGGCCAACTTTCCTATGAAGATCAAAACCTTTGAATATTCTTTATATACATTTTATATACAATATTTTTTTAAACGAAAGTCTATACAAGTTAAAAAATCACTATTGTTTCTAAACCCATTAACCTAGCTTTGGCCCATTTAAACTCACTTTATGTAACCAAGTTGAAAACTTAAAATTTTAAACCCAATTAAATAATAAAAACCTTTTATTTTGTTTGTTGTTATCACAATTATCGTTGTACTATTGATATGTATGTATGTATGTATGTATGTATGTACGTATGTATGTATGTATAAGTTCATATTTGTAGGGGCTCATTCAAGTTACTGTACGTTTTGACGCCACCATAACTCGCAAGTGGTAAAATTACTACTTGTTCTTATTTATGAAAAGGGAACGAAGGAACTCTTGAGGACACGAGCATCCACAATATAAGTCTAAATGGTGTGGAGTCGGGGAAGGGGTCGATCGGGGTAAGGTGGCACCTCCCCCCCCCCCCCCGATGAGAGGGTGTTTTACCATGTTAATATGTATTTAATTATGTGTTTTAAGTGATTTATATCATAAAACATGGTTACTTTGAGATTGTTGGTGAATTACAGGTGTACGGTGCTTAAAAGTACTAATTGGAGCTTATTGGAAGGTTTCGGGAGAGGGTAGGAGTGGATTGGATGCATTGTCGGAGAAACTAAGGGACTGTTTGGTTGATTAAGTGCTGAATCATTAAGATGATCTGAATAGTTAAGAGGCTCTGGATGGTTAAGAGCTGAATCATTCAGCATCCCTTATTAGCTTAATGGTTCAGCACTTAATCATTCTATTCAGATGCTGAAACAAACAGTCTGAATGCTGAATGATTCAGAGCTGAATGGTTAAGAGGCTGATTAAGAGGCTACCAAACAGCCCCTAAATGGATCTGAATTGAACATATTAAATGATGATGTGATAAAGCTTGGAAATACGAAGACGTGGCAGCAAGAATCGAAGAAAACGGAGTTATAACGAAGTTTTTACGAAGAAACACAAGGTTTGGCGCCCTGTTTGGGAATTTCAGGGTCAGGTGGCGCCAAAAGTGGCGCACATCAGGGATTTTGAGTGAGGTGGCACCACCTGGCGCCAAAATGGGTGAAAAGTGGCGCCAACTGGCGCCATTTACTGATCATATGCGAATTTTTTGGGTTTTCACCATATTTAAAGATAAACCATCCCAAAAACGAAATATCTTCAACCCTAGCCATCTTGGAGCTCCCAAGGACGAATTTTATCATCCCAAACCTCAATCTAATCAATTCTTCATGCAATTAACATCTACAACAATCATTGAAGATCCTCTGATGAAGATGAGTGGCTAATCCTCTTTGTAACCACCTTCGGGTGCACGGTTAGTTTGTGAAACTCTAACTCTTGTTTGGTTTGGTTTATGGATTGTCTTTTAATCGTTTGAAAGATATTTGTGGTTTGAGTTATTTAAACAAGTCACGTTTGTGCAATTGCTTATCTTTTAGTCATTCGCATTCGGTTTTCTTGCATCGTGAGCAGTTTGATTAACGGGGGGGGGGGGGGGGGTAGTTGTTATTCGTGGGTTGGTAATTAAATTGTACGAGTTATTATTAAAAACTTATGTTTGATTATCACTTAACTTAAACCGTTCAACAAAACTATATCTATGTGGTATCCAATCATCTAACCAAGGGTAGGGTGAATCATTGAACCGGAAACCTGGAGGGGGTTACTTCTTTAATATTATTGTTTACAACTTATAAGATTTGTTTTCTTAAAACTCAAAACAACCTACAATTCAGTTAGATTTAATTTTATTAGTCAATTTACAAAACTATACTTTCCACCAATTCCCTGTGGAGACGACTCGACTTGCACTTTACTATATTGACCAAACGACATCGATCACCCCTCCCCCCAAAGTAATCTTGGTGAATTCGGAAACTTCCCTTTTCATCGAGTGCTGTGATTGGCCAGATGGATTTGAACGTTGGAACAGGAATTTGTTTGGGGAAAGAGGGAAGTGGGGGAAACCATTTTCTTGATTTGGGGGAGGGAGAGAGAAAAATGATATGACGCTTATATGGCATTTAGGTGAGTTGGGAGAAAAGGGCACACCATATAGCCTAAGTGTGTTTTTGGATGTTTTTATACTCTAAATAACACTTGCCTCACCAATGCGAAACATTCCATCTCTTGGTTTACACAAAACATACAAAAATATTACCCTCTATTAATAAAACTCATATACATGTTTTATGTGGTTCTTCACAAAAAAAAAAAAAATGTCTCTCTCCTCCATATAGACATCTCATTCCTACATTACACCTAAAAATATTCAATTTTTTGTTTCTTATTGTGGGTGATTCAACTTATTTTACATATGTTGAAATTTTGAGATTCATATATACATCTTGTTATTCTTAATATGTTTATTTACTATTGAAGTATAATTGGCTTTTGCATGTGTTAAAAACTGGGTTATATTGAAATTTAGAAATTGATGTCAAATAAACCAAAGTGTTTAGTGGAGAACCAAACTTTATCCATTATGATCCCCGATTAGAAATATGAGGTCTATTATATGTTTTCACTTTTTCTTTCTAAAAAATAAAACTCTTATCAATGTTTCAAAATTCTATATGTTAACTTTTTATCGTGGGTGATAAGTTAATAAGAAGATAAAAAAATATGTATTAGAAACCTAATGTCTAAAGTGTTTGTTTGTAGAAAAAATTACACCGTTAGTCTTTATGGTTTTCACCTAGTTTCAATGTAAGGTGCTAAGGTTTTATTGTTTCTGCTTAAGATATTAACTTTTTAATTTGTTTCAATGTCAGGTATTAGGGACTAACTAGTTAAAACTTAACTGAGTTCACCCTCCGTGAGGGTATTATGGTCCATTCACCTACAAAAAAAATTAAAAATCAGTTTACATATCTCACCATACATCCTTTTATCCTCACCAAAATAACACACACACACACAGATCTGCACGGTTGGAGAGAGAGGGGGGGATAGAGAGAGAAAGTGAGAAAGCAGAGAGAAAGAACCGAGGAGAGAGAGGAGCAGAGGAAGAGGAGAGAGAGAACGACAGAGAATGAGAAGAGAAGAGAGAGTGATCGGAGAAGATGAGGAGACCGGTGGTGGTACTCGGCGGCGGCGCTTCCTCCACCATCACACAACCAATAGGCACAAGTAACCTCAACAAAACCCCTCTCTTGTTTGATAATTATAGTGATGATTGCTCGATAGATTGGGTAGGAGTGGTAACGATGGCGGCGGTAGCGGTGGTGATGGTTTTGATTGATCAGTAAGTTCGATTAAATATTCTTATTTCAAATTGTAGTTTCTGTGTACTGGAATATTGTTAGAATGATAATGGTGTTATGATAACAAGATGTGGTGGTGATGATTGGTTGAAGAAGATAAGTTCAGATCTGTAACAAATGGTAGAATATATTAACCGATGAATATGGTGGTCTCGGTCAATAGAAGTCAAAGGGCAGACTTTAGACGGAAATACTGGTTTTGCAACAAAAAAAAACGAGAAGCATATGTTTCAGACGGAGTTGTTGGTTCTGTTATGTATGGGTTATATGTTGCCGGGAGATGGTGGTGGTGCAGTGAGACGGAGGAGATTAAGAAGGATATTATTATGTTGTTCGACGGAATCTCGCCGGAGGTCACGAGCCGGTAGCAGGTGATTTTGGGTTATCGTCGGAGAAGAAGTACAGTCCAGCTTGTGTGTTTGTTTTTTTTTAAACTGATTTTTAATTCTTTTTTTTTGTAGGTGAATGGACCATAATACCCTCACGTGCAACTCATGTGAGGGTGAACTCAGTTAAGTTTTAACTAGGTTAGTCCCTAATACCTGACATTGAAACAAATTAAAAGGTTAATACCTTAAGCAGAAACAATAAAACCTTAGTACCTTACATTGAAACTAGGTGGAAACCATAAGAACTAACGGTGTAATTTTTTCTTGTTTGTGTGATTTGTTTACATTAACCGTGTAAACAACCTAAACCAAGCTTGAATTCGTATAAACTCGAGTCCAATTTATTTCGAATTTTGTATAAAAACACGAAGCCCGACTCAATAAAAAAACATTTAAGTACGAGCTCAGCTCGGACTCATCATGTTCATTATGTGTTATTTAGTTGATTAGTGTGTATATAGACAAACTATATTATATACGTTTATAATTTTATATACAATCTAATACATATCATTTAGTTATTTCTATTGCAATTATCTATACATTAATGTGTTTATTATGTAATAGGTGATAAGTTAATAAGAAGATAAAAAATATGTATTAGAAACCTAATGTCTAAACTGTTTGTTTGTATGATTTGTTTACATTAACCGTGTAAATCAGCTAAACCAAGCTTGAGTTCGTATAAACTCGAGTTCATTTCATTTCGAGTTCGATATCTAAAATTGAAGCCCGACTCACTAAAAGTTTTTGAAACATGAGCTCAGCTTGGACTCATCATGTTTATTATGTGTTAATTATTTAGTTAGTGTATATATAGCAAACATAATTATATTATATACATTTATAGTTTTATATATAATCTAATACATATTATTTAGTTATTTTTATTGCAATTGTCTATATATTTTAATGTGTTTAGTATGTAATACGTTCATTATTAAAAGGATGTGAAAGGGATCGAATGACGAGTGGGGTTGGGAGGTGTATAAAATATAGTTCAATGAAAGAAGTATGAAATCAAAGTTGTATAAGCGTTGAAGTTGACCACCACTAAAATGAATTGAATAAAGTTTTCAACTATTTAATTGCAATCATTTTTATGGGACATAGAATCAGCTTCTAAGTTTGGAATAATAACATGTTTCACACATGAAATATAGTGCAAACTAATAAATTAACACGCAAATTATCATGACCCTCTTTAAATGGTAACTGATATATTTATTTCATTTTTTTTAATGTTCAACAAAGCCTATCTATCCATAGATATCCATAGGCATAAGATTACTCACGCCTGTGGTCACAGACAATACTGGTGACCTTGCGAGCCATCAATCTCAAGGGAAACCTATCGCCCAAAGGCCATTGTGATAAAATCTTTGGTTCGTACATGACATTTTATAATGAATGAGACTCAAACCACTGACATCCTCTAGAGAAAGTCATCCAACGTAATTAACCTAAACTTTGTCAATAACCTTTTTGTCTAATGGTACAAGTGTTTATCCTCATTAAACGGTGAGAGTAGGATCCACAAAGTAGGTATTAATTGAACTTTAGAAGTCATATTTTATGGGGTGCGTGTACTTTATTAACCCTATTCGGCTATTCTAGAATTAATTGAAGTTATCTTGATGATAGAACGAGAAAGATATTATGATTTGGAGTATTCATCATTAAGTTGAGAATGGATCGTAAGATGATTGACCGAAAAGATATGATTAGCTTGAAAACCCTGCTAGCTACTTTGATAATATTCTTTTAAGAAAGTGAGATGATAAAATTTGGTGGCAAAAGGATCTTTCTATTTTTTTCTAGGGAGATTTGACAAATTATTTATTCATACAAATAATTAATAACATATCAAATTTTTAGTTTTCTAACGGGAAATATTAATTCTAGTATATTACACCAATAATCATAAATTATTTCTCATTGCACATATTCAAACATGTTTTTTTTTTTTTAAATTGATTTTCATTAAATCACCAACCAAGGGCAAGTTATTACCAAGGCGGAGATAGCAAACCGAAAACCATAAAATACAAACAAGATTACATCAAGCCATACGCACACCACCTCTCCCAATCAATTACCCCTTATTTAAACCTATGTTTATATCACAAAAAACCCAAGGTCTTGATGTCCGCTACCATCTTCACAACATTAGGATCCTTACTCTTGAAAAAACTTTTTCACGGATTTAAACATGTGATCTCACCTCAATAAACATATGCTTATACCAGTCTACCAATTAGGCTAGCCCTATATTATTAACATATTAATTTTTAGTTGATAACAAAATATCCTCAAAATAACAACAATACAAATCTATATAAGATTTTATTACAATTTAGCAAAGTATTGAAACAAACTTTCTTTACTTTGAAGTAATCAATGAATTCTCGAATTTAATTAATTAAGGTCAAGTGCATAACTTTCCAAACGCTTGCAAATTTTTACCCAAACACTAGCATGTCTAGTCTTGAAGACACAACTAGAATTAATATGCTTTTATATTTTTCTACCAAGATAGTCAAATTTGACCTAAACACAAGTCAAAATACTTAACAATTCTGTTTGTAGTTTGTACACAATAAAGAAACTTGGGTAAGCTATAAACACACATTTAGACACTTTAGTGTAGAGAATTCTATACACTCGTCTTTGCCATTTAAGATTCTAGTTAGCTAATCTTTACCCATAGAATTTGACTAATAAAAATCTATCAAGAGTTCAAATATTTATATTTTCGGTTAGCTTACTCGGTATTATCTTTGACTCTTACTTATAAATTTCTAAGAATAAATTCTATTTTTTAATTTGCCATAACATAAGATTATAGTCACCTCCCTAGAAAGTTTAGTTTCTCGAATTCAAGTGTGTATATTTGTTTCAGAATCATTATACTATTCAGTTTTTTCTACCTTTTAATATTGTTTATTGAAGATAATTACTTTTTGCATGACGATGTGTTGGCATCAATGAAGCTGGATTACTTTACACGTATTCACAACATGTCACTTAATAAATTCTATTCTTCAAGTTTTTACGAGACTATGTGGTGTGTGTGTGTGGGGGTGGGGGGGGGGGGGGGGGGAAGGCGAAGGCCTGTCAACCACGTCTAGACCCGGCGAACACACCCCCTCCAATCCCAGCCAAACGGCTTAAAAAGGACGTTGTGGCCGTCCATTTTGATTGGTTGGTTTGAAATTGTGGGGCCCTCATTTAATATTATAACCGTTGGACATTTAAAAAAAATTACCACTTATCCCACTATAAAAACCTGCCTATTTTCCAAACAATTTTTACAAACCATCTTCATTTATTCTCTAAATCTTAACCCTTTTTTTTTATAAAATCCACCAAAAACCAAAACCAAAACCCTCTTCTATAAAAATGGCTTGGACTAACGATAACGAGATCAAGTCGGTGACGGCCTACATCAATATCAAAGGGTCGACGGACTTAAAAGTAAATTCGTCTTCTTTTTGGAACAACGTTTTGGTGGAATACAATCATATAAGCCAAACAAGTCACCGCATCGCGGATCAACTCGTTAGTAAGTGGCGGACTATACAAAGAAGGTGCATGAGGTGGAACATCATTTGAAGCCACGATGGAGGCGAACCCTGGTCTTAACCAACAAGCGGCAATCCAACGCACATAAGAATACCATCGGGCTGCTCACAGGGTCGAATTCAGCATCCCCCATCTTCTTGCATGACAATTGTTGCGTTTTTTTAATATTGATTGGTAGATGTTTTTTAAGCTTTCGTTTTTTTTTTAAATTTGTAGGTTTCGGCAAGGTTTTTTTTTTATTTTTTAGTTTTGTTCTTTTAGGTTTCGGTAATTTTAAAAATTAGAAAATAAAAAATAAATGATGACTAATAGGAATGGAGGACTACCCAAGGAAGACTACCCCGCACCTTTGGGTAGTCCACTAGTCCTCAAGTTGTCTAAAACCAAGGCTGATCCACTTTTTGCTGACGTGACGGCAATGCTTCTCATTCCTTGCCTCAACCACACCACATAGTATGAATGATGAGATTAACAAGTCAAATATTTGTCTGATTACAACCAAATAAATTGCATTATTCACTAACTAAAACGAAACCTATTTAATATCCAGAAAAGGGTGGCGGCGCAGCTTGTTGTCCGTCTGCCCGCTATTTTGATGTAATTTTTTTACGGTTCAGTAATTCAATTGGTATTTCTCTTAAAAGAATTATAGTTGATATAACTCACGAACATCCACGGGTTTTATGACGTGCAAATTAGCTAAGTTATTTATAGACTACTTTGAGACCGTGCTAGTAAAAGCTTGCAATGAATCAAGCTGAAATTTGTTTAATAAACAAGTTTGATCCTGAGCTTCACATATAAATTTGCACGATGCAGTGACAAACAAAAGCAACGATAATTATACAGAATGTTAATTTTAAGAAATATATATATATATATATATATATATAGCAGTATCATCCTTAAATTATGAAAAATAAAAAGCCCGTTTGTATGGTGTATTATTTTTAGATAAATATTCACGTGTAAGAAAATTATGATCGCTTAAAAATATAAGAGTAATTGATTTGAAAGTAAACAATATGTTTCACAAGTTTGTATCATTTATTTTAACAGTTGTGTTAGTTAAATTCTTAAAATTAGTAAAATTACGTATTTATCCACCTTATATGTATTATTTTGCATATAAATAAAGGGAAATGTTAATACATATATAGTCTCTTAAAAAATAGTAAGTTGATCAAACGAAAGGTATTAAACGGATCCTGATTGAACACATTTTAGCGGCATTGAAATTGTCCCATCGAACTCTACGATATTTTTTTTAACGGCCAACAAATCAATCTCGATCACTCACGAAGTACTCACTAGACAAAGGAGTACTCTTAGAGTAAACCGGGTCCACCAATAATTTCACACCAGTTCCCGAGGAAAATCCTTCACCCGAAGGCCCACTGCGGTAAAACCCGGCCCACCAGCAGCATTTTGGTGCCGGCAGGACTCCAACTCCCCATCTTCCATAAGGAAAGCAAGGAGGGTGCCACTCCACCATAAGGGGATTGGCCGAACTCTACGATATTAGATTTTAACTTTTCGCTTTTGAATATCTAGCTTGT
Organism: Ambrosia artemisiifolia; assembly: GCA_032199755.1. Classification (NCBI taxonomy): domain Eukaryota; kingdom Viridiplantae; phylum Streptophyta; class Magnoliopsida; order Asterales; family Asteraceae; genus Ambrosia; species Ambrosia artemisiifolia. The sequence goes on along the minus strand of CM063528.1, from coordinate 11,708,098 downwards.
AGATTTTAAAACGTTTGATAATTAATTTTTATTAAGAATGTATAAACATTTCTATATAGAGTTGTAGAGCTGTCTATATTTAATAAGAAAAAAATAGAGAATTATAGTGGATTATGTGGTTAATTGAGTCATGTCTTAGATATTACAATTAAAATAAATTAATATGTAATGTGTATTTCTTATCTATAATCTACTATAGACATTGTATCAGACTATCAATTCATATATAACGTTTATTTTTGACTTTTTCTATCTTGAGTTTCCCTGAGCAAGTGTTCTTTTGTTTGTCTTATGATTCTCCTTTTTAGTTTTCCAAATACACTTTAAACTTCTAGAATGTATTCATCAACTTATCTATCTAGAAATTTAACAATATATGGAAAGGATAATTTGAGAATTAGGTTAAGTTGTGAGAATTATGAGAACTCAGTTTATAACCACACATTTATTTTATTGTGTAATGAATTTATGGTTGTAAATTAAACCATAATAAAATATTGAATAAAATATTAATTTAGTTACATGGTTTACATGAATGTAGTCGTTTTATTATACCGGTGTAAAAACGTCGAAAATGAAGAAACAAATAGTCTAATCTCCTTAGGGGATGATGAGTCTATTGATCCACAGGAAAGATCATTCATTGATATCTCTACGGTTTGAATAATCCTGGTAAGATGAAAACAGATAATGGGTAGGGAGACGACTACTTTCGTAATTGTTTATGACAAAAAAAACGTGGTGATGCGGATACCATATCGATAGTTTTTAGGGTTAGCCAAAAAATGTCCTCTCTATGGGGAGTGAAACCCCCTTATATAGAGTTGACATATGCCAACATCACCAATTCCCTAGTAGTTATGGGCCTAAGCCTGATTAGGGTTGTCTCCACTACACTAGGTTAGATTAGTAAAGTAATTAGTGAATTCCATAAGTAGGGAAATAGAAACGAATACCGCTTTGACCGTTGACCATACGCGTCATTCCTGGATTGGTGGCAAGTGGAGAATTTTGGTGATGTCCTCGTACTGCATGCACTAAGTGCATCCCATGCACGTGCATGCGTAATTGTGCGCACGGAGATGCTGCGCATGTTCCCACCTGCATGTGGTAGGCGTTTGGGTTGGGTCCGTCTATGTCATTATTTGGTACCCAATCCCTTCAGTAAATAATTTTTTTTTTTCATTTTTTATGTCGGAGTTAGCCGTTTTTACATCGGTGTATAAAAAATTTAAAATTTACATTTTACGTCGGAGTTCTCGTGGTTCTCACAACTCGACCTAGTTCTCACTTGATCCGGATCATATATATATATATATAGTGTTTTTGAGATTATATTTTAATAATAATGATAAGTGTAAAAAGAAATTTTGAATTTGATTGGTTTTTTATAGTGTTTTTACGGTACGCACGAAATATATACATTATATAATACTATATATTTGATGTATATGATATCTTTCGTATATACAATATGTAAATATATTATATGCTATATAGTGCATAGATGTAATATATCTGCATATATGTATTATAGAATTTTTTTATGATTTATATGTATCCTAACAATTCCTCGGATGATTAATCGATGATATTATACTATTTGATGAAAAACGATGTGGTTGGTATTTTACACATAGAGCCAATTAAATTCTAAGCCGAAATTGACTGCTGATGTGATTAGACCAAGTGCTTCCAGAAAGCATTCTAGATTTTTTTTTTCAAACCCACAAAGATGGACAAAATTGAGCACCACATTATGTTCATCCACGAATGTAGCAATAGGTCATAAAAAATTAGATAACATAAAAAGTACTCAAATAATGAATTACCCCTGAATATTTCACATATGTTACTGAGATGGTGTATGCCGTTTCGTATAATGGCTAGATCAAATGAAAACGTCAATGCGGTGTAGAGGGTACATAAATATTGATTGTTTTTAACTGGTTTTTATAGGACAAGCCTTAAATTTGTAAAACATGATAAGATATGATCACTAAAAACATCACATTGGGGAAAGTGCAACCATGGATGGCGTAATATTATATAGTGATCGTAAGATATTGAGGCTCTCAAAAGATACAAGAGTTCTTAGTACCGAAATGTCATTAACGTCTAATCAAGCTACTAAGAGAGTGGTTTTGTGGATTTTGTAAAAAATAAAAATAAATAAATAAGAAGTTGGTTTTGAAATCAGATTAAGAGAAGGCCACTTGGGTGTTCACCCCCTTGATAATATCATTAACAAAGTTGGTTATGGATTTCCAAAAGCTTACTCTTAACAAACACCATATGCCTTTGGAGGGTTCTTCCGATTACTCTACGAGACAAGCGACCAAAGCAGTTCTTTTAAGACCTAGTAAAAACTTGTGTTATGTTAATGCGTAAAATAGTGGAACCCAATTTTGAGGGCATCACATTTCAACCATATTGGAAAGAAGCAGTCATGCGACCGATCCCACATCTTATTAAGGCTTTGACACATGCGTGTTGATGAGGCACGAGCTGTGCCTAGATTTTTTCAACCTTCTTTTTTGTAGAAGGTAAATTCTTTCTCCCTTTAGTCTAAAAATCATTCATATCTTTTAAAACTTTTGTCGTTTACCTTGAATGTGTCACCATCGGGTGGTTTAATCTTGATTGCCACATTTGGGTAAACCTTTCAGTTATATGGTCTGATCCATCTTGATTTGAGCTTCCCTGGAAAAGTCGTGTCACACCCTCAAATTTTCACTGTGGGGTTTTACCGCGAGGCGCACCAGGATCCATAGCCATAAGTATTATGAACGACTCTAAATGCCCAAACCATTTAGTTCGTTCTTGATAAAACAGTTTCATAGTTTAACCAAACATTTTAAAGTAGTGCGGAAGCGTAAACAAAATAATCAGTTCACAAAAGTCTGCGCAAAACAACGCGCCCAAAACCAAAGTTTAAAAGTTCAAAATAGTAAAATGTTCATATCCCAAGACACAGTATGATGCATGCCCTAATCGTGCTCCGTACCTAGAGACCTGCAAAGCATGCTCAAGTGTGTCAACATAAAGTCGGTGAGTTCACAGTTTGGATAACCAATGTAAAGTTGTCAAAAGACCAATAGTTAAAGTAAAGTGTCATCAGTTTAAGCTTGTCAGGGGTATCTAGCCCACTCATTGTAACTAAACAGTTGATTATTGGGAACATACAAAAGTTGTTAATTTGCCTCAGTACTAGTGTCTATCAACACTAGTAAGTTCAGCTCCTTAAGAGCGTGGTCAAAAGTTCATGCCCGTGACACAAGCACCTCAAGCATGAGGTTGCTGCACAACCTAATAGCGCTATCAACTAATACCCCGTTCGCCTACAGCGATTAACCCAATAATATGCAAGGACTTCAAATGATAGAATGTGTTTAGTTCACAAAGGACAGTAAAGTTTTAAACTGATAAAAGCGTGACCCACACAAGGAGTCCACAATCCGACCCACACAAGGAGTCAAAACCTGAGTTATAAGAGTAGTCCCAAACCGGACTAGAAAATGTTTACCAAAGTTGTCTCAAACCCGAGACGCATGCTTTCGAGAAAAAGTAGTGAAACTCACCCCTTAGGTTGCAAGCAAAAATATCCAAACTCCAAACCAATAGGGTGCTACCGACTCCCTATTACAAGTGTCACTAAGTGAGTATATGTGTATAATCAATACACCATATAACCCGTTTGTCCAAGACGTTTAAATGTTCAAAACCGTGTAGTGACACCTAATGACTCTACATGCACAAGTAAGTCCTACGTAACCCGTTGGTGATCATAGTGATTATTATCAGTTTAGTACCTCAAATACATCTCATACAAGTTTCCATACAAGTTCATGTCAATTACATACCATATCAGACTCCAAATAGTCACATAAAGACCCCGTACACAATCTGCGTTTCTAGGGCAGATTGTGCGCTGTGAAAAACGAATTATTTAAAATACTTAACGAATGAGTTAAAGTCCCAAATTTTTACTGAGTATTCATTGGCATTCAGTTGATAACCCATATTTTTGTTTTGTCTTAAAACCAAACACAAAAATTATTAAAATTCGTACAACACAGCTATGTCTAGAAAATTTCCACAACAGGTCAGTTTAGTAGAAAAATTCCCAAACATTTTCTATTCACCCAAACGGGGTGAATCCACTTGGAAAAGCCGAGTTTTTCCAACGTCGACCTACTGTCCAAATTTCAAAGCTTAAATCTTTGTAAAACTCAAGTTATGACCGTTTAAAGTTGACCCAATTTACAACTCCGAAAATATGATATGACCTCTAATCAAATAAAATTCCAAAAACTACTCAAACGAAGTCCAAATCAGACGATTTTGCCCATTACGAAAAGCTAAGACCATGTACATTACAATCATGCAAAGAATAGATCAAAATAATGAATTTTAATCCACGTAACAGACCCTACAAGTTGACATTCAGATTCTGTCCAGGTTTTAATCATGCAATAACATCAACTATAACGAACCCTAGTTGCATATTATCGATCAACAACACCAAATAAACATCCTACAACATATATAAGACATAACCTGATCATAAACTAGCAAGATACATGTTTATATTATCATTCATGAACCCTAGAAGTCTAGAACCTCAAGAACATGCACAACCATGCAAAACACATAATATCCATCAATTATTAACATGATTAATCCTTTTAATCTTTATAAAACCCAAGTTTTAACTTTTATAAATATGTTTCAGACCTGGACAAACAAGATATGGTATTTTAAAACATATTAGAAGGGATTAAAACATGTTAAGATTAGTGTCATACCGAAAGCACTTTAAAATCACCAACCGAATGCTCTCCAAGCCTCCCGAATGGTGTTCTTAAGCCTTAGCAGGTACTAGGGTATGATATTTTTCGTAAACCAGGTGTGTTGGGCGATTAGGGTTGTGATAATGAGGTTGCATGGGTTAAAATCGTTTTAAAGGAGCCTAAACTTGTTTTCCACGTATTTTGCCTTGTCGCGGACCGCGGGAGGATTTTTAATTCCCGGCGCGGTCCGCCCGAACCCATAAAAATCCCAGGTTTAATTATACCCCTCGCGGACTGCGAGGGTGTTTCTTTTCCTGCCGCGCTCCGCGGGAGTAACCAAAAATCAGGATTTTTTATTTTATTTATTCTACTACACTAACCACTTTACATATTCCAAATATTAATATTCAAAAAGGCACATAAACGTTCGTCATACATATCTGGATCCCGGTCCGTCCCATCCCGGTTACCGATCCGTCCCATCCCGGTTACCGATCCGTTAACGTATAATCATATAAGTTCTCATAATCACATAATGGCACATAATATCAACGTGTAAGTTTATAATAATCACATTTCACCAAGTCACCAACGTTTTGGGTTCCCTACTTGTGTACGTAGTCCGGTAATTCCCCGAATTACCATTCGATGCAGTTATTAACCTATAACTGTGCAACGTATGCTCATCCTAACTAACCCTCGTTAATTAGAATGCATGAAAAGTATGTACAGGTAACTAGAGTCTAGTTAAAGTGTTAACCTAAAATTGCGGGGTATCACAAGTCGTAACCGTAAATTATACAAAAGAACTACATCTCCATCCTATAAATCTTTAGATCCTTTCCAATGTTGATCTTGTAACTGTTTGAATCATTATTCGTAGATCAAGATTAGTGTTTTATAAAGCCCGAATAGCTATGTGCTCTAACTCGACCGAGAGGTGACAATTTATTTCATACACAAGGCGAAATAGAGTGGTTCCAATTGGTGTGTTGTAAGTTATTCTGAATGCCTAAAGAGCATCATCCAGCTTATTTGCGCATTCTTTTCAATTTTCCGACCGTTTTTTTGAGTATGCGTTGTATACCCATTGATGGGATTGGGTGCTCACCACTGCGCAGAGCGTACCCAAACCCGGAACGTAACCCGCGGAGCAACATCCCGCGCACAAGAGAAACTTCCCCAGCAAGCTAAGGAATAACGGCTCTCCTACAATCACGGAGCGATGCTCGTGCGCGTAAGCGGTAAAAGCGGTAACCGTTCCATGTTTCCTTATTTATAGCTATTCCATAACTACTTTACTAATGTAGTCTTCGGGTAGTGGAGACAACCCTAATCGGGCCTGGCCCATTACGATTAGGGTTTTGGGTAATGGTGGCATACGTCCACACCTATATAAGGGATCACATCCCTAATAGGAGGACACTTTTGGCTAACCCTAAGAGCTATCACACTTGATAGTATCCCCATTCACCCACGTTTTTGTTATAAACTGCTACCTCGTGTAGTCGTCTCCCTACCCACTAAATCTTACTTGCAGGTTACTCCAATCCAGGAAGTGCTAGTGAAGGATCAATCCTGTGGTTGCATCTAGTCTATCATTCCCCTAAGGAGGTTAGACTACTTGTTTCTTCATTGGCGCCATCACTTACGGTCTTCTAATCTTTCAAACTAGTGCTAATGGATTCTGGAGCCGAACAACATCAGGACCCCATCCATGTCGATGAGGGAGTTCAAGTGAATCAAGATACTGGAGCACCAACAACGGTGACAAAGAATGTGCATCAGAAGCAGGCTGCTGCAAACTTTCAACTATTTTCTTCAAGAAGGCCGGCACTAACATCACAAAAGAAAACAGTTGAAGAGCCTGTGGATGATCCAGAAGAATGGCTGGCCCAAGAAAGCGCCAGAACAATAGCAGAATACCAAAAGAAATTGATAGCAAAGGCTCGGTTGGAATCAAGGAAAACCCTGTCTTTTGATACTGAAGATGACTCTCAAGAGGGTGAACAACCTGCTGTTCGTCCTACAGCCAAACCCCGGCAGGCGGTACGTGGTGGAGAACGTGGTAAAAGTACTCACGTTCAGGACCACGTCAACCTGACTGGGGAACCAGATGGCTATGAATCTGAGAATGAGATCACTTCTGATCCCACTTATAAACCGAGAACAAAGTCTGTGGCAAGTAATCAGACTAACCCAGATGACGATCTCAACAAGCCGTATCGTCCTAAGTCATTTGCAGAAAGATCAAAATTTTGTGCAAGAATCGCACTGGCGCCTATGCCAGTCGAATGCAAGCTGCCGAACACGATTGGAAAGTATGACGGCTTGCGCGATCCCGACGATCACCTGCACGCGTTTGATTGTGCAGGAAGTTCTAAGCCATGGCCGGTCCAAGCTTGGTGCCACCTGTTCGTTCAAACCCTAACGGGCGCGGCGCGGGTTTGGTACGAAAGCTTGCCGGTAGGAAGTCTTGTAGACTTCGACGATCTGATCAAGAAGTTCAAGAACCATTTCTCTCACCTTCGGAAACACAAAAAAGACAAGGCTCAAATCTTGTTGTGTTCCCGGAAGGACAATGAGAGTCTGGAGGATTACATCATTCGCTACAACAAAGAAGCCTTACAATTGGGGTGTGGCGAGGAACTCACCAGAGCCGCATTCATTCATGGAGTGCGGAATGACGATCTTATGAGATGTCTGACGGGAAAAGAAGGTGTTCCCGAAGCATGGGATGAACTTATCGAGGCGGCAAAGGTTTATGCATCATCGGAGCGCTCGTTTACACGCTCGAAAAATTTCCATCACAATGGTAATCAAAGTGCGCACACGCACGACAAGGGGAAGGGAAAACAGTCAGTGTGGTCTCGAATCTCAGGGGGCCACCGATGAAGGAAAATATTCCTCAGGGCAAGATGCGCGGCATTATCTTAACAACAAACACCCGCGCGATACAAAGCCACCTAGTAAGAAGAATTATGACTGGACCCCATTGTCAAAGACGCCTTCGGAAGTTCTGAAAACGGAACAGATCCAGTTTCCAAAGCCAAGGGAGTTAAGGCAAGACAGAAGAAATGTTGACACGTCTAAGTATTGTGAGTATCATGAGGATTATGGCCATCTAACAGACAACTGTTATAGTCTAAAGATGGAAATAGAGAATGCAATCAAGTCGGGACAACTATCGCACCTGGTAAAGAATATGCGAAAGAAGCCTAGAGATCCACAAGGGGATGCTGATCCCAATAATAAGAAGATCAAGAATCTCAGCGCGCATCATGTGCAGCGCTCGAGTCGACACAACTGCTACATGACTCACAGCCGGAGTTACAAGAAAAGAGCCTATTCTATAGCACACGACGATGCTTGGAAAGAGGCACCTGTTGTTATGCCACGCGTCAAGGGAGGAGCGTCTTCCACAACACCGTTAATCATAATGGGCGTCATTGGACATTACCGCACAAGGTATATGTTCCTTGACAACGGAAGCAGTACAGACATCATGTACCAGCAGTGTTTCGACCAATTAGACGCGGAAGATAAAGAAAAGCTCGTCCCAACTGCGGAGCCAATATCCGGATTCATTCACGAAGTGATAATTCCGCTGGGCATACTCACACTACCTGTCACATGGACAAATGGACAGCTCTCGCGCACAGAGATCTGTGATTTCATGGTTTTACCGGTGAATTCGTCGCATGATGTTCTCATCGGTAGAGAAGGATTGGCAAAATTCAACTGCAACGCGTCTACACCGCACCAAATGGTTGGATTCCCAACGCGTGGAGGTGTAGCTTTCATACGCGGAAACAAAAACTGCCACGCAACAGATGCAGGCAAGCCTCCAAAGATTATGAAGCCATCAAACCGCACTGATCCCGAGAAATGGGTGATTAACCCTAAATTCCCGGATCAGACGGTTGTCATTGGCCTAGTAATCTCCGACACCATACGGGTTCATTTAAAACAGCTGCTCACTAAGAACATGGATGTCTTTGCCTTCCAACCTGCGGACATGGTCGGCGTTCCTCGCGACATCGCAGAACACAAATTGAATGTTTATAAGTCTGTGGAACCAGTCATTCAGAAGAAGCGTAGTATGGGGCCGGAGAAAACAAGGGCCATGAATGAGCAAGTCGCCGAACTTTTAGACGCAGGCATCCTGCGAAGAACAAGATACCAAACTTGGGTTGCTAACCCAGTGATGGTCGGAAAGTCCAACGGGGGTTGGAGAATGTGCGTGGACTATAAAGACATAAATAAAGCATGCCCAAAGGATTGTTACCCACTTCCTGAGATCGATTTGAAGGTCGACTCTTTAGCACCGTTTAGATTCAAGTGCTTCCTCGACGCTTACAAAGGGTACCATCAAATCCAGATGGCCAAAGAGGATGAAGACAAAACATCCTTCCGCACAGACACCGGCACTTATTGTTACACAAAGATGCCGTTTGGATTGAAGAATGCAGGGGCGACGTATCAGCGCCTGATGGACACAGTGTTCAAGGCACAAATCGGGGTCAATCTCGAAGTGTACGTTGATGATTTGGTCATCAAAAGCACAGAAGAAGACCAAATGCTCGCGGACATTCAAAAGACTTTTGATCAACTCCGCACAGTCCGCATGAAGCTCAACCCGAGCAAATGTTCTTTTGGAATGGAAGAAGGGAAGTTCTTGGGAGTGATTGTCACTAAGGATGGTTTCCGCGCGAATCCTGACAAAGTACAAGCCATCGAGCGCATGCCATCCCCGTCTTCCGTACGGGAGGTTCAGACACTGATGGGGCGTCTTGTCGCCCTAAATCGTTTTCTCTCAAATTATGCTTCGAAGTCATTCCCCTTCGTGAACACCTTGAAGAATTGCCTCAAGAAGTCAAACTTCAAATGGACAGAGGAAGCCGAGGCCGCCTTCAAGGAAATGAAAGAGTGCTTAAGCCACTTGCCTACGCTCACAGCACCACTTCCAAAAGAGCCACTAACATTGTACTTGTCAGTAAAAGAAAAATCAATTGGTGCCGTTCTCCTGGTTGATCGTAAAGGCGTTCAAACCCCAGTATACTACGTAAGTCGAACTTTACTTGATGCAGAGACCCGGTACTCCACGATGGAAAAGCTGGTACTAGCATTAGTACACGCATCAAGAAGGTTGCGGAGGTACTTCCAGGGACATCCCATAAACGTCCTCACCGACTTCCGTATTAATGACATCCTGCGCAAACCGGAGCTGTCGGGGCGCCTGGCCAAGTGGGCCATCGAGCTGGGAGAACATACAATTGAATACAAGACCAGAACATCATTCAAAGGGCAAATCCTTGCAGACTTTGCCGCAGAAGTCCCTCCCGAAAGCGTAACCGAATGTCAACAAGCACATGTCACTTTGCCAAGTCCCGAATCCGCAGAGAAGTGGGAATTATATACGGACGGAGCATGCAATGACGTTGGCGCGGGAGCAGGCCTGCGCTTAATCACACCAGACGGGAAGGATTTCACTTATGCAATCCGCCTTGATTTCCCAACTACAAATAATGAAGCGGAATACGAGGCATTGCTCGCAGGATTGCGCATTGCAAAGAAAATGGGTGTACAACACTTAGACGCTCACGTCGACTCTCAGTTGGTAGCCAACCATATCGACGGCTCATACGAAGCACGAGAAGCATCCATGATCTTGTACTTAGAACAGGCCAAAGCCCTCATGCGCGACTTCGCGTACTGCAAGGTTCACCATATCAAGCGAAGTCAAAACAAGCCCGCAGATGCCTTAAGCAAGATGGCATCAACGGTCTTTGATCATCTGGCAAAAGAGGTGCGGGTGGAAGTCTTGGACCACCCATCAGTGCCTCAAAAACAAGTCAATGTGGTCCAGACTGGCAAAACCTCCTGGATCACCCCAATCAAGGCTTATCTCCTCAATGGAACGCTTCCAGACAACAAAGCTGAGGCTCGAAAGCTCCAGAACAAGGCATTGCATTACCAAGTCAGTGACGGAATACTGTATCGGCGTTCGTATTTAGGCCCCTTACTACGTTGTGTTGACTCCGCAGAGGCGACATATCTTATCAAAGACATACATGAAGGGTCGTGCGGACTACACGCAGGCCCAAGGATGGTAGTGGCCAAACTAATGAACGCAGGATACTATTGGCCCGGAATGCACGTAGATGCCATGACGGAGTTGCGCAAATGCAAGTCCTGCCAACGCCATGCGCCAGGAACACTACGGCCCAAGAATAACCTGATACCCGTTACCGCGGCATGGCCATTCCAGAAGTGGGCCATTGATCTTGTGGGACCATTTCCCACAGCTCCTGGAAATGTCAAATACTTAGTGGTGGCCATCGATTACTTTACCAAATGGGTGGAGGCAAAAACTTTGGCATCCATCGACAGAAAGAGTATCAAAAAGTTCATTTGGGAGTTTATCATTTGTCGTTTTGGCTTACCATTGGAAATTGTAAGTGACAATGGCACGCAGTTCGCGGACCAACACTTACAAGAATGGTTGTCTTCTATGGGCATCAAACAGATATTTACCTCAGTCGCACATCCGCAAGGTAATGGACAAGTCGAGCGCGCAAACAGAAGCATCGTTGAAGGAATAAAGGCCAGACTTGGCACAAAACGCACTGGTTGGGTAGACGAGCTTCCTCATGTCCTATGGGCTCATCGCACGTTGTCCAAGACAAGCAACGGCGAAACACCATTCAGCCTTACATACGGCACTGAGGCTGTCATACCTGCGGAAATGCACTGCGCATCACCAAGGATTTTGTTGGCAAATCATCGGGTCAACGACACGGAGCTAAAAATCAACCTGGACCTATTAGATGAGCGCAGAGATATGGCAGCTATCAAAGAAGCTAACTATAAGAGACAGCTTGAGAAGTATTACAACTCAAAGGTTAAGGCAGAGGCCTTCCGCGTTGGAGATTATGTCTTCCGCAACAACGAAGCATCCAACGCAGAAAAGCCAGGCAAACTTGCGCCAAACTGGGAAGGACCATACAAGGTGCAAGAAGTTTTGGGGAAAGGCGCTTATGCTTTAGAACGTTTGGATGGTACCCCAATACCGTGCACATGGAACGCGGCCCAGTTGCGCATTTGTTACATGCAAGGAATTCTCTAGCAGTGTAATAAACAGCTTATGGCTACTATCATTTCAATTTCAATAAAGAGAATTTTCATTATCGTTCATATTTCTTTTCAATATGGATTACGTACAACTTCATTCATAATCAAAAAAGGGGCAATACAAAAGCCATCAACAAATTACAAACTTAGCCCTAGTGTCATACCTATACCACTGATCAAAACAGAGCAAAAAAGCAAAAGCAGTGGCAACACATAGGCCTAATCTATACATTACTGGTACCACCGGCTACCTAACACTAGCCCCCATGCATGGTGGTCCATTAATTTGCATGTTCCCAACCAGTGGGGGTTCGACGAAGTCTAAGCTTTGGAGTCTTTGGTGCATCACCAAGCTTGTCCAACTTCCTCACCTTCACTGGGTTGGTGGAGGGACCTCGCTCCTTTTGCTGGTACGCTTGATCTTCTGTCAAAATCAGGTAACCACAATAAGTGGCAAGTTCATGCATAGCAGTTGGAGGTACCTTGATCACAGGGGGATGATTTGGCAACATCAACATCCCTTGGACTGCTTCAATTTCGTTTCTTGTAAATCTTAAAGGAGAAGCCATTGAGATGGTGAAGGAGAAGAAGGAAGAAATGATGAGCAAAATTTTAACCAGTCATTACCCTTTTATAGGCATGACAAGACACCCTATTAATTACCATTAATGGTTAATACTCGAGTATGGATGCCAACAGTCACATCAATCAGTGGAAGCGCCGTCAAATCTGTCAGATGACATCAGCAGGCTGACACAGGTGGCTCCCTTTTCAAAAGTGACGTCAGATAATAATTATGGCAAAAATCCAAGAGTCACAACACGCATGATTCAACAGAATTCTAAAAGGCAAAGTGCAACAAGTCATACGATTGTTCAACAAAAAATAGAAGAGTTTTAAAACAACAAAAGACGACTAAGCTACATTTACTCATAATCTATGAGATCTATATAAGCATCGTCTTCCACTCCTTCATTCAACGCGCTGGAGCTTGCACCAACAGTGGATGACTCCCCTCCTCCCTGCGCAGCAACCCTCCGCGCTTCCTCTTCTTTCCGCTCCTTCTCCTCCATCTCAGCTCCGAGGCGATCGGATTCCTCAAAGTACTCGCGCAGCTGACCAATGGGATCCTCAGTCTTCAAACATTGATCTACAACATCAAACACATCAAACGTGAGGGTCTCAAACTCCTCCTGCGCAGCTATGGCTTCATTTTCATATGGCTTGCCAAAGTGCTCCCCATCCTCAAGCGCCAAGCCAGCAGCGTGGTGATGATAACCTTCAGTAAACCCTTGTTGCATACCACTACGCATGGATGTAGCTCCAATCTTCGCCACCGCATCGCCAAACTTTGGCTCATTCCAGATGCGCTTGAAGACCTGCGGAACGCACAAACACAAATTAACAATCACACACTCTAGTTAAATATACAACAAATAACAAGGGGGATCTTACTCCTTGGAGACCATGCTGCATCATCCAGGTTAGTCGCTCGCGAGCGGCTAAGGAGGTTTGCACAGCGCCCTGAAGTTCATTTTGTGTTTGTTGAAGGCTGATCTCCAGTTGCACGCGCGACGAATCCAGCAAGGCATTCGTTTCTTCAAGTTGAGATTTTTGACCGGCAAGCCCCTTCACCTGCTCTTCTAACTCTGACATTCGCGTCGTAGCAGTCACCAGGGCTTCATGCTGATCCTTCAACTTGCTCACAGTATCAGCCAGCTCAGCTTGCTTCGCGTCAAGAGCCTTTTGCTTTTCCTCAGCCTCAAGTACAACTCGGGCGAGTTCATTCTTCAAATGCTCAGCAGCTTTTCGACCGCGCTCAAGCTCCACGTTTGTGCGCTCGCAAGAGTCTTTCCAGTGCTTGGACGCCTCCGCTCTCTCATTTTTTAACTTTTGAATTTCGCCTTCCGCAGCCCGCAGTTGACCCCTCAATTGGTCCACCTCCCCGCGAGAATCGGCGCGGAATCGTCGAAACTCTTCTTCCCTTTTTGTTTGTGCCTCTTCTGCACTCTTTAAGGCTTGCCAAGAACGCTGAAGCTCTTCTTCCCGCCGCATAAACGAACCAAAGTTGCTGACACACAGGGCCAAGTTTAGGCTCATATCAGACAACAAGGAGCGACGGTCAATACCATCTTGATAATCTCGTTCACTAGGTGGCACCGCACAGGAGATAAACTCCTCCGCATCTAGTGGATTGGTCAAACGAGTTGTTTGCTTTATGTCCCAGAGGGGCTGATACGGCCTACTTGGATCATAATCCGGGGGAGCCACTCTCCTCCCACTCCCACCTATGTTTCTTGCACTCCGAACTGCTCCTGTTGAACTCTTTTTAGGAGTCGGAAATGATTGCAACACATTTGCAGAGGCCTTCTCCGCAGTAACCTCGGTAAGAGCAGGCTTGCTTGACTCAGGAGGTTGCTCCACATGCAAATCTTTCCCCTCAAGCGATGTGTCCGCAGACACCTTCGTAACAACAACATCCGACTGCAACGGCTCAAGCATCGGACGCTTCTCCGCGTTCTTACCAGCTTCCGACGACAGCGTCAGGTCGTCATCATGCGTAGACACTTGGGTCTCCAACGCAGACACGTTCGTCCCTTCCACATTCTCAACCACAGGCTCAAGAGCTTTCTTAGCTGGCATAAGTGGTTTTTTCAGGGTCCCCTGCAGTGCAGGACCTTTACCTAGAAGACAAAATTAACAGGGACGTTACTCTCTATTCTATGTCAAGTCGGAACAAACAAGTAAAACCAGGAAAACTTACCAGAACTATGCTTAACAGATTTCACAAACAAGGGTTGTCGTCTAGGAGGGGGCTTGACAACCATCTTTCCATGAGTAGACATGGAACCTGTTTCCCCACCAGTGGTCAAATCCGCATCCACATTCGATGACGCGGCCTTTACAGTCTCCGTGACCGGCTTAGGAATTTGAACTTGTTTTTGGGCAAGGTCTTCCAGACGCTTGTGATACAACTCCGTAGACACCTCAACGGAGTCATCAGTAGGCGTTGGCTCACGAGTACGACGTCGCTTGACTTCATCATCCGACTCCGTATCCTCATCATCATCTTTGGAAACGGTAGAGCTAGAGGCTACCTTCTTCCCTTTCCGTGACTTCTTTCGCTGACGTTTGGGGCCAGTCCCTATGGTCACACAAAACAAGGAATAAGATAACACCATTGCTGTGGTTACTATCATAAGACTTACCAGTACATGACATCTTTTTACGACCCGGGGAAGTCTCCCCCGGGTCAACCCCAGTTTTCTTCACAAGGTGGATCCCCGCGCCTGAAATAAAGGGCACGTTGGATCAGTGCTTACGCCACGCGGATTACAACGCACCCTTTAATCGCAGGAACTCTCCGCAGGGCAAACAGAATCGACAATTGTAAATAACAAAGTACATAAAAATCACCTGTGCGCGAATAATGACGCGGAGCATCCTTCAGTTGAGGCATCAAGAAGTTACGCTCCAATCGCTCAAGCACAGAAGGAGCCCCGGGGGGTACAGCTGTATAACTGAGTTTCGCCGCACCCCGGGCATCGAACAAATCAAATTTTGTCATTCCTGCAAACACAACAATGTAAGGAAAAAGCACAACATAGAAATTGGGGATTGAGAGTTGACAGAGGAGACACGTCACTTACTGGCATCAGATGCAGTGGGCTCATAGCCTTCGGGATTTCCCAAGCGGCTGATACCCAGCATCACCAACACACCTTCAGGGCATTTCTCCATAGACAATGGAGTAGAATGGGAGCACAAAGTCTCATACCAAGGTTGGTTCTTATAGTCCTTCATGGGCGGAAACTCCGCAATCCTCTCCTTCACCCCAACACTCATCCATTGCAGCGCAGCAGGAATCACCCCCCTGTGAATGTAGAAAAATTTTTCTTTCCAGTCATACATAGATTTCGGACTCTCAGACACGATTTGAGTCCGATTCCTTCTGGGTGACACACTATACCAACCAGGCCCCCCACGTGCCTCTTCAAGAACATAAAAAACATTCAACATATCGAAAGTAGGTTCCAAGTCCAACGACCGACAGGTTGCCTCAAAGTGCACTAGCCTGGAAAGACCAAAGGGTGTCATTTGTGTTGGATGAACCCCATATTTCATCAGAACGTTCACCAAGAACTTGGTAATAGGAAGACGGAAACAACATCGAGTGAAAAACGCTTCATATAAGGCAATTTTACCAGAGGAGGCCTCCAATGCCGTTTTACCAGCAGCTGGCAATTCAGGCTCCCAGTCGGCCTCAATCCCGTAATGATCAAGAAATGTGGAGAATGAGGAGGCGTCCCACTTGATAAGGGTGGTGCTGATACCCTTCTCTGTCTTCTCTGCTTTCTCAGTAGCTTTCGATTGGTCCACAGGACAAGAGGTTTCTTGAGACATGTTTGGATGAGTAAAGAACAAAGAAGATTAAGCAAGGAAAAGAAAGGAATTTGAAAAGTCTGGAATGCAAAGAGTGGGTAAAGTGAAACTTGAAAATAATTTGAAATGATTATATAGGATGTGCAGTAACTGCCAATGACGTCAGCATTGGTAAAGGAAACGACTTTACACATGACGCGTGGCATCGGACAGCTATATAGGCGGCACATGCGCCGTACACGCGCCTGACTCAGCCGTCTGCCATAACTGATGGGACGCTCACTGACACAAGTGTAGCTTGTAACAGACGCTACCAACCATCCTTCTCTTACGCAGAAGATATCTGTCTTCCACCAAAGTGACACGCCATGCGGTCGCGGAGTATTAACGTCAAATACAATTACCGTTCTCCGCATTCCGCCATCTCAGAATTCCGCACCCTAAACGATACGCATGGAATTGCAGATAATTCAACACCAACATCCCAGTTTTCACTACCAAGGCAAGGATGAGCTGTCATCCACGAATCACTATTATGAGTCCAGCATCCACCCTCTTCCCTCATATACTCAAGAAAAGGGTACACACTGGACTAGGGGGACTTGATGGGATTGGGTGCTCACCACTGCGCAGAGCGTACCCAAACCCGGAACGTAACCCGCGGAGCAACATCCCGCGCACAAGAGAAACTTCCCCAGCAAGCTAAGGAATAACGGCTCTCCTACAATCACGGAGCGATGCTCGTGCGCGTAAGCGGTAAAAGCGGTAACCGTTCCATGTTTCCTTATTTATAGCTATTCCATAACTACTTTACTAATGTAGTCTTCGGGTAGTGGAGACAACCCTAATCGGGCCTGGCCCATTACGATTAGGGTTTTGGGTAATGGTGGCATACGTCCACACCTATATAAGGGATCACATCCCTAATAGGAGGACACTTTTGGCTAACCCTAAGAGCTATCACACTTGATAGTATCCCCATTCACCCACGTTTTTGTTATAAACTGCTACCTCGTGTAGTCGTCTCCCTACCCACTAAATCTTACTTGCAGGTTACTCCAATCCAGGAAGTGCTAGTGAAGGATCAATCCTGTGGTTGCATCTAGTCTATCATTCCCCTAAGGAGGTTAGACTACGTGTTTCTTCACCCATGTTAGTGACTTCAGCCTGGCCATCGGTTTGTCGGTAGTATATAGAGGAACACCGAAGTGTTCTCCGTTTGGAGGTTGCAAAATTGTGTGCCTCGATTGCTAATTAGGGCTTTAGGGACACCAAAACGTGAGAATAGTTTTTTAAGAAACATGACCACCACCCTTGCATCGTTTGTATGTAGGGATTTAGCTTCTACCCACTTTAACACATAGTTAACTGTGATAAGAATGTGTCTATTCCCTTGTGAGGCCGGAAAAGGCCCCATGAAAATCAAATCCGCAAACATCAAAGACTTCACAAATCTAGATATTGTTTTATGGCATCTCATTTTTTCGAATATGTTTCCAACTCTTTGACAAGCGTCACAAGCTCTTACCCAAGCTCCATAATGAGTTCATTTATGTTAAGGATGATAACAGTTATTCCTCCTTCTTTGGGACCACTTGGATCGGGCTTACCCATGGGCTACATATATGGGGTATATTATCCCATCATCGGGGATTTTATTTTCTTTTTTAACCACCTCTTGCATGTTAGGATTGACCCTACTTTGGGGTTGAATAACAGGTTTGTAGACTTCTTCCATGAGACTCTTATGCGTGCAGACAGAGAGGTTAATGACCTTGATATCCATGAGTTTCCAAGCTATGACCTTTTCCTTTTATGGACAGGTGAGACGAAATGATGACATGGAGTTTATAATTTTTGTCGAGAAAAGCATATTCTAGATCTTTTGGAAGTTCTTTCGGCTCGAGAGTTAGTGGTCATTCAATGTAGGGACGAGTTTTGCCTTGTCTCTTTCAGTTATATACCCAATTGGTTCTTCTTGAATGAGAGCGACATCTTTGAAACTTTGATCATTCTCTTTTTCTAAGAAAAGGAAATGATCTTCCTGTGGCTAAAATATCGTTGAAATCTTGAGGATATTTCATTGATCTTTTTATTTGTATTGTGGTTTGTTCATCTCCAAGTTGTAGCGAAATTTGTTTACTATATTTTTGTAACATGGCTTGAAGAGTACGGTAGCCATAGGCCTCAATTTGTTTTAGAATGCAATGCGGCATTAAACTTATACACGAACTATTATCTATAAATCTATATGAACATTTTGAACACATATGTTTTTAATATAGCATGGAACAAAAGTGGTTGCGTGATCGTCCAAATATTTAGTTGGCTTCATTAGTTTTTTTAAGAGAAGGAATGGTATTTCTTTGATCCTTGGTTCAAGAAAATCTTCTTTAAAAATTTAACATGAAATGGAAAATTTTTTAAATTTTTAGAAGAGACAGATGTGATATGCAACTCTTTGAACAACAATAAATACGTACCTTTGTTTTCTTTTACACTTTTCATGGGGAATGATTTATTTCCCCCCTTTGACTTGAGCAATCACTTGTTCATGGGGTTGGACAATACGGTTTAGGTGTCGTTCTTGTTGGAATGTATCTCCGATACTCATCATTTAACATTGTTGTCTCGATACGATCCAAAGAGTTACATTTTGGAGGACAAACAAGTAGTAAATATATATTGTCAAACATATATTTTTATAACACGATATGTGGCTTTATTATTAGAGAATAAAAATAAGAGAAAGAGTTATTATTATTATTATTATTATTATTAGAGAATAATAATACATGTGTTTTACTAAAGGTTAATAAAATACAAGGATGTGTAAATATTATTATTAGAGAATAATAATATGGAGGTACTTAATTGTAATTAGTTATAACTAGTATTGTGACCCGCCGCGCGTTGCGGCGGCGTCGAAAGTTAAGTGGTTCGAATTTATCGTGACCAACAAATACAACAGTAACGCCAAATCATTATATGCATTCATTGCCATTAATTGAGTCACTAATCAAACAAAACATAATGTTTTGAATCGTACATTAAACACAAAGCAACACAACTCAGATAATCCTACCATCCTTCTTACCAGCAAAGCAAGCCATATATCTTAGCGATTCAACCATCTCGTTTACATGTGAGGTAGCTGAATTCCACTCTTCCTACTACACAATGTAGATTGTATAGCACCATTAGGTTCTTTTACTCTGTCCTGGCTAGGAGGTGTTCCTACAAAACTGAGGTAGACAATTACCTTGGATCTTCATTCATCATATCACACAACTTTGCATGGCAAATCATATCGTAACATTTTCTTGTAAGTTGAGTCTGAATTACCTTGGATCTTCATGCCGAAGGAGCTTCATATATGTCGGTTTTAGGACTCTTTTTTCCTGTTGTGGTGTTTGCGCAGGAGTTGTTGTAGCATTTTGTGGTTTCATATATGGGTTTAACATATGGTTGGCAGTGAGGCCAGTTGATCCATGAATTCGCTTGCTGGGGTAATGCACCCACATAAAACGGATCCTCCAATTGATAACATCATGTTTCCATCTACAGCAGTAAAAAACCAAACGAACCTAAATAAGTTTAATAAAACCTATATTCAAATTCATGTTCTTTCATGAATACTAATTATGATATAAAAAAAATAGTATATGACTCTACTAAAACACACCATGCCAGAATAGTATGTACACATGTTTCATATGCATACCTACTACCTAAAACACAATTTGTTTAACAAATGTACCTAACGAAGGTTTTACTCTACTGGAGTTCACAAAATCGAAACATAGTATTTTGAACATGTTCAACCATGTTGGCATAGTCTCTTTTTTAGTTAAAATGTGTAGTAAAGTTTCCACTTATCAATTTTGTTCAATATATAAACCGTAAACCCATACGAACCCCACAAATTATTTTGATCAAAGAAAGAAGATAACAAACTATATGTAACCTAAAGTAAACAAAACCACACATAAATTTATCTAAACTTCCGAAGAACCATGGAAAAGAAGCAACAATGCAGTTGACACAAACTGGATAAGCTAATGGAATCCAAAATGTTAAAAAGCCCATAAATTAGAATTAGATAAGAAGAACACTATATGAATTCTAAAAACAAACACAGTTACATGGAACTTCAAACCTACCGATGTCAGAAGGGGAACTGATGCATAATAATTAACAAAACATTTCAAGCATGAAAGGAATACTGGAGCGTTCGCCGGAAACCCATTTCCGTTGCCACCGGAGACCTGTCACGGAAATCGAACTAATTAAAGAACTAATTAAACATGCTACAGGAAATCGAAATCATCTTAAACCCTAACGACAGAATCCATATTCTAAAGTGATGATTTAGTTCAATAAAATCTATTATTAATTTATTATCAACGACGTTGTTGCTCCGTCGTCTGAAATTGTAACCTGAAACCACGGATTATGAGACCAACATTTGTTTAGAATCAAGATGTAGAAATATTAAACCTAAACCATCACTTAAAGTGAAGATTTACAAACCGAAATTTTACAACATTACCGTGTAACCAAATTAGTTTAATAACAAAAATTGTGTTTGTAAATAATGAGAAGATGAAGCTTTTCTTGGGTTGAGTTAATGGCATCGCTGGTGAGAAGATCAAGCGCCAACTGTTTGGAGAGGATGTGAATGCAAGCGGTTGTCTCTCACTATGTTAGGCACTAAATGCACAACCCATCATGCATAGGGTACAATAGTACAAAGCACAAAACATCCCTCATGCATAGAGTACAACACCAAATTGCATAAGTGTTTTGGTAATTAGTATTATATAAATTAAGAAATGTGCTTGTGGGACAAGATAAAAGATTGAGGGTTTAATGTGTAAATGATGTGACTATTTAATCACATTAACTTTGAGAAATCAAATACTAATGCATAATCATATGGAGGAACTTAATTGTACTTAGTTATAATTAAGAAATATGCTTGTGGGACAAGATAACAGATTAAGGGTTTAATGTGTAAATGATGTGACCATTTAATCACATTAACTTTGAGAAATCAAAGACTAATGCATAATCACAAACCCTAGTAGCCACCACCACACACAAACTCCCCTCTCTCTCTCTCTCTCTCTCTCCCTCTTTGCGCCGTGGGCATCCAAGGGGTTCCCTTGGAGCCGTCGCAAACCACCACACCACCACACCTCTCCCTCTTATCTCGTAGTACGTGCAAGTATTGATTCAAGGATTCGGGAGGTTTGGTATTTGGTTTTCTAGCGGAACCGTTTGTCAATCCATCATGCTTCGACTAGGTGTTTCGTTGAGGTATATTACTGGTAGCGTGAGGTATAATGACTTAGAATTCTTTCTTAAAGATAACAAGTTCCCTATAGAAATGCCAAAAACTTGATGAAGAGGGAATTTATGTCGAAAAACGGTGGTGTGTGACACTTCAAGTTTTAAATTTATAAACTAAAACAATAGTTGCTTAATGTTCTAAACCCCACACAATAGGCAAGTGTGTTAGATAACTTACAGTAAATGGAGACCGATCAAATTCTGCAAAAGAAACAAACAGGAAGAAATAAACGGATTAACAGAACCGGGCTTGTGTTTGACACAATTCCCTTAAACAGATTCGTCGTCTGTTCCCAGGGTACACCGGTTCAACAGTGACGGTGCACTGCGGACTATCCCACTTGCCTGAAAAGAAACCGGAACGGACTGAGTCTGGAAATTGGCACTGCAGCGATCGAGTTGTGTGAGTGATTGTGATGTATGTTGCGAGAGCTCTTTCTGCACATACAGTCTGTCTTTATAATTGAACAACCAAGACAGAAACTGATGAAGCATTAATCCTATGATTAAACACGTATTAATCACGAGAATTAATCACCATCATTATGTTATTAACTGCTGATAATAACCATTGGAAGCTGAAGACCAGGAGTCTTTAGTCAGTTACATTATGCAAAAAATTAAAACAGATATCAAAAACCAGTGTCGCGCGGACCCGGGTTTTTCGAGCTGCATTCGTGTCCGCAGATGCGGGCGTCGCGTTGATTCAAGAATTTTTCCAGCCCGAACCCATTTTTTTGCACCCCCCCCTGCGCGCGGGTAGGAGCTAGAGGATAGTGTAACTTAAACAATTTAAATCTTCCACTCAAGCTTCTCCTTATAAAGCCTTCCAATTTTCATCTCCCAACCAATGTGGGACAAGGCCAACTCACATTCACACAAATAATTTCCAACAATCCCCCACATGAATGGGAGTTATTCACAGAAACAACCTCATTCCGATTAAATTTCAACAGTTGAGTTTTGCATACGATAGGTAGGTGTGACCCTTTGAACCTTCGCTTATGAAACGCACTTAGCCCACTGGCTCTGAGTAGAACGCGATGTCTTTGAACTCGTCTGCCGTTTGTGTGGACGACAATACGCTTCACACAAGACTCTCCCTGACAACGTCAAGTCCTCATAGTTGTGTCCGTTATGGTCATGGACACGTGCCTGGTTCTGCGAGAGCTCTTAAGTATTGTGCCCCAACAATACCCTTCGAAGCGACCCCACTTCTCTCTCACATAGGTGATTTACTGGGACTGGTTACCTCAGTCAAATCATTAAAAGCCATAAGCTTAACCTCAACCTTGTCACTTTTAGGAATGGGCTAGGAAGTTTATTATATTTGTGGTAAGCTCCCTTTTTTTTAAAATTGTGGGGTTTCCACCAACTCTCCCCCACAGTGACCTTCGCCAGTTCATACAATTAGGTTGTCCTATTGAACTCAGATCTTGGGATCTCCAGTCAGCTGAGTTAGGTTTCCTTCGCATAAACCTAGCCTTTCATGGGCTTTAGCCCCATTCCCATTGACGACTTCTGAACTAACTCTCTGCTTAAGCCTTTTGTTAGCGGATCCGCGATGTTATCCTTTGACTTCACGTAGTCAACAGTGATAACTCCTGTAGAGATTAGTTGTCGTACCGTATTAT
Organism: Ambrosia artemisiifolia; assembly: GCA_032199755.1. Lineage (NCBI taxonomy): Eukaryota > Viridiplantae > Streptophyta > Magnoliopsida > Asterales > Asteraceae > Ambrosia > Ambrosia artemisiifolia. Next base: position 11,684,799 of record CM063528.1, on the reverse strand, counting down.
GTCTACGTCTTATATGCCTGTTCTTACCGTTATACATTGTGCTACGAGCTCTGCCAATTGCCGATTGGCTATCACAATGTATACATATGGCCGATGCCGGCTTCGGCCACCTTGGTATATCCTCAACAAATTGACGTAGCCATTCTGCCTCTTCACTTGCTTTATCTAAAGCGATGAATTCTGATTCCATCGTGGATCTAGCAATTACAGTTTGTTTGCATGATTTCCACGATATCGCTGCACCACCAAGTGTGAATACATACCCACTTGTTGCTCTGGAATCATTCGTATCAGATATCCAATTTGCATCGCAGTAACCTTCAATAACTGCTGGATATCTATTATAATGCAGCCCGTACTCTCGTGTGTATCTCAAGTACCGAAGTACCCGTGTCATGCAACCCCAATGAGTTAAACTTGGGTTGCTCGTGTATCTACTTAGCTTGCTTACAGCATATGCTAAGTCTGGTCTGGTACAACTCATCAGATACATCAGGCTGCCAATAATTCTTGAGTACTCTAATTGGTTAACAGGCTCACCTCGATTTTTAGCTAGATGTTGACTCGTGTCAATGGGAGTTCTAGCTACATTAGAGTCATTTGCATTGAACTTCTCAAGAATTTTGTCCACATAGTGAGACTGACTTATCACAAGTCCATTCTGGGTTCGTGTGATTTGTACTCCCAAAATCACATCCGCCAATCCCATATCTTTCATGTCAAACCTTGCTCTCAGGATGTCCTTTGTAGATTTTATCATTTTCTCATTACTACCAGCAATGAGCATGTCATCCACATACAAACACAAGATGACATATCCATCTGGTGTGTCTTTCACATACACACACTTGTCACATTCATTGATCTTGAACCCAGAATCAAGCATCACCTGATCAAACTTTTGATGCCATTGTTTTGGAGCTTGTTTCAAACCATACAAGGATTTTACAAGCTTGCATACTTTCTTTTCTTGTCCCTTGGCTATGAAGCCCTCGGGTTGTTCCATGTAAATCTCTTCCTCTAGATTTCCATTCAAGAAAGCCGTTTTCACATCCATTTGGTGCACTTCCAAATTTCTAATGGCTGCAATAGCAAGAACCATCCTGATGGATGTTATTCGCGTAACAGGCGAATATGTGTCAAAGTAATCCAAGCCTTCTCGTTGCTTATATCCTTTGATCACCAATCTTGCCTTATATTTATCAATGGTGCCATCTGGCTTCATCTTTTTCTTGAATATCCATCGATATCCTAGTGGCTTGCATCCCGCAGGAAGCTCCACTAATTCCCAGGTGTGGTTTTGTAAAATAGAATCTATTTCACATTTTATGGCCTCCTTCCACTGAGGTCCATCTGAGGAATTTACCGCTTGTTGGTAAGTTTGCGGTTCCTCCTCGACCACATAGGTGAGGAAATCTGGACCAAAGGATTTTTCAGTCCTTTGTCTTTTACTCCTTCGGATTTCACCTTCATCAGTTTGAGGTTCATCATTTGCAACCTCTTCTCTTGAGGACTTTTCCCCAATTGGGTTTGATGGGCCTGGTTCATCATATAGAACATTCTCATCAAATGGGTTTGGTAAACCCAGTTTAGGCCTTTCCAAGCATGGAAATATGTGTTCGAACCAAGAAGCATCCTTAGACTCTAATATAGTGTCATTTGACACTCCAGGATTCTTCGAGTCATGCACTAGAAATCGAAGTGGACCACCCAGACGAGTGTATCCAATGAACACACAATCTACAGTTTTCGGTCCTATCACAAGACGCTTTGGTGGTGTCACTACCACCTTAGCTAGGCACCCCCACACTCGTAAGTGGTTATATGATGGTTTGACTCCCGTCCATGATTCATACGGTGTTACGTCCTTCTTCTTACGGGGAACTAGATTTAGAATGAAGTTTGCTGATAACAGCGCTTCCCCCCACATGTCCTCGCTCATCCCAGAGCTTATCAACATGGCATTCATCATTTCTTTCAATGTTCGGTTTTTTCGTTCTGCCATGCCATTTGATTGTGGAGAATAAGGAGGTGTGAGTTCATGTATGATTCCACCTTTTGCACACACATCAGCAAACGGTGAAACATACTCACCACCTCTATCACTTCTCACCTTTTTTATCTTTCGGTTAAGTTGATTTTCAACTTCGGCTTTGAACACAACAAATTTGTCAATAGCCTCATCCTTACTCTTAAGTAAGTACACATAGCAAAATCGTGTGCTATCATCAATAAATGTTATGAAATACTTGTTCCCACCTCTAGTAGGAATAGCTTTCAAATCACACAAATCTGTATGGATCAAATCAAGGGGACCCGTGATTCGTTCAATCTTTTTGAATGAAGTACGTGTTTGTTTTGCTTCAACACAAGTTTCACATTTATAGTTTGAGTCGATATCAATTTTTGGTATGCTATTTAATTTAATCAAGTGACGAATAGAATTAAAATTCACATGACCTAGTCTACCATGCCACACATTAGATGACTCAAGCAAGTAAGCAGAACTAGCGTTATTCATTTCATTCATCACGGTTACATTCAACTTGAACATACCATTAAGGGCATAGCCCTTACCAACATACATACCACCTTTGGTCAACACGACCTTATCAGACTCAAAAACCATTTTAAAACCAAACTTGTTCAACTGCCAACCAGACACGAGATTCTTACGAATCTCAGGAACATACAACACATTTGACAACGTGAGTTCCTTTCCCGAAGTCATCTTCAAGATCACGTTTCCTTCCCCTTTGATTTCTGCAGTTGCAGAATTTCCCATGAAGAGCTTTTCACCAGTGACTTCCTTAAACGTGTTGAAAAAGCTCTTGTCAAAACACACATGCCGGGTTGCCCCAGTATCAACCCACCAATCCTTGGCATCATTACCAACCAGATTTGCTTCAGTCACCATCATTGACAAATCAGAAATCATAGCAACAAGCCTATCAATCATGTTTGCTTGTTGGGCATTTTCTTTCTTGGGAAGCTTGCATTCACTAGCTTTATGCCCCGGTTTGTCACAGTTATAGCAAGTTCCATTGAACTTCTTCTTGCCAATCCCACCTTTAGGTCCAAGGTAGGAGCTCTTCCCATTGGCTTTCTTAAAACCACCCCGTTTGTTGCCTTTGTTACTTTTGTTACCCTTTGATGATTGACCATGTTCAACAACATTAGCTTTAGCGACTTCATGACCAACAGTTTTCTTTTGAGCGACTTTGTTGTCTTCTTCAATACGAAGACGCACAACCAAGTCTTCAATTGTCATTTCCTTTCGCTTATGCTTCAAATAATTCTTGAAATCAATCCAACTTGGTGGCAATTTTTCAATAATAGCCGCCACTTGGAATGTCTCGCTAAGCATCATTCCTTCGGCATGAATATCATGAAGAATCACCTGTAATTCTTGAACTTGACTCATAACAGTTTTTGAGTCAATCATAGCAAAATCCAAGAATTTCGCCACCACAAATTTCTTAGTGCCCGCATCTTCAGTTTTGTATTTGCGTTCCAAAGATTCCCATAGTTCTTTGGCAGTAACAGCTTTGCAATACACATTGTAGAGCGAATCAACCATTCCATTCAGGATATAGTTTCTGCACAAGAAATCCGAATGATTCCAAGCCTGAACCGCGCTCACAGTTTGAGCATTCATATCCTCTTCAGCAACACGAGGAGCGGTTTCAGTCAAGAACCTAGCAAGGTTCAATGTTGTTAAATAAAACAACATCTTTTGCTGCCAGCGTTTGAAGTTTACACCAGCAAACTTCTCGGGTTTTTCTGCGTGGCTGGCCACAGCAGCAGGCAAAGGTGCCACCAGGGCAGCGGTAACAGCAACTGCAGAAGTGAACACTGCAGAGAGTCCAACAGAACTGGCACTCGTGATAGGAGCAGAAGAGAACAAAGGCTGGGATGAATTCTCCATTACTGAAAAGAAACCAGAAATATTTAGAACAACTGATCTGTTTAAGTTTGTTAGATAACTTACAGTAAATGGAGACCGATCAAATTCTGCAAAAGAAACAAACAGGAAGAAATAAACGGATTAACAGAACCGGGCTTGTGTTTGACACAATTCCCTTAAACAGATTCGTCGTCTGTTCCCAGGGTACACCGGTTCAACAGTGACGGTGCACTGCGGACTATCCCACTTGCCTGAAAAGAAACCGGAACGGACTGAGTCTGGAAATTGGCACTGCAGCGATCGAGTTGTGTGAGTGATTGTGATGTATGTTGCGAGAGCTCTTTCTGCACATACAGTCTGTCTTTATAATTGAACAACCAAGACAGAAACTGATGAAGCATTAATCCTATGATTAAACACGTATTAATCACGAGAATTAATCACCATCATTATGTTATTAACTGCTGATAATAACCATTGGAAGCTGAAGACCAGGAGTCTTTAGTCAGTTACATTATGCAAAAAATTAAAACAGATATCAAAAACCAGTGTCGCGCGGACCCGGGTTTTTCGAGCTGCATTCGTGTCCGCAGATGCGGGCGTCGCGTTGATTCAAGAATTTTTCCAGCCCGAACCCATTTTTTTGCACCCCCCCCTGCGCGCGGGTAGGAGCTAGAGGATAGTGTAACTTAAACAATTTAAATCTTCCACTCAAGCTTCTCCTTATAAAGCCTTCCAATTTTCATCTCCCAACCAATGTGGGACAAGGCCAACTCACATTCACACAAATAATTTCCAACAAAGTGTACCTATCAATAGTAGTATAGAAATGAGCAAGTACCGAGTATCGAATCCAAGGACACGATTTTTACTACTCACCTTCCTAAAAAGAGTTTTTAAATTGCTTGAAGAAAAGTAAAAGAGAGATTTAAACCGTAAGAGAAATTAATAACAAAACAAAGGTGTTGCTTCGGGATCTAATGTTACTTGGTATGAAATAATAGTAAACCCTTTCTTAAATGATGTGTTTAAAAACTAGGCATAGCCACTCTAGACTCTATACAATTTATGTTCTTAATGTTTATATAAGGGTCCCCCGTCCTGGTGAGCTCACATCTCAACGATGAGGAACATATCGACCAAGATTTTGTTACCCCAACCCCAAAAGACACATTTCCCACACTTGCGATAATGACATTCAACTACTAATTTATTTTATGAATAACTTGCCGGCGGCCGGAGCATAGCCGAACATGGCAAAGGTGACGCAGCCTCCCGCGTACGCTCATCCCTTACTTGAATTAGTTAATTTTTCAAAAAGTGATTGGTATATTATTAATTGTGCAGAAATATAATAATAGAAGTAAATATAGACCGTTTACTTCTAACACGAGTTCACCAATTCTTGATTTGCGCCAAAGCTAACACACAGACCATGTAGCTAAGTCGCACTATCAAGTCTTGGCTTATTACTAGGACCAAGTATAAGGACGTACCGACCCTAAGTGAAGTTTCGATAGTTGAATATAAAACCAAAAAGTATGAATATTTCTATTCACGAATGGGCCAATCACTTTACGTGTAGTTAGGTTAGCTTACAAGTGCACGGGTTGTTACACACCACGGTTACACTTATAAGTCCCTCCACTTCCTACCAGAACACTCACAAACCAAATACTAAGTTGATTAATTAACTAGTTCATCAAATAAAGAAGTAGTAGAAGAAATTGTTAAGAACACAAAATACCACTTTAAATAAAAATAAACTATTTAATTCATACCAAGTTCCATCATCATCCTAGAAACACCAAGAGAAATCTAGTCTAGCATGGTTGATACAAAAATCTCACAAGGTTGGTTTTGAGTACAACACATGGTGAGGGTTGTATGGAGATTTCTTGGTGGTTTTGATTGATTGTGGGTTGTTTCTCTCTTGAATGTGGTGTTTATGGAGTGACCCCAAGCTCCAAAGGACACCTACAAGTCCTAAAGATAGCAGAAACTTCGTGTAGAAGGTGGAGGATTTGATGGGTTAAGCAATGCCAAAGTGAGGAGTGGAGGTCTCTATTTATAGGCCTTCCAGCAGGAGCACGCCCATGCTCAAGGGTGTGGCACGGCCGTGCTTGACACCTCGTCCTGTTGCAGGGTCCTTGCGCGCAGGTGCTGCCGGAGCAGTTGGTGGGCATGACCGTGCTCATGGTTGAGCACGCCCGTGCTGGGAATAGTGGCCAACCATCTTGTCAGTTTTGGTTTGCTGGAGCTTTGGAGAACACGCACTGGTGAGCACGGCCATGCCATAATGGGGAGCACGCCCGTGCTTGTTGACTTATGTTGATGCTGACCTCAGAATGTTGACTTATTGAACCGGGACAGGTGCACGGCCGGAGCGCGGGAATGCTGCATCTGAAACAGCCCTCTAAGCTTTCAATTCCTTGCCTTTTGTGCCGTTTTTCTCCTCTTTTCATTCCTTAACCTCAAAACCTGCAATTATCAACAAAGAATGATAGATCATGATAAAACTAAGATAAAAACATGATTTCATGTGGAAAAAGGGTGAAAATATCCATATAAAACATGTATAATTCTCGGCACATCAATTACTAAACATCCTATGGTGTTTTAATTATTTACATATGTTGTGCAATTGGATTCATGGTGGAAATCATTCAGTTTTGTGTTTTTGCTTCTTCTCAAATAACATATGATTTTGCTTCGGCTCTCCAACAACTTTGTATCAGTGAGGTTAATGCTTCTTTTCTTCTTTCCCAAATCGTCCTCGTGCACCTACTCAGAGGGTGTTTGGGATTGAGTTTCAAAACTGCTTATTGACTTATTGGCTTTTTGAAAAAGCCAATAAGTCAATAAGCTGTTTGTGTAACCCAAAAGCACTTTCTGTTTTGACTTTTGGCTTTTAAGGGTGAAAAAGCTGTTTTTGAAAAGTTAGAAATCCTGGCTTTTAGCTTTTGACTTTTGACTTTTGGAAAAAAATTACAAATTTACCACTCATACAACCAATATTCGCAATAAGTTAAGCGAAACACTTAAAAAAATAACAATTTATTGACTTTTTGACGTTTCTCATCTCAAAAGCTAATCCAAACACTTTTTTTAAAACTCCTTTTCAAAAAGTTATAAGCCAATAAGCACTTTTGACCAAAAGCACTTTTGCATCTCCAAACTCAATCCCAAACACCCTCTCAATACTTAATACACTTTGGGTAGGTTGGATTATTTTTTCTGAAATAACTTCCTTGTTGGTATATTTTAACTAGATTATACCCCGGGAACGTCCCGGGGTTGAAAAATCTAATATGACATATTAATTTTACGTATGAAATAGAATGATGCGCTTTACAGTTACATGCATGAAAGCTTCGGGTAACAGCTAACCTAAAACAATTAAAAATATATCTCCAATGTTAACGCCTAACCTTAAACAATGTATGACTCTAATATTAATATCTAATCTAAAACAATGTATTACTCCAATGCTAACGCATGTTGAAAATAGAATTCATATTTACTGATTTGAACATAATTAGTGACTTGTCTATACATGATTAATGATTTACCTGAACGCTTTGTGTTTTTTTTCCTGTTTTAACAAAACCCGACAAAAAATAGTCGTTTTTTTTCTCCGTTTTTTATATAACACTATGGTACTCGTTGGAAAGATAATAAAACACTCGTTAATTTGGTGTAATTTTTTTCTTTATAAAAATCTCGTATATAAAAGATATTAACGTTTAAAAATTATGGGAGGAAACATAAGAGAGAAAAATCTAATTTTGTTTTTAAATTATTTTTTTCCTAAAATATCTCAATGCCACATGGGATGACACATGGCACACTCAATGAGGAAAATGCCTCTTTGAGTGCCATGTCATTAAAATGGCTTTCTTTTATTATATGTATAGATATAGATGCTTTTCCCTCTTCGACAAGGGTTTTGCGGATCAATATCTCAAGAGCCTTCAAGCTGTTTACAAGGCCCCGATCTCTGAGATAAGAGGTTCTTGTTTTGTAGGAATTATTTCTTCTTGATAAAAATTAGGATCGATTGAATACACATAACAATTTTTTTCTGAGTGTAATCCTCCACAAATTATTCAACGAGTATGGTGCATCATCTTGATAAAAATTCACATTTTTTTTATTTATAAAATAATAAAGACTAGCCATCAACTTTAACTTTTCCTATTATTTTTAAAATTTCCGGAAACGACGCTAAAAACTTAAAGTTAGTTGAGTGTATATAAATTTTAATATATGGTTGCTAGTTTTTACTTTGGTTTAACTCTTTTATTTGTAAACATGATAAGATACCATTACTCTTTATTCTACGTGAGGGCAAGTACACCCATTGTTTGTGTAATGTAGTGATGGTAAGATATCGAGATCGTCCGAGGATACTTGAGGCTTTTATTACCGAGTCTTTGTCAACGTCTAGTAGGGGTGTTCAACGAATCGAATAACGAATTTTTGAATTATTCGAATCGAATTTCTCGAATTTTTAATATTTTTACCTGAATTCGTATTCGATTAAAATTCAGTTTATTCGATTCGTATTCGATTCGAATAAGAAACTCGAATTCGAATCGAATTCGAATAAATTCGATTTAGTTCAAAATTACCATAAATAATAAATTGTTTTACTTTTATTTTTAAAACTAATATAAACCCATTATTTTTAACATATAAAATACAAATCTACAAAATTGATAAAAAACAATATGTCAAAAACGGGAATAGTAAAAATAGTAGAGAGTATAGTTAGTTAAAGTTTTATCATGTACAAGGTAAATATGTAAAATATGGTTATGGTAAAAATTGTAGAGACTATGGATTCTTAGATTTTGACCGAAATTTAGAAGTTTTATTTTTCAATGTGTATATTTGTGTATATAATAATGTGTATGTGTGTATATATATTTAAAAAAATATACATGTACAATTTTTATTCGAATTTCGAATCGAATCGATGATAAGAAGAGGGGTGTTTGGGATACTTACACCTCTTGATGCTTTGCTAACTAAAAGTTACCATGGCTAACAAAGGTTCGGTTTTGAGTAGATAAGTTGTATTTTATTAATGCCATAAAGTTTTGGAGTTGTTTTTATGGACCCTTACACACTTTACCATAATGGCTTGAATCAGCAAGGAAACTCTCCACAAGGTCGGGTCAAACCACAACGATATTGCACAATCAGCAGGGAAACTATATATCGTTGTGGTTTATTATTAAGAAAGAAAATAACATAATGGATTTATCTCACCTACCTTGTTAACATAAGCAGCATGGAAACCATTCAAATGCCAAGTTCTACTTTTAAAAATATATTAGCGTTTAATCCTAATTTAATCAAGTCCTTTGGTGCCTTGATCTTATCTCCACACCAAAGTTCCATACCAAAGTCTCTAAAGCCTTTTCAAGGCATCAACATGTTTGACTCTAGCTAGACAAAGAAAACATGAATGTTCCGCGTTAGCGGCAACACAAGATTTGTAGTTAGTTTTTGAGGGTTATAGATAAAATGCTAATGTCTCACGTTAGCGACAACACCAATGTTTCACTCACTTTCAATATGAAACTTCTTACTTAAAGTCATTAGCTTGAAAATTTATATTAATCATCACAAGATTAGTAATATTTATGTAGTTCTAAAAAATCTTTAAAGATTACAAAACTAAAAGAAGTGGGTAGAAGTTGAGTGTGTTGTAGGAGGTGAGAAAATAATTGAAAAAGTTGAAATGGAGAAGATGGGGGGGGGTATTTATAGGCTTGGACACGATGCACGGCCCGTGCCTGAAAGACATGATAATGGTCTACTTTGTGGGACCCACTGAATCTTCAATTTTGCTGAAATATTTTTTTTTCGTTTAGTGGTTGAGGCACGGGGCGTGTCTCATTTTTAAGGCAGCAAGATCTTCGTTTTTCGTTGAGTTTTTCTTCGCTTGTTCGTTCTTGGCATGCTTTGTTCTGAAAATTAAAATAAACTAAATTAAGTTTAATTTAAATAAATTCCAAAAAAAATCGTTTAAAAGTGGATTCGTTTTAATATAAGTGGCATATCAATAAAGTACCGGGAGTTCTATTTTAGGGCACTGTCACATGTTAACCATATTGGAAGGAAGTAGCCATGCAACCGATCCGCAAGGTCGGAACCAAACCCGCAACTTGTTAACAGAAGTCGCATGGTGACTATTCAACCTTGGGGGTTTAAGATTAAATAAAAATTAGTCATAAGGCGTCATACCACCGATGTCTATTTATGTCTTGGTTTGATCTTATCTCCGCAAGAGTAGTGAATAGTGCAATAAACATAGTCCTTGGCACTTAGATTTTGCCACCACGCTAAGGCAAGAATTTACCAAGCTCAAAGTTCCAAACCAAAATCTCTAAGCCACTTCCAAACAATTAACATGTTGTTACTAATAGATGTAGAACATGAATGTTTGATTTAACAAAGATAAGGTTTATGATAAGTTTTTAAGGATTTGGAAAACTCACTATCAATATTGTAATTAGTATTTAAAGCGTTTATTATACACACGCCTCTCATGAATCCATAACCCGTTTAGTTAACTCCCCATCAAGGAGTTGTATCCCCCCAAGTGTCCAAAAGAACTTTAACCACTCATGGATTTATGGAGATTCATCAACAAACTTGATAAGATTATATTAATCATCACAAGATTGCTAATTAAATAGATTATGTTCCTACAATCTTAGGATTGCAAAACGAAAGTCAACAGGCGAAGAAATAAAGTATAATATTGGGGAAAGTGGAAGAAGTGAGCAATGAAATAGTTGGGGATGCTAGATGTGTCGCAAAACACATATGTTTTCCCGTGTCTTTTTAGTGGGTTTTGAGTCATTTGTTAGTCGTTTTATTAGTTTTTACCTTGTACTTAGTATTTGGTATTTTACAGGTGTTCGTGTAGTTGAGGAGTGGAAAATGAGGAAAAATAAAGAAGAAACAATCACATAGGAGAAATCAAAAGGCTAAAATGAAAAATCTGATATTTGAAGTTTACGCGTCACGCAAGAGGTGAGAAGTCACCTTCACGATGCACAAAGTATGTGGAAAAGCAGCTGCAACTATTTGGTCGTTAGTGCCACGTGAAGAAACCATGTCTAGGTCTTAGCGAAGATCTTATATGTCGGCAAACACCCTAGTTTCACAATTTTTTTCGATTTCTACACCTCAATTCGTATAACACGACTTCTAGACACAAATTAGAAAGCTTTGAGGCGATTTAAAAAGTTAAATGAGAATGATGTATTATCAGATAATAAGTATGAATGCTTATTGACTTAAACGTTTAAAGAGATAAACAATGATGATTTATTATTGGATAATAAACTATAAACATAATTAACTTATTCTTTAAAGAGTTAAACAATAATTAGTTAACTATAAAGTTAATGGGGTATTATTTAGTTAAAGGTATTTCCTTGTTGTACAAGGAGATAAACCAATGGTTAGTGGGTAATTAAGGTTCCTATAAAGGAAACGTTAACTCTAAACCCTAAATAACCTAGACACAAGGTGATTAGAGTTTTAATTAAAAACCACCATCTATCTCCTACCCCGCAAACCGTCATCGGCCATCCCAAGCCTCCAATTCGGCCTTTATTGTTCACCCCCCACGCGTTGCCTACGCTGTCTCCCGAGCCTCACTACCGAAGCATGCCGTTGCCGTTCCACCGACCGCGTTGGGCGGTCGGCGCCGCCGCCCTGCGTCGTACCCTCGAACCATTTTATTTGTGGGTACCACACTTGTCTCTTAAATGTAGAAGTTTTGTGATATGGTTTACTAGCGAAAGTGTGGAACCATTTATTGCATCCAAGGTGGGGGTTTTTGGAATTTGCTAAGGTAGACTCTAAACCCTCTAGTGTGTGTGGTTTTAATGACTTAAAAATCTTTGTCTTAAAAATAGCAAGTTCCTGGTGGAAATGCCAAAAATTTGATGAAAGAGGAATTCAAGTCGAAAAACTTTGGTGTGTGACACTTTCAAGTTTTAAATTTATAAACTAAAACGATAGTTGCTTAACGTTCTAAACCCCACACAATAGGCAAGTGTACCTACCGAGGTAAAAAATCTTGTGATTTTTAGTGTAATTTAATGAATGGAGATGGGGTGTGGGATATGAATGCTCTTATATATGTATATGTTGTATAATATAATAATTTTTCTACGTTTAATTTTTTAAAAGAGGTGAAAAATATGAAAAAGAAAATACAAATGTGGAATTTACTGTTCCTCCATTTATATTTTATATTTTTGAAAGTCGTTGTGAGTGAATGATAGAGAAAATATAATGATAAAAAGGTATAAATAGTAATTTAATTAAAAAACATGAAAAAGAAAATACAAATGTGGAATTGCCTTTTTCGTCCCTGTGGTTTTGAGAAATTGCTAGATTAGTCCAAAGTTAACAATCAAATTTAACGTTGTTAGGATTTTGGACTAAACTAACACATCTTAAGAAACGTTAGGGACGAATATATTGCACAATTTTGATTTTGGACTGATCCAGCAATTTCCCAAAAACCACAGAAACAAAAATGACAATTAACTCAATTTTTTCTCTTAGACTAATTTTAACATTTCAAATATAAGATAAATATACTAAATTCCTTCTCACCTCTTGAAAAAAAAGTCATTTGTGTTATAAATGTATTATTTAATATTGACTATCCACATTTCCAACTCCCATATCACATTTATATTTGTATTAATGTTATAGCCTATATATAGTGGCTCTTGTATTTGATCTAAGACACATCAATAAGAATGAATCATCCCATTCTCTATTCTCTCTAATCCATGTTCTTATATCTACATATCTTGTATGTTAGTTGTTAATAGGCCGTTGTTATACAACACGTTATCAGCACGAATTGCATTTGAAGTTAGATCGCATTATTATAAGGTACATTAGTAATTCGTTATTAACTTGGCATTGTTCTTTATTCTTTAAAATATGAACCATATTTATGCAATTGTTGATATTTCAAGATCAAGCCATATTCAATTTTCGATATAATTTATACCTTTTCATTTTGTTCATTCTATAAAAGTCGTAAGACGCATTTAGTATTTTTGTTTTTTCACTTTTATCAAAATTAATTACTAAAAGTATAAATTAAGCTTTCATCTTTATACTTTACTTAGACATCGATGCATTTTGGAAAATAAAATGATGTATTTTCTCATATTATTATTTACATATGTAAATGTGAAACATATTGCGATAACCATGGATGTGAAATTTAATTTTGTTTTATAAAGTTTTATGAAACGCTTTTAAAAGTACAAGTACAATTTTGGTTGTTATTCTTTTCATGGGATTGATATGTTATTTAACTTCAGTTGTATTTTTGGTTCTTGTAAAGTGAATTACTATGTATCAAGTATTGCAATATTGGCGTTGTTATTGTCTTGAGTAATCATATTTCAATAAGTTTAGTTGAGATGTCCATTATTCTTTTCTTCATATCCACTAAACTTTTTGTTTGAACTATGAAGTAATATTAGTTTATTTTTAAATTAAGTTGATAAAGAAAATTATTTACATGTAAACAATTTGTCCTGCTGTTCACTAAATTAGTTTGTACTTCAAATCTTAATCAAATTTACTTGTGTTATTTTACAATTATATTTGTTGGTTTTCATAAAACTAGTGTCATTAGTTAAGAAAATGGAAATCTAAAAATCTTGATTATCACATGTCGATAAATGTCTGATAATTAGCATCTTTAAGTAAACTTAAAACTTTAAAGCTTTAGATATTCCCTCGATTTTCTATCAGGATCTCAAGGTATGTATTATCTTTGACTTAATTGATTTTGTTATTCTTTTTAATTTACCATGATATTTATTGATGTTATCATGTATATGTTTATACTCGAACTTGATTGCAAATATATGGGTTGTATAAAATCAATAAATTAGTTCATAATTCAAGTAAATGGAATTAATTGTGTTGCTTCTTGTTCTGGTGATTTTGATATTAATTGATGAGTTAGTGTACATGTTATATGTTATATATACGAACTGTATAAGATTTGAATATCTAAAACACTTTCATGGTAAGAGATATGCTCATAAATTAAGTTAGTATTGAGACCTTTGTGATATTTTTTGTTCCTTATTATATAGTAGAAAATAAAAAGGGCTTATTTACAAGTAAATATATAAATGATGATATATTAGTTATAAATACATAAAAATTGATAAAGATATTTGTTTATGTTTCAAATATTGTGGCAATTTTTTGTATAGAAGATATATATACTTGTGATGGATTGATGGATTATACTATCATAAGGTTAATACATAAGTCATATACATTTGCTTGAGAGTGATGAAGAAATCCTATTGCATAAAGTTAATTTTATCTTGTTTTACACGACGACATGTTATGTTGGTAGCTCTTGTACTATATATACCATTTTTATTCATTATATGTGGGTATTGAATAAATCATCTAAAAATAAAGTCATGTTTTGAGAGAGTACAAATATGCTAAGATATGACATTCAAAATGTCATACTTTCTGAATCTCATTATTAAGCTATAAACGGTCATAAGATGTTAGACCTGTAAATCTTATATGATTCAGACATGTAATTACCTCTCAATTAATGTTATGTGGAAAGAATATTATAAGACAAATTTCATTTGTCATGTCTTAAATATGCTCTAATTAAGAGTATAACATATTTGACATAATTTCATATCAGTTTGTCCTACAAAGAAATGAAAACCATGAAACTTGGTTGGTTTTATTTCATTCCTGAAGTGAATGTGATTATATTAAATAGTTGAAATTGTTATGATCATGGAGATAATTGCATTGATGGTTATGTTGATAATGAGATTGACCATCAGAAATTATAATAAGGGTCATGATGTGATTAACCATCAATGACTATAATGATAGCCAAGTTAATAATGAGATCGATCATCAAAAATGCAATAATGATCATGTAATTAATGAGATTGACCACCACATGTGTCAAATAAAAATAGTGATTATATAACATGATGGTTTGAACATTGAAGTTACAGTACATTCTTTCATATCTTATGTTTTGTATTACATACGTGCTAGTAATACATATTCGATTATAAACTAGAAGTTTAGTTTATGGATCATAATTATTTAATTAATTGACATGACCGGTAAGACCACACCGAGTCGATCATGATGTGAACATAATGAAGAACTTAAAGATTCTTCAATGCGCATATCCTAACATGATACCATTTAGTATGTAAAATCGATGCATCGTCTAAATGGTTATCAAGTTTGCAACCTGAAGTTTGCTTGATTTATGGCTTAGCTAATAAGATAGCAATCATATTATTCTAGATTGGCATATTTAATCAATTCCAAAGATAATAATGATCATTGGAATAAGTGTTGAACTTCATATAGCTTATGTTCATACACATATTTCTTTCATTGAGATGATCACTAAAACGTCTCTTATTGATTGCAATGTCAATGATCATGAAAGCAAAAGTTAATGTTTACATTTGATTTTACATGCAGTAACATTTATTCACATCAACCCAATACATGGTAATAGTTTCTCCCCATTATAGATGGTTTTTGGTCAGGAACCAAATGTTGTCCATCTAAGATTTTTGTTGTGCGACATATATTGAAATTGATCCACCACGGCGCATGGAGATGGCACCTTAAAAGGTGATTGGGAATATATGATGATTTATAGAGCCTTCAACAAGAGATTTATTTACATCTCAATTAATTGATATCCATCTCAATGGATTAACATTCCCAACATCAGGGGGAGATAAAAGGCAGTTGGAAATAGAAATGAGTTAGAATGAAATATCATTGATCCTCGTACTAAACAATGTGAACCAAAAGTTCAAAGGATAATTCATTAACATAGATTAGCGAATTAATTACCAGGCGCATTAACTGACCTAAATATTATGAATAGCTAATCAAGTCACATATACCAACTGCTAATGCTCCATTTAAAATGACTGTCCGGGAAGGACAATCATATATCGGAATAAGCCTACTGCACGCCTGAAGCGTGGTAGACTAGTCGATTCCAAAGAATAAAAATCCTCGAGAAATTGGAGCAAGTAAGAACGATGGTCAAGTCGAGGTTATAGTAAAAAGGTCTCCTAAAGAGACATTAGACATGACGGTTCCAGAAGAACCTCAGGTACCTGAAAATAAAGAGATCTCGTTATATAGTATCATGTCTACGAAATGTGTGGAATCGAAATAAAATCGACGTCGTTATAAATTTTATGTAATGTAGCGCTTGAAATGAGGATCAAGATTTAATATCTGCCAATGAATGAATACAAAGAAATGATTAGTCAAAATGGAAAGACGCAAATACGGCAGAGTTGAATTCTTTATTGAAAAGGAAAGTTTTGGACCAGTAGTCCATACAACAAAAGTTGTAAAACATATAGATATGAAAAGGCCTTTTGTGTGATTCAACATTTGAAAAGAAAATGATATAAGATAAAATTAGTGGCACAAGAATTTCGCAAAGACCCATAATTGATTATGAGGAGACGCATTCTCCAGTGGTGGATACAATGATTTTTTATTATGTTATTAGTCTGGTAATGCAAAGAGAGAATTGAAATGCGTCTAATAAATATCATGATTTACTTGATACTGAAAGTTTACATGAAAATACCTGATGAAGGATTTAATGTGTCAAAATCTTGTAACGTAAGTTCTCGAGAACGTTATGATCAGAATAAATAGATTCAATTCTGAATACGTTATGTTTGTTATATGATTGAATTGAATATAAGTGGAACTCCTCATGAGTATCCTAAAGCAACTGAGTGCTTAAAAGGTAATATGAAACATCGTAGGATGTAATTATTATGCACCAATACACCATAGGTGATAAATTGAACCTGGTGACTATGATACTTTAATATATAAGAATGGCACAATATATATTGGAGAAATAGATGTTATTGTTCTTCCAATTGAAGAGTTAATGCACTTGCGTAATTAGTCAAGATGGAAAAGTCCTTGATGGATTGATGATGCCTGCAACATTGATATCAATACCTTAAGAAGTATTAATAAAAGGTAATATAATATGTATGGACTAAATGAGAGGGTTGAGTGTTGTAAAACTCATGAGATATCCCGATAAAGAACAACATTAGTTTGATTGTACTGTCCAACTTTTATCAAAAGTTCTCTCCTAAAAGTTCACTCGCAGTTTACAGTGATAATGTTCGAGCATTATCGAGAGACTCTGTAGAACTTTTAAAAGGGGGATTTTTGAAAGTCCTTGACATAGTGCACTTGTTGCTTGACCTACTATATGTAATGATATGTTTACCAATCCATCAAAGTATATCTTGAAAAGATGGTGGGACATTAATGGACATAGCTCATACATAAAGTGCATTAAAGGTTGTCCAATTACTTGATATGGAAAATTATTCATTTCATCTCCTACCAAAGTAGAGATTTTCACTCTAGAAGTACCATAGTTAAATATATATATATATATATATATATATATATATATATATATATATATATATATATATATATATATATAGGATAAGGATAAAATAGAAACCCCCTTGAGTTGGAGAAACCCATGAAACTCATTTGTGACCCTTGATCAACCAACATCAATGGATGAGATTGATCTACTAATATTATATTATTAAATGAGTTATCTTTTTTATTTTTTTAAAGCAAAAGGGTATTTTAGGAAGATTGCATTTTGTCCATATCTTCTCTCTCTCCTAAATCTCTCTCATCTCTCTTCTCTCTCCTGACTCTCTCTCCTCTTTCCTGACTCTCTCTCCTCTCTCCTGACTCTCCCTCCTCTCTCCACTCTTTTTTCTTTGCTTTTACATTTTTTTCAATTTTTCAACCTTTTTATAGGTAACAATAAGTCAGATTGATTTGTAACAACTTATGCGTTACGTTGTTACATTGTTACATTTTCAAGTGGTGCTTATGTAATTGTTGATCAATTAACTAAGTCCGCATATTGTTACATTCTTACCACACTGTAAAAAGAGCATTTTACATATTTATATATGTATCGTAATTAATGGTGCTTATGTAACCTGTTTTATATTCAAACTCCAAACAGAAAATTTACATATTCATAAACATGTAAACATTCACAAATTTACAACAAACAAATCCCAAAAGCTTAAATAATAACACTAATAATAATAACAAAACAATATTCAAAACTTAAATAATAACAATAATAATAAGGCTATCCATAATAATAATACTCAAAACTTAGATCTGTTGCTATCGAGCAATCTCCATCTGAAATGAAAAAATAAAAACAAATAATAATAATAATAATAATAATAATAACAATAATAATAATCAACTTACCATCAAATTGCAAAATACCCAAACCTTTGTTCATCCGTCATTTCTTTGATCCCATAAAGGTTATTAATACAACCCTCCCAATCCGCACCAAGGACCAACGATTCAAGCAACTTAAATTCAGAAGATTTGTATGAAATCCCGCACCAAGGACCAACGATCCACCCTCGAACCACCATCAGACCCCCACCATCTCCTCCACCCCATAACTCCCCACCATCAACCCTCAGCCCCTACCCACCACCATTAAACACCGTCAGCCCCTACACACCACCGCAGATCCACCGCCTTCGTCAAAAACCACCACCCCCCTCCGCCCCTAATCGAACCACAACAACCACCCCTTAGATCTGTCCAAAACCAGCGATAGAGGCTTGCACTCAACATAATCGAACAAAATCGAAACAAAATCAAAAAATAGAGAGGTTGTCTTTGTACACAAGAGTTTTTAACGGACTCGCCGTTAAGTTTAACGCCGGCGGAGTCAGGAGCCTTGTCCTCGTCTTCTTCGTAGTCAAGAAGCTCCTCCTCGTACTCGTTATCCTTAATCGTCGTAGTCAAGAAGCTCCTCCTCGTACTCGTTATCCTAAACAAACCGGCGTTAGCCAATTCGATAACCGGACCCGACCTAGAAGAAGAAGACGAAGCAGCAAAGGTGGAGGGAGCCCTAACGCTCTTCAACGCGTCTCTATACTTCCTAAACAGAGGTGTTCTGTTTCTCGTTGCCATTTATATAATAATAATAATAATAATAATAATAATAATAATAATAATAATAATAAACTCAACTGGCACTAGAATAATATATAATATGTGTGTGGGTTGTTTTGATCGGAGATCTGAGAGGATGGGGTGGGGATGATCTGTGTGCTTATAAAAATCTTGTGGTTGATGTTATAAATTGGTTGGTTCCTTCTCTCTTAAAACTTATACACAAACTCAAAATCGTGAACGCCAAACACATCTGAACCACTGTTTGGTTCCTTCTCTCTCTATGGTTTCAGATCTAGGTTTGTGGGTGTGGGTGTGTTTGTATTGGGAGTAGAGCCGCCGGGAGAGGTGGGTTTGATGTCATGCCCCCGCCACTGTGGCGGTGGATCTGGATACATAGATATGAGAGACAGAGTGGTGGATCTGAATATAGAGATACAAGAAAGAGAGAGATAGATCTAAGATAGATGCCTGGATGTTCTAAACTTGCTGACATTAGTTCAAAAAAAAAAATGGTAGTGATGAAGGTGACAGATAAGATTCAAAGTGTGGGTATAAGGTTAATTGTGGATCTGGCTTGGGTTTATAGATATGAGGGAGAGAGAAAGTGGGTATGATAAGAAAGAAAGCATGATGTATGTCAGCATCTACCAAAAAGAAATTTTTCCTATTAATCCAACACAATGGGAAGTTACAATCTTGCCCTTCATGACAAAAGTAAGATGGTTGATGTGGAGAGATGGTGACCCTAGGATGAGTTTCAAGGGTTTCTCCAACTCAATATAGTTTCTAAAGGATACATAGCCTATATATATATATATATATATATGTACATTAGTATATGTCTTGCTAGTAATGCATGATTATAATATCTTTCACTTGAACTTATCGCCACGATATAGCCTATGACAAGCAAACAGACATTGGAATGAGTTAAAAAAAATATTACAGGTATGAATGATGTTTGATTTTATTTTTCTAACCCATTGAAACAAGTTTGGTTAGTCCTGTAGATGTTGGGAATGTAACACAACAATAGTGGATCATATGATATTTATTTCGAGAGGAGGTACCAGAAAATCTCATATGAAGATCATACACCATTGCTAAACATAAAGGACTGTATTTCAAAGGATCGAGCGACATTTCATTGGCTACGGAAGCTTTAAGCAACTTTCAAGGAAGATTGACACATGTTACTAAAAGACTACATATTCAAATGAGGGGGAGTATCATACAAGTTGCACTATTTTTCCCTTAACTAAGTTTTGTCCCATTGGGTTTTCTTAGTAAGGTTTTTAATGAGGCAACATACCTGATCCAGAAGTATCAGGAAGAGTAATACGCCCTGCACTCTTTTTCCGTTAGCCGAGGTTTTGTCTCACTAGGTTTTCCTGACAAGGTTTTTAACGAGGCAGCATCACCAAGCGTATACTACATTATTTTGTTTTATCACGTGGATAGTCAAGGGGGAGTGTTATAAATGTATTATTTAATAGTGACTATCCACATTTCCAACTCTCATATCACATTTATATTTGTATTAATGTTATAGCCTATATATAGTGGCTCTTGTATTTGATCTAAGACACATCAATAAGAATGAATCATTCCATTCTCTGTTCTCTTTAATCCATGTTCTTATATCTACATATTTTGTATGTTAGTTGTTAATAGACCGTTGTTATACAACAATTTGTATTTAATCATTAATCTTCAAGAGAAGTAAAAGAACAATGATTACGTAATCCTACATTGTGTATTTTATATGGAGAAGTGGTATATTAAGCTGTAAATACTTGTATTCAATATTGAATCAACTTTTGTGCGGATTTCGATCCATGAACATTTCAACCGAATAAAGTATTGCACTTTGTCTAAACCATTGATATTGAGGTATAGCATTTGTTTTATAATATAAACAAAATGTACATTTTTTACTTGATAAAGTATGTACCCATAAATTTTATATTGTACTTATTTGAACTTCTTTTAGAATATTAACAGCAAGATTCATTCATAAAAACAAAAAACAAAAACAAACCCACATGGTTTATTGGGACAACACTTCAAAAAATCTTATAAATGTCGATAGATACTAATCCATAAAATAGGACGTTAAAAGATAATTTGATAGTAAAGTTTATGGACTAGGACTACTTGCTAGTGAAGTATACTCATACCTAATACCTAAAATGCAATCTTCAGATTTTATATTGATTATGATAATGATAATGATTCATACATAACACAGTCAAATCATATGTGAAAAGCGAATTAAAAAAATGGCATGTCAATAAAAACAAGAATTATTAAAAGATACATAATACATAGTCTAACCGTTATATATTAACATATCCTAGATCTAGGATAACCACAATTAAACTCTAATTTCTTGATTAAAAAGCAAAACTACACACATTTAGATAAAAACATAAAAAAATATAAAATATAAAAGCTAAATAATATTGTAAAGATTCATAATATCTTCCCGACCTTCTAACCGGCTTCCTACTTTTTAAAGATAAACACACAGAACTTTTTTGAGATATTGAAAATATTCTCGTTTCTTAAAATCCATACGTGTCAAAGAAAAAGACAACCACTTTCCTCAAAAAATAAAAATGATAATAAGAATAATAATAATAATAATAATAATAATAATAATAATAATAACAATAACAATAACAATAATAATAAGTTCAGTTTCGCTATTCAGAAAGGGGTGACGCTGCTTGTTGCTTGTCTGCCTGTGATTATGTAATTGGTCATTTTATTCTCAGTGAAATGAAATCCATAATAATAATAATAATAATAATAATCAACGTGTTCGCATATCAGCATATGAGTCGAACCATGCCAAGCTAAGATCAAGCTTGAACTCAGGTTGTTTCCAGGTTACAACCGAGCGAAGTTGAACCGAGTTGTAAGAAAACATTGTATAACATAAAAATCTTAAAGCACACACACACATATATAGGAAGGTTAAAATACAAAATAATGAAAACGTGCGAAGTGTGCGAAAGAATCTCCACCATCTATTTTGACATAGTTAATTTTCACATGAGAGGTCATTTTTGTCTTTTTTTACTTCTTGACTCATAAACTCACTTCCCTCATGATTTTTAAACGACTATAACTTTTCCATACGATAATATTTTTTTAAAAAAATTCCACCGTATTAACGAGCGTTTCGTTCTCTTTAATTTGAGTAGCCTAGTGCTATAGTTTTCTTAATTTTCAAAAACGGGTACGTAATTTCACATTCAAGTATCTAGTACTTGATTTTAGGTGTAAGCCCAACTATGTGAATCCGGTATGTGATTTTAGCTATAGGGTATCTGATACATGATTTTAAGTGTATGGTCAAATGTGGGCATCTGATACGTGATTATGGGTATAGTACGTAATTTTAGTTATAAGACTAATCTTGGCATATGGTACGTGATTCTAGTTGTATAACCAATTATGTACCATATGTCAAGATTAGTCTTATAACTAAAATTACTTACCATACCCAAAAATTATGTACAAGATTACATTATACTTACCATATACAGTATAAACATAGAAAGGTATATCGTATTTTGTATTTTAACTTCACGTACATAATAACCACATTAGTCATACACATAGAAATAAAATCTCAGATGCCCACAGTTGGCTATACACATAATATCGTACGTAATATGATACGTAACTTCATGTACATAATAACCAATTACACAATAAGACTAGCCGTAGTGGGGGCGTTATTGTGGGTTTTTTTAAAGTATAGCGCCCCACACACCGGAACTGCAGGGCACTATAGGGCAAAAATGGGGGGGGGGGGGGGGGCTTTATGTACATAACGTCGGGTTCATTATTATCCATCCAATCCCATCGTGCCACGTGGCACTTGGTCCGGTCAAAGTTTTTTTTTTATAATAATAACAATAACAAACATAATAATAATAATTTTAATAGAAAATTATTTAGATTTAATAAAATAATAATAAAAAAAATAAATTATATAAAAAAATAATATTTATTATAATTAATAAAAAAAAATAAATTATATAAAAAAAAATTATATTCAAACATTTGAATTTTAAACGGTTACTGTTCAAACCGTTTGAAAGTCAAATTTTCCCCCCAAACGTTTGAATTTCAAATTTTGAAATTCAAACGTTTTCCCCCCAAACGGTCATATTTCTCACCCTATAAATACCCCCCCTCCTCATCCTTTATCAGTCACACCTCTTCCATCTTCCTCATCCTATCCTTTCCTCATCAAACACAATGAATAACACTGGCGGTTTTCAAGCAGGAGCTGCCGGACCTTCTAATGTCCGGCGGTACGCTCGACGGGTCCGGGGACGAGGCCCGTCCCGAAGACTACCAACTCATCCTCCTCCACAACCTCCTCTTCCTCCTCCTCCACAACCTCCTTTTCCTCCTCCTCCTCCTCCACAACAGTGGCTAAATCCCCCTCCTCCTCCTGCTGCGGCACCACCAACTCATCCTGAAGACGATGATCCCTGGAAGAATGATCCCTGGACGGATGAAGAATGGGCTTGGGCCCATGATTATGGCATGGCTACATATCAATTGAACCGACTGATGTTGTCGGCACCACAAACCTTCACCCCTCCTCCTCCTACCCCCTACCACCACCCTATCCCCACCCCCCAGAATACCCCCACCCCCTACCACCAACCTATCCCCACCAACCAGACTACCCCTACCACCACCCTATCCCCACCCCCCAGAATACCCCCACCCCCTACCACCAACCTACCCCCACCCCCCAGAATACCCCCACCCACCACCACCAGACCACCCCACCCCGTGAATATGGGGACCCAACCCCTGAGGACTTGGAAGCCCTCAGGGAAATTGAGGAGCAGGAGCGCCTCTGGAGCATGCCAACCCCTCCTCGTGAGTACTACTACTTCCCATCGGATGCGAGGTCCGATGGACGGGACAGCTCACGTTCCATATCCCCCGAGTACTACACACTCGAGGACTGGGACAACTACTCTCCGTAGTGGGAGGTTTAGGTTTTAATAAGTAATTTAGGATTATATTATGTGTTTAATTAAGTAATTTAGGAATATGTAATGTTTAAATAAGTAATTTAGGAGGTGTGTAATTTTTTTTTAATATTAGTTGTGTGTTTTTTAAGATTATTTGTAATTTTTTTTAATTTTAGTTGTAACTTTTTTTTTAATATTAATTGTGTGTTTTTTAATATTATTTGTAATTTTTTTTATATTTATTTACCTTTTATTTTATTTATTTTGAGTTAAAAGAATAAAAAAAATAAAATCCACGTGGACCAATCAGATTCAGGGGCTCCATATATAAAGCCCCACCACTACACCCCTTTTTTCAGTTTCTCTCTCCATGCTGACTCAGCAGCCACATGGACCAATCAGGAAGAGGGGCTCCATATATGGAGCCCCCTACTACACATGGTCTAATTGTATAATGTTATGAGATTATGTACCAGTACGTCATTACATAATATGGTACGTGTCTTCACATTAAAGTATCTGGTACGTTATTGGTCATACAACTAGAATCAAGAATCGTATGCCAAGCTTAGTCTTATAACTAAACTTACATACCATACCCAAAATCATGTACAAGATTACATAATACTTAAAATCACGTACCATATATAACATATACATAGAATGGCGTATCATATTCCATGTTTTAAAATCACGTACAAAATAACCACATTAGTCATACACATAGAGATAGAATTACGTATCAGATGCTTACATTTAGCCATACACATAAAATCATGTATCAGATACCTTACATCTAAAATCACGTACCAAATTCCCACAGTCTAGCTTACACCTAAAATCACGTACCAGATACTTAAATGTGAAACTACGTACCTGTTTTTGAAAATTAAGAAAACTATAGCACTAGGCTACTCAAATTAAAGAGAACGAAACGCTCGTTAATACGGTGTAATTTTTTTAAAAAAATATATTATCGTATGAAAAAGTTATAGTTGTTTAAAAATCATGGGGGAAGTGGTTTTTAGAGACAGTTGACGAAAATACCCTTTTGTTTGTTCGTATCATCAATTATATAATCAAAATTGAGATCACGTGCTTTTTAGTCAAAATCTTCAAAATGGATGGTGGAGATTCCTTCGCACACTTTTAATACTTTGTATGATAACCACCACCTATATATATAGTATATATATATATATCCTATATATATAGGATTGGGATCATTTGAGAACTTCTATGAGTTGTGAGAACAATAGAACTCACTTTATAACCCCAAACTTTTTTTAATAAAAAATGAATACGTGGTCCAGAATTAAACAATAATAAAATAATGAATAAAATATTAATATACTTACACGTGGTTAAAAATCCCTTACACTGATGTAATTTTGCGTAAATTAATGTATTTTTTTTTAATTTTTTTTACAGCAGGGTTTACGTGTTTTTACACGAGTGTGCAAAAAGAATTCGCATTTTACGTCGAGTTCTCGTGAGTTCTCACA
The DNA here is from genome assembly GCA_032199755.1 of Ambrosia artemisiifolia. Taxonomy (NCBI): domain Eukaryota; kingdom Viridiplantae; phylum Streptophyta; class Magnoliopsida; order Asterales; family Asteraceae; genus Ambrosia; species Ambrosia artemisiifolia. Next base: position 11,659,243 of record CM063528.1, on the reverse strand, counting down.
ACTCATCGAGTTCTCAACGGATCTAAACCCTATATATTATATATATCTACAAATATACCCCTACAAATAAGCACGGTCAAGATTTAAAAAACTTACAAATGTATAACATAATCAAACTAAGATTAAAATAAAATCCAATGTAATATGGATACAAAATATTGAAATTCATGAAAAGAAATTAATAATTCGATACTACAAAATTACCAAAAACCAAATAAGTGGAATGTGAAAAGGAAACCATGTTAGAACATGTGTAGTGAAGCGTGATTCAGGACGTGAAAAGTAATATAGCGCCCCCAACACCATTACAGGGGGGCGCTATGTGTAAAAAAGAGGGGATAACGCTATAAATATAACGCCGGTGCACAAAAACAATCACCCACCTTGCCACCTAAGATCATCTCCCCTTTTCATATTATTTTATTATTCTTTTTAATTTAAAAGATATAATAAAATTTTATTTAGAGGCGTTAATTTTTTCCCCACCACTACATCACATTTTCACTTCAAGCCTTATGCTGACTAAGCTGTCACGTGGACCAATCAGAAACAGGGGCCTTATGTTTTTCCCTTTCCCACTACACATGGTCTTATAAAATGTTAAGGTAGTGCACATTTCTTGAAATGTTATGGAATTTTCATTGGAATTCACGCATGAATCATAATTTGATTTGGAAAGCGGGGAGGCCCAGGTCTACATACATACAGGTCTTGGATCAATAGAATCCTCCAATTAATGTAGGTGTATTTGTTTTAGATAAATGAATGAAATTTAGATTGAACTAGAATATAGATCCCCTTTGGTGTATTGTTGTTCAATTTCAATTCCTTCTTTTTTGAAACATACGAGTTCTATCCAGATTCCATTTCATGAGATGAACACTACTTAAAATTCATGTCAATCTTGAACTCAGATTGTTTATAAAACCGACACAAACGAAGCTGGCTTGTTTACAACCAAGTCGATTTCAAGCAAACATACTTAAAATTCATGTCAATTTGGAAGGTGGGGCCATCCATTCATCTAGACCACTATTTTTTAATGAAATAAGAAAAGAATGCATAAATGGTTCCAACACGATGCTTTATTACAAACGAGTCAACAAATATGATTATATAAATGGCTACAACATCATCCTTCATTCCTCATAACCTCCAAAACTAATTCACCTTTTAAGAAGTTCTGTTCATTCTCTCTAAAACAAAATCTTTATGGAACCACGTAATCGTTCATCTGTTATCATCATCGGAGCAGGATTCTCTGGTAACCCAACAAACACGTTTAATATTTCTATTGTTTTTTAAGAGATATCATAAATATACCGAAACAAACATAGTTACATCATAATAGAAGGTAGACGGGCATTGTTTTTTTAACACATTAGTGCGTGTTGTTTACATTTACATATGTTACATATGTTAATTACACATGTTACATATGTTACGTATAGGTATCGCGGCTGCGCATGTGTTAGCGAAAAACGGGGTAGAGGACATTTTGATTCTGGAGGCGTCCGAAAGTATTGGAGGACGGGTGAAGAAGCATAGTTTTGGAGGCGTTGTGGTCGAGCTAGGCGCAGGTTGGATCGCAGGCGTTGGAGGTGAGAAAGCTAATCCGGTTTGGAATCTTGCGATGGAGACCGGTCTACGGACATGTTATTCGGATTATAGCAATGCTCGTTACAATATATATGATCAAAGGTAGTACAGTTTTACGTTTGTTTGTTTGCTTTTAAAATCGTTCTAAACAATCTGTTTGTTTTTTCGCGGTTTGATTGATTACGGAGTGTTGAATCGATTCAAACAAATTTTTGTGTCAGTTTTATAACAAGTTGAATCGGTTCGATCAAATTTTGTTTAGGATTTTATCTATTCGATTGTAGCCTTGTTTTATGTTAATTATTTTATAACGTTAGAAGGCGTGTTTTGTGTCATTTTTATAACAATTTGAATCGGTTAAGTCAGTTTTGTTCATGATTTGATATGAGCACACCATTTTGGATGCCATGGGTATTGTTCTAGGGTGATATTAACCGAAGGTGCAGTGTTTGGGTGTGTGGGAATGTGTGTGTTGAAGGTTTGGGTATGCGCGTAGCACCATGGGTTCGATCATTTTTTTATGATTCGATCGTGGATCATTGTTTTGTATCATGGTTGGCCATGAGGGTGGGCTGGGTGGTCGCCGGCTTCGGTTCAGACTCTCATGTAGGCCCTAAAATTTAATTTTTTTTAATATATATTATATAAAAGGGTATAAATTCTTTAACTTTTTTTTATAAAAACCTATATCAAAGGTTGTTCATGAATGTAATTGATGATCTGTTGCAAAAAGTTTGTTTTCATATATGTGGTTACGGTGTTAACAATCTATATCTATATATATATATAAAAGAAAGCATATATGCCCATTGAGAGTGCCACGTGGCTTAATAATTGAGTGTTTTTGGTGTTTTTGAGTATTTTTCTAAATTTATCTCTCTATCTCTTAATTCTCAATTACTAAAATTAAATTGAGTTATTTTAGGAAAAAAGAATTTAAAAACAAATTTAAATTTTTCTCTCTTATCTTCCTCCCATAATTTTTAAACATAAATATCTTTTATATTCGAGATTTTTTAAATAAAAAAATTACACCAAATTAACGAGCGTTTTATTATCTTTCCAACGAGTACCATAGTGCTATATAAAAACGAAAAAAAAACGACTATTTTTTGTGGGGTTATATTCATACAGAAAAAAACACAAAGTGTTCAGGTTATTCATTAATCAAATTGTAACATATTTTAATTTACGTGAAGATGATTATATGTTGAAGGTTATCCTTTTAATACTTTATTATGTTTAATATGGTTTATGCTTTTTAATTTTTTAACTTTTTAAATAAATGTTTTTTAACTAAGATTGATTATGTTTAAGTTATTTACTCTTTTCGTGATCTGAGTTTTCTTTTTTTTTATCATTTTTTATTAAATCATATTAAATTTTTCAACCCCGGGACCTTCCCGGGGTAATCGGCTAGTATGTTGATATTTGCAAACGGTGCAGTGGTAACATATATCCGAGTGGGGTTGCCTCTGACGCGTATAACAAAGGGGTTGACTCAGCGATTCGAAACTTACGTGACCACGACCCCCATATTGCCACGTAAGCATGTCTAATCTCTCGATTTCACACACATAATGACATAAACACCTAAACACACAGTACTCATTCATTTTTATTTATTTATTTATTTTTTTTCAGAATACCAAAAACGCCTCTCGAGAATGCAATTGATTTTATGCTACATGATTTTGAAATGGCTGGTAGTTTTCCAATTTCCTTAACTTATTATTATTATTATTATTATTATTATTATTATTATTATTATCAATTTGTTTTTCTTTCTCTTTAAAAAAAATTATAATTTTTTTTTGAGAAGTTAAATGTCACGTTTTGCATTCCGCAATAAAAAGGCAAATTTACAAAACGGATATGAAAATGACCAATAGAATCTTGATTATCAGAAGTGGAGCCGATACCGACCTATGTCGATTTCGGAGAGAGGGAGTTTTTGGTGGCGGATGAGAGAGGTTACGAGTATATATTGTACAAAGTGGCCGAGGAGTTCTTGTTGACTTCGGATGGTAAAATTTTGGATGATCGTCTCAAACTAAATACGGTAAGTATGTTGTTTTATTAGCTTGTTTTATATAAGAAAATGGTTGTATAACTTTGTATATATAGTCTTTATTGAACTTTATATAGTATATGTTAACTATAAAGTACTCATGTATATTAGTTACCAGACTTATAATTCTTATTTGATTAAAAAAAGAAAATAACAAAACACAAAACTTTTTATTTGCTTTTTTCTTCTATGTCCAATTGTTTAATAGTGTGTTTAATTTTTAAAATCTTAACTAATTATGAAATTACCGATTCACTTCATTGAAACACAGTTTATAGGCAGCACTATCCTGAACTACCCTAAAAATTCCCCACAACACCCTCCAAAGTTTATGGGTTCTACTTCACTAATTCACTACCAAACTCACTATTTATATTACCGGCGGTGTTCCCGTAAGGGTAGTGAGGTACCAGTTTTATACCCGTCCCCCTAAATATTAAAAAGAATCATTATATAATTGAGATCTACTTTACGATAAAATATTAAAACAGTTGTTGAAAAAGCATTTCCCAGTGCTCAATGTGATAATAGTTGTTGAAAACCAGGAATATTGGTCATGAAAGTTGGAAGAAAACAACACATATTCCTAGAAGGTTGTTTGACTACTTTTATTAGAATCTATGTTCTGTCGAGTTGACTTTTTTACTACGTGCATGCATGTTTTGATTTTGATGGGATCTTGAAGGTTGTTCGTGGGTTACATCAGTCGAGCGATTATGTTGCGGTGACAACGGAGGGTGGTCGCGTTTACGAAGCCAATTACGTGATCTTGTCTGTTAGTATCGGCGTCCTTCAAAGTCAACTCATCTCTTTCGACCCTCATTTGCCGGTACGTAATAATACCCTGCCATTCAAGGCCGTCTCCAAGAATCTCCGAAACATTTTGGGCCTAGGGCGACTAAAAATCGGGCCCCTTATAAAATTTAAGTTTTAACTTTCAATTTTCAAATATGAGTAATTAAAATTTCAACATTTAATTATCAAACATCATTACCTATAATATTATATTGGAAAATAAATAAAATATTGGTCTTCTTTAAATCTATACATATAATAAACTAAAGCCATTTTAATGACATGACACTCAAAGAGGCATTCTCCTCCTTGAGTGTGTCATTTGTCATCCCATGTCGCAATGAGATATATTAGGAAAAAATATTTAAAAATAAAATTAGATTTTTCTCTCTTATGTATCCTCCCATAATTTTTAAACGTTAATATATTTTATATACTATACGAGATTTTTTAAAGAAAAAAATTACACCTAATTAATGAGCGTTTTATTATCTTTCCAACGAGTACCATAGTGCTATATAAAAACGGAGAAAAAAAAACTATTATTTTTTGTGGGGTTTTGTTTATACAGGAAAAAAAACACAAAGTGTTCAGGTAAATCATTAATCATGTATAGGCAATTCATTAATTATGTTCAAATCAGTAAATATGAATTCTATTTTCAACATGCGTTAGCATTGGAGTTATACATTGTTTTAGGTTAGATATTAATATTAGAGTTATATATTGTTTAAGGTTAGGCGTTAACATTGGAGATACATTTTTAATTGTTTTAGGTTAGGTGCTACCCGAAGCTTTCTTGCGTTTAACTGTAAAGCGAATCATTCTATTTCATATGTAAAATTAATATGTCATATTAGATTTCTCAACCCCGGGACGTTCCCGGGGTATAATCTAGTGCATTGATATACAAAAATTAAATGCATAAAGTGGGATTTAAACCCAAGTTCTATATCTTGAAATATAATTCACTAACCAATTCATCTACCTATGCTTTGTTATCATTTCTCACACCAAAATAATTTAAATACACTTTATAAATAATATAAATTTTAAAATTTAAAATTTCAGGCCTCCTGGGAGTTTGGGCCTTGGGCCGTCGTCATCACACCCATGCCCAAAACCGTGCCTGCTGCCATCTTTTCCCAATTGTATTGAGGGAACCATAACTATTTTATCGGGTTTAAAGGGTTCAAATCATGTTTTTTTTAGAAAAATCTTGCATCTCATACATAAAAATCTAGCAAATTTTTGTGACAGGGGTCCACAGAACCCCTTAGTTCTGCCCCGACATTTGTTTCTAATAGATAATGTGTTTCATCAAATTATTTTTTAAAACATATGTACCAACTAAAAAACAAATGATAAAAGTTTAGGTATTACTAGTCAACATCTCTTAAGCCTGCCCAAAAATAATATGAAACCATACGTGGTGTTTTGCTTCATGATTCCAAAAGCTTTTCAAAACAATGGGAATTTTTAAAATAATATTTTTAAAACTAAGGGAATTTTAAAAATAATGTTACAACTAACACATCAACTTCTTTTGTTGTTTTAAAAGTGTATGCTCCCAGCTCATACACATGTAAATTTTCTTTTATTTTAAGTTGGTGTCTCCTTTATGAGTCTTTATATAATTCTAAATAATATTTCATATACATTTGATTTTTTTTTTTAATTAGATACCATTTCATTAAAAAAAGGAACCATAACAAATTAAAGGAGAATGACAGGTAGAGGACTAATAAGCTACGTCACTACTCCATTTTAAATTTCAAAAATGAGTTAGAAATTTTTAAACATTTTAAATACATAGGGGTAATTTCTTTGTCATATTTATTATTACAGAAGTGGAAAACTGAAGCCATTGAAAAATGTGACATTATGGTGTACACAAAAATCTTCCTCAAGTTTCCATATAAGTTTTGGCCTTGTGGCCATGGAAAAGAGTTCTTCATTTATGCCCATGAACAAAGGGGCTACTACACATTTTGGCAGGTTTGTTTCCATTCCCTTGAATATATACAATGTTATTTGAAATTTCGATAATTTTTCAAATCATGAAATCGTCTCCTTGTTTTCAAATAACTTGTGGAGTAAGTTGATCAAAATATAGTTTCTGACAAATTTATCTTCTCAGCATATGGAGAATGCATATCCGGGGTCGAACATTCTTGTTGTAACATTGACAAATGAAGAATCCAAACGTGTTGAATCTCAATCAGACCAAGAAACAATGAAAGAAGCAATGGGAGTGCTTAGAGACATCTTTGGGCCTGACATTCCAGAAGCCCTAGACATACTAGTGCCACGCTGGTATAACAATCCATACCAGCGTGGTAGTTATAGTAACTACCCAATACATGTTGATTCTCACATGGTTGAAAACATTAAGGTGTTCATCATGCCCTACACTCATCTTTTATTCCCAACTCTTGAGTTTGTTTCTAAATACATACTTCTTTGGCAATAGGCTCCCGTAGGGCGGATATTTTTCACGGGAGAGCATACAAGCGAAAAGTTTAACGGTTATGTCCATGGTGGGTACATGTCAGGTGAGTGGTAATCAATCTTTGTTCCCTTTAAGTATTTGTGACATAGAGTTATTTAAGAATGGACACACTCGGATTTAAAGCAACCAGGGATTAGCAGATTGGATTGTTCAACCCAAAACAACCCGTATATTTATTGGTGTCAAAAAACAACAACGCTAGCCCGCACAAACTCAAACTCCTGTAACCCAGACACAATCCGTTTCACCCATTTATTGACGTGACAAATGGGTTGGCGAATAGTAATCAAGTTGAAAACATGTTAATCAGGTTTGTGGGTCTTCAAATAGGTTACCAAGTCGACCTGTTTAATTATACATATAAATCCAAATATGATTTGTTTATTAAACCTGCTAGATGATACAATCCCAAGCCTGATTATTTCATGTAGTGTTAAAAGTTGTCGCCCCTAATAAAACAAGTGAGCTATAAAGGATCCAACTTAAAACTAACATAACTTTTTTATTTTTTAGTTCGGCCATTTTCTGGCCCATTTCCGTAGGATCAAAATCAATGCATGTATTAGTTGTATCGTCTTCTTACCTACTCCATCACTTCAAATACGAGTATAAAAATCATATGAGGTTGCCATGAACAGGTCTAGACACGGGAGAATCGTTGTTGGAAAAGATGAAAGCAGAGAAAGATCGCGAAGCCAAAAACGAATCCATTCTACAGCCATTACTCGCAATGACATTGCGAAAAACAGAAGCAGTGGCTAGTCTCCAAAAATGTGATATGCATAGACGGCTTTTACATGATGATTGCAAAAGGGGGCTAGCCGAGGTCACCCTATGACCACCACACAAACCAAACCAACCAACTTTTGCATATTTGAGGTTAACATACGACTGCTTAGTTTTATATTCTGAGACCATTGTGGCCTGGTGTCTTGTTTTTTCTTAGTGGGTGAACAAGCAAAAAGTTTTTTTTTCTTTTAGGAATTTTTATATGTTAGTTTAAGATAATGTATTTATAAGTGTATTTTAAGGTGACAATAGACAAGTTTGATTTACCTTTTGAAAACATCTTTTCTAGGAGAATGTTTACATGTATCCAGAGTCGTCTTCAAGAATTCTTGAAATGTTTTGGGCCTCAAACGAGTAAAAAATGAGGGCCCCTAATGAATTCAAGTTTCAACTTTCAATTTTTAACATTAATAACTCAAGTTTCAACTTTGTCAATTTAAACAAGAGACATGACAAAAATAAATCATATATTAAAAGTAAATAAAATAAAAGGGACAAAAAAAAAAATTAAATGATGTTATATAAAAACTAAATGTAAGAAGTGGGACTTGAAACCAAATTCGCAATCTTGAAACTTAAGTCACTAATCAACTCATCTAGCTTGGTTTTGTTATCCTTTACCACGCCAACATAATTTAAATACAATTTATACATAAAAAAACAAAATTTTGGACCTTCCTTGAGTTTGGGCTTTGGCGTCGCCCACCGCACCACGCCCAAAACCAGGCCAGCATGTATCTCATAGATTTTTGTAACAAACTTATTACACATAAATAGTAAAGTCATTGGAGTTAAGGTGTTGCTCCCTTGAGATCAAGGGTTCAAACCTCATCGAAGACAGGTTTTGTGTAAGTTAAGTTGTCAAAAAGAACATAAAAAACGTAAAACTTCACTTGCATTCTTGTAAGAATTTGAACCCACAATACCTTTTTAACGGCAAGAAGTACACCACTCAACCAATATTTTCTTCATTTTGCTGAACACACTAAATATGTAAGTAAACTAGCTCGGGTTAAACATGCATCGCTATCATTCTAAAAGAACTCTTAACTTAATTGAACAGATAACTTCGTAGATGGCTACACCATATTGTAAAAGTTTTTATAAACACTCATATGTTATTAGGTTCATTCCCGTGAGACCATTAGATTTGTAGGCCAAACTTATTTTTTTTCACCAAATTTAGACTTTTACATCCAATACAATTTCTTTGTTTAAGGATTAGTTAAGCTACCATTTAATTAGGAGAAATATCATGTGGTTATATTTATGGATGTGTTATACCTCAGTTGAGTTTAGAAGACCATGATGCTGAGTCAATGAAAGTCAAAGTACTAAAACAGCCAAAAGTCTAAAGTGTTAAGTTTCTGCTTCGATTGAATAAAGCCAAGAACCTGAGGGACTGGTCTCGACAACGTTAAACTTAGTTTGTAATACGACAGTTAATCAGATTAGGGCTATAAGTGTTCGTCTTTAGCTCTGATTAGGGTAATCTTTTGTAATTACTCATTTGATCATTAATAAAGATAATCGTTGGCTGTTTGATTTCGATTGTTTATTCTCTGTTCGTATTTCTTAACAATTGGTAACAGAGCCTCGTTGGCTCATATCAGAGAAGAAGAAGAAGAAGAGATCAAGAACTGTAATTGGTGAGAGATGGAAGAAGATGGTGTCTACGAAGTTCGAGTTAGAGAAATTTGATGGCAAAAACGACTTTAGTCTATGGAGGGTAAAGATGCAGGCTCTTCTTGTACATCAGGGGATCAGTGATGTCTTTAGAGGAGAAGCTAATCTTCCTGGTTGGTTAACTGACAAGGAGAAGAAAAATATCTTAGAGAAAGCCCATAGTGCAATCATTTTGAGTCTCGGAGACAGAGTACTCAGGGAAATTCTAAAGAAACTTCAGCAGCAGAGGTGTGGGCTAAATTGGAGACCCTATACATAGGGGTGTTCATCGAATAGAATAACGAATTTTCGAATTAATCGAATCGAATTTTTCAAATAATTTATTTTTTACTGAATTCGTATTCAATTGGAATTCGATTAAAAGCTGACCAATTTGATTCAAATTCGTATTCGAATAAAAAACTCAATTCAAATTCGATTCGAATTCGTATTAGAAACTCGAATTCGAAGCGAATTCGAATAATTCGTTTAAGGTTAAGACTTAAGTTATGGGCTTTAGTTAGGCTTGGGCTTGGTAATGGGCTAATTTATGACTTAGGTGAAATTTGTAGATTAGCCTAAGTTTTAAAGTTATATGTGTGTATATAATTATATATTTATATAAGTAAATAAGTATTATTGTTATTCGAATTTCGAATCGAATTTAAAATCATAAATTCGTATTCGATTCGTATTCTTTTTTTTCGTATTCGAGTAACTGAACTTGAATTGAATCGAATTTGAATACGAGTTCTTGATTATCGAATTGAATTCTTGATAATCGAATCAAATTAAGTCGAATTTTTCGAATTGGAATCGAATTTTGAACACCCCTAACTGTACATGACAAAGTCTCTGGCCAATCGATTGTATCTCAAGAAAAGACTCTATACATTTCACATGACATTAGGGAAGTCATTGGAAGATCACACAGACGAATTCAATAAGTTGATTCTTGATTTGGAAAACATTGAAGTTGAATTATATGAAGAAGACCAGGCTATTATCTTTCTCACTTCTTTACCATCAAGTTATGAACATTTTGTTGATAACTTGATGTATGGAAGGGATACATTAACCATCGAAGAGGTCTTGGCAACACTTAATTCCAAAGAATTAAAAAAGAAAACAGATTCTAAGGAAGAAGGTGGAGAGGGCCTATTGGTTAGAGGAAGATCTGATCACAGGGGTGATCATAGGTCTGATCATAAGAACATCAGAAACAGGAGTGAATCAAGAGGGAAATCAAAGTTTAAACAAAGATGTTTTGTGTGTAATTCTTAAAGTCACTTCAAGAAAGATTGTCCTGAGTGGAAAAGAAGGAAGAATGATGCCAGTAGTTCAAAAGGTTATAATAAAGGTCATGCTCATCAAGAAGATTCATCAAATAGGTATGAGAGTGTTGATGTTCTTGTGGTAACCTGTGGGGATATTGTGAGCAGATGGGTGATGGACTCTGTTGGATCATTCCACATGACACCAGTGAAAGAATATTTCAAGTCATTCAAGAAAGGTGACTTTAGAACTGTGAAATTGGGAGACAATAGACCAGGCAAGATTCAAGGTATGGAGACTGCCACTTTCAAGTTACAGGTACTGAACTTGATATAGAAAATGTGAGGAATGTTCCTGAACTTCAAAGAAGTATTATGTCTTTGGGGACATTTGAAAGGGCAGGGTATGTGGTGAGTTTGAAAGATGGTAAAGCAAAAGTTATAAAGGGTTCAATGGTTATGATACTTGCAGAAGACAAGAAAATAATATTTACATGTTAGATGGCAAAGTTGAAAATGGTTGTATTAATGTTGCCTTTGAAAAAGGAGATAAAGAAGCTCTTTTGTGGCACAAAAGGTTAGGTCACATCAGTAAACAAGGACTTGTTGAGTTGTCTAAACAGCAAGTTCTTGGTGAACTGAAAAATTGTGACATCAGTTTTTGTGACCATTGTTTAATGGGAAAACAAAAGAGGGTCAAATTCAATAAAGGGAAACATTGGACCAAAGGAGTGTTGGATTATATACACTCAGATCTTTGGGGCCCAACAAAGACTAAGTCACTAGGTGGGGCTAGATATTTCTTGTCTATGGTAGATGACTACTCTGGAAGAGCTTGGGTATATGTCTTAAAACATAAGAATGAAGCCTTTAAAAAATTTAGAGAATGGAAGGTTTGGATTGAAAATCAGTCAAATAAGAAGATCAAGAAACTGGGAACAAATAATGGTCTTGAATTCTACAACTATGAGTTTGATCAATACTGTCAAGAGCATGGTATTAGAAGGCATTTAACCATACCAGGAACACCTCAGTAGAATGGCTTGGCATAAAGAATGAATAGGACTTTACTCGAAAGAGTAAGGTGTATGTTGTTTGGATCAGGAATGCCTAAGAAGTTTTGGGCAGAAGCAGTGACAACAGCAGCCTATTTGATTAATAGAAGTACTTCCTCAGCCATTAAGATGAAAACCCCTATGGAGATGTGGACAGGACAAAAGCCAGATTTTGAAGAATTGAAGGTGTTTGGTTCTTTGGCTTATGCTCACATAAGTCAAGGAAAGTTGGAATCCATGTCAATAATATGTGTTTTTCTGGGATATACTAAAGGAGTTAAAGGCTTAAGGTTGTGGAGACTAGATGAAGGGAAAGTGTTCAACATCGGAAATGTTTAATGGAGAGAAGATGTTGTTTATAAACAACTAATAGGCTCAAAGTTTGGTCAAATTCCAGTTGAAAATGAAAGGGAAGGTGTGTAAATTGAGGTGGAGCCTATAACAGGTGAAGGGGTGTCTTATAGTCCAAATGCATGCAGTTTCCCTACCACATATTTTCACAGTGTCTGTTCTAGAATTCTGAAACCTTGACTAGGACTTGGTTGAGAAGAGAAAAGAATAGATAGAGAGATGGTATAATATACAAATCAATTTGAATTCTCAAATGATATAGGTTTTGGTGTTTTGGGATCTAGAGGGCCTCTTTTGTTGTGCTCAGTGGCATCGTTTTGGGCTCATTAGCCTCTTTTGGTGTTTTTGATCTACAGCGTGACAATGTACAGCTAGTTTAGCATATATCTAGATGCAGCAAAAAATGACATTGCCTAGCATCCCTAGGTCTTTGCTTACACAAAGCAAAGGAGATACACGAGATTTTCAGAAAAGGTTTCAGACCTAGAACACAGTGTGTATCGGCACGTCACACAAGCATTCAAATAAAAAAAATGTACCAATTCCAAGTGATGTTTCCTACTGAAGCCATATGTTATCTTTAAGTATGTCACAAGATCAGCCAACTTTCCAGTCGTAAGGAACAAGCCTACCGACACATGACCCTAGAGCCTAACCATTTCAATACTGGCCTTACGTGTGTCAGCCCCTTTTTCACAAGTGACACAACAAAAACTCTTTTTGTAGTTTTCCTTTTCACATGTTTTTGTATTTTTCTTATTTTCTCTCTTATCTCCGCCTAAATTTTGTACATAAATAAAATAAAACACTATTTTTTTTGTTTCTTTTCTTGATTCTACCTTCTCCCCCTAAATTTTGTGCATAAATAAAGGGAAAAGAAAATTTTATGTATAAAAGTTACCTAAAAATAAGAAAAATCTTTTTGTTCTTTTGTATAACCATTCTCAATGTGACGACCAATCAATCATTTTCAAAATTTGTACATCAAATTTAAATGTACCTGCCATGCTGACCTTACCTCCCTTATCTCCTTCAAAGGAAACCTACTCTGTGTTAAAAGATGTAGAATTATGTAACAGAGAGATGTCACCTGACATATGCTTAGAAGAACCACTACCAACACACCAGTGGTTGTTGATAATCCTCCTTGGTTGTCCCTGCATGAATAAGGAGATTAATTAGACATAGGTACCCAGGCCATAGCGGTCCTAGGTAATCCAGAAGCATCAATGTAAGACACTTCTTTCAAACACATGTCCTTTAAATTTGGAATTGTTGCTGCTTTTGGTTTCCAAAGTTGTTTAGACTTAACAAGCGATTTAACTACATTTGGAGTAGACACTTTTGGTTTTTCAGGTTGTTTAGATTTATAAATCTGGTTTTGTTCTTTAACAACCTTTTGTTTGTTTTTAGTAGCAATCCAGTCACCATCAGATGGTTTAACCTTTGGATTCACATTTTTCTTTGTCTTAGGTTGAGAAACCTTCATCGACTTAGAGTAGTAGTTATCTCTAGGTGTAATCGTCTGATGTTGTCTATAGTAAGGCACATAAGGACGGTGTGTGCAATTTTGAACAATGTGACCAGGAATTCCACAATTGTAACACGTTTGATTCTTCACGTAAGGGGCATATCCTAGTTCATTCGATCCAGCAGAAGATGATATATGCGAATGATAAGATCTGTTAGATGATTTGCTTGAAGTGTCCTCAAATTTTCTGCTTTGTTTAGCAAATGCACCACTCTTTGATCTGGTAGCACTTGTTGTTCCTGATGATTCATGAGAACATTTTTTTCTTTGTGCGGTTAGTTGTCTTTGTGCCCTTCTTTGTGTGACCTGGACCTGTTTATGAAAGTTAGCACATATATGTTTTCTATATTTCTGAAAACATTTTTCATTTTGTAAAACAGGTTTTGGTGGCACATATTTCTCAGTTGTGCCATTTACTGCTGGTTTCAAGAGAAACTTTGGCACATAAGGACAAGCAGCGCTTGATAACTTAGAAGTTTTTAAACATCCATCATCAAGTTTTGAACTAATCGGCATAGTCGGTTCATTGCTCTTAACAACAAAACCCACACTCACATCACATTTAACACAGGATTCGGAAACTGTTTTTATGTTTGAATTATTAGAATCAATGCATTCATCACCCTCTTCAGTCCACTCTTCAACTAAAACTGTTTCTACACATGAAGTAGAAGCATTAGAATTATTCACACATGTAAAATTTGCAGTTACTTCTTTTACTGATCCTGTTCCAACAGTTTTTGAATCAACAACATTTTCTAAGTCAGATTCATCTGAAATTTCCGACTCACCTGATGAGCTTGAGCAACTGTTAGATTTGATATATTTTGAGATACTTTTAAACAGCATCAATTCAATTGATCCTATCAAAAAATTATATTTTATTGAAGATGTGTCATCATTGACGTTGTCAGAACTGTTAATTTCAGACTTAACATGACTGCTCATTTCATTACATTCAAATTGTACGAACTTAGTGATAGGAACATCACTAAGTGGAGCAACATACTTAGATTGTTTCATGTGCCCTTCTGGTTGAGCAATCTTAATTGGCACAGACTTAACTGGCTCTACCACTAACCCCTTTGGTTTTGTTATCTTTATAGGAACACTCTTTTTGGGTTCAACCACCAACCCCTTCCCATATTCCATATTTTTCTCATTTTTTATTTCCTCATCCGAAAGAGGCAATCCGATGTAGTTGTGATTATAGGGAGGTGCAATTTCTACAAAACCTATACCAGCTCCTTTGTTTTCCCTAAACTTGAGTTATGAACTTATCATTCTCTCAACACGCTCACTAGAATAATTATTTTTTTTAAATGGAAATCGGCATTTTCAAATTTTGATTTCAAAGAATCTAGCCTAGCACTAAGTTCATCAATAACTTTCTTTTGATGCATTACAAGGCAAGTTTTATTGCTTAAATCATTGTTGTATTGAACGACATCCTTTTCTAAGGCTTCTACTCTAAGTTTGTAGGCAAAGATTCGGCTATTAAGACAAGAAATCTTCCCTTTTAGCTCATTGTTCTCTCTTACTAATTCAGAGTTATAACCTTTGTAATATTTAGCCTTTTCAACACAAGAATTAGAGCATAGATCAGAAAAATACCTCATGTGAAGCATGTTTGATATATCGTACCAACACAGGAACCTGATACTCGACAGGTACTGGAACAACAGGAGTGAGTGTCGAAATAGTAGTAGGTGTGCAACGTGGCTGAGCAGTAGCATTATGATTTTGTACCTTTTGCTTGTTGTCCAAATCACAAGCTTTGATAATGGAGATGAGTCCTGAAAGAGACAAATGTTGAAGATCCTCCGTCTCCTTGATCACGGCAACATTCATATATGATGTGTGTGGTTTTAGCAAATTAAAAGATGTCATTTTCCCGATGCCAAAAACTTAATGTTTTAATTTCAAAACGTTAGTTTGGGATAAACGACTGATTTTTACTAAACCGGTTTTTACCAAGTTTTAAATTTAAAAAGTAAACAATAATTACTTTAGAAACTAAAACCATCACATAGGCAGAGAACCTGACGTGCATAGTATAGCCTCTAGGGTAAGTATTGAGTATCGTATTCCAGAGTTCACACGTTCCCCTACTCAACATTTCATCAATTTACTGATCGGGTTTTTTTTAAAAGAAAAATAAAACGGAGGGGTTCTTTAATAAAAATAGTTTTTGAAAAAGGTTTTGGTTTTGTAAAATAGAAAAAAGATAAAATGGTGGAGTAGTATAATATGCACATCTTGGGGTCCTTTGTATAACCAGTTAAGTTTATTATTATAATTAATAATTTAAGTTAATTAATTGTGAGGAAGACGAGAGGGATCTTGAAGTGTTGACTCATTCATAGAGAAGCGGGGCTACTACAAAGTAGAATGCACAACCCTCAAGTGTGGGCCCACACGAGAGTACTCCGCCAGGTCCTCGCATATAGCGGGCTCCTTAAACCGCGGTCAAGTCTCTGGTCTTCGAACTTATCTTCTTCTTAAATTGGAGGCTTCACTTCTGACCTGGAACACCGTACACTTCACCTTAGCTCTCGCGTTTCGTACCGAAGGATCTCTCCCTAGGGTCATTCCCGAGTGGACCAACAGCGTATCCCCTAAGAAGGTTAACGATCATGAAGACCGATGGATCTCTCTTACAGTTGACTCAGGCGACTCGTATCCCCATTGGCTAACGGCGTTTTACTAACAAGAACTAGATAAAGAATCCTTTATTTGTTTATCTTTTAAGTGGCACTTTAATATTTAGTAATCAGTTAAATATAAAGTTGTTTAAATGGGCAACAATTTAATAACCCAACCCTTAACAAACGTGGAACATAATCCTAAAGGCGTATGATACAAAAGATCACTGGTGCGCCCGTAGGGGATCCTCCCTTTGCCAAGAAGGTCATTCAACTACTGAATAAAATCCTTGATAATGTGGAACATAATCCTAAAGGTGTGCAATCCGAAGTTCACTGGTGCGCCCATAGGGAATCCTCCCTTTACCAAGAAGATTACTCAGTCATCTGGTATGTAACAGAAATGTGTCACTCAGATTTGGTCCACTTCATAAGCTGTTGCTTAGAATCCGGTTTGGATATCAGAAGCCCGAAGGATCTGTCTTACTACCGATTTCCTCGCCTTGGATCTAGCTCGGGACTACTAGAAGCTGATTATACCTCTAGTTATTTTTATTAAGTTAAAGTATTTTAAGTTATTAGATTAATCATTATTCAAACCTGCCACAAAGATAAACAAATAAGGATTAGAAGAAGATAACAACACAAATAACTAAAAATAAACTGCTACTAATAATAATAAAAGTCTAAAAATCGAAGTGGGTTCGTGATAATAGAAAGATACGACCATAAGATATGATAAACACATGAACACGGCTGCTCATAGACAAGCTCTCCACCTCCAAATGATATGTAACTCTCATGATCCACACGACCCTCGATGTTTATTGCATAACTACTCTATGATCCTCTTCTTAGCCAAGACGATCAAGGTAGGACGAGGCCTAACCATTGAGAGATGTTAGGAGGTTCAGAAGGCCTCCCACAAGACCCCAAGATCTCTGGAAGAAGCTTGGATTTCGGCCCCAAGAGAGCACAAGAAGGGATGAACAAATGGTGAGGGTTAGCTTGCTATTTATAAAGCTCCAGAGGCTGCACGGGCGTGCCAAAAAGTGTCAAGGGCGTGCTTGCTGTCTCACGTATGTTCTGTTGCTGGATGGCAGATGCTGTCTGTACGTTTTGTCTTCTGGCACGGGCGTGCAAGCCTTCCTGACTCTGTTTTCTTGCTCTCCAAGTTTGTTGCGTTGTCTTCTCGCGTGCAGGGCCTTCGTGCAGGTGAGCGTGGGCGTGCTAGGTCACTTCGAGACTGATTTTAGCGTTGTTTAAGTCCCGGGATTGTCTTCCAAACATACAGGGAACATGCTTCAAGTCTGGTATTTTCAGGAATCTCCAGTTTTTGCTCGTTTTCCCCCGGAAATCCTTTGTTTCCGTCTTGGAGCTCCAATTTCCTTAGAAATACAAATAGGAACGAATTAAGCATCAATTATC
Source organism: Ambrosia artemisiifolia (assembly GCA_032199755.1). Lineage (NCBI taxonomy): Eukaryota > Viridiplantae > Streptophyta > Magnoliopsida > Asterales > Asteraceae > Ambrosia > Ambrosia artemisiifolia. Next base: position 11,641,528 of record CM063528.1, on the reverse strand, counting down.
ACTAATATAAGCCTAATTGTAACCTATTATGGGACTGTTTATGCCTGTTTTATATGTTAATTCTGTGAGTTATCAATATCCCAGTTCTTTGGAAGAGCATTTAACAGCTTCTAATTTATTTCAGAATTGTTCAAATTTATGTTTGCGGTCTTCATTTCAGTTACTAGAAATACGAATCTCGCAATTTGATTTTCAAGGGTTTCACCATGAATGCAATTGAACTTATGCCGCAACATGTCCCTTTGACTATGCTTCATGTCATCATTGCCTTCATAAAATTCAATTAGAGAATCCCACAAATTCTTTGGCAGATAAAGTCTCTTTATATTTTGAGATGATCTCTTTTGCTAAACCCATAGTCAATGTGTTAAGAGCCTTTTCATCAAGCTTGACTTGGTCCCACTCTTCCTCTATATATTCAGATTCAGGTTTAAGTACTGTAGTACCCTTTTCATCATCTATAACGTAAGTAATTGAGGTAGGACCTCTACAAATAGCTCTCCAAACGTTGGCATCCTTTTCCTTAACATGTTGAATAAACCTAAATTTCCATTCAGCAAACGACTCCCCTAACATTAACATGGGAACCCGAGTACTTGTTGCATTCATGACTAGGATCAAACTCGAGAACTATCTTCAAGTTTGAGAACCAAGAGACTCCTGAGAACAAAATTCCAATCAAGAATCAATGAAAATCCGAGAAACAGTAAACAGTCCGAGAACCGTATAAAATCCCAAAAAAAATTCCGAGAACAAAAACAAATCTCTAAAAACCGAGCTAAATCTGTGAACTGAAGCAAAGCCCGAGAACACTTAAAAGCCGATTACCAAAAATCCGAGAACAACTTTAAGACCGAGAACCATTATGATCCTGAAAAATAATGAAAACCCGAGAACGCTTTAGAATCCGAGAATCCTTGCAATCCGAAAACAAGCCCAAGATCTAATCTTGAAAACCAAGAACTTGAAAAGCGAATTAAGAAACTTTTAATCATGAACCTTCACCTGAGTTTTACTTTCCCTTGATGAGAACCGTAGCTGAAAATTAGATGCCGTAAACTTAATTAATTCAGCTGTTTGCTTGCTAGCTTAAATTAATTCACGAGCTTGCATGCCTGCTTAACTAATTCATGAGAACTTTTGACTTTTTGACCTAGGAGGTAGCTTGCTTAATGACCTAGGTGGTAGCTTGCTTAATTCTCAATAATAATACTAGCCACACTCAAAACAAACAAATCTTAGAGGGTGTTTGGGATTGAGTTTGGAAATGCAAAAGTGCTTTTGGTCAGAAGTGCTTATTGACTTATGATTTTTTGAAAAGGAGTTTTAAAAAAAGTGTTTGGATTAGCTTTTGGGATGAGAAACGTCAAAAAGTCAATAGATTGTTATTTTTTAAGTGTTTCGCTTAACTTATTATGAATATTGGTTGTATAAGTGGTAGATTTGTAATTTTTTTCCAAAAGTCAAAAGCTAAAAGCCAAAAGCCAGGATTTCTAACTTCTCAAAAACAGCTTTTCCACCCTTAAAAGCCAAAAAGCCAAAAGTCAAAATAGAAAGTGTTTTTAGATTACACAAATAGTTTATTGACTTATTTGCATCTTGAAAAAGCCAATAAATTATTTAAAACTCAATCCCAAACACCCTCTTAAAAAAATACCGAGAACCACTTTCCCTATTATTTATTTGTTGTGTGATTAACTTAAAACCCTAATCCTCCGAAACTTTAGGAGGCGATCGGCGGCGGTGGGCAGGCTTTAGCTTTCACGTTAGCATGGCGAGTAGGGAACGATACAAGGTTGATACATGGTACGATGCACCGGGTAGGAAAGGCAGGAGATCGGATCAAAGAGAGGGGACGAGGCATAGAGAAGACAATGTGACGAAGTACTTTGTCTCTAATCTTCCGAATGGGTGTTCGTCAGCGGATTTGGTCGCTGTGTTTAAAGGTTTTGGCTCAATCAAAGGTACCTATATTGCTCGTAAGTTTGATAAGCTTGGTAAGAGGTTCGGGTTTGTGTTCTTTGCTAATGTTAAGGAGCCGGTGGGGTTAGAGGGGCTGATGAAGGATGTTTGGATAGGCTCTTACACGCTCTTTGTGGTGCTTGCTCGTTTTGTGGATGGTGAGAAAGTGGTGAGGAAGGGAGAGAAACAATGGATACCGGTGACAAACAACCAACAGGAGAAGGAGAAGGGGATGGGTGACAAGAAGGAGGAGTTTATGAATGAGGATGGTAATGTGGGGAGTACTAAAGGGGATAGACGGTCGTTCAGAGACACGTTGCTTAACATTGAGCGGCCGAAAGTTACTCCGGAGATTGTGGTCCAGGTTTCAGGTGGTGGAGGTTTGTTATAGGATGGGTGTGGTGCCGTAGGGAGAGTCTCAGATTTGAAGAAATTGTCTAAGCTTCGTGTTTGGTTGGATCTGCTTGGCCATAATAAGGTTGGTATTCGATACTTGGGAGGGTTGTGGGTAGTGCTACTGTTTGAGTCTTGTGTTTGCATGGAAGCTTTTGTTGAAGCTTTGGCAGTTTGGAGAGTTTGTTTCGACACGTTAGAAAGATGGGAGGGGCAAGACCTTAGAAGTGAACGTATTGCATGGCTCAGATTATATGGTCTCCCGTTGAAGCTTTATGAGGAAGGGGTTTTCCAGAGTATTGGGAGTTCTTTTGGTGAAATTGTTCAACTTCCGGAGTGTGACGAGGCCACAGTTGATTTGTCTTATGTTTTGATGGGTGTTATTCGTCAAACGGGGCCTAGGGTTAACGAGTTGGTTTGCGTAAAGTGGAACAATGAAAGCTATTCGGTGATGGTTGAGGAGGAGGTGGGCGAATGGAGTCCGGAGTGCATTGATGATTGTTCGGGGTATGCGGAGTCGGAGGAGAATAGCACACAACGAGAAGAGGTTATGGTAGACTCTTGTGGGAATGATGAGCCGAATACTGTTGTTGGTGATGATGTTAGTCCGATTGTAAGAGAGGAACCTGTTGTAGAAGGTGTTGACGAGAGGGATTCGATAAATGGGAATCAAGAGGCCCAACAGGAAGTTTTGAGACAGGTGGAATCGTTAGAACCGGTAGGGTTAGATCTTGACAATGCGAATGCTAGGGGTAAAAAGAGTAGAGGCTTTCGCAAGAAGGCGCGGGCGCAAAAATCTCCGTCTCCTACCGGGCAGGAAAGGCCTAAAAAACGAGCTAGAGAAGGTGAAGACTTATTCGATATTGACCGGTTCATATATGCCATTAATGGCAATGAGGCGGTCAGTTCGGGGGTCGACCCTACTACAGCGGTTGTTCAAGAGGTGAATGGGAATGCCAGTGGTCAGAGTATGGAGGACACGGTTAGCTATTGTAATGAAGTCCATGAAACAGTGAAGCTGGCCAATGCGCTTGGTGTTGAGCAGTTTGAAAATTTAGAAGCTTTAGTGAATAAGGAGGTATTGGAAGAAGGTTTTCAACAGGTGAATCAATGAATATTATGTCTTGGAACATTAGAGGGATTGGGCAGGGAGGTAAATGGGTTTGGTGCAGGAAGTTAAAATCAGATAATGAGGTGGGCGCGATGTTGATTCAAGAAACACAATTTGAGTCGTTGGATTCTATTAATATTGGTAATCTATGGGGTCAGGGAGCCTTTGAGTTTGAATGTGTGAATGCTACGGGTCGGTCAGGGGGTTTGCTTACAATTTGGAACCCGAAAGTGTTTGTCAAAGAGAATGTGGTTAAAGATAGATATGTTCTTATTGTTTCGGGGTATATTAAAAGAGATGGTTCTAAACTGTCAATTGTTAATGTATACTGTCCTCAAAAATTAGTTGATAAAAGAAGGGTGTGGGAGTTGATGAAATCTTGGAAGGAGAGTGGGGATGGGCTATGGTTAGTGGCTGGGATTTCAATAGTGTGCGCCATCGGGATGAACGGCGGAATTCAAACTTTGACTCGGTAGACTCTTTGGCGTTTAATGAGTTCTTGGAGGAAGCCGAGTTATATGAATTTGGTTTAAAAGGTCGGAAATTCACCTACTTAGCTAACAATAAGTTGAGTAGGATTGATAGAGTTTTCGTGGATTGGGAGTTCTATAATAAATGGCCGAATGCGATTTACCGGGTTCTTGATCGTGATGGGTCGGATCATTTCCCGTTGCTCTTAAAGATAGGTTCGACCAACTTTGGTGCAAAACCGTTTAGGTTTTTTAATTCGTGGTTGGATCGTGAAGGTTTCGATGAGCTGGTTAAGGGTACGGTAGAGAATTTTATTGGTATCGGCCCGCCGGATATGATCCTATTACAAAAGTTTCGAAGCTTGAGAGCTAGAATCCTTGTGTGGAAGAAAGAAATTTACGCTAAGGAAATGGTGGAAGTGGATCTTCTCAGTAAGGAGGTCAAGGATTTGGAATTAGCCATGGAAGGTAGAGATCTCTTGGAAGAAGAAGTTTGGGTGTTGGAGGAGGCTAGAAAGCGAATAAAGCAAGTGGAGTATTACAAGGCTAAAGATTTGAAGCAAAAGTCGAGGGTGCATTGCGCTAGGGAAGGGGATGAGAATTCGAGTTTCTTTCATGGGTCGATAAATAATAGACGTGTTTCTAATGCTATTCTCGGCTTGGATCGTGATGGGGTTTGGGTCCATGAACCTAGTGAGATAAAAAAACAAGTGCTTCGGTTCTACAAAGAAAAGTTTATAGAAGATCTCCCAAGTCGTCCGAAGCTGCGCTGCTACGATTTGAAGACTCTTAGCTCATCGCAGGTCTTGGAGTTATCTCGGCCTTTTTTAGAAAAGGAAGTGAAGGAGGCTGTATTTCAGTGTGGCAGTGACAAAGCGCCTGGCCCCGATGGTTTCAATTTCCGGTTTATCAAAAGGTATTGGGATCTTTTCTCTTCGGATTTTATGAGTATTGTGCAGAATTTTGCGGTTTCAGGTTCATTCAGTCGTGGAGTTTCTTCTTCGTTTATTACGCTTGTTCCTAAAGTCAAAGACCCGGTGAGGCTAGAAGAATATCGGCCTATTAATTTGATCGGCGTGATAAGTAAAGTCATATCGAAGATCTTGGCGAACAGGTTGAAGCCAGTCATGGACTCTATTATTAATGAAACTCAATCGGCTTTTGTGGCGGGCAGGTATATTCTGGATAGCCCTCTCTTGATTAGTGAAGTTTTATCTTGGTCGAGAAAAGCGGGGGCCGAATTATTTTTATTTAAAATTGACTTTGCTAAAGCCTACGATAATGTGAATTGGGCTTTTCTTATATCGGTGATGAGACAAATGGGTTTTCCGGATATGTGGTGTATGTGGATAGATGGGATTCTCAAGTCGGCTCGTTCATCTGTTCTGGTGAATGGCTCCCCGACTTTTGAATTTAATTGCGAGAAGGGTATTCGTCAGGGTGACCCGCCCTCCCCTTTTTTATTTATTATGGTGATGGAAGCTTTCTCGGGTCTCATAAAGAAGGCTTGCGAGGTGGGTGCTTTCCGGGGGGTTGGGTTTGATAATGGTGGCATTGTCATCTCCCATTTATTATATGCTGATGACGCTATGGTGATGGGGGAGTGGTCTGACAAAAATCTGATTTGTTTAAGACGTATTCTTCAGATTTTTCATATGTGTTCCGGCCTAAAGATTAATATTCAAAAGTCGACTTTATACGGGGTGGGCAAAGGCGCTGAAGAGGTGGGTTTGAAGGCGTCCGAGTTGGGATGCCAAATGGGGGTTACTCCGTTTTCATATCTGGGGATAAAGGTTGGCTCTAATATGAACCGTATCCTTAGCTGGGAGCCGGTGATAAACGTGGTCAAGAGTAGATTAACGCAATGGAAGTCCAAGACTTTGTCGATTGGAGGTAGATTGACTTTGATAAAGTCGGTCCTGGTTAGTCTTCCTTCGTATTATTTTTCGCTTTATGTAGCTCCCATTAGCGTCATTAATTCGTTGGAAGGGTTAATCAAGAAGTTCCTTTGGGGTGGTAACAATGATGGTAGAAAACTTCATTGGGTGCGATGGGAGGATGTGTCTAAGCCAATAAAATATGGAGGTTTGGGTATTCGAAAATTGGGTGATTGTAACAAAGCGTTCTTGGTTAAATGGCTTTGGAGGTATAGACATGAAGGGGATGCTTTATGGCGTCGGGTTGTGGACGTGATTCATGGCTCTCATAGAAGATGGGACTCTTATCCTCATAATGCTAGCTACCATGGTACTTGGGTTAACATTGTTAAATGCGCCACTCGGCTTAAAGTGGGAGACCGTAGTAGTATTGATGTGATCAGGGGAAGGGTTGGGAACGGTTCGGAAATATTATTTTGGATTGACCCATGGATTACTAATGTTCCGTTAAAGCGGCTTTTTCCAGATATCTTTCGGTTGGAGGGGGATAAGTTTTGTAAAGTTCGAGATCGTTTGGTGGTGGGCGTGAATGGCCCGTACCTGAATTGGCAATGGAAGCGGCTGCCAAATGAAGTAGCCGAAGTTCAGCAGCTGTTCCAGTGTTGTGAGTTGTTGTTCGGCCAAAGACTTGGGGTTAATAAGGATACTTGGTTCTGGGACAATGGGCCGAGTAAGGAGTTTGCAGTTCATGAGGTGAAGAAGTGGATTGATGGTGACCGGTTTGCCCAATCGGATGTGCATTTCAAATGGTGCAAGTGGATCCCGATCAAGTGTAATATTTTTATGTGGCGGATGCTTCGTGATAGACTCCCTACAAAGAACGCCTTGCAAAAGCGGAACATTGAGTGTGGTAGTATGTTGTGCTCGTTGTGTGAGGATCAAATAGAGACGGTTGATCATCTTTTCACGGGGTGTGCGGTGGCGACTAATGTGTGGTTTGCGATTTCGAGATGGATGAATTTGCCGCCGCTATTCTTTTTTTCGAGGAAAGATATTCTTCTTGACTCGTCATGGCCGGCGCAAAGAAAGAGGGTGATCTATGGGATGATGATCGTCACGTGTTGGAGGATTTGGAAGGCTCGTAATGAAAAGATCTTTCAAGATAACAACCGCTCGGTGGTGAACTTGGTCGCGGACATAAAGGCTATAGGTTACGTTTGGTTTTCTAGTGGAAGCAACAAGGGTGTAATGGGTTGGAAGGATTGACAGTCTTTTGATTTTGATGTAACTTAACGTTTTTGTTTGGGTTTTGGGTTCTCTTTCTTGGAGATCCCCGGCCTTTTTGTTGTTTGAATGAAATTAGCCTTCCAAAAAAAATTTATTTGTTGTGTGACAATTATTTCTAGCCACAAATATTTTAGTGGGTGGGGTATTTGTCCTCTTTACTTGCTACACACTCAATTTAAAGAGCCCAACACAAAACCACGTGTACTAAATGAACCATGAATTAATTTCCGTAAAAGAAAATAAACCAAGAACCTTGAAGATATAAATTCGAAACTCTAGAAACCCGTGAGCCAATCGAACCGTAAATCTATTCTTGGAAAAAATATGTTGAGATCCTTTAAGATATTGTTTCCAACTAACAGTCCGAAAATAATAACAAGTTCCCAAAATTATATGAAGATCTTCATATAATCAATTATTATATGAACCTTTTGATTGGCTGATCAACAAAGAAAAACACAATTCTTTGCTTTCCTTTCATGCAGAGTTCCAAACAGAAGCAACTACGCAAACAAATTAAACTTTTAATTTGTTCTTTTTCCTAAGGCAACCTCAAGTGATAAAACTGTTGCTACAATAGCCGTGATAAAACTATCTAAGATGGGAGAGAAGACGATGAACGAAGTGAAGATGATTACAAAAGATATAGGAGTTTATGAAAGCAAGATAATTGCTGAAGGAAGCAATGGTACCGTTATTTACGAAGGAACATACCAAGGTTTACGTCGTGTAGTCGTGAAACGCATCGCAAAGGCTCGCTTTCATCTATATCAAAAAGAAATTGAAATTCTAGATGTTGTGGACAGACATCCGAATATTGTTACGTCGTTTGGACATGCAGAAACTAGCGATTTCGTTTACATTGTACTGCAGCCTTGTGATTACAGCAGCCTTTATAAATTTGTTCGCGGCGACACAATGGCTAATGCAAAGATGTTTAGCCAAAATGGATACCCGTCTTCTGACTTGTTAGATTTGATGAAGGGCATTGTTAATGGCGTTGCGTACTTGCATACCGAGAATGTTATTCACGGGAATATTAATCCTCACAAGGTGTTGATTCACTTTGTTGGTAAAAAAAGTGGCCTATGTCCCAAACTTTTTGGTATGGGTAGACGTAACGATATAGGATGGCTAGCGCCCGAACAAATTCATGATCCGAAGAACAATACAACAACGGAGGCCATGGATATGTTTAATTTAGGTTGTGTCTTGTTCTTTTGTTTGACACAAGGCGAACATCCGTTTGGTGACGATGGACGCGCCACCAATGTGGCAAGAGGCCAAAAAGTGAATATGTACCTGGTGGAACATATTTCTGAAGGCGTGCATCTTTTCGATATGTTGTTGCACCCTAATCACAAATACAGGCCAAAAGCATCAGAAGTACTAAAACATCCTTTGTTTTGGAACTCTCGTAAGCGAATGTGGTTTCTAAAGGATGCGTGTGTGAGGCTAGAATCACAAGACAAGAAAGTTGGGTCCATTGTTGGATCATTAGAAAATGAAGGCGCTAATTCGGTTTTCCTTGATAAGTGGGATAATAAAATGGATGGTGAATTTCTCCTTCACATGATGAAAAACACAGAGAGGGAGTACCGCTACGACAAGGTTCAAGACTTGCTTCTTATTATTAAAGATATAGTCATGTTTTACGATTGGCTTCCTAAGAACATCCAGGAAAGGTTGGGATCTTTTCCGGAAGGGGTTGAAGACTACTTTCGTCACAAGTTCCCTAAACTGTTGATGGTTGTGTATAGTGTTATGCGTCTATATTGCAAGGAAGAAGAATGGTTCCGAGTTACATACGAGACCTTATCTTATGACCAGTCATTTATTAATAAGTAGCTCCAAGACTTGGGACTGTCCAAGGCAAGAAGCAGCAAGAATGGACCCAATAGTCGGAAAGATATATATGAAAGTTCCAACACATATGCGAGGTAGTTTTAATCTTTGTTAATGGTTTCTTGTACTTCATGTTTCTTGGTTGACAAAAACAAAATGTTATGGCATTTCCAACAGTTATTATATATAGTGTTTCCAAAAAAAAAAAAAAATTGCAAGTCCCAAACAACACAAGATATAACACAAAGGTTTAATCGAACGCGGAAAATAAGAATAAACCACAAGAACAAAAAGAAAATATATTATTAAGAACATTGTGCCGCTGCTTCGATCGCACACGGTTTCAAAGAACCGTCTGGTACGATCACTAAGAAGATTGCACATGTTCTCTAGAAACGTTTGGTGCAATCTCTAGGAATAATTAAATAGTTAATATTCCAATGTTAAACAATATTATCACTCTTGAACAGAATAATTACGAACATTTGAATAATTAAAAATATCTGATTTTAGCCAGGAAAAATAAAATTGGTTAGGGGTCGGTAGTTTTTGGAGTTTTAACCATGCTTTATTAAAAAAACTAGAGATGGAGGAGGTTCATGACAAGAGAAAATAAAGGTATTTTGTTGGTCTACGTTAAAGAGAAAAGTCGGTAATGGGAAAACACGTTTTTGGTTGGATACATGGGTGGGTAATGATCTTTTATGCGTTAGATTTCCTAGAATGTACCATTTAGATTCGGACAAAGATCGCACACTCATGACTCGTCGATCCGATTTGGGTGGTCTTGGTCTTGAGGCGTGAGATTATAAGGGATTACGAGGAAGATCAATTAAATAATCTTTTGTTGGCCGATAATGATGTTAATTTTTGTCACGAGCAAGACACATGGGTTTGGGACTTTGAGGTGGATGTGACATTTAGTGTCAAAGTCATTTGCAATTATATTGATGAAATTGTGTTACCTGAAAGTCCAATAGAAACTATATGGAATCGGTATATCCCAATTAAAGTTAATATATTGGGGTGGCGCATTTTGATGAATCGTATTCCCCTTAGATCAAATTCGGTGGATTGGGGTATTGATGTTCCTTCTATGTTGTGTCCTATTTGCAATGACAAGATTAGATTAGTGATTCATATTTTTTTTGGATGTAAACTTGCAAAAGATTTATGTTTATCCATTTTTAAATGGTTAGATACGTTAGTTCTGATTTCTCTTACGCCCATGGATTTACTTATTTGGAAGGAGTCTCTCCCAATGGAGAAAGAGAAGAAAGAATTGATTCTCGACATTATCTTGACAACATGGTGGATTATTTATAGATTTTAAAATAATAAAGTGTTTGACTATGAAAATAGGTGGAAAGAAAACATTTGTTTGTATTATTCTTATTCATGGTATGTGAAGTATCGACCCATTCCAGGTAAGTTGTTTAAAACCTATAACATCTAAATTTGGATATGGATGTCTTACCCACTACATCTTCATCTATGTCAAACCATTGTAACAACCTAATCCCTCGCACAATCAAAAGCATTGTCACCTACATCCGGTTCAATCGCTTCATATACGAAGCAACAAAAAATTGGTAGTCGTTGACATATGAAATTGCAGTTAACAAGACACTCCTCATTCGGTTGTCACGCTCTTTGCAAGATTCCTTGGTTGGTCAACGTTGTATCCCCTAAGAACGGTTAGATGATAAGCCAATAACTGCATAAGAAAAAAAAACCAAGTTCGTCACAAAAGATCATTTTTATTATGTTATTAAGTTTACTTAAGAGAAGATAAGCTATCACTGTATCTAAAATACATGTCTTGTAGGTGGTTTATCATATCATGATGCAAAAGTAAAAACATATTTGTTTATAGAAACTATAGTATAGAAAGTATTTGTATCTATTGTCGTTTGACTCTTTTGGTAGATTTAGCACCCAGACCAGGGTATAGAATGTCCTAAAGACAAAACGATGTGTAACTTAAGCCCTGATTTCCGTTCAAAAAAAAAAACTTAAGCCCTGATTAATAACCATATCAAACATTCCATCTAATGGGCAATAATCTTAGGGTTGTTCTCAGACAACTAGTGGCTCATCCAAAAGAGCTCGAGTTAATTTGGCACAAGCTGGTTGACGTGTATAATTTTTTTAGCCGGTATCAACTTGCTCGAGTAAAAGGCCCATCATAAAAAATCTAAATAGAAAAGCCCATATAAGAAGCCCGTCCATCCATCATCATATGAGGCAATGAGCCCATCCATTCCATTAGGGAAGCCCAACGTTGATGCTGGCTCATTGATCAACACAAACTAATCTCCTCCTATATATGGAGGTAACTAGTTGTACTGAACACATAGTTGCAACTGCTCCCTAATATGATTGCCATCTTATTATCTCCTATTTCTCTTATTATTATTGGATAGTAATAGTATTGTAATGAAATCTATGTGTATGTATGTGTGTGTATGTCTATTGTTATATAAGTGATGCCAAGAGAATGCATTAACTCGAAGCGTTTTATGCAAGCTTTGTGTAGATATATATATTACTATTGTTAAAAATACATGTACCAAAAACGAATGTGTGTTTGTGTTAGTTGTTACTAGGTTATGTTCCAAAATTTATTACGTGCCAATGACACAAGATGTGTCACACAATACGTGTATTTATAAGATGATTAAACAACCAAATAAATAAAAAGTATGACATAAAATAAAAATACCTGCAATGGAACAATGTTGACAACAGGCTGTAAGCAGTCAACAATATGAGGAACCTCAATTACTGGGCAGGATCCACCACACACAGCTTCTGCGTCTCCTTCTGTACACATCACTATCAGTCGACCTTTTCGAGCCTTAAGTTGTTGAATAACTGACTGCTGTTTGCTGATCAAGAAACAAGAAAAAACCACCGATAAAGCAAAAAAAAATGCAAATGAACCCTTTCTAAAACTGAGACACATTTGAACTTTAAACCAACCTGAAACACTGATCACGGGTGGCAATGACAACAATAGGGAGATTTTCGTCAACTAAAGCCAAAGGACCATGTTTCATTTCACCAGCAAGCATCCCTTCACTGTGCATAAGTGCCACTTCCTTGACCTTTAAGGCACCCTCGAGAGCTGTTGCATAGTTATATCCTCTTCCAAACATAAGAAGTGACTGCTCAGAAATCAGTGATCTTGCCAGATCTTTCATCTCTTCATCAAGCTTCAGTACTTCCCTGATTTTGCCTGCGTAATGGTATAATATTACTCAAATACCCAATGTAGTAACCTCCTTTATTTCCCAAAAAACGTGTCATTTATCTGTCTTAAACACCAAAAAAATACTATGTATCTGGTTCAGATAATTTACTATCACATAATTGCTTTAATCCGTACCTGGCAAGTTTAGAAGACTTTCTATTATACCCTCTCTTCGTTGTGTGGTGGAAATGCTATCCGCCCCAATTGCTAGGGCCACCATAGCCATCACCACTATTTGACTTGTATATGCCTGAATAATATGAATACCATGAGACAACCAAGAAACAATTGTCATAATAAAAAATAACAAATTTGAAAAAGAATATGCCGACCTTGGTACTTGCCACACCAATCTCACTACCAGCATTAATATGTACACCACAGTGCGTACTGCGGGCAATGGAACTACCAACAGTGTTTGTAATGCCGACACATAAAGCACCATTTTCCTGAACATATTCAAGGGCATTCAAAGTATCAGCTGTTTCACCAGATTGACTAACGAATATTATTGTATCATCTCTGTACACAGGTGCTTGCCTATCCAACAGATCACTCGCAATTTCCATCGTAACAGGTATACCTGTCAATCCAACCAAATGAATACAACTATATACTACTAGTAGCCTAATACCTGATAAAAGATTGTTAGAGGTGGCTAATTCGACCCATTTACTTGTGAAAGGATTGACATAAGGTATGTTCCATCTCTAATGGGTCAAAGATGCCAAGTAAAAATACGCTATAAAAGTAGATGCGGAATTTCGATTCGTTAACTTGTAATTGGGTTAATTTCGTTATGGCTTATCTATCACTTATAAATCTGAAGAATAAATTTAAAAGAAAAGCTCAAACAGGTTCAAAGTCATGCAAAGTTTTGTAGATGCATAAAACCTCTAATGTCGTTTTATTTGGAAAACAATTAGATTATGTGTATAATAACATTTCTGCAATTGTGCTACTTTTTTATTGAAATATTAGAAAAAATGAACAAGTGTTTCAGGTCAACCTAACCTGACCCATACAAAATTTATCTGTTTTGACCCCTTACCCAACCCACCTACCACGAATCCCGCCCCCTCTATTAGAAAGCAACAACGTCTTCACATTACAAAGCAACAAAAGTAGCCCAAAGTGTACTTTAAACCACACAGTCCTAAACTGCTTTTAGCAAGAAAACAACAACCAAGCCCAGTAAATCCCACAAATAGCAAGCTATTGGTAGGGTCTGGGAGGGTGGGATGTAGGCAAACCTTACCTCTACCACTGGGGGTAGAAAGGCTGCTTCCAGAGAGACCCTCGGCTCATAACACACAATCAGTCGCAACAAAAAAGGTGTATATATATACACCCCCCCCCCCCCCAACACACACCCAACTACCCATAACAACAAAGGCAATGAAAAAGTGCGTATAGAAAGAATAGACAAGTATGCTATCACAAACAACCTATAAATAAACATACAACAAAGACAAAATATGTAAAACTCTACTTAACATAAAGGAAAAAGTAAGACCCTACTACACACCTAAAAATGCATGTGTCCCAACTCCTAAAAATCCTTGACCTTAATTCTATGTCTCCATAAACCTCTATCATGGATCATGTCCTCAGAGAGATGCATGAAGTTATGTCCTCATGAATTTCTTTAGCAAGAAGTTATAGTAATATATAATAATGTTGTAAAAATATATTCTTTTTTGTAACCATTTAATATCTAGTTATTAAAAGAAAAGGGAAAAGTACTCCAAGTCAACACAATCCGTTTCAACACACCAAAAGTTAGCCATGCCTGTTGCCCACCCTCCCTTTTTCCCACTTATACGAGTACTTACCACAAAGTTCTTCCAATATAGGTCTGGCAGCTAAAGCGGCATTATAGCTAGTACCACATCCGATAAAAACAATCCGCCTGCTTCTTCTGATAGTTTTAAGATGATCCTTGAGTCCCCCCAACAGGACACTCTTCCTTTTGCTGGAGCCATCACGTATAAGCCGGCCACGCATTGTTGTTGTTAAGGATTCTGGTTGCTCATGAATTTCTTTCTGCATATAGTGTTCATATTTACCCTTACTTATTTGTTCAACCTCCATTTCAAGAATGGATAATGCCCGTTGCACAGAAGCAGGTCTTGAAAGAGATTTTCCATCTTTCCTTTTCCCATGTTCAAACTTGAGTATAGTCACTCCTCCGTCCTGAAACAACTCATAATGAGAAAAAATGCAGCATGTATATTCTCACAAATTTAGAGACAATGGTTACACCAGAAATCCATCATGCCAGTATGATAAAAGAAAGGACTAAAGAAATAGTGTACAAGAAAATGCATCATTTATACAAGAAACTTAGATTACTACACTGGAAAAAGAGTACACACTAACTTAATTGGATGATTATTAGCAGAAATTAACTCTAAATAGATTTTAGCGGTTACCTGTTTCTTAGGTATACAACAAGTCGAAGCCATTATATTTTCCCAGAAAGACGTGGTCCTACTTCAGAAACCTTTTAGGATAAGTATTTCCAAATTTACAAACTTATTCTTTAAGAAAGAACTCACATTGACACCTACAAAGTTACACACTTCCAGACTTTCTAAAGCCATCTACAAAAAAGTCCTTTACAAAGACTAATGGATACACACTCCCATCTATGGTGCTCTCCACGTAAATCAAAACTAAATTTTATCAACTGACATCAAAGTGTGGTAAAACAGAACTTGCATTTTGAGAGATGAAATTAAGTGCCAAGATGATTATGCATAATGAATGGATGCATTGGCAATGCTTTCACAAAACATAAGTGGTGGGTGGAAGCTGTAATCAAATTCCTCAAGCACTCATGTG
This sequence comes from Ambrosia artemisiifolia, assembly GCA_032199755.1. NCBI lineage: Eukaryota > Viridiplantae > Streptophyta > Magnoliopsida > Asterales > Asteraceae > Ambrosia > Ambrosia artemisiifolia. The sequence continues at coordinate 11,626,480 of CM063528.1, read as the reverse complement.
GTCCTTGTTCCCTACATTATGTTCCGGGCTAAACACCAGAACCTCTCCCTCTGATCACGGTAGGAAGCTTGTTCATACTTTCAATCAATTAGGTTGATAGCGGTTTCCTATTTATGGTTAAAGGCAAGTTTGAAATAGAATAAAAAGGTTTTCAGATGTGCATTTGAACTGATTATGAAGACTTTATGTTCCTCTAATAATCTAATGGTTTGGCAAAAACTCGTTACGGTTTTGATATTCTGATTACCTAAGGTCAAAGACTTAGACTACCTAGGTTCAAATAACTAGATAATGTTCAAGTTTACATAATCGATCTAAGAATGCATATCCAAACACCCGCTAAGAGCCAGTCAAGCACCTGAACAGAAGTTTACCTGATTAAATGGACTCAGATCCTAAAGTTTTAAGTCATAGTGTTGAAATTTTATCCAATTCCCGAACAGTATTCTAAAATATTCATCCAGTGATTCTGGTGCAGCCATTATATCCGCTGCCTTCGGCAAGTTGTATGCTTCTTTACCATGCTCATGATTTAAATGCCAAACATGTGGCCGTCCTAAATTACTGTCCAACTTTTAACTCTGGGCCCTGTTTACGTAACTTTTTTATGTTTAATTTCCTTTAGGATACACAGCATTTTGGAGTTTCTTTGTGGAGTCAATGTCCATTTTTTCAGTATCTCATGTGGCAATTTTCTCATCAGGTCACCTAATAGTGCATGATAATTCATGTAATAAAAACTTTCCAAATATCTAGTTGAACCCATAATATTATAGATGTGACTTAAACATAAACTCTGCTCAGACTGCCTCAAAATGTTGTACACTCTGTTATTAGGATGCCTCATCTCTCATGTCAGTTTCAATATATGCCAGATGACAGTCGAAGTGCCTTCAGCTGATTAAGTTGAAGACTTGTAGAAACAAGGGACGCTGAATAAACTTAATGAGAACCTACATATTTATAAATAACACAAACCGACACGCATTTGGAAATAAATTTGAAGTGAAACCTCCTAAGCAAAGCAGGCAGACATGTAACTATGTAAGACAAAATAGTGAGACGTGTTCCAATATACAATCGAAAATAGGATACAGTCATACAACCATGTAAGAAAATATTTAACTGAATAAACCAATTATGGATACCAAAAAACATATGATAGTCAATATATGATAGCCGGTTAATGCAAATTACTATAGGATATGTACCTTAATGTGAACAACTTCACTATCCTCGATCACCAACACTTTTTTGGTGTGTTCAACAAGGGCATGTGGATCACTAGATAGAAAAAGTTCTTTAGGGTGACCATTTTTCGAAATAAATTTCATATCATTATATGATGTTCCATTGTTCTGCTCTTCAGCATATTCCTACAGGATAAATTCCTTTATCAATACAAGTGCAAAAGTATATGGAAAATGTAGCTATATTATTAACAAAAAGAAATTGTATGTTAGCCTTCAAAACAAGAAGATGCAGAACCTACTTTCACACCAAGAAGCAGCGGACTACCACGTTTACAAGCAATCAATTCATTTGGATAATGTCTGCTTTTAAAAATAAGTGCATATGCTCCTTCAAGATGCCTCATAACCTCAAGCACCACTTCACTAAACGTGACAGTTTGATCACCTGAACCAAAAAAGGTGAGTAGATTCTCAAAACCAGCACAACTAATGTTTGTGACAAACAAATTGTATTTTTTTTTAAATTCGAAGTACCTCCTTCAATTGCTTTGTCAAAGACAAATTTTGCTAGCTTTGGGATCACCTCTGTATCAGTCTCAGATTCGAAAGTAAATCCATGCCGAAGAAGAGATTGCTGTAACACCTGCATTATTTGATTTTTAAAACTATATCATATGCCAAAAAATAGTGATGTGTGTGTGGAAGAAAAAATATGCAGAAATGATAAATGGAGCAAGAGCTAATACGTAATTACAGCATTTTGATTCATCTGATATTGACAATGAGTCATCAAAATTAATACTTTAAAAAACATGCAATAAGGAATACGAAAATCAAATTTCAATATAAGCACACCTTGTAATTGGTGATAACTCCATTGTGAACAACCAAGAAATCATTTCCAGCACCAGATGACTGAGGATGACTATTCCTAGGAGCTGGCTCTCCATGGGTCGCCCACCGGGTGTGGGCAATTCCGGCATGAACAGAAAAAGATTCTTCCAAATTTAAATCTGTAGCAGAGACCTCTGATACACCAAATCAAATGGCTGATTTTAGAATATATTTTGCTAAAAAAATCACCCTTACCAAAATTAACATCATAAGTGGATGAAGCTTCCATCAAAACTATAAAAGCACACAATTGAATGGTTGATGCATCATAAGTACTATTGAGTCAGTCTACCATATATGAATTTACAGTTATGTAGAGATGGTAAGTCTACTTAAAATTCCTTGAATATGACTGTAACACTGCTTTTGCTTATATACGGTGGCGCCCCACTATTCTAAAATACCTATGTACCAGTAAAGAAAAATAATGTACGGTGTAACAAAATTCAAGAAGCCAAACTATGTTGCTTTCCAACTTATGGCAGGAGATGCCCAAAGATTACGTTAAGTGCAGCCTTTTTGCTTATGAGTGTTACCGTACTCATGTTTCCTGGTGCGCTTTATAGGAGATTGACTAATAACCGAATTCAACTAGATAAAACTTTTAACAATAAAAAAAATAAGCTTAACATCAAGCACCACTAATCCCAATTTCCAGGCAAAAGTACACAAGTTTCAAGTTTGTAATAAACTTTCCAGTAATATATAACCTAAAATCAAACACCTAACTAAATTATAATTTCATGGCAAAACCACAAAAGAATGCAAGTTTGTTAGAGTAAAAGAAAATTATTGATCCAGCATCAGCTACCAAACTATAAAGAAAAAACAGAAAAGGAAAACCATAGCTCTGATAGTTTTTCCAAAATACATTTGAAACCAAACATAGGCCAATTTCATATCATATACACCCATCAAACTTCAGTTGTTCCACAAAAAACCTAAACCTTGATCATCATTTTACATTGTTATAATGGTGAGAGGTAGACTATATCAAGCTAACATATTTATGCAATGCACTTTACGGTTCCATCTGGTAAAGTGCATAGAAGTAACCACAGTGCTTCAAATCAAAGGATTAATTTTCACACGTATTCAAAATTGCAATATACATGTTTATCCAGACTTGAAAATTGAAATTCACAAATGTCTGTGTTAGGGACTAAAATCATTGCAAGGCATAAGGCTTGTCCCACATCAGCTGTATGGGCAACAAACGTGAGGTTTATGGTCCAAATGACTAACTCACCCACCATACTCAGTCTTTTGGTTGTAAAAATCGCACCTAGCCTCCGATTAACCGTTAGTCAGAGGCTCACCGAGTAATTTTCATCTATTCGGCCCATTAATTGCTAGGCCGTCAACGTTGGTCAAATCCGGCCCTAAACGGCCAAAATCATGGCCGTCGAGAGGTTCTAGCCAAAACCTGTAAATTTTGCAATTAATCCTATCTATTTAAAAAAATATAAGTCGAGGAAGAGGTTAAAACTTAAAACATGCCTACTTAAAAAAAAATTACATATAAAAATGTGTGTGTTTATATATACACGTAACTAAAAATCACATATAAAATGATTAAAATCCCAATCCGATTAGTTCTTATTAATCTCTACTAATCCTAATTATGTAACGGCTTCAGTTCGTAACAGCTTTGCCATAATAACAGATCAAGTTACTATAGTAAAGCTCAAGTGGAGATCAAATCAACAATAAAACTAGGTTAAATAATAACATTACGTAAAATATATTAATATTAATATTAATAATAATAATAATACCTTGATACACAGATTTAACCAACGATTCGATGTTTCCTTCTTGACGGAAGACAAGCGGAGGCCGTGGAGCATCGGAAGAGGAATCAATGGATATTCCGGCGGAATCGTAGCCTCTGTATTCCAAACGACGTAAGCCGTTGAAGAGTAGTTCAATAATATAGCGTCTGTCTTTGTTTACATTGTAATTGAGGTATGCGAATATTCCACACATTATTATTATTATTATTATTATTATTATTATTATTATTATTATTATTATTATTATTATTATTATTATTATTATGGTGGTGGTGGTGGAATTGGATTAGTACTGATTGTTATTGGAGTGGAAACGGAAACGGAGATCTGATTAATGTAGGAATGGAATGGAATGGAATTGGTGTTGAGCGTTGAGGTGATTGCGATTGGGTTTTGAAAGTTTGTTTGGTTTTTGGAAGTTTTTAAGGTTTTTTTTTTAATTGGAATTTGGACTGGTTTTTGCTTCCCAAGTCAATTATGGTTGGCAAATGGCAAGTGGAAGTTTTTCAACCGGGGGTTATATAGGGAAGGATTTAGGATTACTACACCACCTGACATCAGCATGATGTCATACCAAGATTAAACACCATTTAATTTTATTAGGAACTAACATTAAATGCATTAAATATATCAGTCAAACATGGGTAGCATTAAATGCATTAAAATTAATTTTTTACTTTTTTTTTAGAGTAGTGTTTCAGCGGTAAATCCCGTGTTGCAAAGCGACCACTGCCCATGATCGAATCCCATAGGAACCACACGGGTTTCTCCTTTCAAACCTAATGGTTATTTTTTCGGTGGAACGTGGGAATCGAACCTGAGACCAAACCCGAGCAGGAACCCTCCAAGGAGGTAAACCTTCCCACCTCAAACCAGCTGGGCTGGAGATCATTGGCAAATTAATTTTTTACTTAATATATTGCACTTTGTTCATGAATTTTTTTTAGAATTAATTTTAGGAATTAGTTATTATTTTTTTTAAATAAATTTAAGATAGCGTTTTCTTTTACGTTTATTAAAACCTTTTTTTAAAGAAAAGTATTCATGAATAATTGAATATGCTTTTAGTTTTATTTTTTCGTAACAATTTTTTGAAATTGTTTTATACATAACTTTTAAATATATTTTTAAATAATTTAGAATTTGTAGATATCATATTTATGTTTTTTTTTATAAATTAAACGGTTCAACCCTTTGTGTTAAGACACGAACCTGTTAAAACACGATACATGAAACCTGACTACCTGTACACGACACGAAATTTTTTCGTGTCTATTTTTTTATATACGAACCTGTTAATTTTTTTAACAGGTATACACGAAAAGTACCTGTTAATACCTGTTTGCGAACATTATACTAATCGCATGTTTACGAACCTATTTAGTGAGAGAAATTTTTCAAAAGTTCACCAAAGACCTAGATAATACCTGTTTGCGTACCTATTTACGTACCTATTAATACCTGTTTGCGTACCTGTTAATACCTGTTTGCGAACATTATACTAATCCCTTTTTGGAGTGAGAAGGGATTTAGGGTTAAAGGGTTTGGGTAAAGCTTTTTAAATATATGATAAAAACAAAAACCAAAAATTTAGCGTGATTTATATTTTGTGAAATTATGTGATTGTTTTATATTATCATATTTCTTCTAACTTATGAAATTATATGATTGTTTTGTATTATCATATTTCTTCTATTATTCTTATTCTTATTATTATTATTTTATTATTATTATTATTTTTACCACCCATTGTCGATATATATACTTCTTCTTCACCAACAGAGCCGTAAGCCCTCAAGCATCATTTCTATCAACCATTCGATTTCATTTGCCGGAAAACAATTTCTAGTATTCTTTCATTGCATTTTTCTCCAGTTCCACTATTCCGTTAGATGTATTTTAAGGAGTCAAACTACCATTTTGATGTCGAACTTAGTTACCCTATAAACAACAAATCCGGTCAGCCGGAGGGTCAATGGACCCTTCTGACCCCCCCTCTGATTCTGCCGCTACCCATTGTTATTTTAACTTGGTTTTTATTTTATTTGCGCTATACAATAAAACATGAACTACATAAAAGGATAAATGTGGAGTATCCATGTTTGTTAGGTGGTGGTGGAGTCAGGGTGGTTATGGTGGTGGAGGTGGTGCAGAGAAGTGTGAAGGGTGGGTGGAGAATGGTTAGGGTTTTAATTAAAAGGGGGAAAATAATAATAGGATGAAATGTCTATATTGTCCCTCATTTAAGTGGCAAAAAGACAACCCTACCCCTGACATTAACGAGATTTTTTTACTGGGTTAGTGAAAAGGACGAATTTGGCAAAAAAATCCAAACCTCGGGTAAGGAATTGCAAAAAAAAAAAAACTTTTGTACTGGAGTGGCAAACTAGCCCAAACCTCAGGGACGAAATTCGCTATTAACTCTTTTATTTTTCTTTTCAAAATTACTCTTAAAATGTTACACAAACATTCTTATTAAATAAAATAAAAGTTATCAAAAAAATTACAAACAGGTTATAAATATAACAGGTAATAGTGATCTTAAGACCAAAACTTATGCAAGTTTTTTTTATGTAAAATAAATAAAATTATAATAAATTGAAATAGGTTAGAAGTCTCCTATGCTATTATCACATATTAATTTGCCTACGAAAAACTAGTCACAAATTTTGCGACCGTCACTCCGGTTCTAACATAGTCACAAGTTTTGCGACCATCACTATGGTTCTATCACAGCCGTAATTTGGCCGCAAAACAAAATTAGCCCATGTATCTTTCCAGATGCGACCTGGTTACTTTGTAGATTTCACATTCATGAAAAATATTAAACGCCATTGTAGGCAATCATTCAAATCTAAGAATATGAAACACCCTAAATCTGTTTTACAGAAAACTCGCAGCGGAAAAATACCAACCGAAAAATTCATTTATAAAACAAGCTTAATCGTTTAGAAAACCGGTTCTACTAAGGATTTTGGTGTTACATCTTAAATTATTTCATAATACATTCAGCGTGACTCAACTCTATTAGTTATGTATCCGTGACCGCGTACAATCCGCCTCCTCGCTCGATCTCCATCCTTCCCTTGGTTTATTAGGTAAACCAGACAACCTGCATCCACCACATAACCAGTACGTTAGTTCAATGAGTGACCTCATGTAATCTACTCGTGACACGAAGTAACATCCCACAATACTCTGTGGTCCTGTCTAAAAATCCTTCTCTCAAGTTCGGGTGGGTTACCCCGATCCGAACCTCCATGTTTCTTACAATCGTACTTACATACCTGCGTCTCTTATCATTCTCATAACAAGGGTTATTAATTAACATATTTGGTTTTTGGACTGAAGTGGCAAAAACCACCAAACCTCAGGGACGATTTTGGCTATTAACTCTAAATAAATTTAAAAGAGAGCTTTACATGATATGATGCCACGTGACACATTTAAGGAAGGGTTGAAACTACCATTAAATGTCACATCATCTAACTTTAATTTTTTTATATATAGTTTATAGATATGAACCATGACCCTCACCACAAGATAAAGTATTATTTATTGTGTTGATAGCTTTAGATTAAAAGCCTTTTGGTATTTGTTACATATACATATATAGCTATTGCTAGGTTATACTAAACATCATCATCATCTATACTACATTATAAAGGATAAGACATGGGCAAATATGTTTAAATTGTCCAAAGTTAAGATGATATACCAATGGTTTCTTTACAATTTCCTAAATTTTACCACTTTTCTTTCCTAAATGCCCCTAGAAGATAATCAATGGGTATTTTAATTTATAAAACCTTCTAATTATTATATTCAAACAACTTTATTATTATTAAAATAACATAATCTTCATAAACATATTTGGCACCCTCATGATTTAATAATAAATTTCAATCATGACAAAAAGTGATTTGTGCCAAAGCAGACCGCCCAACCCACATCAATAAGTTACTCGTCTTTACCTCATACTAAACCACACGATAGGCCCAATTTGCCATCAATTACCTCATTCCGGTGATAGCTCGTCAGCAATGCATCTCGCAACTTCAAAACCTTGTTTATGTGATTCTAAAGCGTTTGAGGAGAGTATCAAACAAAATTAAGTAATTACTACATTTTATTAAAAAAATTGCAATTTTATATAAAAAATTTATATATAACAAAATTATATAAACAGGTTTCTACACATACAAATATATACCTATACACCTTAAAAAGATTGTAAGAATCAATAAAAGTCGAACTTTACGTAAAAAAAATTGTGATGTCTTTACATAAAAAAAATGTGTGCCTGAATTGGTTCATTAACCCAAACCAAACCGTACCAAAACCGGCCTTTCAAACCGGCAATACCGGGGCCGAACCAAAACCGGTTCAGACACGAACCAGTTTAGAACTAGTTCGGTCCCTAGAAAAAAAACCGATCTATGCACGTCTATAAAGTTCTTAGGTTGTGAGAGGTGACTTTCTAGCTAAAGTTTATATATCTAAATAGTCAATGATGTTGTAGCTTAATGGTTGTAACAGAGGTGAGAATGTTTACTCACATTTGTCGGGTTCCTACTTGGGATCTCAGGTTCGATTCCATCTTCCACCGAAAAAATAACCATTAGGCTTGAAAGGAGAAACCGGTATAGGGAAGGATTCGATCATAAGCAGAGGTGACTTTCTAGCTAAAGTTTACTGTTGAAACACAACATTTTAAAAATATATATATCTAGACATATAGATTACACATGCATAAATAATTTTTAATCTCAAAGTGGTACAGTGTGGAGGTTTCAACTTTCAAGGTCCCATTAAATAATATTATGACTTTTATCTCACGCATGGTATGGCTTCCCATTATTTGATCATGTCTTTGCCATAAACTCATAAAGTCAGGTTTTGATTATTGTTGGGTTTTCTTTTTATATATTAAACGCGTCGTAAATGTCTACTTTATTGCCTTTAAAATAATTTTTGAAAGTTCGCCACAGCTCCTAATAATGGCCATTTTTGTTTTTTTAAAAGATTTGAATATTGGCGTACCCACGTATAATTGCACGTCTCTGCCCTATATACATATAGGAGTTGTACAAAATTTTACGTGGCGTATATGTACTTGCCATGTCACCAATTGATAGGCATTGATGACGTGTGAAAGTTTGTGCAACCTTCTATACATCATGTATAGCCACATACACAACGTATAGAGAGGGTGTACAAATAATTTGGAGGGTGTGTGAATTAGGGATGAGCTCGGGACGGTATCGGTACCAACCGATACCGATACCGAAAATACCGATCCCGAATACTCCCAAAACCCAATACCGATACCGATACTGAAAACATACGGTACGGTACGGTATCGGTTCGGTATCGGTACGGTACCGGTATGGTATCGGTACGGTACCGGTATGGTATCGGTATTTTACCTTAAAATACCGATACCATACCGATACCGAAAATACCGAAACCGAAAACCTCTAAATGTGAATACCGATACCGATACCGAACACCCTCGGTTCGGTACGGGATCGGTACGGTATCGGTTCGGGATCGGTATCGGTTCGGTATTCGGTGGTGTATGCTCATCCCTAGTGTGAATATCATCACGCCTTTTAAAAGAAACTACCTTTGCTACTTTTTAAACCAAAAATATACATACTTCTTTTTAATAAGAAAAAAATGCATATTTACGGTAAACAACTATATTTTATAAATATGTATATGACAAAATTACACGGATGGTGCCAGTGGTTTTCATGTAATAACGCCTTAAGGTACTAAGCAATTTTTTAAACTTCTTTAGGGCCCATGGTTTAGTTTTTGTAACGAAAATGAGTATTAAGGATTGTTTTGTAACAATGTTGGGTACTAATACTAACTATCATTAAATTTTCTGTTAACTTTAGTTAAAGTGATTAAAATGCCTTTTTATAAACTAGAGGGGCCATTATGTATTAAACTTCATTTACAAAACCTTTAGTACCCAAACATGAAACTTTAGATAAACCACAGGGACTAACCATGTAATTAACTCATTATTTTATTAAATGTATTTATTTTTAAGATTTATAATTAAATAAAGAATATTTAATTAAAACATTGTTTTATTAAATATATTTATCCCGTTATTTATAAAAATAAATCCAAGTTATTAGATTAATAGTTGTAACCATAACACATTTATTAAATATATTTATCCCATTATTTATAAAAATAAATCCAAGTTATTAGATTAATAGTTGTAACCATAAAGAAAACATTTAACTTAATGTTGGATGGACTTGTGTTATGGTTACAACTATTAATCTAATAACTTGGATTTAACTTATAAAAATGTTTTCTTTATGTGATTGAATTAAGTGTTATTTTTGGCCAAAAAGATGCAAACCCAATTCAAGAAAATTAAAAAAGAGAGAAACAAACAGAAGTTGAATTTTTATAAATAAAAAAAGAAAGATTTTTTTTCTTCTTCAAGAGCTGGTGGGCTTGGTAGGTTTGGACCTACAAGGTAAAAATCATTTTTGAATTTCATTAAAACCCATAAGTAAATTAATAACATTTAGAACGTTTTATCTATCTTAGAAGTGTATTTATTTTTATAAATAATGGGATAAATATATTTAATAAAACAATATGTTTTAATTAAATATTCCTTATTTAATTATAAATCTTAAAAATAAATACATTTAATAAAATAATGAGTTAATTAGATTGGTTAGTCCATGTGGTTTCTCTAAAGTTTCATGTTTGGGTACTAAGGGTTTTGTAAATGAAGTTTAATACATAATGGCCCCTCTAGTTTATAAAAAGGCATTTTAATCACTTTAACTAAAGTTAACAGAAAAATTAATGATAGTTAGTATTAGTACCCAACATTGTTACAAAAACAAACCTTATTACCCATTTTCGTTACAAAAACTAAACCATGGGCCCTAAAGAAGTTAAAAAAGTTGCTTAGTACCTTAAGGCGTTATTACATGAAAACCACAGGCACCATCCGTGTAATTTTGTCTATGTATATTGGGTTAGATTTAATAAAGAATCTTACCGTATAACCATGCATTTCACATGTTGTAAAAAAATTCAATTTTATGTAAAAAATAAATTCTAAATAAATTGAACCTTTCACATATAAGTACATGTAGAATCCTTTGTAATAAAAAAAAGTATTGAATTTAAATAATATAAAGTTTGGGCCGATAATATTCCGAACTTTAATGTTGGTCCAAGCTAATCCCAACTGGACATGTATATGTCAAAAATGAACCTCCGTTAACTCTGAACTAACTGAGTTAGTGAAAGCTGACGTGGCAGTTGAGGTGACATGCTGACGTGTACACCACTACTGACGTGATAACTGAGGTGTATGATGACTTTGAATTTTTTATTTTCTTTTAACATCATCAACATCTTCTTTCATCTTCATCATATAATCATCATCTTCTTTTATCTTTCATCTCCATTGTCTTCTTTCACCTTCATCACATCATCATCATCTTCTTCCAACACCAGTAGCCCCTAAATCTATTTCTCCCTCAAAACCCCAAACACAATAACCCAGTTAAACAAAACAGGTGTTTGACTTAAAACACACCATTTAAAGAATTTGTAGTGAAAAACTAACCTCATCACCCCAAGACCGAGCTTTCTCCCTAAGGCTATATGGTGTGGGAGCAACCTCTCTCGACTCCCCAAAATGCCACATCAGCGCCACCTCATTTTCCCCCTTTTCTCCCCAAAGTTTGGAAATGGTTTCCCCCAATTCCCCTATTCCCCCTTTCTTTTTTTTTTATTATTTTTCTCTTTCATTTAATGATGTGGAGAGCATTCACTTTTTCCTTGGCCAATCATGTCAATCGGTACAAACGGTGATAAACCACCGATCTCATCGAAATGTGAGGGTGGGGGCGGTATTACCGATCAGCACTTGGGCCATGTCACATGTAACACCCCGGTTTCTGGGCCCAAATTTTTTTTCGCGACTAAAATTAAGAGAGTTACTAGAACCCGATATATTTATTATAACTTGGTGTATGAATGATATTTATTCCATATAGTAGTATATATGTATATATACACCTTCATGACTATAGTAATATCTACCTTCTTAACTCCATACATGCGTGTGTCATGTTATGACCATAGGTGAATAATATTGTGTGTGAATAACTTTCCGTGATTGAGTGCGATCTAACCATAAGAACCAGGTATCTCGCCAAAAGCCGGCGATACAGCTTGAGAGAATTCAAGAGATCGAAGAGAACCTTGATCAAACTAGACAACAGATACTCCCTTAATCTGATAAGTGTTACTTCCTAACCAAATAGTTATTGTTTATCATATGATTGGTGCGTCTATATACGTTGAATTCCGCATTGGCATTTTTTTTACCAGACCGAAGTTAGAAATTGAACCGTTGACTACTAGATTCTTTGTTCCGACTAGATTTATATTCACCCTCGTAGATTCAAGTCAAGCAGAGTACCTTGGATTCTAACCGCATATCAAGTTTTAGAGTCGATGCTATAATATCAGCCGGAGGACCAGTAACCCAGATCTAAGAATGCAATTGTCATCATGATTATTCAACATACGCTAACCGAAGAAACTAGGATTGAATGCTACTTGAGGTATTCTTAAGATTTAATATATGTGACTGTCACTTAATACACCGTGTTGTCTTTAGATGATTTCCAGAACCTTCGAGTTAGTTCAGTAGTCTTTTAATATAACGATGAGTTAGTTGTATGAAACTTGTTAGACATGTATAGATAGGCCCTAACGGGGGGAGTGGGTGCATTTGTGAGAACGGTTATAAGAAATAATTCATATCAGTAAGAAGGCACCATCGAGGTTAGTAGAAAGAATTGATATAAATAGCAAAATTGATCATACGAGGAGGTAAGATTTAGAATTCTAAATAAAACATATGTGCCATTGCTATAGTTAAGACCCGTATATCGTGTTTAGATGGATATTTTTTTCATGATATTTAACATTTCATCACCATATCCTACACCACGTACCCTAGAAAATATTTTTGAAGACTTAAGAAATTCGACATGATACTGATAATATAGATAGAATTAACCACAGTATTAGGCATGGAAAATAGTAGGAATGACATAAAGCTCTAAGAACTTAGTATTATATAAGGTTTCCGCTTTGGTATTTAACCTACCCTAAGCTTAGTCCTTTAGAGTTAGTTATTTTAGAAAAACCTATAGGATATACCGACAAAAGTAAGTTTTCTATCAAGGTTTCAAGGTGAAATTTCCGGTACGTTTTCGAAACATCAAAGGTGTGGTGGGTTAGCTGTGGTACACCCTATATATAAACACCCATGGTGCGTCGAAAATGGGACTGGAAATTAAACCAAGGACAAACCCTATATGTCGATAGTCTAGGCCCTTCATTTCAACCCTAAGCGTTATGACTTTTATTTCTTGAGCCTGGTATTAGGCCCTGTGATGTTCTTAACACCCGTTTGGTCTCGAGAGATTTGACAATGAAAATACCTATGTAAACTCAACTGAGATAGAAAAGTATGCTTTAACGAGAGAGGTTAATAATAATTATACTAAACAAAATATGAGGAAATCACCTAAGAATTCGGGTATGAAATATACTGGATGTGCGACGATGGGTAGCCCGAAAAGAATTCCGAGGACGGAATTCTATTAACGGGGGGAGAATGTAACACCCCGGTTTCTGGGCCCAAAATTATTTCGCGACTAAAATTAAAATGACGAGGAACTAGATAATAATAAGAAATATATAAATACGAAACTGGAATCGAGAGTATTTTTATAATTATTCTAATAGAATAATAACCGATACGCGACATGATACCGAACCAACACCCGTTAACAAACTCAGGTCACGAGCGATGATTAGTCATCACCCGGGGACATGTGTCACCTCCCTATGGTGACACATGCCCCCACCCAAACATAACACATCACACATATACCCCACCCCACGTTTATGTATCCAGACATATCCATACCTTCTTGTAACACACACTTTACAAATAAAAAGAAAGAGAGAGTATAAGGAAAGAGATTAAGAGGGTGTTTGGGATTGAGTTTGGAAATGCAAAAGTGCTTTTGGTCAAAAGTGCTTATTGGCTTATGACTTTTTGAAAAGGAGTTTTAAAAAAAGTGTTTGGATTAGCTTTTGGGATGGGAAACGTCAAAAAGTCAATAGATTGTTATTTTTTTAAGTGTTTCGCTTAACTTATTGTGAATATTGGTTGTATGGGTGATAAATTTGTAATTTTTTTCTAAAAGTCAAAAGCCAAAAGCCAAAAGCCAGGATTTGTGACTTTTTGAAAACAGCTTTTTAACCTATATCAAAAAGCCAAAACCAAAAGTGCTTTTGTGGTATTTTGTGGTAGACAAACAGCTTATTGACTTATTGGCTTTTTGAAAAAGCCAATAAGTCAATAAGCTGTTTTGTAACTCAATCCCAAACACCCTCTAAAGAAGAAGGAAGAGACATACGGGTCTCTAATCGTCGCTCGTGGCAGAGCTCCGGCGGAGCCCTAAGATGCTACGACACACCCACCATACTTTATAACCACACACCCCCACAACCAGATCTGAGATGTTAAAGAGAGAGAGAGGGAGAGAGAGAGAAAGAGAATGACTGGCCGGTGTTGAGGTTTCAGGCGGTTTACGACAGCGGCGGCGGCGGATGGGTTCGAGCAGGGTTTAGATAGATTGGGGACAGGGATGATTATAGATGGTGACTTAGGTTTCGAGCAAGGTTCTGACAGGTTCGGTGAGTTACGAAGACATCCTTCATATCTGCTCCTAATTTGCTCTCTAATCTGGTCAATCAGAATGGTCTATATTGGTGGATGATTGTGGTAGGGGTTACCGAGTGTGACAGAAGAGATGGTGTACAGGGGACCGGATAATAGAGAGGTGGAGATGGTCCGATATTGGATGGTGATTAAGGTGACGGTGATGGTAGTAATAGGTTGAAGGTTTAGGTGGTGATGTCGTGTAACCGTTGATGATGGTGATGGTCATGGAAAACAATCGGTAGATGGTTGTGGTTATGAGTATTTGGTAACGAACAAACCAGGTTAGAGGTTAAGAAAGGGAGGACTCAGGATGGTCACGGTTGAGAAGAAGGTGACGGTCAAGGCTCGAGTCACTAGTTAACGGACTGGTCAACATTTGTCAACATGAGCCGAGATATGACAGTGAAGTAAAATTGAACTTATTAACTCGGAGACTATAAACAATTATATACGAGTATAAATTATACAAATATATAATTTGTATGCTCGACTTGACGAGCGCATATGAACCGAGACTAATTTATAGGTTAGAACAACATTAACTTGGGCGCCTTAAGACTAGATATATGAAAATGAGACATTGAAGGTTACGACTCGAACTTGATAGAAGCGACTTGTGAATGAACTATGAACCTATTGAATGAATACTACCGTGACACTTTAGATATTGAGATCTAAGACATGGATTCGACTAGAATAACCTATGATAAATAATATAGCGTATATATAAGATGGAACTAAACAATTGTGGCGATGTTTGGATGATTGAGACTTAAGACTCGAACATTATAACAAGACATATGATTCGGATATGGATATGACGCTTAGAGACTCGGACTTGACTAGAACAAATATACGACAAGATATATATTGTACAACATATAGATATATAAACATTGAGTTGAATCGTGATGTTAATAGTGGACGTGAAGTATACGTTAGACGACTAAGAACTAAATGATGCAATGAATAAGATTGCTAGATGTATCACTTATGTTATAATCTAGACAAAGGATTCGGAAATTACACCAACGTAACAAACACGGGAGACTAAAAGAATAAACAAATCAATACATACATGTAAGTAGTCTGAAAACAATAGAACATTCGTACGCTCGAGCTCGTCCCACATGAAATCTTATAAAACTCAACTCTAATAATATTTGTCGACTTAGGATTCGACCAGGAGAGTACCAGCACCAGATAACAGGAGTCCCGTTTATTATAGACTATTCATGCGCATTACTTCCAGGTGAGTTCCGTATCCCCTCTTTTCGTGTTTTAACTGTTTTGGGGTGAATGCATGCTTCTGTGTATAAATTGTATGATGTGACAAGGTGCTCCCGAAACCAGATTCACACTCATTAACCCAAGGGATTGGGCCACTTACTGTATGGGTAGTACTACTTGGGGAATCCCCCACGCACAGTGGACCCGGAAGCCCAGAAAACCCTCCACTGAGGTCTGCGGACCGTTGTTGCATATATTCTGCCATGTGAATCCATAATGGGAGTAGATGGATTCAGTGTTAGGATTGAGGTGTGACTTGTACATCACCATGTGTTGTGTTGTGAAAACTTGTGAACTTGTTTTTGAGATGACAAACCTGTTTTGGATTTACTTAACTATTACACGGACTCACCAGCGTAATTGCTGACCCAATTCTTTTTAAGCATGTGTTCAGGTACTGCAAATGAATGGATGGCAACTGTGAGGTATATGCTTGCTAGTAACGGATTGGAGAATATCTGGTAGAGGATTATTGCTACAGATGTTGCGGTTTAGAGTGTCTAGAGATAAGAAGGATAGAGAATGGATCGACTAGTGGGTTACACTGCAATAACTGCTTCGACGACCACCGTGACTCGTCCCTGCATAATTATAGTTTATTTATTTAAGTTGTATATTTATATTTTTGGATTAGAATTTGTATTAAACGATAAAATTTAGTCATCGTTGCTTCCGTTGTGCAATTTTGTTACCAACTGTCATTTCTTCCAGGCCCCCTGGGTCGGGTTGTTACATCACACCACCGAGCCACCTCCCCAATTCCATACCAAGTAGTCTACGAGGCCTCAATCCATCAGCCGCTTGTAAAAATGCCAACACAAACCACAAGAGCATGAACAAAACCCTAACTTAGCTTAACAACCTTGAACCCCATAAACCCCAATTTCTTCGATCAACTAATCAAAGTCCGATGAAGCAGATTGGTGGAAGAAAAACATAAATTATAGATGATATAAGGATGGTGAAGAGAGAATGAAAAAGATTGTTGCTTTGAGTGAAGTCAACATACAACGATTGAGATGAGAAAATGAAAGGTTAACAACCGATTAATATTACATAAAGAAATCAGTGGTTTCAAAGACAATAAAATTCACAAGACAATTAGTTAACCACCGTTTGATTTATGTTTATTCAACAGAAGATATCATCGAGTGGTTGTTGTTCTTGTTTCTTTTTCTTGTTTAATTTATTCAACAAGTGAAAGAGGGGGCGTTGTAATTGTAACTGAGGTTGGTGACTGCTGGATAGTTCTTGTGGTGGAGATGCTGGTGTTGGTGGTGGAGATTGTGGTGGTTGTGGTGTTGCAGGTGAGGATAGGGGGTGGAGATGAAGATGATGATGATGTGGGAAGGTTGATATATGAAGATGATGTTGTTGTTTTGTTTTGTTGCTATTGTTGTTTTGTTTAGATGATTTAGATGAAGAAGATGAACGGGCCTTATAAAAACACGTCAACATGCCAACTCAAGTGCCACATCAGCATGTGGTTCACGTCAACATGTCATCTCAACTACCACGTCATCTTTAACTAACCCAGTTAGTTCAAAGTTAATGGAGGTTCATTTTTGACACTCACATGTCCGGTTGGGATTATCTTGATCTAACGTTAAAGTTCGGATTACTATCGGCCAATGGCCCAAACTTTGGGTTATTTAAATTCAATACCCTAAAAAAATTCAAAAACTAATTATTTAAAAAAATACTTAAAGTTAGTTAAAAAGGTAAAAAAATTAAAAAAAAAAACACATTTTATATACACAAAATTATATTTTAATTAGAATGACTTTTAAACATCTTTATATACAAAAGTTTCGGAATTTTTTTTGAAAAAGTGTATTTCTTAACATGTTAAACGGCTTTTTATGATATATTTAACATGTTAAATAAATGGTCTTTACTTCCCAACTTTTTTTTAAAAATTTCCCATTAAATATGTTATTTTTTCACATAAGATAAACACCATGAACATGTTAATTATCTACAAAGTAATCTAAAAAGTTCCCAACGAACCTTTAGATTTATGAAAAGCCCGACAAAACTTCAAGAACCACAACCAGTCATAATAGTACTTTCTACCTCACCTTGTCACTTTGAACTACCAAAGGTCTTCATCGTGCCACATGAGACTTTCTGGCATGTTGGGGATAACAGTTATTTAATTGAAAATCCCAAAATCCTGATTTTAATAATTCTAAAAATAAGTAACATGTTGTATGAATTGCTTGATAGAAGACAATCATAAGCTATGTATGAGTCTCCACATAATCATGTAATTAAGTATGCTTGTTTATTACTTTTTTAAAATCAAGTCACAAAGTATAGACATACTAAAAGCAAGGGTGGATCCAAATCATTGTAGCATGTTTTTAGAAACCCTATAAAATTGGAAAAAAATGCAAAAAAAAAAAAAGTGAGAACCTTTTGTGATTTGAAAAGAATTACCAAAAGAAACTATTTAAAATTAGAAGCCGGGGGTTTTTGAATCCGTGGTCTAAAAGACAGGGTCAGACAAATAGTGTTACTATCCCAGGCTAGGGCCCTTACTAGGGGCTCCCAATTTCAATTTAGTATCTTAGTGTGTTGGATTTGTTAGTTTAAATATGGGTTAAGTAGAGAAGCAACAAAACTTGGAAAATATTTTTTTTTATGTTATTTTGTTATATAATTCTCTTTGATATTTTAATACACGTGTATACTAGCTGAATAACTTAGATTAAAAAAATCTTAAAAAGAAGTTTATGTGATTGTTATGAAACCACGTGGACTATGCGTACACTTTTTTATAACAATGACTAGCTTATTACCCCGGCAAGGTCACGGGGTTGAAAACTATAATATAACTTAATAAAAAATGATAAAAGAAGAAAACATACCAAATGTAAACTCAATGCAACACATCACAGTTCTTGCTCCTAGCAGCAGCATAAAGTATATCAGTCACACCATACCCTCCTTCACCAAAAACCAAAAGAGGATCTTTCTGCATCAACTCTTAAACAAAATCCAGGTCACCTGCAGAAGCAGCAGTGTACAAAAGCCACCCTCCATATCCAGATCCAATCAATGAACTTTTCCTTCTTTTGCATTCTGTCACACCCCAACCGATGGCGGAATACATCGGGGCGAGACTTGGGATAGATTGTTCAAAGACTTCATGACACTAGAATTCATGACAATATAATTTAAAGATAAAATTTCATTCATAGCATAATCATTGTCTAAAAGATAACAAAATACAAATTGTTTCATAGAATGGAAAGTACAACATCAAATTATAGAATTTAAACTAGCGTGTGTTTCTAGTCCAATCCTAAGTAGATTTCTTGAATATCCTGCATCAAACATTTCCTGCAACATGTATAAAATATCCGTCAACACATAAAGCATTGGTGAGCATACTAGTTTTGGTTTACATACGTAGTAATTAGAATGATTTACTCGAATCACATACTATAGCATTGCACATACAAACCATACAAAGAACATAACTCAAACCCGCGAGTACCACAGCGTATACCTAGCATATTCATGCTAGGCCGGTTAAATCTTAACAATGACCCATAAAGGGGGCGGTGTGCTAGTCCTATAGCGCTATACATGTTAAGTGGGCTAATAATAGTTAATGATTTATGTCTAAGTATCTAAGAATCGTAAGCATGGCAACTAGCATATAAGTATGTTTAATAGATTGAGCATGATAGTTTAAGAGTATGAAATCGTTTAAGTTTTGATAGTGATACATGTTGAGCCCCAAAGAATAAAGAGTAAAAGGGGGACAAGTATGAACTCACCTTTGGGTGTGTTTGATAGAGTTCCAAAAAGGTAAGTCTTGAGAATTGAAGATTTTAGCTCCGAATAACTAGAATTAGAAAGGAAAGCGTTTTAGGTTCAAGAGTTGGATTATTAGATTCAAGAGAGTCAAGCAAGCCTTTTAGGCGAACCAAAACACAAACCACCATAAAGGTGATTCGGATGGTCATGAGAGTCAAGTAGTGCCTTTAAGGCTAACCAAAACACAAACCAACATAAAGGTGATTCGGATGGTCAAGAGAGTCATGTATTGGTAAGGTAGGGATGTATCCACAAACCTTCCAAGTTATTAGATTAGTAGAGTTTTGAAAGTATATATTTTAGTATTTACATAATATAACTATAGGGTTAAAGTAGTGTATTGTGACTTAGTTTGGAAGAGCCTTGGCTTTCCTTTGTCAACCATTAACCATAGCACAAGTCTATCCAACATTAAGTTGTTGGTGAACTTGGTTGGTATCACTTCAACTAACCTTCTAGTGCATAAAAAACAATAGAATATGAACCACGTTTGAGGCCTCATTTTGGTGTCCTACTCATATTTATTTGCCATAGCAAACAAGAGCAAGGTCCTAGAGGTTTCCCCAAGGGGTTAGGAGAAGAGGAGAGGTGGAGAAAGTGAAAGAAAAGTGAAGATTAAGGTTTTTCATCTTACAAATTTTGTGCAGAATTTTTTTGGTTGAAAAACTTGAAGATTAGAGAGAGTTTTAAGGAGAAAAGAGATGAACAAGAGATTATGGAGTGGGGAGGGGTTGTATTTATAGGTGGGGTGAGTTGGTTGGGTATTAAATGGAGTTAATGGGGTGGTTAGGAAGAGATTAGATAGGGGTTAAGTTATTAATATGGGATGGTTGTAGGCTACCTTCGATGCATTAAAAGAAATATGTATGTTTTTTTTTTTACGTCTGATTGTTCTACTGAACATAACATAACATAGTCAAAGACAAGAGAATATATGTCATCATCTTATGAATTACCCCTTTTTATAGTTTAGATAATGTTAAATGTTGGAATAAAAATCTATTCACTGTTAATTAAAGGAATCACAATGAGGGTGTTGTTTGTAACATTGTTGCTTTCAAGATATAATCATACATATTTTTATTTCATACTTATTTATTATTATTTTTTTAATATACAAGGAATTAGTAACTGCTTATTCTTAGTTTTATAAATTACAACTATAAGTCTAGCAATAATAGTGACGAAATCTACAATTTTGTTAGCATAACATATTATATAAGTGTGTTTGATTAAACAACAATTTCAATTCAATAGAGGTTGAATTAATTGTCATAGTGTTGGTCGTTAGCTGTTGTCGAAAAAATAATAATAATAATCAAGGAACAATACAACATCAATTTTAATGTTGTATGTTCTTGTGGAGTGGCTAAAGTCAAACTTTCGTATTAAGCTTTTTTTTTATTATTTTTTTACTAAAAGTATTAAATATATATGTTTTAAATATATATATATATATATATATATATATATATATATATATATATATATATATATATATATTAAGATCTTAACTAAAATGAGTTTCTAAATTGACGCCTAAATTGAATAGGGTAAACTATAATGACGACTCGTCACGAATTGGTAGGAGTAATAAAATAAACGAATAAAGGCGAACTTGAGATTTGTTAAATATAGAATTTAAAATACAAGAAAATTAAAAATCACGCGATGTTACAGTCTCCCCTACTTTAGAAAATTTCGTCTCGAAATTTAATTAAGTGTCAACCTTTGAAAAATAGGTAAGTGGTTTGATATGAGAACAAAGCTTGTTAGTTCATTATGTTTAAAGCGAATACGGTATC
Source organism: Ambrosia artemisiifolia (assembly GCA_032199755.1). Taxonomy (NCBI): domain Eukaryota; kingdom Viridiplantae; phylum Streptophyta; class Magnoliopsida; order Asterales; family Asteraceae; genus Ambrosia; species Ambrosia artemisiifolia. Next base: position 11,604,855 of record CM063528.1, on the reverse strand, counting down.
TAGTCACTTGTGCGATAATTATGCTCGTAGGAGAAGTACTTTTAAAATTTTAACCCAAGCCTATACGTAGAAATTTGAAAGTTTAACCGGCTAAAGCATTTTTTGTAAATAGTGAAATAAGGGGTACGTACAGCAAGTTTTGGAAAGGTAAGTAAATATACAGTATAGCATACATGAAATAGTAAAAAAAATCTTGTGAAGGTAGGTAAGTATATTGTGTATAAGAAATAGTAAGAATTTTAGGGAAAGTAAGTATTTATACGGTATGAAATAGTGAAAATTGAAGGTAGGTAAGTATATTTGTATAACATATAGAAATTTTTGGGAAAATAAGTAGTTCTACAGTATATCATATATGAATTAGTAGAATTGTTGGCTTGTAAAAGAGGTGTCTTTGGGTAATTGGGGGCAATAGTAAAAATGTGAGCATAATGGGTGACTAGATGTGGGAATGAGTAGTATTTAGTAATAGATATTTGGTTTGCACAAGGTCAAAAATTTTGTTAGGAAAGACTTTTTAGAAGTGATTAAATAACCGAGAAATTGGACTATATGGAAACAATATTTTGGCGAAATAGGTAGTTCTTATTTAGTTTTGGAAATCCGGTATATAGTTAGTCAAGGAGGTATGAGAGAGTGAGAGAAAATCTTGTTTTAGTTGTATAAGAGCTTTTAGAGTATCAGGCCAAAGTTTACGGGCCTTAGAAAGCGACTTTTGAAAACGAAGGATTGATGATTAAGCAATGAACGCATGAGGAAAGAGTGGAGTTTGATGTAGATTGCAAGCATAGATTATTCATAGCATGGATGATGTTACATAGTAAAGAGTGTGGTTCAAACAAAGTTATGGTAGGCCTAAAGGATAAGTGATACAAACATATTTAGACTAGTGAACTACAATTTAAGTGGTATTACCAAAAACAAATAATGTACGTGTTGATTAAAATTTTAATTCGAAACCCAACTTCTCATGGCGCGAATAACTCTACTTTTGGTAGCATGACAGGACATTTACGTTGTAGGGCGTACCATGTCGTTATCATACTCCATCCGCGTTGTTATTCGAGTCATGTTAGATCACACACACTAGGGCTCGTTATATTTTCCATCCGGCCAATTATCGTAATTACGTGTGCACCCGTAATTAGTCCAGTTGTCGTATGGTCCAAATAATTTTGCCTTCGTCATGTGTGGGTCGCTAGTGAACACAAATACTTACACACCAAGGGCAAGAAATGAAACTAAGACATTTAAACAGTTTTAATGTTGTAAACATGGCAAGTAGCGTGATATGTAACACATAAAATGGAAAGGCATTTAAGCAAGTTTTCGATGTTGTGGTGCGTACGTGTTTTTGGCATAGGTATATGGTATTGTGGCGTAATGGTGTAGGTTTGTGTATGGGCGGTTACGTTAGAATGTATAAAACAAAAGAAAACAAAAGGATGGACAATTGCATTCCTAATGAAAACGTGTAAAATGTTTTGACTGTGGGCAACATAGAATTCGGGTTTATTACAAATTGAGTTTTATGGGTACGCGAGAAATTTTTAGCTTTTCAAGACTAAGAGTCAAGTTTGATGGTAGAAGAATTTAGTCCGTTGGACGTTAAAGAAAAATGGATTTAATTGAAGTAGGGAAAATTTAGTGTAAAAGTTTTATCGAAGATGGTCGTTTGATTTATAAAAAAAAAATCCATTTTATTAAGCGAGGAAAATAGTTTATCAACAATTTTAGTTTGGCATTGATGATTATTTTGACTCGTGATACGATTTCAAGAGAAAAGGTTTTGGGATTATAAAAAAAAGCAGGTTATTTGATTTTGCTCACAAGTCTTGTTTGCAGAAGAAAATTTATTTTAAACACTTTTACCAATTAAAATCTTGTTTGTCATACCGACTTGACACACATTTGTTAGTGGTTTGAAGGTTGAAAGTGAGGATTTTATAGAGAAATAGGCATCCTCTTAGGAATAGTAGGAAGAATTTTGTTCAAAAATTTGAAAAAGATTGTACGCGAGGAGAAAAGGGTTTTGCGATGTTAGAATTTTGTCGATAAATTATGATTGTAACCTAAGATAACGATGATATTTCATAACTAATAAAAGGAAATTTCACATCTGAATAATTTCTTGAAAACATTACATAAGGAAATTCTCATTTTTTTATAAAAAAGAAAAGAAAAATCAATCTTCTTTAGTGTGGTGAGTGGGTTTTCCAGCATCGTAGGTCACCAAGGCAAGTCTTGGGCATTGGTTGCATTCATGGGTTGGGTCGTTGCACTCGGAGCATAGCCATCCATTGTTTTTAGTGAATGAGGTGGTACTAGTAGGTTGTTCGGGTCGTGGTTTAGTGGTGTAGCGACATGTTTTGGCTAAATGACCATATGCACCACAGTTGGCGCATAAACGGCATTGTGTGTGAGTGGGATGGTGATATTTACAACTGTCGCATAGCGGAAAGGTTCCACGATACTGCTTTTTGTTGGGATTCGGTGTCTTAGGAGTTGTCGAAGTGTGGTTTTGTTTGAGGTTTTTGCGTTTTCGGTTACCCTTTTTCGTTTGTTTGGTAGGGGTATGGGTAGTAGGTTTAGTATCTACATGGTTTGTGCTGACTTGGATGGTATCGCCGGGGTTTGGAATTGGGTTTGTTGGCGTCTCTAGGTTAGGGAGAATCTTGACTAATTCTTGGGCAATAAGGCTCGCCAGTTGGTTGAGGTCGATGCTGTTGAGACGAGAAGACATCTACGAGAATCATACATGAGAAGATTTGTATAAACGTTTTTAAACAAAGTGACTTTTGAATTTAGGAAATAAGTTACTAGAATTTTGGTTACCAATGAAAAGCTTGCGGGTAAGATTAGATCGGTGAAATTGATGCAAATTTAGATAAACAAAATACATAAGCTCAAGTTGTTCTCATAGATTTAGTATGCAAGTTCTAGTTACACGTATAGTACGCAAGTTTCACATTGTTAAAATAGCATAACACGTATGTATAAGCAAGTATAGAGCACATAGTTAATCATAAGGAAGTTTCGATTCGTGTTGGTTTTGCGATTATTAGTATCGTTTGGAGATCGCTAGAGTAGCTTGAAATGCGAGTCTTGAGATTGTATGCGAGTAGAAAAAAAAATAAAAAAAAAGTAAATCGAGTATATGTAGTGAAAACATAGCATGAAAACAACATTGAAAATAATATTAACATAAAATGAGAGGCTTGTTTTAAGCAAGCAATTGGAGTGTTCCGGAACGGAACTAAGACTAACCAAAGTGGTTCGAATTTACCCTTGAGTTTAAAACATGCTTTGGCTTAATAGGTGGAAATACTCTCCCCGAACCTGCGGTTAACGGTATTCACCCTTCCAGTTACTACATGTTTCTTGTCATTAATAAATTTGAGACTTTAGCGAGATTAAAAAAAATTATCAAGGATTGAAACTAGTCGCTAAGTTGTGGATTTCACTCCTATCTTAGCGAGGTCGTTTCTTTGAGTGTGGTTTGTACACTTTGTCCAATGTGGTAAGAAAATTAATTCCAACCTTCAATTGGTAAGTGTCCACTAGAACGAGAATTGTGAAATTTCCACCAAGGTGAGGATATCACTCCTATCTTGGTGTAGTTTCAAAACACAAAGATTTTACGCGGATTGAAAGTTATCACCAAAGTGAGGGTTTCACGCCTATTTCGGTGATTTCCTTTCGTTTGTGTTATACGAGCGTCTTCGAGTGTAGAGTAATCCACAAATAGGAAGGTAAATTTTTAAGAGCAAAAGAATAAGGTAGAAGCAAGATAGGGAGAACAAGTATATTAAGCATGATAAAAGGAATGGTCAAAATGGTTCTTAACTATAGTCTAGGTCAAACATGGCAATTTTTCCTAATTCCCTATAGTCATGGCTCTGATACCAATCTGTCACACCCCAACCGATGGCGGAATACATCGGGGCGAGACTTGGGATAGATTGTTCAAAGACTTCATGACACTAGAATTCATGACAATATAATTTAAAGATAAAATTTCATTCATAGCATAATCATTGTCTAAAAGATAACAAAATACAAATTGTTTCATAGAATGGAAAGTACAACATCAAATTATAGAATTTAAACTAGCGTGTGTTTCTAGTCCAATCCTAAGTAGATTTCTTGAATATCCTGCATCAAACATTTCCTGCAACATGTATAAAATATCCGTCAACACATAAAGCATTGGTGAGCATACTAGTTTTGGTTTACATACGTAGTAATTAGAATGATTTACTCGAATCACATACTATAGCATTGCACATACAAACCATACAAAGAACATAACTCAAACCCGCGAGTACCACAGCGTATACCTAGCATATTCATGCTAGGCCGGTTAAATCTTAACAATGACCCATAAAGGGGGCGGTGTGCTAGTCCTATAGCGCTATACATGTTAAGTGGGCTAATAATAGTTAATGATTTATGTCTAAGTATCTAAGAATCGTAAGCATGGCAACTAGCATATAAGTATGTTTAATAGATTGAGCATGATAGTTTAAGAGTATGAAATCGTTTAAGTTTTGATAGTGATACATGTTGAGCCCCAAAGAATAAAGAGTAAAAGGGGGACAAGTATGAACTCACCTTTGGGTGTGTTTGATAGAGTTCCAAAAAGGTAAGTCTTGAGAATTGAAGATTTTAGCTCCGAATAACTAGAATTAGAAAGGAAAGCGTTTTAGGTTCAAGAGTTGGATTATTAGATTCAAGAGAGTCAAGCAAGCCTTTTAGGCGAACCAAAACACAAACCACCATAAAGGTGATTCGGATGGTCATGAGAGTCAAGTAGTGCCTTTAAGGCTAACCAAAACACAAACCAACATAAAGGTGATTCGGATGGTCAAGAGAGTCATGTATTGGTAAGGTAGGGATGTATCCACAAACCTTCCAAGTTATTAGATTAGTAGAGTTTTGAAAGTATATATTTTAGTATTTACATAATATAACTATAGGGTTAAAGTAGTGTATTGTGACTTAGTTTGGAAGAGCCTTGGCTTTCCTTTGTCAACCATTAACCATAGCACAAGTCTATCCAACATTAAGTTGTTGGTGAACTTGGTTGGTATCACTTCAACTAACCTTCTAGTGCATAAAAAACAATAGAATATGAACCACGTTTGAGGCCTCATTTTGGTGTCCTACTCATATTTATTTGCCATAGCAAACAAGAGCAAGGTCCTAGAGGTTTCCCCAAGGGGTTAGGAGAAGAGGAGAGGTGGAGAAAGTGAAAGAAAAGTGAAGATTAAGGTTTTTCATCTTACAAATTTTGTGCAGAATTTTTTTGGTTGAAAAACTTGAAGATTAGAGAGAGTTTTAAGGAGAAAAGAGATGAACAAGAGATTATGGAGTGGGGAGGGGTTGTATTTATAGGTGGGGTGAGTTGGTTGGGTATTAAATGGAGTTAATGGGGTGGTTAGGAAGAGATTAGATAGGGGTTAAGTTATTAATATGGGATGGTTGTAGGCTACCTTCGATGCATTAAAAGAAATATGTATGTTTTTTTTTTTACGTCTGATTGTTCTACTGAACATAACATAACATAGTCAAAGACAAGAGAATATATGTCATCATCTTATGAATTACCCCTTTTTATAGTTTAGATAATGTTAAATGTTGGAATAAAAATCTATTCACTGTTAATTAAAGGAATCACAATGAGGGTGTTGTTTGTAACATTGTTGCTTTCAAGATATAATCATACATATTTTTATTTCATACTTATTTATTATTATTTTTTTAATATACAAGGAATTAGTAACTGCTTATTCTTAGTTTTATAAATTACAACTATAAGTCTAGCAATAATAGTGACGAAATCTACAATTTTGTTAGCATAACATATTATATAAGTGTGTTTGATTAAACAACAATTTCAATTCAATAGAGGTTGAATTAATTGTCATAGTGTTGGTCGTTAGCTGTTGTCGAAAAAATAATAATAATAATCAAGGAACAATACAACATCAATTTTAATGTTGTATGTTCTTGTGGAGTGGCTAAAGTCAAACTTTCGTATTAAGCTTTTTTTTTATTATTTTTTTACTAAAAGTATTAAATATATATGTTTTAAAAATATATATATATATATATATATATATATATATATATTAAGATCTTAACTAAAATGAGTTTCTAAATTGACGCCTAAATTGAATAGGGTAAACTATAATGACGACTCGTCACGAATTGGTAGGAGTAATAAAATAAACGAATAAAGGCGAACTTGAAATTTGTTAAATATAGAATTTAAAATACAAGAAAATTAAAAATCACGCGATGTTACACATTCGCCCTCGAGTAACAGCCTCCATGTGACAAAAGATTGATTCTTCGCCACACATTCAAACTGTTCTTCATCATCCCAAACACCCTCAAGGCGGCGTATACGCCTAAGAGATGTCAGTTTAATTAAATGGTTGTCGTCCATCCGAAGCAGTTTATGTTCTTTGTCTTCGTTGCTAAACACAAAAAGGGCTCTATCCTTATCTACACCAAACAAATCAAATCAAAATTAAAAATTAATATTAATAATAATAATAATAATAATAAGATTGTTTCGGAAACCCTAATGTTCATGTATTGCTTGAAAAAATCGAACCACGGATGTAGCAAATCATTAAAAAAACAACAATAATCAGATTTACCTTCAAGATGTAAAATCAATGACTAAAGGAAGGAAGAAGACAGAAAATCGAGAGCTAGATGGAGAGCAAGAGAGATGGAGAGTTGTAGATTGGAATTGGTAGGGTTTTGTGGAGTCACACCACATGCTCAAGACTAAAAGGCCAAAATGTGGCATACCACAATGAGGGATAAAGTGCATAAAAAGAACAATATGTATCCTGCAATGTTATGCTTTCTAGCAATGTTTTCATAACCGGACCCGACATCAAACCGGTCTTCTTACCGGTTCACTGGTTGGACCGGTCGAACCGGTCGGACCGGATTTACGAACCGGTGGGGTTATGAATATTATAAAATATACTTTATATTATTATTTACTTAAGATACTTCTATTTATTTATTATCTCTTTTGTTTTTAATAAAAAGTGACATATTTAGAAACATATTGATTCTAAAGGGTTAAAACATGAAACTTTGTATGAGCTGTATTCACGTTTCTTTTTCTCAAAACCTAAATCAAAGTACTATCATTTTCAATTTCCTTCTTCTCTGCCCAAGATCTCTCTCTCTCTCTCTCTTATTTTTAACCACTCTTCATTTGAACAACAAACCTTCATAAAAATCGCACCTTCTTTTCCACTTGGAGAACCTCTCTTTATCTATCATCTCTAAGTCCAACATTCCGGCAACCGGATCCATCAATCATGACCTCAAACTAGCGTTGGGGAAATCTGATTTAAAGGGTAAAATTTGAAAAAAGGTAATAAAATCCGGTCCAACCCCTTCAATCGGCCGGTTTTCCGGTCGGACCACCGGTTTAACGGTCCAACGTCCGGTTCTCTGCACATCCGGTCTACTGGCCTGACCCGGACCGGCTTAGGTCCCGTTTCCCGGTCAGACCGGTCCGACCGGCCGGTCCGGTCCGGGTTTCAAAACAGTGCTTTCTAGTGTCAACTTTTGATTCGTTATACGCAAGTAACGCTAAGGTTCCTAAGGCAAATGGTTGGTAGACAAGGGTAAGTACCCTGGATGGATGATAGTCCTATAAAATAAGAAAGTTAGGAAATATATATATTCCAAATGCTAAAATATACAAAACAAAAAGAAAAGACAAATGTAACTTTATGGAACTTGAACCTTTTTACTTACAGGAAATAATACATAGTAATAGTTTCCTATGGTTAACATACTGTTTCATGACACCAAAATTCCAAATCCAATGATCCAACATACTACAATTGCAATTCCCTGCCCCTGGGAATTCAAGATATTATCAAAATCTAAAATATTTAGAGATTAAACTACAAATATTTGGGAAAATTCTGACTCCAAAGTTAAAAATCAAATGATGTTTGAGCACAGACCTCCACATTCACTGGTGTTTCATTAGGATCATCAACATTCATGGCTGACATACTGCATAAACAAATAAAAAAAAGCATATTTTTCTAATTCATAAAACTTATTCAATAACTTAAGAAAGATTTATATTACATGCTATCCAAAATCATCAAAACAGATTCATCTAAGCCTATTCAGAAAACCCTAATAAAAGATAGGGAATAAACAACTGATCTAACTAAACGAAGGTCGTACACAACTGAAAAGGAAGACATGAATCATAAAAACGGAAAACAAAAACCGATACAACAAACAAAGAACAAAACCTAGATTGTAATCAAATATAAACAACTAAAAGTATAGATTAATACCTGGATGGTAAAAGCTTTAATCTGTGTAAGAACCCGTTCAGAATTTCATTTGAAATTAGAGAGAGGAGAACATCAAGCGGAGGAAGAATCATGGGTCGCTTGCCCGATTCCACCATAAGATTAGAAACCATCAGCATCCACAACTCATCGTACATACAAATTATTAAAATAAATAAAAAAAACTCATAGACTAATCTTTAGTTAGTGTGTGTAGTGTTGTACTTTATGATGTAGCTACCTACCTACAAAGAGCTTCAAGAAGAACAGGAGTATGGTGAAGCCAAAGAGAGTCAACAACATCTCTCAAGAACCAAATGTTGTGACTCAAATTGAAGCTGAAAACTTGTAGGCAATTTATGTATATGTGACAGGCTTGAGCGACAAATGATGTCTCTCTCTCCCGGCTTCCATTAGTGTTAGGGTTGAGATGGATGTTAATTGGGATTTTAGGGTTGGGGGGGGGGGGGGGTATGAAAGGCGATGAGAAGTAGAGATGAAGACGATGATATTTAGGAGAGCAAGTTGGGTAGGGTTTTTAATTTAGGAGTAGAGATTTTTAATTTATTAAAAATACTAAAAAAAATTAAAAAATCTCATATGGTGTCACATGACACATTCAAGGAGGAGGAGGCCACCAATGAATTCCATGTCATCAAAGTCTTATTATTTTAGTATATATTAATAGATTATTATATTTCTTCTGCTTCTATAATATTCTTTCAAAATGAAACATTAAGTTGGTAAAATTGATCCCCCACCTTCTGGTGGAGTGGTACATGGTTTAATTATAGGTGACTTGAGGTCAAGTGGTCACAAATTCGAGCCTTAAAGGATACAAATTTTTATCGATTATTCATTATCATGCTTTCGGGCAGGTGAATGATCGGATTTTTCCTGAATTGATAGACCTGGAGAACCGAGTGCCCCGTAGGTATCCTGAATTCGTCATAAAGAGACTCCCACAGGAGTCCGTGACAACTTTGACCCCTTTCGGTCTTTCACAGAGATTTTTTTTGGTAAAATTGCAAAAATAGAAAGTATAGAGCCAAAGTTGTAATATCAGAGAACTGCAAAACAATGAAAATCCCCATTTATAACCAACGCCGCTAAATTATAGAACCCTAAACCCTAATTTCTTCAATCACAGAACAAAAAAAAAAATGACGCAGAAAGCAACACTCTTTAAAGGGCAGCAGAAGAGGAAAACTGTACCTCCTAGCCGCCATGGAAAAACACCCAAAACCCGAAAAGGTTTTTATTCTTATTCTATGTTTGTGTTTGTATTTTTCCTGCAATTGATATATAAAAGTATTTGGTTTTAATTTATGTTTATGGGTTTGTAGGAAAGAGAGCTATTAAGCCTGCTAAGGTCACCGAACAGATGGATAAAGATCATGTAAGTTTTCTTTCGTTTCTGTTTATTAATTTTTGAAATTGAATTATGGAATTTGAAATGTTTTGGTTTGTTTATTAGAAACCATAAAGTAGGGATTGGGATGATGTTAAGATTTGTTTTGATTGTGTTAGGGGTGGTTAAAATAGGAACTGAACAAACAGGAAACCGAAGAAAATGGGGCGGTTTGTGCGGTTTGAGATTCATACGGTAGGACTGATGTTTTTAAATGAGTTATGAGAATGAGTATCAGGTTTAGCTATTGTGTTTGGCAAGTAGCATACGCCAGGTGCCGAACATCTGACGCATTTTAAATTTATGACACGTTCGGGGTTGGCAAGAATGTAAAAAATGGAGAAATTGTAATAGCCTTGATGTTTTTTTGGGCATTCTTGTAATGGTTACTTAGAAGACGTATTGCTAGTGCCATCAAACGCATAATGTATGTTTTTTACCTTTAGAATGATTCACCACTGATTAGTGCTAAATCTACACCTTTAGTTAACTATCGGACTTGAATCCTCAACCTCATAGGGAGAGACGCCTTTCGTCACAGTTTGGTAACATCAAACTACATACCCTTTTGGTTTTAGAAGTATAATAGTTAGGTAACACGTATCACATACGTATATGAATGTACCAAGCACAATGGTCAGAGTTAAGAATTGATAGTTACAGACATATGAGCGCTCTTTAAGTCGACCTAGATTTGGTATAGAAGGTCATGAACATATGTAGGGTCGTAGGGTTATGAATAGGCCGTTTGTGAGCTATTTGAGCATCTTGTGAAGTGCTTGAAATCATAGTTGTTAATAGCGACCATAGCGCCCGCTATAGCGAATAACGTAGCGTAGCGCTTATGTGTCGCTATATGGTTGATAGTGACAAATAGCGAGATTTTTCTATTTTTAGTATTTTTTTGGTTAAATATTCATATAAAACATCTCTAAAAAGTTCTTCTAGTATATCGCTAAACATGAAATAGCGCCCGCTATTTCATCGCTATCGCTACGTAGCGTCTCGGTAGCTTGTCGCTATCGTCTGCTATTCACTATTAACAACTATGCTTGAAATGAGCTCAAGCATAATGTTGAACTATGCAGAGACAATAAAACCATTATTGCTTTCTTGTCTATCTAGTTGGCACACGTTGATCGACTAGACAATGAAAAACAGGGCGAATACCTATTTTAACAATTGATATGAAAAAAGGTCAACTGCATGTTTGTTGTTTAGGCAACTGTATATACATGTGGATCTGCCTAAAATCATAAAGATTATCTGTTGTTGTGATCAGGAGCTAAGCAAGTTTATCAACTACTGCAATGAGGTAAAAGCAGCCACTGCGGCCAACAAAGAAGGTGGTCAATTGAGTATAGTCAAACATCAAACCGAGGGTGCAAAGGAATAGCTAGCTAGCTAGCTAGCACAGTTTTGTGACGATCAGGAATCACCTTTCTTCATCCGCCCCACACATTTTCGTGTTAAAACAAATTATCTTTTACCGATGTGTTATTTTGAAAAAGAAAACTACTATGATTTGTTGACTTTAGGTGATATTCAGTTTGTGACATACAAAGTTGAGTTGGTTTTGTTCATATAAACTACTTTGAGTAATCAAACCATGCCTATAACATTCATTCCTTTAAAGTAACGCATTTGTTACACCCCTTCTTCGTACACAATGCCGTTACAACTTCATGTAAGAAGTAATAGTACCGCCGAGGTCAATGCCATGGCCTCACTTTCTAATGGAACGCGTGTTCATTGGCATACTGTACATGTCCGTTATTTACTGCAACGGTATACGTGTTTACTTATTATTTTGAGGCTGTCTTGAAGGCCCGAATGTGCGCTTTGAAGGGAATGCTGATAAAATACATAACTTTATAAGAAAACCAAAGTGGACTTAGGCTCTTAAGATTTAGTCAAAAGCATTCCATAAAGGTTCCGATCGGAGCAAGAGCCCAAACAGATTTGTATATGTCTGGTGTTCTTCGTCTTCGGTTCTTATTATGCTGTCGCCTTTTTGCTGCCTGCATATGTTTAGATTTTACCTGAGTTGTCCTCATATGAAGAGGAAGTAGAAAACACACTGCAGCTTGGCGTATTACATTACATCTCGCAGATTAACGTCAAATCGGATGAAAGGTAATTGGTCTTGGTGTGTCGTTTTTCGCTGTTTTATACTTTCATTCGGGTCATTTTTGGTAGACTAGACTGAAATTTGATGTCTTGCTTATATTGATTATCAAGCATCAACAACTAATTGGTCCTCTAAAGTCCGTAGCGCATGACATCCTACACAAAGTTTGCTTGTAGCCCAAAGGTATCAATGTGTTTGTTAAGATGTAGTCCGTCCCAATTTCATTTATAACATCGAAATGGACACCTTAACGAGTGGATCATGTTGGTTAATTGTGGTCTAGAACATCGAATCCAAACATAAAACAAACTTGGAAATTGAATGGATCTTCAAATAATATGAGTGAAACCTGGATCAATCTCTAAATCGTATGAGAACTATCAGATAAAACTATTTGCGGGTTACTCGCAATGATTTATCGGATTAGACAGAGATTTCTGTTCAAGGAATTAGAGTTGATTGAATCTGTGAATAAGAATGTGTTGGTCTATCTTGTAACCGTCATTTTGTATTCTTCTATATTCCACCAAGAGTCCAAGATATCTTGGACTTCCTTTTTTATTTGACAAAATACCATCGGTTTTTCATTGGGTGCCTCATCACTTAGATCCATATAAAATAATATGAACCAAATGAAATCAACATTAAATGGCCCAATTGATTTACTTGAAACAATAATGAAATCCACATCTCATGGCCCAAACGGGTTATTTAATGTGCAGCCCAATCAACTCAATTAATGCAAATAAATTGAATAAGAAGCCCAATTATAAATAATCAAAACCGATAAAACCGGATCGTATTAAAATAAAACGAGTCTGCACTCCCGCATCTCCTAACTCGTTTATTTTTTAATAAGATCATCTTGGTCAACAAGTTAATCCAACATTGCCAAAACTGTTGATAACACTAAAATTACCAACAGATCATCTGGAATTTTTGGCCAAAAAGTTGTTCTCCAAAGTCCGTAACACATCCTACAAAAAGTTGGTTGTACCTCAATGGTACCAACACGTTTGTTAAGGTGTGGTCCCTTCCAAATGGCTAGGGTTCAAGTCTCATCGTGAACAAAATAGAGTACTTAGAGTAGTTTAGTTTGTCGTTAAAAAACTAACGGTTTAAATAAGTATAATAAAAAAAGTTAAGACCGAACTCTCCCAAACCTATTATTGTATTACTACTACGATAGGTTTTAGGATCGTATATTCCCATGGGTTTGAATAACGTAATTCAGTGATTGCTTGGATTGAAAGGAGAATGATCACGCCACATGAAATTGTCAAATAATGATTAAATCTAGAGTTTTGAAGGCATTTATCATCAAAATGAACTAGAAAGTTGTTTTTATATCAAAATAAAGATAACATATCTATATATAGGTTTAGGTTATTTTCAGGAACATTTTAGTGCGAGTAGTGCGAGAAGCGTGAGAAGAAGCGTAAACCTTTATTTTTATTATAAATCATTCATAAGATTTTAAAGTTTTTACTTTTTATATAAAATTGTTTATGTTATTTATATACAAAAACCCATTAAATAATGTGATCATATGTCTTTTTAAAGTTTAAACATTATCCTACACACGAAAGTTGCACATGTGCAGGTTGTATAAATTAACGAAATGAATAAAAATATAAAAGTGTAGGTTTTAAATATTTTATGAATGAAAGAAATGAATTATTTATCTTCTTCTCATGCTCAGATTATAGGGAGTGGAGGGGGGAGGGGGGGGGGGGTGAAGCGTCATGTGGTACTTGTAAGACCCATGTGAGGGGGAAAAAAATTGTGGGGAGTGGAAGGGGGAAGAGGGGGGGGGGGGAGAATAATATTATTGTGTGTAAGATTTATAAAAAAAAAAGATACACCAATCAAGGCCTGCCACGTGGCTTCCCCCCTCCCCCATGCCATGCTTCCCCCTGTCGCCCACTCCTCCACGCCCTTAGGGGGACGGTGTTCCCGCCGGTGGAACCCCCTCCCGCCCTTCTCTCCCGCCCCACTCCCTCCACTCTAAACCTCTTCTAACATAAACTTCCTCCTATATATAATTTTATTTTAAAAAGAAATTCGAGCCTTTCGAGAGATCGGGGCCCGAGACATCCATAATTTTAAGTTGACTCTTTATGGAAACATGTTATTGGGCTCTTTTTGGTGGACTTTAATTGGTCCGGAAAAAAGAAAAATAAATCTAAGTTAAAGCCTACAAGCCACTCTACAAGAGTACAAGGTAATTCTTACGGGTTATAAGGCTGTCTTGAATGCGTCTGTAAATCCGGCGCCTGTAGCCACTTTTCCAACGTGGACAGTGAGGTGGAAGAGAGAGGGACGGCAGCCGCCCTTCTGCAAGGGCGCACCCTTGGAGGAGAGAGACGAGGATTGTGAGAGGGAGAGGTGGGCCTTGGCTTTGGTGCCCGTTGCAGAGGAGTGGGAGGACGGATGGTCAGGCTGAGGTGGCACCGGGCAGTGGAGGACGGGCGTCGTCACGTTGGAGACGGTCTAATTAACATTTGAAGTGGACTTAAGGCTAAAGCCTAAACAAGTGCGATTAGTTTTTGCGGGCTTATACATTTATGGACGTCTGTTTATGGGCCAACAAGAATTATAAACATAGTTTTGGCCGTTGGAGCACTTCAGCAAAATACAAAAGTTTGGTTGCCAAAATATTTCTAAATCAAAATCCAATTAAGGTCAGCTTGTAACCACCACTCAGTCTCACCCAGTCTGTAGTCACAACTCACAACCATTTACATATCTTCCTATCTTAACACTACACAAACATTTTCAAGACAATGAAGACCTTAACACTTAAGAACTCATTTCACATCTCATCACCAAAACCCCTTCAAGATTCAAGCTTTCAAACACACCCATGATGTTTGACTGAAAAAAGTCAAACCCACACTCAAGACCATCAAATCATACCCAATTAGTAATCTTTTAACCATCCCATTATTCTTATCACAAAAAGTTAAGAACTTGATTGGTTCTTCTGAAGGTGTTTGATTGTCTGTAGGCCTTGTGATGCTGGTTATGGGCTCTGATAACCACCAAGAGGTTAATTGGTTATGGGTTGTGTTCGGGTTAACCAAACGGGTCGTGTTCGGATTGACCTGTTTAATAAAAAGGTCGTGTTTGGGTTGACCCAATTAAGTACGGGTCACATTCAGGATTACATGTTTAACACGTTATCTATGATTCTATATTATCTTATTAAGGAGGAGTGATAGCCCCTTTAGTAATTTTCATTTCCGTACAACTTAACAAGCATCATGTACAAGACGTTTAAGCAAGAAATTTAAGGGTATTATGGGAATGTTGGTGACAATTAAGACACTTAGAAGGTTATTATAGTAATTTTATGTTTTGTTTTTAGTTAAAAACTAAAATCTCTTTCCCATGCTACCCTCCCTCCTTTCACCTTGTCTAATCTCTCTTATCAGTGTAATCAATTTCTTTAACTGCAAGAATGTGAACCAGCCCTTCCTCATTCAAAGCTCACGATCTCAATACTAAGCTACAACCCTTCGATAACTTCAGTTACAAATGAAGTCTTTAATTCGTAACCCATCATCTCCTCAAAATCGAAAGCGACACCCTCTTAAATGTCGATGGTTCATTATCATTCATTCCTAATAGGTTCTAAACATATATATAGTTCCATTTGTGCGCTTGTTGATTTAGGGAGCTTCACCAACTAGTTGTTGTTCATACAATGATTACAAGGTAAATTACCTGAGTCATTGTATAGTTTTAGTTTTATAGCTTGATTATTATTATAAGATTAGGTAGGGTTTAGAATTTTTGTCTATTTTGCCTGTTTTAATTGATTTTGCTGGAAAATTATAGTGTTCTTTTCAACTATTTCTACTTGAAAAGTCTTATATACTTTGAATTATAAGGTGTTGATTACCATGGTTGAGATTCGAAAGGATCAAAAGTTGTTGGTGTTGCTTGATTGCAGCCATGATTGATGGGTTGCGAGTAGCTGGCTGGGGAGCGGATGGAATTGAAGCAGAGGCAACAATGCTTAGGCAGGTATTTTGGGGGTTTTTTTTAAAGTTGCAGTACAAATATTTTAACGGATTTGATTTTTTCCCCTAATGTTGACAGCCCATGATAATGGTTTTCCCTGGTGTAGCTGGATTCAAGTTGCATGGAAAGTTGTAGGAGGTAGTGCCTGGTTTTGGTTTTGCCATTGAAACCATACTAATTAGATTACCCATTTTATATATCATTATTTTTCCAGGTTCCCTTCACCTACACATGCCGGTTCTTCAATTTGATTAAAGTAGAGAGAAATATCCAGAGAGGGAGAGGGACACAAGTGAGATAGTAGTTATTTCTCTCTTCGTCAGTCGGGCTCCTCATTCCGGTTACCCACTATGTCAGAGATGATGGTGGTGATGTACAATGGCACAGATCAGAAAACGTTGGGGATAGCGGAACGAAGCCGGTGACTAGGTGATGATGTCTGACTAATTCCGCAACAAAGGTTGTTGTGACCGCCGACCTGTGAAGAAGAAGGTGGCATGTCACGGTGATGGTTTTACCGGCGATTGCAGACAGGACGCGAGAGGTTTTAGATGATGATGGGAAGAAGGGAGTTGGCAAAGAGGTGTGCCGGAGGCGAATTACCTGATTATGTTAGGCTCTGGAAGCAAATCCCGTTGATATACAACAACACCTCAATCAATTTATTGATTAAAGGTTTGCCCCTTTCTAGCTTCCTATTAATTATTGGTATTATTGTACTATATTAATTAGGTGTTATGAAAGGATTCTCCATAAGAGCAATTGTGGAGTGAGCATCAGCAAAAGTAAAATAGTTTTTGCAAACCAGTAGAACTATAGCATATTGTGTAGTTCAAAACAAGACATGGAATAAAGATGCAGTCTAAGGCTCGAAGCTATATGCGTATATGTTATGCCACTATTTAGAGTATATATTTTATAAAAAAGCTTCTTATTGGACATGATAATTAGAGAAATTAAGGATACATGTGTGAAATTAAGGATGCCTGCTCCATACATCAATAAGATTATTAGTCTATCCAACATTGGCTTGACCCTTACTAAGTTGAAAATGCAGGACCTTCGGATTTTGTAGGATAAATGGTGTAAAAGCTCTTGGCACAAGATATATGAACTCCATGATTCCATAACAATGCAGTTGTTTTTTTATAAACTTCTGGCTGGAGAGTTGAAGTTTACATATTGTGCTTGTAGGAAGCATTTTAGGTAACTACTAACTACTTAAGTGCTAGACATTTTACCAATCATGCAGCCTTCACATTGTTATTTTTGTTTGCAAATAAATGCCAGGTATGCTTTGGTGCTTACTTCTAGCATATTCTAATGAATGTGTGGTAGTAACTTATATTATAATGTTTTCATAGATCTGGATTCAATGCACGGAATGCTAATTAGGCGTGTACAAAAGGTGCATGGGTATTTACTTAAATTCTCATCAATTGAAAATCCATTAGAACTTCAACCTTAAATATAGAAGTTGTTTGACAAGAAATAGACTTTTAACATTTCAACATATGTTGAGCTGCAAGTGTGTGTATCTGTATAGATTCTGTTTTTTGGTTCCTTTCAATTATTGCTCATTATTAAAACCATAATTGGATGGAACAATTGATGGAGAGACCTTAAAGCCATTGGTTGACCCATTGTCCAGCTCAAGGATGGCAAGAACAAATTAATGTCATGATAGTCTTCCAGTCTTCAACCAATCTAATATTTTGTTCCTGCACTTAGTATTGTTATCAAAATAAAGCACTATGTCCTGTAGCACTTGAAAAGTTGTATAAACTTATAACCTAGGAGGGTTTACATGAACTTTGTTTACGTACTTAGATATAACCCATTTCAAATTGTATTAAGATGGTAAAATATTAAACCGCCTAAGTACGTGTTAGTATTCTCGTAGCAACGCGCGGGGTCTAAGTGACAATTTAAACCCATTTACTTATTAACGGGTCAATTTGGATAATGATTTTCCTTATAAGCCCAAAAAGGTGATACACATCAAATATTTAAATTATTCTTCAGTAATACTCCGTATTAGTTTTCTAATCATATTTGACACTATCTATAAAAAATAATATTTTTGGGGGAAAAATATTTAGTAAGACGATGTTCTTTCAAATGTAGGTATCCAAAGTAAGCATTGAGGTACAGAAGAAGCCAAGTCGTGCGTTTGTAACCATGTTTGGAAATGCAACAGGAAAGAGAGAGTCTACTCTTGAATCAAAGGTGAAGAATGTAAATATGTGTAATTTTCTTATTGTCCACAGGATATTTTAGTCATATATGTTTTTTTTTTGTTAAAACAAGTGGGTTCTGATTTTTAAGCATGTTGTCATACTTGCATGTTAAACCTCTCAACCCATTGATAACCCATGTTTAATGTTTTACTTTACATGGGTCCATATAGTTTGTGTTCGGATTTTATGATTTCAAAGTCCTACGGGCAACCCACACCTGTGGGGTTCCGGGCTCGAACTCGCGTCGCTTGGTATGTCGTCGTTTGGTTCCACCGCTGAGACATTCACCGTCCAAAAAAAAGTGTGTTTGTGTTAAATGTTATGTCAGAGGCCATTTATAATGCATAGATTGTTTTCCCCAATAACTTGAAGCATGTAATCCTACAATCCTTTTTAGGCTACACTTCCCTCTCGTACGAACCCACACATCCCTCCCATAAAACCATTCATCAACGTAAAGGATCACCCATAATGTCATACACACACCACAAGCCCTAACAGCAACCACAAGGTGACAAAATAGATACACCCGCAACAACGTGCGGGCATTCCCACTAGTATTTAAATAAAAAGGTCGACCCCCCCCTAACTTGTTTAGTTAAACAACTAGACCCTTCAATCCGTTTAACACCTACATTACAACCCGCCAATCCAATCAATAAGCTTGCAACTTGATTACTACCCGTTAACCTGTTTGACATTTAGATAAGTGTTAGGGTGTGTTTGGATAGGCTCTGAATCATTCATTCAGAGGGTGCCTCTGACCAAATAAGAGGCTTTGTTGTTTGGTTGAAATAATTGCCACCTCTGAATGATACTATACAGCACTGACCCATTCAGTTCTAGGAAGTCTCTGAATGAAAATAAAGACATCTCTACCCTCAATGGCTCAAACCCAGATCAGCTTCTTCTCCTCTCATCACCTCCTTCCCTCTTCTCCTCCATCTCCTCTCCTCTGCACAGCACCCGCTCCCCGTCTCCTCCTCTCCTCTCCTTCTCTCTTCTCTTTCCTTTTCCCTCTCCTCCGCACCCTGCACCCGCCGCCTTCCTTCGTCGCTCGCCCACCCCCCCTTCCTCCTCTGTCTTTTTTTCCGGTTACTCTCTCTCTCTCACACTCACTCTTCTCTGCTCTCTCTCTCTTTCTACTCATGCGCTCTCTCTCTAGAAACGATTGTGATCAGAAAATGAAAATGAAGTGATAAAAGTTGAATTGGTTTTTGTGATCAGAAAATGAAAATGAAGAATTGATGAAGTGATAAAGTTAAAATGAAAATGAAAACGATTTGGCAAATAGAAATGGTCAATGGTCAAATAGGTTGGGCTTTTCTTGGTTTTAATAATAATAATAATAATAATAATAATAATAATAATAATAATAATAATAATAATAACTGTTAAAAAAATAAGAATAGAAATTATGTATAGGATTTTTATTGATTAAAGTGGTGTTTTCTAATTATCAAGCTGTTATTATTACAGGGACAAAATAGTCATTTTGCACACTCATTCAGATATACAACCATTTCTGGTTCAGCACTTATTGGTTCAGAGCCTCTTACCCATTAAGACCTCTTATTGGTTCAGCACTTACTGGTTCAGCACTTGCCAAACAGCCCCTTAAACGGGTTAACAGAGGTAAAGTAGCAAAGTAAATATGTTATTTGAATACTTAACCACTTTAACTCTGTTACAGGTCATATTCAGGTTACACGATTTTAAAGTGTTTCCAAGTTAGGTTGATGTTTTCAACCAGCTAATGTGAAACCTGTTTCAAGTTCACAGGATCGTGTGTTTACGGAAAACACACACTTTAATCGGAATTAGCTCTCCAATTATCAAAGAAAATTTGCTCAAAACTTTGATCCTCATACAAATAAAAGCAACAACAAAATATGGTCCAAATGGTTTTAGCACACTACTATGTTCTGACTATTACGAATCAAAGTTGGTTGAAATAAGAGCTATCAAATAATTTTTTTTAATAGCACATATTCGTTTTCTCATTTTAGGGTCTGATAAATTTAAAAACCATACTAAATTAAAAGAGGATGACAGGTAAACGGGCAATAAGCTACGCCGCAACCCTTTTTGAAAGGGCTGATAGTATTACAAGTTTATAACTAGAGATATTAGGAGCATAAGACGTAACTACAAGGTAGTTTATAATCATCCAAGTCATTTATACAAGGTAGTTTATAAACTAGGGGGTTAAATTAAAGCATAAGACTTAATTTCAAAAACTATTAAAGCCTGATAGTATTATAAGTTTATAACTAGATATAAAACTTACCATCCAATTAAGTTGCTGCAAAAGCTATAGGCCAATATATAACCTGAAAACAAACCACAAAATCTATTAGAATATGCTTAATAACAATTAACAAGGTTTCATCAATTTATTTCTTACAACTTTTCGTTTAAGGTAAAATTCCTAGTTTACATCAATTTTACTTTTTCATATGTTTTTATACTAATACAAATGTTTTCAAAACCAGACCGACATCCAACCAGTCGCCTTAGTGGTCCACTATTGAATATTATTGGATAGAAATGCGGCAACACAAAGATTTTGTGAGAACACCTCATGTCTTGTTTATCAAAAACGATCGAAACAAAACAGCCAAATAATTACATAACCTAACACATCCATTTATGCTAAACTAATTACATATAGATAATAGCAAAATCCTAAACCAACACTAGCTCGAACTCAATTACATAAAACTATTGGTTAAAACTAATAATTATCTCTAACTTTTGAATACTACTCAATTTCTTATCATATATTAAGATTTATCCTTCATCCAGTACTAGTGGGACCAGATTTAAGAACTAGACAATGCCATAAGTAAATTTAATAAATAATTTACAATTTTAGTGTAGAATGCATTTTTACTTTATGTTTGTATAGATTTCCAACTTTAATAAAATGTGAACACAAAAGTAACAGGTGAACATGCAAATGAGATTTTTTTTACCGATCCCATGTCCGGTTTGACTGACCGGACGGTCTGATCAATGACAAAATTGCCTAAAAGATCTTGTAAATCCATCTCATTTATCATAAAGATATAAGTATGTATGTGTGTCATCACTCATCAGGTCAGGTTGCAGGTTCAATCTGGGGTCACAGGAAAACAAAAGCCTACCCGAAACATTTTATTAGAACTTTGTTAATAAACCTTTAACCTATAATAAGATTAAAATTTGGAGAAATTTCATGTTTGCAACTTACAATCAAATCAAGCAAACCTTTTTGTTATACTTATGCTTCTCTTATTATTTATCAAATACTAAAAGCTTTGCAAAATAATATTAGAACAATTAACATATTCAGATGGAAGTAATGGAAAATCAAGAACTTACTATTCGTCAAGAACTTGAACATTGTTGTGATGATGTAGCACATTCATTGAAGAAGCTAGGCTTCTTATCACACTGGAGCTTCATTTGATCCTTCATGTATTCCATGACAGTCTCAGCTTTGGAACGCAAACCAGAATAGCTTGCTTGCAACTTAGCCTGATGGGATCTAGGCACCTTTTTCAGTACTTTTTCAATCCTTCGCAACAGTGAAATCACACTACGTGTATTTTTACGCCCTTTCTCCAATAGGTTACTCAGATCTTCCCAATAGTTTTCGAAATGTGTCATGCTTTCCAGAAAATGGTCTTTCATTTCCGTGTCTTGTTGTGGTCTATGGTTCTTAGCTTCCCCTTGTTTATGCATTGTTGTCATGTGGCTCTTCATTGGTGCCTTGCCTTTTTTCGTTTGAGCCTTGTTTATTTCACCAGTATCTTTCATTTCACCAGTATCAATCCACCGATCGAGTAGCACATGCAACTCTACCATAAACATCCGTGCTGATGCAACATCCATTACAGCTTTAACCTCCTGCATGGTTTCCATCGATCATGTAATAAGCAGGGTACATATATATAATTACTCTCTATTTATCATAACAAGCTCCTATAATTAAGGTTCTTTCTAGTAGAAATGAATTGTTCAGCTTTTAACATAACAGATGCACCAAGGCATTTACAAATTTAGTGCATAACCTCTACCTGAATAAGAACAGTAAGTAGATTAATGTATGGAAGATAAAAATATACTGGTGTACATATTTAGTGATGGATAATCTTGATAGGTAGTTTCAAAGTTGGGTCATGAAAATATATTCAGTTTGCATTTTATGGGTCGAGTAATAAAGTGTCGTGTACTATTAATTTGAGCACATGAGTATGTAAGTTTGAAGTGGTATGCAACTTTAAATTGTTTGTTTTGAAGGAAGTTTGTTTGTCCCGATCTTAGGGAGTAGTAGTAGCATCTTTTGAATAAAGTAGTTTTGATTAAGTCCATAAGTCCGTTGCAATATATGTCTATATAAAGGCTTCCTGGCTAGAGTTTATCAATAAAGCATTCCTTTATTCAGAGTTTCCTTTATTCCTTTATAAAGTGAAGTCAATAAAGCAAAGAGCAGGTCTATACCAACGTTTACCTCATGTGAAACCATTGTGAAGGTGGCACCGGGAGAACCATCTAGCAAATAACTTTTGACTTCAGAAGACATGGCTACTTTTGGTTGATAAAGATCGGACGGATAAATGTTTAAACTCTTTAAGTTGGCAAATGGAGAAGGTTGGTGTGAGATTAGTTCCACGGATGAAGAAAGATGCTGTGAAAAACGGCAAGAAAATTATTATGCATACAAAAGGGTAATAATTTAAGCAAATGTATAAAAGCCTAATGCTGTACACATGCTTCCTAATAGCCATGGAAGTAGAGCAGTCAAATGGAAGTGGTAGACTCCTGTAAGCACTCTCAATATACCTCTTTTTATTATTTTTTATCATCACAAGAATATTTCTATTGTTTATATTGATAACCTTTGTTAGATGTGCATGATAAACATTAAGAACCGATAGCAACATACCTTGACAAGTTCCATATTTAGTGCAAGAAATTTGACATTATGGTGTTGTTGAAGAAGACTAAAAATTTTCTGAGTAATTGCCTTATCTTTATCGGAACATTCACCTTCTTTATTTGGAAAAGGTGGACGTTTACGTTCGTATCGAATACACACATGCACCTTCTCCAAATGAAGAAGCTCAGTAGAAAGCTGCAAATGATCATGAACGTTATCGCTATAAAAACGTTCTTTATAATGCAAGGAGGAAAGGTTGGGTGCGGAAATCAGATGTATTCTTCGCCAATGTTTTATACTGAGGTTCTTGAGTTGAGGTGTTCCCACATTGACAACCCCAAAACCATGTTCAAGTGTTAGACTCGATAGTCTAGGATGACATATATTGAAACCATTCGAGCCCACCAGTTCACAATCCTTTATAGTTACATTCTTCAAGTTTGCACAGCAGGAGAAAAGACCAGCACCCTTGCCAGTATTGTCATCATGCAATGTGACACGATGGAGACTCAATGTTGTTAAATTTGGCAGCTCCCAAGTAGGTGGGGTCATGATAGAATAACCATGCGAATGCCCTGTCAAATTGAGATGTTTGAGAGACTGAAAACTAAAGAGAGAAAGAGGAACTTTCATCTCCCTTTGCTCCTTTCCAAACAAGCAAGTAAAATTCAGTTGTTGGACATTGTGAGAGGATGCATAGTCCAAAATTCGTTTAACAAACGTCTGGCTAACCTTACCACGAAAAGTGAGCTTGACAAACGACACTTCAATTTGATTATTTCTGCCCAACAGAACATGTTTAACAAAGTTGGAGAACTTGGGCAACGTACGGAAATCCTTACTTGAGAAACGGAGGTAAGGCATTGTAGTCCAGATATACCTCCATCTGGATGACAAAACACTGGTTTCAACGGCATGTTTGATGCTAATAAAAGACAGGATCTTATGGATAAGATCATCCGGCAAGCTGCTTAGTCGATCTCCTTCAACATTAACCCTCTTTCTATCACCCATTCTCTTCCCACTCTATCTTGATACAACGCACCAGCAGGTTTCAAAACGGTAATACTAATCGCCAATCTTGTTTGCTAGACCTACCTATACAGTGGTGAAGCAAATGATTAACATATCCAAGCAGTAAAACTAACTATACCTTAAAATTTTAAATATCAGACAAATCCTACAATTAATCGAGATACCGTTATTAGATCATCATGGATTGCTTTACCAAAATGTGCCTACTATTGGCAACATCAGCGTTGTTTACATAACATCTACATAATATTTCAACATTTTACTTCACAAAAGGCGCCTATTTCAACAAAAAAATCGACAGAAACAAATACGTTTAGTTCTATCAAGCACATTGATTTATAAATAACAAACTTGTATGATGAATAATGATGCATACAAAGAAGGATAAATAAATTCAACCGTTTAACTATCAGATAAATTTTCTAAGAATACGTTCTACAAATAAAGAATTACCATATAAATCAATATTGCTTTTAAACAGCCATTGGCCTCTAATTTAAACAGCGAACAACCATTTCAAGTTAGAGCTTACGTCATTACCGGATTCGCTGAACAACCGTTTCAAGTTTAGAGCTTGCATTTTAGTTTGTCAAACAGCAATTTGAGTTTGGATAGAGTGTAGAGTGTGAAGAGTAAACCCTAGGAGAGAGGGTAAAGGTAAAGAGTGTTTTGTTTTGGTTTGACGCTTTATTTATTTGGACGGGTTTAGGTGATGTGTTGGTGTTTGGCTCCCTTATTTCCACTTTCTTTTACACTCTGTTCTTCAAGGAATAGAAAAGAAAAGATTAAGAAGAAAGTGAAGAAAAAATGTGTTTTAGAAGATTTGTTAGGAGGAAAAGGCGAAAATGAGAGGGATAATAAAGAGATTTTTAGAGTGATTTTCAATCTTTCTAATTTAAAAGGAATTGGAGAGAAAGGAAGAGGAGGGAGATACTTTCTATTTCATCCTTTAATGAAACTCTGGAACAGAGTGTTTATAGCATTCACGTCCCCTCCATCAAACCCCCCATCCATCTCTAAAATTTAAAAAAACTTACTAAAAACGCCCCAAATCTCATCCATCATTTTATACCTCATCTTTATATTTTAAAAAAAATCTATCTTCTAACTTTTTATATATAAAATCTACTATTCACTCCCATCAAATTATTGTGAGTGTATTTTAACGAGGAATATAATAAAATATGTGTTTGTAAGTAAGATAAAGATAAATATGGTGGAGGGATGTGGAAGGTTTTTGAAATGAGAGATAAATTTTGAAAAATATGATTTTTTTGTTATATTATAGGGTATAAAATGGTGGATGATGATAACATATGTATATATAGGTTTAGGTATCAGGAACATTTTAGTGTGGGAAGCCTAAACCTTTATTTTTATTATAAATCATTCATAAGATTTTAAAGTTTTTACTTTTTATATAAAATTGTTTATGTTATGTATATACGAAAACCCATTAAATAATGTGATCATATGTCTTTTTAAAGTTTAAACATTTTCCTATACATGTGTAGGCATGGCCCTCTAGGAGAAAAAGTAAAGTTGCACTAGTTTTAATGTTATTTTACTAATTTCGTGAAAATAACGTTAAAAATGACGGACGGTTAATCATGCATCATGTGGTGGCGTTGATAGCCAAAAGACAAAGGGGTACATGCACCGATCGGGTTTGTCCCGATTGCTAAGTGTTTTGTGCCTTATGTCCAAGGCTTGATACGAAACCACATCGAGCCGGGGGTCTCACTGGAAGCGGTCTGTCTATTCTTAGGGATAGAGGTAAGGCTGTCTACATCTTACCCTCCTCAGACCCTACCTTAGCTTTGCTATAGGTGGGATAAACCGAGTATGATGATGATGATGATGATGATGCGTAGGCAATGTGCCTACACGAAAGTTGCACATGTATAGGTTGTATAAATATCCAGTCTTTCACGGACGAAGTAAGCATATCGAGACCCGATATCATTTCATAAGAGAATGTGTAGAGAAAGAAAAGATTGTGGTAGAACACGTGAGTGGAGAAGAATAGAAAGCCGACATCCTTACAAAAGCTTTGCCAAAGTTGAAGTTCTTGGAGATGAGAGACCTTTTGGGAGTCATGGAGTTGACAGACACGGGTCAAAATTAGGGGGTGATTGTTGGCCCGTTTAATTCTTGACCCGGGTTGGACTAACAAAAACAGACAAACCAAGAATAAAGGATTAAAGGGCTGATATAATTTTTATTAGATAAAGATAAGTTTGAAGTTTATTATTTGAATTTGAGTCAGTAGTATTAATTCTAATTAGAATAGGTTTCTATTTCATAGGTTTGTTTTAGTATTTAAAGGGGTCCATTGTAAACCTTTTATGCATTGAGTTTTAAGTTTAATAAAAGCATCAGAAAGAGTCGTGATCATTGTTTTGATCACAAATATTTTTTGTTGTTTGCTGCTGTCTTTATTGTGTTTGATCCAATTGAATACTTCAACCCAGTCACTAGTCACAACCATATACATATCTTCCTATCTTAACACTACACAAACATTTTCAAGACAATGAAGACCTTTAACACTTAAGAACTCACTTCAAATCTCATCACCAAAACCCCTCCAAGATTCAAGATTCAAACACACCCATGATGTTTGACTGAAAAAAGTCAAACCCACACTCAAGACCATCAAATCATACCCAATTAGTAATCTTTTAACCATCCCATTATTCTTATCACAAAAAGTTGAGAACTTGATTGGTTCTTCTGAAGGTGTTTGATTGTTTGTAGGCCTTGTGATGCTGGTTATGGGCCCTGATAACCACCAAGAGGTCAATTAGTTACGGGCTGTGTTCAGGTTGACTAAACGGGTCATGTTTAGATTGACCTGTTTAATAAACAGGCCGTGTTTGGGTTGACCCAATTAAGTACGGGTCACGTTCAAGATTACATGTTTAACACGTTATATTTAAATAAAAAGGTCGACCCCCTCCCTAACTTGTTTAGTTAAATAACTAGACTCGTCAACCCGATTAACACCTACATGACAACCCGCCAATCCAATCAATAAGCTTACAACTTGATTACGACCCGTTAACCCGTTTGACATGTTTACCTAAATGTCAAACGGGTTAACAGAGTTAAAGTAGCAAAATAAATATTTTATGGTAAGCGTTTTGAGGTTGATCAATAGTTTAAAAAAATCGTTTCTTGTTTCTTAAAAAAATCGTTTCTTGTTTCAGGTATATATCCATTGTTTTGTCTAAAGTTCTTTTATGGTGGAAGGTTTGCAGACTTTCCAGATAAGGGATATGAGAATGGTAAGTTCAAATGGAAATCATTGTTTGTTTTCCGATTGTGATTGAATTGAAGAGGGTGGGGGGGGGGGGGACTTATACGGTGTAGTGGTTTTATTAGGTTTTAAATAAAACTGTGTGTGGACAAAAATACCCTCACGTGTTGAGCATGTGAGGGTCATCTCAGTTAATTATTAACGGGGTTAGTCACAAATACCCAACATTGAAAGTAATTAGAAGGTTAATACCTCAATTTGTTACTTTAAAGTTTAAACCATTAGTACCTTACATTGAAACTTGGTGAAAACCACAGAGACTAACGGTGTAATTAACTCTATCCTTAACAAACAAATAAGAAACTCATTAATTAAACTAATATGTTCCTACATTCTCGGTCAACCCATATGCTCGAGTATAGACCACCGCCCATGAGCTCGGGTCAGTTAATTAGACCAACACTGTTAAGTGTTAACCCATCACGATTGATCAACTCCGGATACTACTAATCAACACATTTCTTTGTTGTCACATTTAACCCTTTTAATAAACAAGTTGTGTTCGGGTTGACCCGTTTATTAAACAGTTCGTGTTTAGATTAAGGTAGTAACGCATTTAATCGATTTTAAGTGATGATTTACGGTAAGCACATTATATATTATCTATATATATGAAAGTACAAAGTCGGTTCAATACGGACAAAACAACCAAAGTCAAGTTACGTTTCTGTCCCCGTCAGGTATAAACCACAACATTTCCTTCCTTCCTTCGATCCATTTGCTTATTTCAACTTCAACCAAACCCTATATGCCTTCAGAGTTTATTCTTCCTTTACACGTGCTCCTTCCTGCTTTCTTCGCTTTCTCTTCGCAAAGTAAGAAAAATCAAGTTTTGACACAGAGAGAGGGGCTACGTAATCGAGAAAAGAGAGAGAGCGTGAGAAAGAGTGGTGGTGGAGGTGGAGGTGGAGGTGGGCAATCGATGGAGGATGGATGGTGCGACGGCTTGTACGGTGGAAGACGTATGGTGCGACGCCGGAAAGCGCGATGATGGGGTTTGCTGTACGGTGGATGTTGCCACTGTAGAGGTCGAAGGTGCGACGGTGAGTAACCTCGTCCAGTTGGTGAAACATAAATCGGGATGAAGCCGAGGCGGGATGAGGTTCCATCGTTGTCAAATTCTTGCTCCAGCTTCCCGATTGAGATTTGAGCTACATCTTGTCAGTATCTTTTTTTTTTTTTAATCTCATTTAAGAACCTCATGATGATCTTCTTTGTTGTTAAATAGTTACATTACGTTTAGAGGTTTTAGGAATATTTAGAGTTTTATGTGGGTTGTGTCAACTTTGTTATGGAAGTACCAAGATTTAAGGTAATACTTACAGCTGCAATTTGGTAGTATTTGATTATTCAACCCACTAATTTGTTTGGTTTAAGGATGGTGATCGGTCTGCTGACTGAATAGCAGTTACGTCGCTCGCCGATAACAGCAAGACATGCGGTTAGGCGCTTGAACGGTTCTGACATCCGGCTGCTCACGGGTTGGTGTTTCGGTTCCGACATACGGCTGCTCACGGGTTGGTGTTTCTTTTTTATTAAACAAAGGTCCGTTTGTTAGTGTGCATCTTTCTTGTCGCTGAGTTATAGCTAACATATTAAATCTTTTGGTTATTGTCGTTGGTGGTTGTGTCTACAACACATCTTGGCAGCTATGACGTTTTGATGTTCTGACCCACAAACCTCTTCGTTTCGGTTGAATGTCCGTCTTTAAACTTACCATTTGCTGATCCATAGCAGACGCCGCAGAATTGTATCGCCTCTTGCTAGGCCTAGCAAGGCGCACGTCCGCGCCGCAACGCGCGCGGGTCAAATACCAGTTATACTACTAAAAAGTAACGTCGGTGGTATCAATGACGTGTCCTTTCAACTATATTCTATTTTTTGTTTTTATATTCTATTTTTTTGTCTTTTAGCGGTAACCTATCTTCTCTTATGTAACAGGAAAGGACTTTTCTTTCTTTAAGAATTCAAGTAATCAGAAGTAGAAAAGTCAACTTTTTTTTGTTACATTTGACTACTGGCCAGAAGCAGTGGAGGTGCATGATGCAACAATGTTGTTTGATACATGGAAAGGAGAACCAAAAGTCTTTATCATTTATTTACATATACTTATTAGACTATATGGTGTGCTTCCCCTTTCCCCCAACTCCCCCAAGTGCCACATCAGCGCCACATCATTTCCCTCATTTTCTCCCTCAAAGTTTGGAAATGCCTTCCCCCAATTCCCCCTTCATTTTTTTATTATTTTTAATTAATCTATTTAATACTTTAAATGCAAAAAATATATATATATATATATATATTTTGATATAGACAGACACACATTCACACCCAATATCTCCAAAAACCCATCTTCCCCAAAGCTCCAATCTCACCCCACTCTCTCTCTAAAACCCATCTCTCTCTCTCTAAAACCAGACACCCGCACACATCTTCACCTTCTTCAACACACCCACTTCTATCATCTTCTTCGTCACACCCACAGACCCACTTCGTGCATCTTCATCTCCACCTCCACAGCCACCGTCTCCGGCACCGGAGCCACCACCGTCGCCACTCTCCGGCATCAGAGCCACCACCGGCATCAGAGCCACCACCGGCATTGCTCTTTTTCTTCTTCTTGCTGCAACAGTCTTTGTGTGTGTATATATATATAATATTGCAAATGGAACGGTCAAATGATTAAATAAGTAAAAAAAAAAAATGGAACGGGGAGGACGGGGTGTGATCCCCGTTTGCACCGATGTTTGGGGGGGGGGGGGGGGGGGGGGCGGTGTTCCCGATCGGGGAAAGGGCCACCTCACCTCCCCGAGTATCAACCCCGAAGGCACACCGTATAGCCTTACTAACACAGTAATTGATTTATTGATCAAAAAATATCCAAAAAGTTTGTATCAAATTATTTTAATTGTTTTTTCAACAAATAAAGCAACAACAAAATATGGTCCAAATGGTTTTAGCACACTACTATGCTCTGACTATTACGAATCAAAGTTGGTTGAAATAAGAGCTATCAAATAATTTTTTTTAAATAGCACATATTCCTTTTCACATTTTATGGCCTGATAAATTTAAAAACCATACTAAATTAAAAGAGGGTGGCAGGTAAACGGCAACAAGCTGCGCCGTAACCCCTTTTTAAAGCCCTGATCGTATTATAAGTTTATAACTAGAGATGTTAGGAGCATAATAAGACTTGATTACAAGGTAGTTTATAATCATCCAAGTCATTTATACAAGGTAGTTTATAAACTAGGGGGTTAAATTAAAGCATAAGACTTAATTACAAAACTATTAAAGCACTGATAGCATTATAAGTTTGTAACTAGATATAAAACTTTACCATCCAATTAAGTTGCTGCAAAAGCTCTAGGCCAATATATAACCTGAAAACAAACCACAAAATCTATTAGAATATGCATAATAACAATTAACAAGGTTTTATCAACTTATTTCTTACAACTTTTCGTTTAAGGTAAAATCTCTAGTTTACATCAATTTTACTTTTTAATATGTTTTTATACTAAAACAAATGTTTTCAAAACCGGGCCGACATCCAATCGGTCGCCTTAGCAGTCCACTATTGAATATAATTGGATAGAAATGCAGCAACACAGAGATTTTGTGAGAACACCTCGCGTCTTGTTTATCAATAACGAACAAAACAAAACAGCCAAATAATTACATAACCTACACATCCATTTATGCTAAACTAATTACATAGATAATAGCAAAATCCTAAACCAACACTAGCTCGAACTCAATTAAATAAAATTATTGGTTAAAACTAATACAGTAAGTTTCTCTAACTTTTGAATACTACCTGATGACCAGATCGGCCAACCAACCTCATCCGATTAAATCCTTCCTTCTTATCATATATCAAGATTTATCCTTCATCCGGTACTAGTGGGACCAGATTTAAGAACTAGCTAGACAATGCCATAAATAACTTTAAAAAATAATTTACAACTTTAGTGTAGAACTGCAAATTTACTTTATGTTTGTATAGATTTCCAACTATGATAAAATGTGAACACAAAAGTAACAAGTGAACAAGCAAATGAGATTTTTTTACCGATCACATGTCCGGTTTGACTGACCGGACAGTCTGGTCATGACAAAACTGCCTAAAAGTTCTTGTAAATCCATCTCTTTTATTATAAAGATATAAGTATGTACGTGTTGGTTGTTAATATATAGTTTAAAATTTAAACTACATATTAACAGCCAATACGAACATTTTAGGTCTAAACCAGGTCCCAAACGCAGCTATCTTCGTCATTGTAGGTCTGTTCTTTCTATTTCAGACTGTTCTTTTTCCGGTTTTCGGCGCCTTGCTGCGCTTGCACCCAGCTCTAAACGAGCGCCTGACATCGCTTTTACAAAAAAAAGCACAGATCGGTGCCTCGGTCACCACCAGGCGCTAAACCCTCGCTGCGCTGCGCCTCTGCGCCTAGGCGCGCGCCTAGAGCGCTTTTGACAACACAGGTTTAAATCAAACATTATATTGTTGTTTATTTAAGTATTGTGTGTATGTAAGTGATGCAACATAAAACTTATTAGTTTTACTTAGGACGTATGATTTAGTTATAGTTTAAGTTGTATTAGTGAGACAAAAGTGCAGCCTTAGAAGAAAAGAAGCACGAGGCGCGCCTCAGGAAGAAAAAACAGCATAAAAGGACATGTTTGCCCTTGACGGTTTAACCTCCAAAATCAGTTATTTGGCGCCAATCTTGTCAACCAAATCCAACTGCCATTTGTCTCACATATATATAGATGTTTGTAACGTGTATTTGATTATCAAGACATAAATAACATTAGTTATTTGTCCAAACATCCGTGTGTTTAGTTATACTTATGTTTCTCTTATTATTTATCAAATACTTAAAGCTTTGCAAATTAACATATTCAGATGGCAGTAATGGAAAATCAAGAACTTACTATTCGTCAAGAACTTGAACATTGTTGTGATGATGTAGCACGTTCATTGAAGAAGCTAGGCTTCTTATCACACTGGAGCTTCATTCGATCCTTCATGTATTCAATGACAGTCTCAGCCTTGGAACGCAAACCAGAATACCTTGCTTGCAACTTAGCCTGATGGGATCCAGGCATCCTTTTCAGTACTATTTCAATCCTTCGCAACTGTGAAATCACACTACGTGTATTTTTACACCCTTTCTCCAATAGCTTACTCAGATCTTCCCAATAGTTTTCGAAACGTGTCATGCTTTCCAGAAAATGGTCTTTCATTTCCGTGTCTTGTTGTGGTCTATGGTTCTCAGCTTCCCCTTGTTTATGCATTGTTGTCATCATGCGGCTCTTCATTGGTGCCTTGTCTTTTTTCGTTCGAGCCTTGTTTATTTCACCAGTATCTTTCATTTCATCAGTATCTTTCCACTGATCGAGTAGCACATGCAACCCTACCATAAGCATCCGTGCTAATGCAACATCCATTAGAGCTCTAACCTCCTGCATGGTTTCCATCGATCATGTAATAAGCAGGGAAAAATATACTGGTGTACATATTTACTGATGGATAATCTTGATAGGTAGTTTCAAAGTTGGGTCATGAAAATATATTCAGTTTGCATTTTATGGGTCAAGTAATAAAGTGTCGTGTACTATTAATTTGAGCACGAGTACGTAAGTTTGAAGTGGTATGCAACTTTAAATTGTCTGTTTTGAAGGAAGTCTGTTTGTCCCGATCTTAGGGGGAAATAGCATCTTTTGAATAAAGTAGTTTTGATTAAGTCCATAAGTCCGTTGCAATGTATGCCTATATAAAGGCTTCCTAGAGTTTATCAATAAAGCATTCCTTTATTCAGAGTTTCCTTTCTCTGCAAAATCTCTATTCACTCATAAATCTATTCTTTTTTTTTTATTATTGTATGGAAGATAAAAATATACTGGCGTACATATTTACTGATGGATAATCTTGATGGGTAGTTTCAAAGTTGGGTCATGAAAATATATTCAGTTTGCATTTTATGGGTCGAGTAATAAAGTGCCTTGTATGTAAGTTTGAAGTGGTATGCAACTTTCAATTGTTTGTTTTGAAGGAAGTCTGTTTGTCACGATCTTAGGGAGAAGTAACATCTTTTGAATAAAGTAGTTTTGATTAAGGGGGTGTTTGGGATTGATTATTCAAAACAGATTATGCGTTTTGGAAAAGCAGGGGTGGAGCTGCTTATAGATTATTGCGTTTTGGTAGCCTAAAAACTGATTATCTGCATTTTCAAAACACAATCCCAAACTCTAAAAACTGATTATCTGCGTTTCAAAACGCAATAATCTAAAAATCAGATTCAAAACGCAATCCCAAACACCCTCTAAGTCCATAAGTCCATTGCAATGTATGCCTATATAAAGGCTTCCTAGAGTTTATCAATAAAGCATTCCTTTATTCAGAGTTTCCTTTCTCTGCAAAATCTCTATTCACTCATAAATCTATTCTTTTTATTATTATTGTATAAAGTGAAGTCAATAAAGCAAAGAGCAGGTCTATACCAACGTTTACCTCATGTGAAACCATTGTGAAGGTGGCACCGGGAGAACCATCTAGCAAATAACTTTTGACTTCAGAAGACATGGCTACTTTTCGTCCATAAGGATCAGCCGGATAAATGTTTAAACTCTTTAAGTTGGCAAATGGAGAAGGTTGGTGTGAGATTAGTTCCACTGATGAAGAAAGATGCTGTGAAAAATGGCAAAAAAATTATTATGCATACAAAAGGGTAATAATTTAAGCAAAGGTATAAAAGTCGAATGCTGTACGCATGCTTCCTAATAGCCATGGAAGTAGAGCAGTCAAATGGAAGTGGTAGACTCCTGTAAGCACTCTCAATATACCTCTTTTTATTATTTTTTTTATTTTTGTCATCACAAGAATATCTCTATTGTTTATGTTGATAATCTTTGTTAGATGTGCATGATAAACATTAAGAACCGGTAGCAGCATACCTTGACAAGTTCCATATTTAGTGCAAGAAATTTGACATTATGGAGCTGTTGAAGAAGCCTAAAAATTTTCTGAGCAAATGCCTTATCTTCACCTTCTTCATTTGGAAAAGGCGGACGGTATTCAATACATACATGCACCTTCTCCAAATGAAGAAGCTCAGTAGAAAGCTGCAAAAGACCATGAAAGTTATCGCTATAAAAACGGTCTTTATAATGCAAGGAGGAAAGGTTGGGCGCGGAAATCAGATGTATTCTTCGCCAATGTTTTATAGTGAGGTTCTTGAGTTGAGGTGTTCCCACATTGACAACCCCAAAACCATGTTCAAGTGTTAGACTCGATAGTCTAGGATGACATATATTGAAACCATTCAAGCCCACCAGTTCACAATCCTTCATAGTTACATTCTTCAAGTTTGCACAGCAGGAGAAAAGACTAGCACCCTTGCCAGTATTGTCATCATGCAATGTGACACGATGGAGACTCAATGTTGTTAAATTTGGCAACTCCCAAGTAGGTGGGGTCATGATAGAATAACAATCGCAATGTCCGGCCAAATTGAGATGTTTGAGAGACTGAAAACTAAAGAGAGA
This sequence comes from Ambrosia artemisiifolia, assembly GCA_032199755.1. Lineage (NCBI taxonomy): Eukaryota > Viridiplantae > Streptophyta > Magnoliopsida > Asterales > Asteraceae > Ambrosia > Ambrosia artemisiifolia. The sequence continues at coordinate 11,569,843 of CM063528.1, read as the reverse complement.
AAGAGGAACTTCCATCTCCCTTTCAAACTCCTTTCCAAACAACCAAGTAAAATCTAGTTGTTGGACATTGTGAGAGGATGCATAGTCCAAAATTCGTTTAACAAACGTCTGGGTAACCATACCACGAAAAGTGAGCTCGACAAACGACACTTCAATTTGATTATTTCTGCCCAACAAAACATGTTTAACAAAGTTGGAGAACTTGGGCAACGTACGAAAATCCTCACTTGAGAAACTGAGGTAAGGCATTGTAGTCCAGATATACCTCCATCTGGATGACAAAACACTGGTTTCAACGGCATGTTTAATGCTAACAAAAGACAGGATTTTATGGATAAGATCATCCGGCAAGCTGCTTAGTCGATCTCCTTCTACATTAACCCTCTTTCTATCACCCATTCTCTTCCCACTCTATCTTGATACAACACACCAGCAGGTTTCAAAACGATAACTAATACTAATCACCAATCTTGTTTGCTAAACCTACGTATACAGTGGTGAAGCAAATGATTAACATATCCAAACAATAAAACTAACTATACCTTAAAATTTAAAATATCAGACAAATCCTACAATTAATCGAGATACCGTTATTAGATCATCATGGATTGCTTTACCAAAATGTGCCTACTATTGGCAACATCAGCGTTTACTTAACATCTACACAACTACAGCAGGTTAGTTCACAAAATGCGTCTGTAGTGATATTAGCTGCATCAGTAAACATCAGCGTCTACATAACATCTACATAATTACAGTAGTTTACTTCACAAAATGTCCCTCTTTCAACAAAAAAAAAATTCAATAGAAACAAATACGTTTAGTTCTATCAAGCAATTACTATCTATCAGATCAACTGTACTCATATGTTTTTCAGTAATTACTATCACCATCACCATATCAGAAACCCTAAAGAGTAAACAAAAAATTACCTGACCAATGCAGCAAAGAACAGCAGATTGCAAAGACAGGAAGAAGGAAGTTGATCGGAAAGCAATCACTTGAAATAAATCACCGGTACGATGAGAGATTGTAAGGGTTCTTCCAGGGAAGGATAGAGCACTCACATTTGTTATGATTTGATTTCGTGAGAGAAACCTAATTTTTTTATGGGGCTGGTTGCGGGTGAAAGAAAGTAGAGAACGTGGGTTTTTAGGTAGAGTTAATTATCAAATCGGTCGCTTTCATTTGATTTGGGCCAATATGTCACTTTAATTTTTTTTAAAAGTAGAATATATCACTTTAATTTAAACTTTTAAAAATGGCTTGAACAGTGTTTGAGTTTTGAAGAAATAGGCCAAAACAGTTCAATGACTTAACCCAGTTAACTTTTTGACGTTAAGTCAGGGACAATTTGATCAAGTCAATTAAAAATTGTCTTTTTCCACATGGTCAATTTTCCCTGTGGGCGGCTGCAAGATAATTTTCCCCTCTGCCGGTACCTTAGCCAATGAAGAGATATGTACCCGCGCATGCGCACGACCCCACAACTCTAGGTGCGCTTTTTAAAACCTAGTATGAGATAGGGAACAAGGAGGAGGGGTTGACCAATCACTGTATCTCACATGTTATGTAATCTCTATATTACTAAGAGTTAATTTCTTAGCATACCAAATGCCAGTTGCATAAGCATCACACTTCGCACATATATAAAGTTTCAAAATTTGGCAAACTATATCAGAAGATCATAAGAACAGCTAATCAATTTGAATGTAAAATCTGATTAAACTAATGTCCCACAATTTAAACAAGAAGAGGAAGAAGGAAGAGGAGGAGGAAGAAGAGGAAGAGGAGGAGGAAGAAGAGGAAGAGGAGGAGGAAGAGGACAAGTAAGAGGAAGAGGAAAAGGAGAAGAGGAAGAGGAGACGAGGAAGAGGAGGAGGAGGGGGAGGAGGAGGAGGACAAAGACGAGGAAGAAGACGAAGACGAGGAAGAAGACGAAGAAGAGGAAGAAGAAGAGGAGGAGGGAAGAGGAAGAAGAAGACGAAGTCGAAGACGAGGACGAAGAAGAGGAAGAGGAAAAGGAAGCGGAAGAGGAGAAGGGCGAGGAAGGGGAAGAGGAAGAAGAAGGAGAAGAAGTTCAATTCAAACAATAACTTTTCATCAATTGATCATTTATTTTAAAAACCTTTGGTTTAAAGAACCTGTTTATTTGCTTGCAGCTTTGAAGACGCGTAACTACCATTGTGGGGCAGGGATGGGAAATGAAGGCTAGTATTGTAAATTTGTTTTGATATTATAAAGGAGGAGGATGGTGAAATGTCTACATTACCCTTCAAAGGGTCTTAACTGCCACCAACATCCCTATAATACCCTTGAATGTGTTGCCTAAATATGTTGTACATGTTGCATCTTAAGTTGTACGGATATGAAAATTACTATGTTGTGCATGTCTTCTCCTTAATCTATATATATATTTCAAAGGGCTAAATCCTACATGGCACTCATATAGCCATTCTCCATTTTGAGAGTGTCATGTAGGATGCCATGTGACATTAACTAATTTTAGAAAAAAAAAAAGTTTAAAAACAAAATTGGATTTTTCTCTCTCATGTTTCCTCCCATAATTTTAAACGTTAATATCTTTTATCTATGAGATTTTTTAAAGAAAAAATTATGCCAAATTAACGAGCGTTTTATTATCTTTCCAACGAGTAGCATAGTGCTATATAGCAAAACAGAGAAAAAATGACTATTTTTTGTGGGTTTCATTCATACAACAAAAAAACACGTGTTCAGTTAATTCATTAAACATGTATAGGCAAGTCACTAATTGTGTTCAAACAAGTAAATATGAATTCTATTTTCAACCATAGCAGAATATGTTACTAGAGTTATACATTGTTTTAGGTTAGGTATCAATATTAGTATGTTAGAGTTATGCATTTTTTAGCCTTTAGGATAGGTGTTAATATTATAGTTACATTGGAGTTATACATTGTCTTAGGTTAGTTGTTAGCATTGGAGTTATACATTGTTTTAGGTTAGGTATTAATATTAGAGTTATACATTGTTTTAGGTTAGATGTTACATTAGATTATACATTGTTTAAGGTTAGGCGTTTACATTGGAGATACATTGTTAATTGTTTTAGGTTAGGTGTTACCTGAGGATTTCATGCATGTAACTGTAAAGCGCATAAGTCTTTTTCATATGTAAAATTGATGCGTCATATTAGATTTCTCAACCCTGAGACATTTCCAGGGTATAATCTAATAATATAGACGATTGTACTCGAGAGTAAATTTATACATAAAGAACTATCTAGTCTTGCAAACAATACCATTTATTCAAATAATTAAAGATCATTTATTAGACAAGATATCATAATTTAAAAAGTGGGATATAATGACATTGAATTTAATATCAAAGATATCACATTTTATATCGAAATGACTATAAATACCTCTTACATACATAGATCTTGAACAACATCATCTTTTATTCTTCACCATAGTTATTTTAATCAAAGCTAGGTTTTCTGCTACAGTAGCTTCTATACTATCTTTTGAAAAATAAGTTAGAGAACTTTTTTAAGCAAGACGAATTTCTACACACATGCACCTTCTCCAAATGAAGAAGCTCAGTAGAAAGCTGCAAATGATCATGAACGTTATCGCTATAAAAACGTTCTTTATAATGCAAGGAGGAAAGGTTGGGTGCGGAAATCAGATGTATTCTTCGCCAATGTTTTATACTGAGGTTCTTGAGTTGAGGCGTTCCTACATTGACAACCCCAAAACCATGTTCAAGTGTTAGACTCGATAGTCTAGGATGACATATATTGAAACCATTCGAGCCCACCATTTCACAATCCTTTATAGTTACATTCTTCAAGTTTGCACAGCAGGAGAAAAGACCAGCACCCTTGCCAGTATTGTCATCATGCAATGTGACACGATGGAGACTCAATGTTGTTAAATTTGGCAGCTCCCAAGTAGGTGGGGTCATGATAGAATAACCATGCGAATGCCCTGTCAAATTGAGATGTTTGAGAGACTGAAAACTAAAGAGAGAAAGAGGAACTTTCATCTCCCTTTGCTCCTTTCCAAACAAGCAAGTAAAATTCAGTTGTTGGACATTGTGAGAGGATGCATAGTCCAAAATTCGTTTAACAAACGTCTGGCTAACCTTACCACGAAAAGTGAGCTTGACAAACGACACTTCAATTTGATTATTTCTGCCCAACAGAACATGTTTAACAAAGTTGGAGAACTTGGGCAACGTACGGAAATCCTTACTTGAGAAACGGAGGTAAGGCATTGTAGTCCAGATATACCTCCATCTGGATGACAAAACACTGGTTTCAACGGCATGTTTAATGCTAACAAAAGACAAGATTTTATGGATAAGATCATCCGGCAAGCTGCTTAGTCGATCTCCTTCTACATTAACCCTCTTTCTATCACCCATTCTCTTCCCACTCTATCTTGATACAACGCACCAGCAGGTTTCAAAACGGTAATACTAATCGCCAATCTTGTTTGCTAAACCTACCAATACAGTGGTGAAGCAAATGATTAACATATCCAAACAATAAAACTAACTAACTATAACTTAAAATTTAAAATATCAGACAAATCCTACAATTAATCGAGATACTTTTCACAACAAGCCCTTGGTGATACTAGACAAGACCAAACAACTTACAAAAATAAATAATAAATAATTAATCGAGGATCTGTTGAAACCTTTAGAATACAGTGTAGTTAATTCATATCAGGGCCAAGCATACCCATAAATAAACAATGACATTCACTTTTAGATATATGTTAACACCTAGATGTCTACCCCGCGCTTCGTTGCGGTACCATTATTAGATCATCATGGATTGCTTTACCAAAATGTGCCTACTATTGGCAACATCAGCGTCTACTTAACATCTACACAACTACAGCAGGTTAGTTCACAAAATGCGTCTGTAGTGATATTAGCTGCATCAGTAAACATCAGCGTCTACATAACATCTACATAATTACAGCAGTTTACTTCACAAAATGTGCCTAATTCAACAAAAAAAATTCAATAGAAACAAATACGTTTAGTTCTGAAGGGATAGGGAACCTAATCCAGGCGGAAGAGGCATCCCTATCCCCATAAGTCAGCTCCCTCGCGCCAGTCAGCGGCGCGAGGAAGAAGCGGCGCGCAACCAGCAGTATATACAAGAAGGCGCGTAAGAGCAGCAACTGATAAGCAACATCACCACCTGATAAGCGCGTACCGTCACGCGCGGAATCTTCCCTTGACAACCATCGTACAAAGTACAGAAGACAACAAAAGGGAGATTCACGAAGATCACTGACAGTGTACGCGCCAATAGCAAAGCAACAGGTGGCAAAAGTGGTCCAACAACTACAAGACAAGGACAGCAGCATGGCTGCAGCCATGCTTCCACCACACCAGCGTCTACAGTGACAGCAGACATCCCTTGCTGCTGTCAGGAGCATGGTCAACGACTGACAGGTATGCCGTCTGCCAACCACAGCGTGCCACGTGTCCGCCTCGAGCAACAACCATGCTGCCTGAATGACGTCATGAACAGTACGCCTGTTCTCCCGCCAATTCCAGGGGAGACCTTGGGCTTGGGCCCGGACCAAGCCCAATAAAGAATGGTTACTCGTGGGCCTTTCGATCAAGCCCACGAGTTCTCCTATAAATACAAGGATACCTCTCCTTGCCAAGGGATCCGAAAATAGTTATTGATAGCCTAGAGCATTCTCACTTGTATTCTTTGTATTCGCTCACTAATAATACTATCGGCTACTTACAGTGGACGTAGGTCATTACACGACCGAACCACTTATATCTTGTGTTCCTACTTACTTTCACCACACACACACTTGTATTATTATCAAACGGGTTTGACCTTACGGTTTGGGTAAAGGATTAATCCTGACGGACTTAGGTATTAACCCCACGTAGATTATACATAATCTCCGTGATACCTATTGTTTCTTCATTGGCGCCATCCAACGGTTAGAACCGCTCTTTTACTCATCTTTTCAACCCACCCATGGCTGAACCCAACCCTAATACTGCTGCCGTAAACCGTTCCGGAGAAGGGGACACCCAACTCCCGGAAAATCAAATAACACCACCCACAGTCGTCAAGAAACCCACTTCCAGGCTCCAAAGCCAAGAAGTTGAGGTTCGGGACGCCAACTCGGACGACGACAGCAGTGCTAGCTCTGAGGAGGACCTTGACCAGTGGCTCCTCCGTCAGAATACGAAAAACGCTGCAATTTACCAGCGTAAGCTCCTGCAACAATCCAAGAAAAAAGGCAAGGCTCTCACTTATGATACCCCATCCAAAAAGGGGAAAGACCCAGCTGCCCCAGGTGCTGGTCGTAGCGGGGAACTCGGCGGAGACGCCAGAGTTCGGGGCTACGCGAAGCACCGGGCAGAGCCTGATGGCTACGAATCCTCTAGTAGTGATTCAGGCTACAAAGGGAAGAAAAACGATCATCGCTCGCGCCACAATGACGAGGATGATGACTTAGTCAAGCCATTCAGACCAAAAGCTTTCGCCGAAAAGTCAAAATTTGTCGCTCGCATAGCGACAGCAAGAATACCAAGAAAAGCAAAACTTCCTAGCAGCATCGGCAGATACGATGGCTTGCGTGATCCAGATGACCACGTGCACGACTTTGAGTGCGCAGGAATGTCGGTAGACTGGCCCGTACAGGTTTGGTGCCATTTATTCGCGCAAACTCTGACGGGCGCAGCCAGGGTCTGGTTCGATAACCTTCCTGCGGGAAGTGTTAAAGACTTTGACGACCTTACCGACAAATTCACCAATCACTTCTCGCATTTGCGCAAGCACAAGAAAGACAAGGCGCACATCCTGTTGTGCCGCCGAAACGACAATGAATCCATTGAGGACTTCATTGTTCGATTCAACAAAGAGGCCCTGCTGATAGGCTGCGGGGAAGAACTCACAAGGGCAGCGTTCGTGCATAACGTACGCAGCCCAGAGTTAATGAAATGCCTCACAGGCAAAGATGGCATACCGGAGTCCTGGGATGAGCTCATCCACTCCGCCAAGATATATGCCTCGTCTGAGAAATCCTTCAATCAGACACACAATTTCCAACACCACCATAATAATAATAAAAATAAAAACAAATCCGTCTGGAGCCGTATCTCTGGCGCCGCGGATGAGGGAAAGTATTCCCCAGCCGGGGACGCTAGGCAGATGATCAGTCCCAAACAGACGCGGGACCAGCGTGGTCATTCAAAGAAAAACTATGACTGGACCCCGCTGACAAAGACACCATCTCAGGTCCTAAAGACTGAACAGGTCACGTTGAAGGCCGCCCCTCCCCTGGGCAAGCGCAGGCACATGGACCGAAGCAAATTCTGTGAGTACCACAACGACTACGGTCACTTCACAGATAATTGCTACACCCTAAAGATGGAAATCGAAACCGCGCTGAAGTCAGGACAGCTCAGCCATTTGGTTAAGAACGTGCACCGCACAGGCAAGAATCAAACAGGTGACGAGAATCAAGAGGAAGGATCACGAAAAAAGATCCGTGACCTGAACACTCACGCCGCCACATTGATTCCTCGCCACCACTGCAACATGACAAAGAAGGGCAAAAGCGCCTACCAAGGAAAGCGCACCCGAGCGCCACCACCAAGCGATTCATGGAAAGAGGCTGATGTCCTCATGCCAAAGATCAGAGGCGGCGCCTCATGCACAGCCCCTCTTGTCATCACCGCTATCTTTGGACATTATCGCACGCGATATATGTTCCTAGACGGCGGCAGCAGTACTGATATCATGTACGAACAATGCTTTCAACAGCTTGACCCGGAGGACAAAGAAAAGCTCGTCCCAGTCAACGAGCCTATCTCCGGTTTCATTCACGAAACCATCATGCCGCGGGGTATGCTGTCCATGCCAGTAACTTGGTCTGACGGCACCCACGAGCGCACGGAGATATGCGATTTTATGGTTCTACCGGCCAACTCCAATCATGACATTCTTCTTGGACGGGAAGGCATCGCACGCTTTAACGCCAATGCTTCAACGGCGCATGCGATGGTGGGGTTCCCAACCAAAACAGGTATTGCTTTCATCAGGGGTAACAAAGACTGCCACACCACAGAAACCGCCAAACCGCCAAAAATGGTGAAAACTGACACCCGCGCCGAGCCGGAAAAATGGGTTCTCAACCCTAAATTTCCGGAGCAAACGGTGATCATTGGCCATGAAATCTCCGAGGCCATTCGAAATCACTTAAAGCAGCTTCTAATCAGTAATATCGATGTATTTGCGTGGCAGCCAGCCGACATGGTTGGTGTTCCACGCGACATCGCGGAACATAGACTCAACGTCTACCGCTCCGTGGAACCAATAGTTCAAAAGAAGCGCAGCATGGGCCCGGAGAAAACAAAGGCCATGAACGAACAAGTCACCGAGCTGCTCAACGCAGGTATCCTTCGCCCAATCAGGTACCAGACATGGGTAGCTAACCCAGTCATGGTAGCCAAAGCAAACGGCGGATGGCGCATGTGTGTCGATTATAAGGACATCAACAAAGCATGTCCAAATGATTGCTATCCTCTGCCAGAAATTGACCTAAAAGTGGATTCTTTAGCCCCATGCCGCTTTAAGTGTTTCTTAGACGCGTATAAGGGCTATCATCAAATCCAAATGGCAAAGGAGGACGAAGACAAAACGGCATTCCGCACAGACGCTGGCATTTTCTGTTACACGAAAATGCCATTCGGCCTGAAAAATGCAGGCGCTACATACCAGCGCCTCATGGACACTGCCTTCATCAACGAGATCGGCGTACGGCTTGAAGTGTACGTCGACGATCTCGTAATCAAGAGCAAAGATGAAAGCGACATGCTTAAGGATATCCAACAAACGTTCGCTCAGTTGCGCAAAGTGCGCATGAAGCTCAACCCAAGTAAGTGCTCCTTCGGGATGGAAGAAGGCAAATTTCTAGGGGTAATCGTAACGCGTGATGGGTTCCGCGCTAATCCAGAAAAAGTACAAGCCATAGAAAGAATGCCTTCACCCGCTTCCATCAAAGAAGTACAAACACTCATGGGCCGCCTCGTGGCCCTCAACCGATTTTTATCCAACTACGCTTCAAAGTCATTCCCGTTTGTTGACACTTTGAAGAACTGTTTGAAGAAGAGCAATTTCCGCTGGACACCAGAAGCAGAATCGGCATTCAAAGAAATGAAACAATGCTTGATGAACCTTCCGACGCTAACAGCGCCTCTCCCCAAAGAACCATTGACACTGTACCTATCGGTCACGGACAGAGCAATAGGCGCGGTTCTCATGGTGGAGCGCAAGAGCGTACAAACGCCGATATATTATATCAGCCGTACGCTCTTAGACGCGGAAACAAGATACACAATCATGGAAAAACTGGTTCTCGCTCTGGTGCACGCATCCCGAAGACTCCGCAGATACTTCCAAGGGCATCCGATAAACGTCCTCACGGACTACCGGATAAACGACATACTCGCCAAGCCCGAGTTGTCGGGGCGCCTGGGCAAATGGGCCATCGAACTGGGGGAACACACGATCCACTACAAACCCCGCCCCGCCATCAAGGGCCAAGTTCTTGCGGACTTCGCCACGGAAATCCCCGCAGATAAAGTACTTGAATGTCAAGCGGAAGAAACCCCCGCGTTAGCGCAAGACCCATCACAAAAATGGTCCTTATTTACGGACGGGGCCTCAAACGAGGATGGCGCTGGCGCGGGATTACGCCTTATCAGCCCAGATAAACAAGAGTTCACATACGCCATCCGCCTCGACTTCAAAAGCACGAATAACGAGGCGGAATACGAAGCGTTGCTGGCAGGCCTCCGCATTACGGAAAAAATGGGGGCCAGGCACGTGGAGGCACACGTGGACTCACTACTTGTGGCGCGGCAGATCAACGGGGCTTACGATGCGAAAGACGAAACCATGGCGTTATACCTGGAACAGGCCAAACAGCTGATGCGCCGATTCGCTAAGTAAAATGGCATCAACGGTCTTTGAACATATGGCCAAAGAAGTCCGCATCGAGGTCCTGGACAAACCATCTGTTCCCCCGCGACAAGTCAACATAATCCAAACAGGAAGCGCATCCTGGATGACTCCGATCAAGGCCTACCTATCATCCGGTACCCTGCCTGACGAAAAGTCAGAGGCCCGGAAGATCAAGAACAAGGCCTTACAATACCAACTCGTGGATGGTATCCTGTACCGCCGCTCTTACCTAGGACCGCTATTGCGCTGCGTAGACTCCGCAGATGCTTCCTTTCTCCTAAGAGACATACATGAAGGGACGTGCGGATTACACGCGGGCCCAAGAATGGTAGTGGCGAAGCTAATGAACGCGGGGTATTACTGGCCGGGCATGCACGTGGACGCGGTCAACGAGTTGCGCAAATGCGACAGTTGCCAGCGCCACGCCCCGAACACCTTGCGACCCAAGAACAACCTGGTGCCAGTCACGGCGGCCTGGCCGTTCCAAAAATGGGCAATTGATTTGGTAGGCCCATTCCCAACAGCCCCAGGAAACGTAAAATACTTAATAGTCGCCATCGACTACTTCACAAAGTGGGTTGAGGCGAAACCCCTAGCAAAAATTGACGGCGCGCACGTCAAAAAATTCATCTGGGAATTCATCATTTGCCGATTTGGCCTACCATTGCAATTGGTAAGCGACAACGGCACACAATTTGAAGACCAATCCTTACAAGAATGGCTGTCTCAAATGGGTGTCCAACAAATCTTCACATCTGTCGCGCACCCTCAAGGCAACGGTCAAGTTGAAAGGGCCAATCGTACAATTGTTGAAGGTATTAAGGCACGGCTGGGTACCAAAAGAACAGGGTGGGTAGACGAAATACCCCATGTCCTATGGGCATACCGCACCCTCACGAAAACCAGCAACGGCGAAACGCCATTCAGCTTGACATACGGAACGGAAGCGGTCATCCCCGCCGAAATCGGTTGCCCTTCCGCAAGAGTACTCATGGCTAACAAGAGAGACAATGACAAAGAGCTCCGCCTAAACCTTGACCTCCTAGATGAACGACGTGAACTCGCCGCAATCAAAGAGGCGAAATACAAAACGCAGCTAGAGCGCTATTACAACAAGCGCGTCAAAGCTTGCACATTCAAGATCGGCGACTACGTTTTCCGAAACAACGAGGCTTCCAACGCCGAAAAGCCTGGAAAACTAGCCCCCACTTGGGAAGGCCCATACAAGATACAAGAAATACTTGGCAAGGGCGCATACGCGCTAGAAAGGCTTGATGGAACACCTATTCCCAGATCTTGGAATGCTGCACAATTGCGCCGCTGCTACTTGTAAAATATTTGTAATTACGGCTACACATGCCGCATCTATCAATGAAAATTGTTCCCTATATCTGTTATTCTACTTGTTTTTCCGCGCCAAGGTCTTCAAGACTTAAGCAAAACTATCGTCGGACCGCAAACAGCACGGCGTTGACACGATAAAGTCTTCTAGACATGCCTCGCGCACGTCGGACTTATAAAAATCGTATTAACAACGCCGCACAGATGGTCTTCAAGACAAGTTTACTTGCCGGACTTAAAGACGCGCGCCACTAGAACAAAACTTAAAGCCTTGTCTTCTAAACTTGTAACACAAGTTGGACAAAGAGCAAACTAGTTGAGCGCGCAGTCGTGGGTCTTCTAGGCAAGGCGCTCACGCGCTTAACTCGGACCTTATGGCACAAGTCACGCCCCGCTATAGTCTTCAAGGCAAATACTTAACACGCCGGACTATCTAGCAGGACGCGCGCCTAATTTTAACTTATTAAACCGGGTGACGACTTGGTTAGATAAGTTAAGTTAGGATGAGAAACACAAGATATAAGGAAAAACCAAAATTTTCATTCATAATAAGGGACTTAAAAACCCTTGATAATTACAAAATATTTACAAGACAAAAAAAAAAAAAAAAAGAGACAAGCGCCTATCAAAGCTATACATTTGAAGTGCCCTCGTCACTGGCTCGTTGGCGCTCCTCTTCTAGGCGCTTGCGCTCTTCCTCCCTGGCCAGCTCATCAGATTTGTCAATGAAATACTTGAGGGCGGACAGAGGATCAGCATTCTTGTTGCAATCTGCAACCACTTGAAGAATTGGGAAGTCCACCTTTTCAAATTTAAGCAGCTCCGCCTCATACTCATCTTTCAGTGGCTTCCCATAATGCTCCGCGTCCTCAATCCGCCCACCATTCTGAGCGGCCAGAAAGCCATCCTCATAGCCCTCGCCATACCCATAGGCCTGGGCGGTGGCGGCTATGGCAGCGACTTGGTCGCCCAGCTTAGGTTCTTGCCAGAACCTCTTGAAGACCTGCAAAAAAGACAACAGTTAGCATCTAAAGCTTCAAAAGAAAACAAAGGCACCAAGAAAGTTGGGCTTACCCCAGTAATCCCATCAGTCATCATCCATTTGATGGAATCCTGTGTCTGTGTCTGGGCGGCCATCGCCTCATCCAAAAGGCGCTGGGCTGTCTCGCACTCTTTGACAGCCGCAGCGCGAGCCTCCTCGGCAGAGCCAAGGTCTTGCTCCAGATCCTCTTTGGAGTGAAGGATCTGGACCCTCTCCTGTTCCAAGAAAGAGACACGCTCAGTAGCTCTAACAAGATCCGCATCTTTGGATTCAAGCTCCAAGCGCTTCTCCACAACTTGAGCAGTCCGCTCGGAGAGAGCCTTGCTCTTTTCTTCTAACTGCCGAGTCAGCGCCCGGCTCTCCTCTTGCGCCTCGGCCAGAGTCTGCCTCAACTTCATAGTTTCAGCATTAGTCTTCTTGCAAGACTCTGACCATCGGCGCTTATCCGCCGCCGCATCCCCTTCCAACTTGGTAACCTTAGCTTCAGCTTCGTGGGCGCGACGGCGGTACTTGGATATTTCAGCTTTGAAGGCAGCCTCCTTCTCAGCGAGGCCTGCCTTCTCCGCCTCCAAGCGTTGGATATCTCGCCACACCGCCGCATCACGACGGCGTAGCGAGTCAATCATGGATAGCTGAGTCGCTTGATTTACACAAAGAGCAGAAATCAGCGCATCGCGACTCAGCATATCCTGGTGAGTGCGCTCATAAGGAGGCACCACCTCGCGGACAAACTCCTCAGCAGCCCAGGAGTTGGAAAACAAGGTGTTTTCCCGGACTGCCCAACGGGGGCGCCAAATGGCGTCACCTCCAGCCCATTGGGAGCCATCATATTCTCCAGACGGCTCCCCTTCATTTACCACAAAGGATTCACGCCTAGAGTGGCGCAAACCCTCACCACTGCCACCAGCGCCCGCCTCCAAAAGGGCTCTCTCAAATCCATCCATCTCTTGAGAGCCCTCGGCGCTAGCATGAGCACTTTGCTCCGCCTGCTCTTTCAGCCGGCGAGCCTTCTCCTCCAAGAATTGTTGCTCTTGGAGACGAAGGCGTTCCGCCTCAGCCTTTTGTCTAGCTTCATCGGCGGCAGCCTTCCTTTCAGCCTCAGCCCTGCGCAGCGCCTCCTCGGCCTCTGCCTTCTTCTTCTCAGCCTCCGCCCTTCGAAGGGCTTCATCGGCTTCAGCCTTCAAACGGGCCTCCTCCCGCTGCGCTGCTTCTTGCTCTTGAAAGAGCATATCCACCTCTGTCCTACCCACCTCCGAAGATGGAGATGTGGGAGGAGGAGTTGGTATAATTTTGGGCGCAACTGCAAAAGCGACAAAAACGTTAAGAAGAAAACAAAGAAAAAGACTTCAGAAAAAGCAAAGGGAAATCAACTTACCAGGGGCTTTCTTTTTTATCAGCTTCTGAAACAGAGGCTGACGTGTGGGCGCAGCGCCTATGCCCACACTAAAGGTGGGGGCAGCAACCCCACCGACACTGGAAACTTTCTCGAGCATCACCCCTCGCGCAGGCGACAGGGGGGAGGCAGTGGTCTCTGAAGCAGGGATTTCAACCCCACCACCCTCCCCGCCGGCAGCAGCAGCTACCTTCTCCAAGTTAGCAGCTGTGCTGCTAGAGGTAGCATCGGTGGTGCGCCTCTTCTTCCTCTTCTCAAGCTTGGAGGGTTCTTCCTCCTCCTCATCTTCAGAGGCTGGCCCATCCTTCCTCCGGCGCCGCCCTTTTACCACTTCGCCTACTGAAACGGAAGAACCCGAGTCAGAACTGGATAAAGGTTGATGGATACGTTTACGCCTCCGCGGAGCGTGTTTCCAACAACCACGTCCCGCGGGCGCCTTCTGAACCTCCACAATCTCCACTGAGGAGTCAGAGGCATCGTCGCCAAAGAGGCTAGAAAACAAAAGGTCATTAGACTCACCTGTGGTATAGTAAGGCTTGGGCGCGATGGACAGGTCAGGATAATAGAACCTGTCCACAAACGCCTCGAGGCATGACACCTGCCCCTCCGCCACAGGCCTCCACTTAATGCCCTTCTCCTGGCGGGCAGCATAAAATTGGAACTTGCTCACACCTGCGCAAAAAACAGTTAGAATGATATGAAATACAAAAATAAAGAAGTTAACATAGAAATTATGCTTACCCTCCTGAGCAATGTAGGGTTCCTTCCCCGGGCGCAGAGCTACGCGGCTCATCCCCAGAAGGTAAAAGATACCATCTGTGAGATTTTTAAACTCCAGCTTGGTGGCGTTGGCGGTAAGGGTGGTAAACCAAGCTTGCTTCTTGAAATCTTTCATCACTGGAATGTCAGCCGCCCGCTGACCGTCTGCGATTACCTTCCAAGGCAGACTGATGGGGATCACCCCTCTCTTCAAGAAGAAGAACTTCTCCTTGGCCCAGTGTAGGGACTTGGGATTGTGGGTAGCCATTGGAGGCACCTTGGGGCGCGGCTTAAACGAGAACCACATCTCGTCGCGCGCCAGAAAGTAGAAGACATTGAGCATCTCTACAGTGGGCTCAATGTCCAAGGCGCGGCAGGACGCCTCAAAATGCACCAGCCTCAACATCCCAAAGGCGGTAAGTTGGGTGGGTCCAACGCCATAAGCCACCAGGGTATCAACCTGGAAGCGAGTACAAGGTAGCCGGAAGCCACACTTGGTGAAATGGGCTTCATAGAGGGCAAGCTGCCCAGGCCCTGCAGAGAGCACCGTCTCCGTCGGCGACGGCAATGTGGGTTCCCACTCCGGCAGGATGTCATAAATCCTGCAAAATTGACTGAAGGCCTCTTCAGTCCAAACACAAAAAGTGTTTGTCATGAGCTTTCGCTCCTTTATCTTCCCATGTTCCACCTGCACCTCCTCCTCCACGTCATCTATCACCGGTTCCTTCCCGGTAACATCACCGGAGGGAGACCCAACGTTGGAGGCTTCAGACATTCTAACAGGTTAATAAAAGAAAGGAGAAGGGAAATATGATTTGTTAACAGAAAACGGTTGAAGACTCGCCGGAAAATTCAAAGAGTTCACCGGAAAACTCAACAGACACGAAGAACACTTTGAAGAATGATCGGAGTCTTCAAAGCAAACAAACAATATGACAACTGGAAACAAACAAGAAAATGATGAAGATCAAGAAGAAGTTTCACAATAAATCTCTGAAGATTGATCAAACAATCTTTGAAGATTCAAAGAAAACTTCAAATGATCTGAGTGTTTTGAAGAAAAGATTGCAAGTGAGAAGAAAGGAAGAGCAAAATGGACAAGTAACCGTCCAACATGCCTCCTAACTCCTATATATACCCACTGCATTAATTGCAGTAGGGCCCAAGGAGAAACAACCGTCGTCACACTTTTTCAAAAATGGGAGAAGCAGATGATGACACGTGTCCTCATGCGCGAGTGAACGGCTACGATCAAACACAGATCAACAATCCAACCGTCACTCGCTGGATGACTGACACGTGTCACTAGATCTCACCAATATTAAATTGATCAGGCGCGTGAATGATCACGCGCCTGACAAACTTCACGTGCCACTTAACACGTGGCACAAGCATAACCACACAAACAACAGGTGGGGCGCGTGACAGCACACGCGCCTGACACAGACGAAATGTTGGTAACTGCACCATAATGAGGGGACAGCCAACAATCAGCACAGCAGACGAGGCTGACTCATCAGCAACCCTCAGCCTTCCATCAGAAGTAACTGATCATTCGAACTCCAGGCGCCTTAACTCTCATTTATGAGAGACAAATTTAATGCCAATGATTCAAGACTTATTACAACCGCTGGAACACTTCCGCGACAACAGGGAAACCACAACATGGCGCAAATTTGACGTAAAACCAAAAAAGACGTTCTCCGCCCAGCGCCTTAACAGGTCATGGCGGCAAACTTCTTTCATGGCGCAAATTTGACGTAAAACCAAAAAAGACGTTCTCCGCCCAGCGCCTTAACAGGTCATGGCGGCAAACTTCTTTCATGGCGCAAATTTGACGTAAAACCAAAAAAGACGTTCTCCGCCCAGCGCCTTAACAGGTCATGGCGGCAAACTTCTTTCATGGCGCAAATTTGACGTAAAATCAAAAAAGAAGTTCTCCGCCAAAGTTTGCAGAAGAACGAATTTCAAGACACACAAGCAGATGAGCTTTCATCCGCGACCTCATACTTTGAGTCTAGCGTTCCACCTACTCTTCACAAAGAATAGGAGAAACCCTAGACTAGGGGGACTTGAAGGGATAGGGAACCTAATCCAGGCGGAAGAGGCATCCCTATCCCCATAAGTCAGCTCCCTCGCGCCAGTCAGCGGCGCGAGGAAGAAGCGGCGCGCAACCAGCAGTATATACAAGAAGGCGCGTAAGAGCAGCAACTGATAAGCAACATCACCACCTGATAAGCGCGTACCGTCACGCGCGGAATCTTCCCTTGACAACCATCGTACAAAGTACAGAAGACAACAAAAGGGAGATTCACGAAGATCACTGACAGTGTACGCGCCAATAGCAAAGCAACAGGTGGCAAAAGTGGTCCAACAACTACAAGACAAGGACAGCAGCATGGCTGCAGCCATGCTTCCACCACACCAGCGTCTACAGTGACAGCAGACATCCCTTGCTGCTGTCAGGAGCATGGTCAACGACTGACAGGTATGCCGTCTGCCAACCACAGCGTGCCACGTGTCCGCCTCGAGCAACAACCATGCTGCCTGAATGACGTCATGAACAGTACGCCTGTTCTCCCGCCAATTCCAGGGGAGACCTTGGGCTTGGGCCCGGACCAAGCCCAATAAAGAATGGTTACTCGTGGGCCTTTCGATCAAGCCCACGAGTTCTCCTATAAATACAAGGATACCTCTCCTTGCCAAGGGATCCGAAAATAGTTATTGATAGCCTAGAGCATTCTCACTTGTATTCTTTGTATTCGCTCACTAATAATACTATCGGCTACTTACAGTGGACGTAGGTCATTACACGACCGAACCACTTATATCTTGTGTTCCTACTTACTTTCACCACACACACACTTGTATTATTATCAAACGGGTTTGACCTTACGGTTTGGGTAAAGGATTAATCCTGACGGACTTAGGTATTAACCCCACGTAGATTATACATAATCTCCGTGATACCTATTGTTTCTTCAAGTTCTATCAAGCAATTACTATCTATCAGATCAACTGTAGTCATATGTTTTTCAGCAATTACTATCACCATCACCATATCAGAAACCCTAAAGAGTAAAAAAAAATTTACCTGACCAATGCAGCAAAGAACAGCAGATTGCAAAGACAGGAAGAAGGAAGTTGATCGGAAAGCAATCGCTTGAAATAAATTACCGGTACGATGAGAGATTGTAAGGGTTCTTCCAGGGAACGGCCCCACAACTCTAGGTGCGCTTTTTAAAACCTAGTATGAGATAGGGAACAAGGAGGAGGGGTTGACCAATCACTGTATCTCACAGGTTCTATAATCTCTATATTACTAAGAGTTAATTTCTTAGCATACCAAATGTCAGTTGCATAAGCATCACACTTCGCACATATATAAAGTTTCAAAATTTGGCAAACTATATCAGAAGATCATAAGAACAGCTAATCAATTTTTGACTCAAAACATTCTCGAGGCGTTTGAATGTAAAATCTGATTAAACTAATGTCCCACAATCTAAACAAGAAGAGGAAGAGGAGTAGGAAGAAGAGGAGGAGGAGGAGGAGGAAAAGGAGGAGGAGGAAGAGGAAGATGACAAGTAAGAGGAAGAGGAAAAGGAGAAGAGGAAGAGGAGACGAGGAAGAGGAGGAGGAGGACGAAGACGAGGAAGAAGATGAAGAAGAGGAAGAAGAAGATGAGGAGGGAAGAGGAAGAGGAAGAAGAAGACGAAGTCGAAGATGAGGACGAAGAAGAAGAGGAAGAGGAAAAGGAAAAGGAAGAGGACGAGGAAGAAGAAGAAGGAGGAGGAGGAGGAGGAGAAGAAGAAGTTCAATTCAAACAATAACTTTTCATCAATTGATCATTGATTTTAAAAACCTTTGGTTTAAAGAACCTATTTGTTTGCTTGCAGCTTTGAAGACGCGTAACCACCATTATGGGGCAGGGATGGGAAATGAAGGCTAGTATTGTAAATTTGTTTTGATATTATAAAGGACGAGGATGGTGAAATGTCTACATTACCCTTCAAAGTGTCTTAACTGTCACCAACATCTCTATAATACCCTTGAATGTGTTGCTTAAATATGTTGTACATGTTGCATCTTAAGTTGTACGGATATGAAAATTACTATGATGTGCATATCTTCTCCTTAATCTATATATATATATATATATATATATATATATATATATATATATATATATATATATATATATATATAGGTTTAGGTTCCTGTACAAAGGACAATTTTCGTACAAAGTGCGAGAAGTCTATGTAGTCATTGTGTTTTAAATTTTGGCTATGATGTTTTCGATTCCTTTTGCATTGTATTGTATAGAAAAACACCAAACGTAACAATTTAAAACAAAATCAAATGTATTCTAGACAATAAATGTAAAACACACTGATTACTTTCTTCGTATGGTGTTTTAGATTGCATGTCTAGAATACATTAATTATTGTTTTAAATTGTTAAGTTTTGTGTTTTTCTATATAATACTATGCCTAAAGAATATAAAACATTATGCCTAAAATTTAAAACACAATGCCTATATAGACTTCTCACACTTTGTATGAAAAATGTCCTTTGTACAGGAACTCTACCCTATATATATTTATATATATATATATATATATATATATATTTCAAATGGCTAAATCCTACATGGCACTCATATAGCCATTCTCCATTTTGAGAGTGTCATGTAGGATGCCATGTGACATTAACTAATTTTAGGGAAAAAAAGTTTAAAAACAAAATTGGATTTTCTCTCTTATGTTTTCTCCCATAATTTTAAACGTTAATATCTTTTATCTATGAGATTTTTTAAAGAAAAAAAAATATACCAAATTAACGAGCGTTTTGTTATCTTTCCAACGAGTAGCATAGTGCTATATAGAAAAACAGAGAAAAAAACGACTATTTATTGTGGGGTTTTGTTCATACAGCAAAAAAACACGTGTTCAG
This sequence comes from Ambrosia artemisiifolia, assembly GCA_032199755.1. Classification (NCBI taxonomy): domain Eukaryota; kingdom Viridiplantae; phylum Streptophyta; class Magnoliopsida; order Asterales; family Asteraceae; genus Ambrosia; species Ambrosia artemisiifolia. The sequence goes on along the minus strand of CM063528.1, from coordinate 11,550,340 downwards.
TTAATTCATTAAACATGTATAGGCAAGTCACTAATTGTGTTCAAACCAGTAAATATGAATTCTATTTTCAACCATAACAAAATATGTTACTAGAGTTATACATTGTTTTAGGTTAGGTATCAATATTAGTATGTTAGAGTTATGCATTTTTTAGCCTTTAGGATAGGTGTTAATATTATAGTTACATTGGAGTTATACATTGTTTTAGGTTAGTTGTTAGCATTGGAGTTATACATTGTTTTAGGTTAGGTATTAATATTAGAGTTATACACTGTTTTAGGTTAGATGTTAACATTAGATTATACATTGTTTAAGGTTAGGCGTTTACATTGGAGATACATTGTTAATTGTTTTAGGTTAGGTGTTACCTGGAGATTTCATGCATGTAACTGTAAAGCGCATCAGCCTATTTCATATGTAAAATTAATGTGTCATATTAGATTTCTCAACCCCGGGACGCTTCCGGGGTATAATCTAATAATATAGACGATTGTACTCGAGAGTAAATTTATACATAAAGAACTATCTAGTCTTGCAAACAATACCATTTATTCAAATAATTAAAGAGCATTTATTAGACAAGATATCATAATTTAAAAAGTGGGATATAATGACATTGAATTTAATATCAAAGATATCACATTTTATATCGAAATGACTATAAATACCTCTTACATACATAGATCTTGAACAACATCATCTTTTATTCTTCACCATAGTTATTTTAATCAAAGCTAGGTTTTCTGCTACAATAGCTTCTATACTATCTTTTGAAGAATAAGTTAGAGAACTTTTTTAAGCAAGATGAATTTCTACAACTTGTTGATTTTCACAGCGTTCCATTATATTCCCAACTGATCTTGGTGCTTTATTAAAGCTTTGATGGTACGCTATGAACAATCAACATGTTATAGAAAAGTTCATCTTTATAGTGTAGGGGTGGAAGAGTATTGTTTATTCAAGACACATACCCTGAAATCTTGTCTTGCAAACCCTATAAGTTATATTACACGTATTCTTTTGTATATCAGGCATGAAAGATTGTTTTCTCCCAATTTACACACTTTAATATACACCATGAATTTTTTTTAGCGAGTGTTGTAACAGTAAAAGTTTCGAGAACAAACAAAGTGTATAATACTATTTTTGTGATGTGATTCTTAACCACCACCAATAGTTCTTTTATATATAACACTAATTTAAATTATGTTATATTCAATTATATTAGTATTTATGATAATTTAATCTTTTAATAACCTTCTTCCACATTTAGTTTTTTATTAAAAATATAGATATAATCATATCATTTTCCTCAAAACCCTTTGTTATTCCTATGAAGTTTGGCATAAAATATTTTCCGTGTAATTCTACTACTCACACATAATTGTATGATTATCAACAATAGATATATAAAGGCTGCCCTTTTTTTCTCAATTATTATAAAAAAAAGCTTACAATAGAATATAAAAACAATTGTTTATTTTAGACTGAATTACAAGTTTTGTCCTTTACGTTTATACCAGATTTCAAAGCATGTCCTTTACGTTTAAAATTGATGAGTTCTATACTTTATGTTTGAAAATCTTACAAGGTTTGTCCTTTGGCCCTAACCCAGTTAATTTTTTTGTTAAGTTAAGTCATGTGCAAGTCACATGAGGGTAATTTAGTCTTTTACCCATTTATTTAATAATAAAGAATATTTTAATAAATTCAAAAAATCTATACATATAATAAACCAAAGCCATTTTAATGACATGGCACTCAAAGAGGCATTCTCCTCCTTGAGTGTGCCATGTGTCATCCCATGTGGCATTGAGATATTTTAGGAAAAAAATAATTTAAAAAACAAAATTAGATTTTTCTTTCTTATGTTTCCTACCATAGTTTTTAAACGTTAATATCTTTTATATACGAGATTTTTTAAAGAAAAAAATTACACCAAATTAACGAGCGTTTTATTATCTTTCCAACGAGTACCATAGTGCTATATAAAAAACGGAGAAAAAAAAATGACTATTTTTTGTTGGGTTTTGTTCAAACAGGAAAAAAAACACAAAGTGTTCAGGTAAATCATTAATCATGTATAGGCAAGTCACTAATTATGTTCAAATCAGTAAATATGAATTATACTTTCAACATGCGTTAGCATTGGAGTTATACATTGTTTTAGGTTAGATATTAATATTAGAGTTATACATTGTTTAAGGTTAGGCGTTAACATTGGAGATATATTTTTAATTGTTTTAGGTTAGCTGCTACCTGAAGCTTTCATGCATGTAACTGTAAAGCGCATCATTCTATTTCATATGTAAAATTAATATGTCATATTAGATTTTTCAACCCCGGGACGTTCCCGGGGTATAATCTAGTCAATTATATATAAAGTAAAATAAAAAAATATCTCTCACTCTGTTTCTTAACCCCCGTCCCCCTCTCACTCAACAACTCGCCACCATCACTACCATATGCCACCACCACAACCACCCTTCACCACTTGAAACTTCTGATGATCAAACGCCTTGAACCCAACCCGCAATCGTCATCGCCTGGAACCCAACTCTTAATCGTCGGCGCCTTGAACCCAACCCTTCGCTGTCACCTTCAACCAACCCATATAGTGAGATTCCAATGTTACAGATGGTTCCAACATCAAATCTGTTGATACTGAAACTTGTTCCAGATTTATGTGTGTTTGATGAAAGAAGTGGTTCTTTATCCATCAGGGTCTTTAGTATTATTATTAAGACGTGATTGACGGAGAAAAAAAGGGGAATGGGGGATAATTAATGGGGAAGAATATGTATACAAATGTTAATTGTGAGGAAGAATATGTAATAATAATTGATTTTATGTTGAAACACGTACAAATGGTGATCGACATCTGTCTACACGTACAGATGATTGTTTGGTCTTGGGAGAGAAGGGGGAAGGGATTTATTGTTTGCGGGAGGATGATGTACCCCACAACGGCCTAACAGCCCTAGAGAAACGACGATTGAGGATTGACGCTTGATGATGGTTGTTAGGATTCAGATGCTGGTGGTGGTGGCCTAGTGGTTGTGGCCGGTGATCTTGTGTCTCAGAGAGAGAGGGAGAGAGAGTGTTAAGAGAGAGAGGGAGAGATTGATATTCTTTAAGAAATGATAAGGGTAGGGAAAAGACCAAGCTACCCTTATGTGACTTGCACATGGTGTGACTTAACGAAAAAAATTAACTAGGTTAGGGTCAAAGGACAAACCGTGTAAGATTTTCAAACATAAAGTGCAGAACTCATCAATTTTAAACGTAAAGGACATGCTTTGAAATCTGGTATAAACATAAAGAACAAAACTTGTAATTCAGTCTTTATTTTAACATTCTCATCAGTTGAACGAAAATAATTACTTTTTGAGTATCTAATTTAAAGACATAAAATACATTTGTTCTTTCAAAGTGTATTTTGATTATTGCATTGACAGAATGGATAATGTATTGAAATGTTTTTAAGACTGGACCGGTAAGCAAACTGATTGGTTGAAATGGTCGGATCGCTCAAACCAATTTCAAGAATCGGATTACATAATTATCAATAAAAAATATTGTGGATACAAAAATAAAAAATTATATTAAATAACAGTTAAAAAACACATGAATATATCATAACATAACTAAACACTTATTTAATAGAGTGAAGTCCTATTTGAGTCCATGTGGTTTGCTGCTTTTAACTAGCTGAGTCCAGTTTCAAACTTGCTTTGATCTGAGTCCCAGTCCTTTCTAATCTTAACCTGTTGAGTCCAATTTCCAAACTCCATCTATTTCCATCGTTAAATCCCCCTCCCCACGTGCACAGCACATGAGGGGTATTTTTGTCGAAACACCACCTTTTTAGTCCACTAGCCATTTCCTATCTTCCCTAAATATAAAACCCTAATTCTTCCCTCCCTTCTCTCTCTCAAATAAAACCCTAGAAATCGTTTATGGCTCACGTTGTTTGTGCTTATGGTGCTGCAATTTTGATTCGAACCTCATGGAAGTCAATAAATCCAGGGCGTCGCTTCCATTGTTGTTCAAGAGAAGTAAGTGTATGTTATTTTTAAACCATCCACTATTATAATCTAATAACTTGCAATTGAAATGATCAGGGTGCAATTTGAGGGTTTCTAAGTTGGGCAGATCCTCCATTGTGTAATCGGGCTACTCAAATAATACCCGACTTACTTAGACCCATCAATGATCACGAAGAAATTGGGAGGAGGAGGGCAACTGAGATTAAGAGGCTGAAAGTTGTTTTAATTGCTACTTGGGTTTTCATTGTCATTTACTTTGTGACAAAATGATATAAATGTGGTTACTCTATTATTCAGTTGACCTCATTTTGGCTAAAATATGTAAAGGTCAAACTAAGAAGATGTATCCAACCTTTAATGAATGAAATGCAACTAGTTTGCTGATGTTTTATATATTAGTTGTAAACATGTATGAACCTGATTGAGTAGGCATGGTATGAAACAACATTAAAGCAATAGCATAACCAGGTATAAAAATAACACTAACATGATGAAGTTTTGACTTTAAAATACTATACCATAACCAACTACAAAGTACTAATAAGATGCATAAATTGTAAAACTACAAAATGTCATTTTGAACAACAAAGAGGCCATGTTTAAAAACACCATACAATAACCATTACATTAAAATACCAAGTTCAAAACACCATACAGTACCATGTTGTAACAGTATGGTTACTAGGCCCAAAATTTTTCACGACTAACAATAAAATGATAAAGAACTTAATATTAATAATAAAAGAAATATATAGTTACGAGCGAAACCGAAGGTATTTTATAATTGTTCTGACAAATTAGAACGAATACGCGTTGTGAGGTCGAACCGACACCCGATAACGAACCCGATCGTGAACATGGTGATTAGTCACCATGGGACACATGGCATAAGTGCCATGTGCCCCATGGCACAAGCTTATCAAGACAACACCTAAAACTCTAATATTATTTATAAACACAATTACACACATCTGCCTTCATAAGAAACACACACAAACACCCTCCTAGAGAGAGAATGGTGGTCTGCCACCATCACAGCGGCGGAGCAAGGCGGAGCTCCGGCGAGTGCTCCCGACGACGACCCACCACCTAACCCCAAACCTCCTGATTATACACACATCTATACGAGAGGAAACTGTAGAGAGAGATAGAGACGCGAGAGAGAAAGAGATTCAAGGGAGAGAGAAAGTTGCAGAGGAAAGGAAAAGAGGCGGAGAGGGAGGAAAGAAGGACGACGGTGACTGTGGTGGTGACGGCGGCGGCGACGGTTTATTAAGAGTTCCGATCTAATCAGTAAGTTAGATAATAGTTTTTATCTTCTTCTTTTCTGAATAATGGGTTGCTAAATCAAGGTTTGGGTTAATTGGATGTAGAAGGATGAGATGGCTTTGATAGGTAGTGATGATGGCTTAGGATGGTCTTATGGTGATTGGTTATTCGGTAGGTAACAGCAGATGGTGGTGGTTGTAATGGGTCCGATTAGAGGTATTAGAGGAGATAATAGTTCAGATCTGAACAATTGATGAACAAGATGATGATGTTGCTGGTTCACGATGGCAGTGACCGGCGACGGTGGTTTTGGGTGATGAAGGTGCTGGATCGGAGATGGGATGTGCAGGTGATGGTTGTGGCGGTTAAGGTGGTTACAGGTGACGGTGATGATATTGATGATGGCTCGGTAGTGGTGATGATTAGGTATGATGGTGGTTAGTGGTGGTCAAGAGTGGTTATGGTTAGTCTAGAACATTTGGGTATGAATGTATGATGGAATGGGTCAATGAGCAGGAAGATGAACAAGGTTTCGGGTCAAACTCGGTTGAACAGGATTTTGTATGCAAGAGGTATAAAACTAGAATCTAAAATACTATAGTAATTGGTTTAGTTATTATTATGCGACTAACACGTGTGGGACATCGATGAACTTACTAGACCGAATCGTTAGACAATGAACTTATATATATACATAAAAGATGTGAATTAACAATGGAGGACAAACTAATAATGAACTACTTGACTAGGTAGCCTCGGTAATATTCGTAAAAGGACCTACGTAGAATTTGATATATGGAGATAGTATTAGTGATAACTCGGATAATACACTTTGGACATTGGACTCTAAAGAACTTTAGATAACAATATGTATAACTATGTAATGATGATAGTAATTCGGACCTATGGCGAAGCTTAAGACATCGAAACCTAGATAACCATATAATGTTAGCTTGGATATAAATACAAATAGAATGCAAGATAATAAACCCGGTAAATAGAAGTTCGGATAAAGGGGCTATGTATGATTAGAAAAGAGGTGTTATTAATCGACGATAGAGTGAACCAAACCATAGCATGCCCACACGTGTAACCGCAATATTGGTTACACGCGCTAATACTTGTAATTATGATAGGACTTGGTATATAATGCATAGACAGGATCGAGGCTTGGAAAGACATCACTGTGTGACATGACAGGTGAGTTCGTGTACTTCCCCTTTTTCTGTTTTACTATTTTGGGGTGAATACATGCTTCTGTTTTATAAAACTGTTGTGATGTGACAAGATACTTGGCTGCTGGATATACTTGACACTCATTAACTCAGAGGTGAGCCGACTTAATATATGGGTAGTACTACTTGGGGAAACCCCCACGCAAAGTGGACTCGAGACGTAAGGGCTCGGGAAACCCTCCACGACGGTTATGGAACCATTGCGGCATATATTATGCCTTGTAGATCTATAATAGCAGTAGATAGATCTAGTGTTAGGGTTGAGGTGTTGCTTGTACATCACGTGTGTTAAACTGTAAACTTGTTTTGATCTGATAAACTGTTTTTGGATCCATTGAACTACTTACACGGACTCACCGGCATATTTTGCTGACCCAAACTCTTTTTTAAGCATGTGTTCAGGTACTGCAGACGGATGGATGGTAACGCGAGGTATATATTTGCTTGTGTGGAATAGAGATTATCGGGATAGGAGGTTGAGTTAAGAGCATCGCGGATTAGAGCTTCTAGAGTAGTGGACATGTTGAGATCGGATTGACTAGTGGATAACAACCTGCCAGCTGCTTCGACGACCGCCGCGTCTCGTCCCTGCATGAATATTAGTTTATTTATTTAAGTTATGTAATTATATTTTTGAATTAGAAATTGTAAAAATACTAAATATTTGTCATCGTTGCTTCCGTTGTGCAAGTCTGTTACCAAACTGTCAGAAACGTCCAGCCCCCTCCTGGTCGGGTTGTTACACATGTCCCAAAAGACTATGTTCAAAATAACCATACAGTACTATGACACCAAAATACCATGTTCACAATACCATTACATACCATGACATAGAAATAAAACCAAAACACAAACTACTTAGCAGCCTCAATTTTTGATGCTTGACCCTTTGCACCATGTTTTCTTCCAGCCTAGCCCTTTGCAACCTTAAACTTTAATGCCTGACTCTTACCTTTTGCAGATTGTCCCTTGCAAGTCCTTGAATTATACCTTTGATGTTTGCATTAACCACAAGTAGTTGTTCCTCCTCTCCTAGTCAGTTTCCCCCTACTTATCTCACCATCCAATTCAAAAGCTGATCTTTGCCTCTTCTTTTTTGGCCTACCTATTGGTGTGTGATGTTTTGGAGGGGTGATGGTGGTTGGGCATTCGGATGGTGTCCAAAGATCTCTCCCATTTATTGGTTCATGGTATTCATGTACACCTTCATCAACACATGCCTAAGGTACTTTTAAAACTGGACCAGTAAGCGAATCTGACTGCTCGAAACGGTCGGACCACTCAAACCTATTTCAAGAACCAGATTACAGAATTATCAATAAAATATATTGTGGATACAAAAATAAAAAAAAATATTAAATAGCAGTTAAAAACACATGAATATATCATAACATAACTAAAAACTTATTTAATAATTAGAAATTGCTTCCTACCCTAATTAAAATATTAGAAGAAAAATGTAAATTAAGAAGATAAGATGCAAAACTAGACTTTACTTCTATTAGTTGTGATAAAAAATTTTATTTTTTCAACGGATTACAATTTATATATTTTTAATAAGGTGAAGAACAAAAAATTATTACCTTCATATCTCATTCTCCAACTAACAATTGCGTCTCTCCCCTTCTAATTGTTTCATGTCTGCTACTACAAGCTGTTGCTGCTATAATCATAGCTACCGGTCATTGTCTCTGCCCAAATCCAGACAACAGTTGTTGCTACCGAGTTCATTGAAAACTGAGAAGCTCATCTGCCTGACCGTTAATCCACACTGGTTTTACGGTTCAAGTACCAACCACCGGTTCGATGGTACAATTTCTTCGAAAACAGTCCGAAAGGCATGACCAGCCCGCCAGCACCACCGGTCTCCAGTTGAACCCGCCTGACTAGTCGGTCTGGTTTTTAAATCATTGATTTATTGTTCAAGTCACATATAAAATTAACGAAAAATAACACGGTACTTTTAAAGAAATGAACTTACATAAGTGGAACAATTAATACCAATATATGAATTTAACTACTTACCATAGTGGATATCATACAAACACATGGTAATAATAAAATAACTTAGATGAATTCATATGATAGGAAGCTACATAAATGTCTTTAGAATGGGTTACAAAAACATGAGTTTAACGTTTATAAACCAGGTCTCTAGTCTATAACAAAATGGATAATCTTGTATTTCAATCTTAAGCATGCATGTCCAAAAGTAAAAGATTCCATATTAATGCTAGTTTCCATTTCCTAAAAAACATGTTAGAAAACGTCAACTAAAATAGTTGGTGAGCTCGTTAGTTTAAGAGACCAATAAATGACTAATTTTGTTAGAAAACACGAATCATACTACGTTATGTTATGTGTATAAGTGGGTAACTTATACATACGCATAAATTTTTGATGGTTTATAAGACAATTAATTAGGTATATATACATGCATACGTTTAAAATCAAATTATCCAAACCTAAAAAAATTGCTAGGAAGGTTCCTAAATGAATTGTGTACATGAATTTATACTTGTGTATTTGTATAAAGAACTATATGACTGTGGTGTAAATATACATATACAGATGCATAAGAATAAAATGTCCATGTACAATCTGAATGATACGTAAATTGTTAATCTAATAACATGGTTAAATGAAAGAACACGAACAAAATCTAGCATAGACGTATGATGCTCCAAATGACTCGATAGACATGATCCATGGAAATGATGATTTTTTATAATTGGTGCACGATAAATGACTACTTAGCAAGAATGTAATCTAAATCTTGATATATATAAACGACTTAGCACGATAAATGACTAATTACCATAGCGGGAGTTAAGAACATCTAATTCCACTTTTCAATACATCAATGAGTATACATTGGTACTAGAAATGAAATTTCCTACTTCTTATAAAGGTATTTAAAAAAATATAATGCCATACAAGTTTGGTTCAAGTCAACTCACAATTTGCTTTCGTTAAGATTCTTGTCAGCATGTTCTTTATTTTGGTAACTAAATTAGTCTTGCGATTATGCTAGTGGACATGAACTCAATGTTTTAAAAATTAGACCGGGCAACAAACTGATCACCATACTGGTTCACTGATTCAACCGGTTAGAAAAATTTTAAAAACCCAATAAAACCATAACTTATTCAAAATTAATAAATATACAATTTAACATTCAGCCCATTTATAAATGATAAGTAATACTAGTTTCTACGAAGCCATCACCATCTTTGTTTCTTCTATTTACCTACTTTTTTCTATTTACATACCGGAGAATCAACGGTGATATGGTAGCTGTTACCGCCCTTCACATACAACAACAACAACCTTACCCAGTAAATCCTACAATTAGCAAAGCTAAGAGTAGGGTCTGGGGAAGGTGGGATGTAGGCAGACCTTACCCCTATCCTAGTGGATAGAGGGGATGCTTCCAGAGAGACCCCCGGCTCAACAACATATACTCAAAAAAAAAAAAAAAACTACTGAATTTAAAGAAACAATAAAAGCGGCACGTAACAACGAAAGATATATATGCCATAAAAAATCAATAAACACCCAAAAACAAGTTCTTTACCAACATCCTACCAGAGTAAGAAAAAGTCTAAGCTTCTATAACCACGTTATGATACAACCCAACCGCCCTTCACATAGTTGCCTTCATAGTTTAAAATGACAAAAGAACCGGCCAGTCACATAGTTGCATTTATAGTTCAAAGCCACAAAAGAACCGGCCAGTCACATAGTTGCCTTCATAGTTTAAAGCCAAAAAAGAAGCAGCCAGTCACATAGTTGCCTTCAAAGCCACAAAAGAATTGGCCAGCCATCATTACAGAACCTGAAATGCTCTTCAGATAGAAGACCGGGCGACCATTTTTACACTGGTTCAACAGTTCGACCTCTAGTCTACCGACCTAACTACCGGTTAACTTAACACACGGTACAATACCCTGACCCGGACCGGCTTAGTCTTCGGATCCTGGTCCCACTATCCGATCCGCGTATAAAAACACTGCATGAACTGATAGATTAGTGAACCAGTTCAAATTCAAAATATATATATATATATATATATATAGGAGGATAAATTGAAAACCCACTCGAGTTAAGAAAACTACGAAAACCCTTGTAAAAACCATCTAAACTTTTTTATTTTTTTTTGAAAAAAATACACAAAGTAACATACATGTATTAAAGCGTTTTGGGCCAAAAAAATAAAAAAAGCGCCGATTGGATATTTTTAAAAAAACTAAACAAAATTTGCACTGTTACATATGTAACAACTGATGTTACATGTAACAACTGATGTTACATATGTAACAGCACAAACTTTGTTTATTTTTTTTTAAATATTCTATCGGCGCTTTTTTTATTTTTTTTGCCCAAAACGCTTTAATACATGTATGTTACCTTGTGTATTTTTTTCAAAAAAAATTAAAAAATTTTAGATGGTTTTTACAAGGGTTTTCATAGTTTTCTTAACTCGAGTGGGTTTTCAGTTTATAATTTCCCTATATATATATATATAAAGTTATATAGAATTGTTAGAATACACTAATTAAAATTCCTAACTTAGAGGTAATTAAAATGCCCGTTTTACTACTACATGTACATCATAGCATCCTGTCTGTTGTTGTTGTAAAGGCTAAAATAGAAGAGTATAAAATATAAAAATGTTTCCAAATTGTTTATTTCTATGCATGAAACCATAAATTTATTCCGTTTCTATTTAACATTTTAACAACAAGCAGTCATTATCATTTCTTGTTTATACTAAAATCTGGTGGATATTTTACGCCTGTGGTTGTTAGGATTTGTGAGTCGTATTTTGAATTAACTCAATCCAAATGAAAAACTAGTGGGTTCAACCCGCGCATTGCAGCGGGACGCGATGGGCAATTCAGTTGATATCAGTAAGGTGTTTTTACTTGACTGGTAACAATCAAAACGATATCAACACATATAATATTATTTTATGTTAAAAGATTTAGAATATATTAATATATTATATCTTAATATTTAGTGCATCGTGAAAGATTACTCCTTAAGTTACCATACTCAAAGTATGATCTCAAATTCACCATAAAAATAGACTACCAAATGACTTGAAATATTCAATTATATATAATTCTAACAGTTTTGAAGTATAATAACTTTAAGTACCATTCATTATACTATAAATATTATATAATCTAGCAATATGTTTGGCTTCAAAGCTGCTATACAAGCACAAGAAAGGTTTTTAAGATACTCTTGTGGGTGTCACTTAATAAAAGATTAGGGTCCTTGCCCTCTCTCCATTAATCATGAGTATAAATAATACAATATTGTTCCACATATTATGGTAACAGATAACTACAAAATAATACAAGATATTCTAAATTATATCTCTAAATATATCTGCTATTACACCCCCGCAGTCAAAGCGGGAGGAGACCGGATGCTGAGACTGGAACGAAAATCTTCAAACAGCACCCGAGGTAGACCCTTGGTAAAAATGTCCGCAATCTGATAGCGGGACGGCATATGAAGAATGCGAACCCGACCCTTTTGAACCTGCTCTCTGACAAAATGGATATCGAGTTCTATGTGCTTCGTGCGCTGGTGCTGGACCGGATTACCTGAGAGGTATATAGCACTAACGTTGTCGCAGTAGACAAGGGTGGCACGAGCCAGCGGAACAGATAACTCTAATAACAAATTACGTAGCCAGCAGATTTCAGCAACAACATTCGCGACCCCGCGATATTCGGCTTCGGCACTGGAGCGGGAAACGGTGCTCTGGCGTTTCGAGGACCAGGAAACAAGAGTGTCGCCAAAATAAATGCAGTAACCACTGGTGGAACGTCTCGTGTCTGGGCACCCAGCCCAATCAGCATCAGTGTAGGATACTAAGGATGGCTGAGAGGACGCACTCAAAGTTAAACCGTAGGCCGAAGTGCCTTTGATATATCGAATAATACGTTTGAGAGCATTCCAGTGGTCTATCCGTGGGGCATGCATATGCATGCAAATCTGCTGAACTGCATAAGTGATGTCAGGACGCGTGAAGGTGAGATACTGGAGAGCACCTGCTAAGCTGCGATACAGAGTCGGGTCGTGAAAGAGATCACTGGAAGTAGCACTAAGTTTACCATTTGTGTCAACTGGAGTGGCCACGGGGTTGCAAGCTTGCATTTTGGCGCGGGAAATAATATCAGTGGCGTAGGACTGTTGTGACAAGAACATTGAGTTGCCCGTACGAGTCACTGAGATACCCAAGAAATAGCTGAGAGGGCCGAGATCCTTCATTGCAAACTCGGCCGAGAGACTATGTAGAAGACGTTGGCGGAGAGCAGTAGATGAAGTAACCAGTAAGATGTCATCCACATAAAGTAGTAGGTACGCAGTATCATGACCCTGATGAAATGTAAAAAGAGAAGCATCACATCGGCTATTAGTGAACCCCATTCGAAGAACAAACTCTGTGAACCGTTGATACCAAGCCCGTGGTGCCTGCTTCAGCCCGTAAAGGGATTTTTTGAGTAGACAGACATGGTTGGGAAACTGTTTGTTACGAAAACCCATAGGTTGATGCATGTACACAGTCTCATGGAGATCCCCGTGGAGAAAAGCATTAGTAACATCCAACTGGTGAACGGCCCAATGTTTAGATAAAGCAATGGAGAGTACGGTACGAATGGTGGCCGGTTTAACAACCGGACTAAACGTCTCTCCACAATCAACCCAAACCTGTTGTGAGCGCCCATCACAAACTAAACGCGCCTTGTACCGCTCTAACGTGCCATCCGACCTGTATTTATGTTTAAACAACCACATACTACGCACAATATTCATGTTAGGTGAACGAGGAACTAACTCCCAAGTACCGTTTCTAATTAGAGCATTGTACTCCGTAAGCATGGCAGAGTACCACACTGGAACAGTCAAGGCATCAAGGGGGTTTTTGGGAACGGGAATGATGTCGGTGGTAGTGGTGGTGTGAAGGTTTAGTGGGTGTTTGGGTTTGAAAATGCCGCTCATGGAGCGGGTGTGCATAGTGCGAGTGGATGTGGGCGGGGCCGGTGGCTGTTGTGGCGGAGGGTGGTGGTCTGGTGGGTAGGCCGAGGCGGTTGTAGGAGTAGTGGCAGGGGACGGTATAGGTGGTTGGTTGTTAATGGGCTGGGGTGTACGTATGGGGCCTGGGGGAGTGGAATGTGTATTGGGCCGAGTGGGGGAGGTAGCTGGGCCAGGGGAGTTGGGCTGGTGCAATTGGGTAGGCTGGGAAATATGAGGGCATAAGTGAAATGGGTATGAGTCAGTGAAGTCGTGGTATGTTGGTGGGGGGCCGATGGTCTGTTTAAAGGGGAACGTTGTTTCATCAAACGTGACGTGACGTGAGATGAAGATTTGTTTGGTGGTAAGGTCGAGGCAACGGTAACCCCGGCGAGATGTGGGGTACCCGAGGAAGACACAAGGGTGAGAGCGGTGCTCTAGCTTGTGAATCGTAGTAGAGGGTGTTAGAGGGTAGCAAAGGCACCCAAAGACCCGTAGGTGGTCATAAGATGGTATGGCTAGGTAGAGTAGTTCAGTAGGGGTTTTGTTATTGGTGGCTTTGTTGGGTAGTATGTTGAGGAGGTAGGTGGCGGTTTCGAGAGCATAAGGCCACAGATAGGTGGGTAGGGAGGCATGGGCAAGTAATGTGCGGAGCATATTATTAATAGTTCGAATTTTTCTTTCAGCTTTACCATTTTGTGAGGAGGTATATGGGCAGGAGAGACGGTATAAGATACCGTTGGTGGTGAAAAAATTGTTAAAGGTGTTATTAATGTATTCGCGTCCATTATCACACTGGAATGTTTTAATGGTGCGTTCAAATTGGGTTTTAATTTGTGAGGCAAAATGGGTAAAGGATTGAAAAACATCGGACTTGTTGGCTATCGGGTATGTCCATAAAAAATTAGAGTAATCATCTAGGAAAAGGACATAATATTTGTGACCCGATGAGCTAACAATGGGTGAAGTCCACACGTCACTATGCACAATATCAAATGGTTGGTGTGTAATAGAATGCGATGCAAAAAATGGTAAACGAATACTTTTTCCATAAACACAAGACTGGCATACATTATTCAAAGAAGTATCAAAATCAATAAAACTAGAAGTTTTTAATTTATTTAAAGACGGACGTCCTGGGTGGCCAAGACGGTGATGCCAGAGTTGTGCAGTGACAGCAGCAAAAGCAGTAGGTTGCGTAGTAGGTGATCCAAGCACGATGGGGTAGAGATCACCGCTGCTATTACATCGCAGGAGGGGGGCCTTGGTCTTGTAGTCCTTCACAAGAAAACCAAAAGGGTCAAACTCGACAGAAACAGAATTATCTGTTGTAAATCTACGAACAGAAATTAAATTTTTAACGAGTCTAGGTGAATATAGGACGTTTTTAAGTATGAAGGGTGGGAAAGGGTGAGGTAGGTACTTGGTGCCTTGACCGAGCACAGGGATAGTATCGCCATTACCTACAATTATATTTTGAGACATGCTAGAATTAGAAAAAGTATGAAAGTCACCTTGCTCATTGGTCATGGTGGAAGATGCGCCCGTGTCCATGTAGGAGGTGGGGTCCGGCTGCTGTAAGGACATCGTATAGAGTGCCTGTTCGATGTCAGTAGGGGTATAAGCCGTGTGGGCCTGCTGTGGTCTTGGGCCGAGTATGCCAGGCTGCTGTGACGGGCCAGAAGTGGGCCGCTGGGCTGTTGGGTATGGGCAGGGAGGGATCGGCCATGTTGGGTAGGATGGGTAAGGGCTATTGGGCCAAGGAGAGTATGTGGGCCAGTGAGGAGTGTGTTGGTTGGGCCAGGTCTGCGGCTGGTTGTTGGGCCAGTGCTGGAAGGTGTTTGGGGACCAGAAGGGTTGCTGGAAGCGCCCTCGGCCAAAGCCGGAAGGACGCTGCTTGCCCCGTCTAGAGCCCCGGCCACGGTCACGGGTGGAAGTACGGTCAGTAGGGCGGTGCTGGGGTGGGTGGTTATCAGCGGGAGGTGGTTGGCGGTAGGTGGAGGTGGCGGTTAAGGCTGTGGATGCGGTTTTAGAGGATAGGAGGGCTTGTTCCGCCTTGCGGGTTTCAACCTGCATGATTTGTGACCGGGCCGTGTAAAAGTTTGGGAGGGGTTTGGTGTTTTGGAGTATGGTGGAGATAGACTCATATTGGTCGTTAAGACCGGCTATGAGTTGTAGGACAAGGCGGTCGTTATCGACGGGAGCATCCACGTTAGCAAGTTGATCGGCAAGAGTTTTTAGCTCTTGACAATACGCGGATACGTTAGGAAACCCGTCTAAACGAGTGTTGGAAAATTTTTGGAGGAGGTGGATGGCTCGGGCGGCTTTGTTATCTTGGAATAGGTCCTCTATGGCAATCCAGGCTTCATGGGCATTGGAGGTTTTGTTGATGATGGTATGTAGTAGGTCATTGGAGATAGTACCGTAGAGCCATTGGAGAACGATGGCATCCAACCGTTCCCACTCGGCATCTACAGCAGAGGAAGAGGTGTCAAGTCTAGGAGAGAGTTGGTCATACACAAGGAAGGCTTTGCAGTGGATGGTGAAAAGGGTAGCCCAAGAACTGTATTGAGCCGAGTTGATTTCAAGGAGAACGGGGATATAGTTTTTGATGTTTGAGACGGTGGTGGCAGGGTGGATACGGGATTCAACGGTAAGGGGAAGTGGGTCGGCAGGGGCCTTGTCAGCAGCCATGGCAGATTACGACAGAAGAATGAGAAACGGCGCAAAGAGGGTGCAACCGGATTAGGGTGAAGAGATTAGGAGGTGGGACCTGGTCTGTGATACCATAAAAGATTAGGGTCCTTGCCCTCTCTCCATTAATCATGAGTATAAATAATACAATATTGTTCCACATATTATGGTAACAGATAACTACAAAATAATACAAGATATTCTAAATTATATCTCTAAATATATCTGCTATTACTTAATATCATACTCGTCTACAGCACGTATTTGATAATCATTCATACTAACTACTAAGTGTCATACCTAGATACCGGCTCATAAATTTTAGTTGTTCCTGTTGGGTTCAATCTTTGTAATCCTTATTTTTAACGGTCAAAGACGATAAACGATGTCTTGTTCAAAACACTAACTATGGTGTCCCTTCTCTCCCACTTCCAACTGCCCCACTATTATGAAAAGATAGCAAAAGTATCATCTTTTGATTAATAGAGGGTTACACAGGATAGAAAAGCATAAAGTATTCTCAATGTAATAAACACTTAAACCCCTATGAACTTCATGTCTAATACTTGTTTTTCTAATGAACTTTTCAGGCATATAAACTCATTCTTTTCCTTGTGAACAGCCCCAGGGTTAATGAGTTATGCACCCTTCAAACTAAGTTGTAATTAGCTCCCCGCATTTCACTTTCTACAAACTGAATGCTATTAAGTGTAACATGTATGTAATAAAGCCGCTACAACTTTTCAAACCTAACAACAAAAACATAAGGTTATACCCTCCAAGTTGAATGTATTCCAATATACCAAAATTTAATATCTTAGATGTGACTGATGCATGGAAATTCATAATCATCTTTACTGTATGTCTAGCAGCCAAAAGTTGAATAATATTTAAATACAAAGTAAATTGTATAAATTAGAATGTATTCATGGCTTCATGCCCATTTACATCTAACAAATATGTGTCATTTAAGCCATAGAGTCCAAATACTTTAGTAAAGCCCCTCAACACACATGCCAATTGTTGCAAAGTGCAACCAGTAAACATTAATTCTAGTATCTCAATCACTAATTACATTTTCATCCACAAACATAAAGAAAACTTTGGGTTCCAAACTATATTAAATGGTCTCGTATTATTCGTTTATTTTAATTTGTTTCCATCTACAAGATTTTAGAATCCAAATGTAAAAACAATAAATTAATAAAAAGTACTAAATTACGATTTTTAGTAATTAACTCTATATTATTAGCTATTAACTAACAACGATGAATGATGTCCTCTGACTACGTCGATAAATAGTGTCCACATGTCTTCAACCTTCAAGCCATCTGCCCATGTCGATGAGTACTACCCACATGTCTTCAACCTTCAAGCCCTCTGCCCATGTCGATGAATAGTGCACATGAGTTTTCAACCTTTAAGCCCCACATCTTTCTTTCTATATAAGATACACGTTAATTAGCAATATGAATTATAACATGCTCAAACTTAATTCAAAATTCCCAGATTTCTTAAAATAAGTTTTTATATAAGGGTCACCCATTAATTAATCAGCATTATATTAATACCAATAGTTTGCATAATTATATAGACTTGTGAAGTATGTTGCTAAATAATCAACTTTAACAATTCTAACAGAAGCCGTCTTCTTAAGTGAATTTTTAAAAGTAAGATTTTGGTTTATATTGTTACCTCAAAACAAAAATGCAGACACTGATAAAATGGAGGTTCGCTAGTCTCTTCACCTCGGATGAAATATGAAATACCCTTGATTTATATATCTACACACATGATATAATAAATTGCCATATGAAACTATAATTACTTTTTAAGTCAACGGTTATAAATACATATTTTCTTATTAAAAAACATTTACATCAGAACCGTTCTTGTGAGTTGTCATTTAGAGATGGTTTCAACTTTCAACTCATGTTCCATTTAGAGAAGGGCATATTTGGAAAAAGTTTTTAGATGAAGCATGATTTGTTAAGAGACCTTTGGGATGCCATCTTAATTTTTGTGTAAAATTATTTTTTTTAACGGCTAATTTCCTCTCTCATTTTTTACGACCCTTGTTACACCACACCCTTTTTAAACACACCTTTTTTTTTTGCCTCTTATGAGGCTTGAACTCCCAACCCCCCTTTGAAACTTCAACACCTTTACCACCACACTACAAGGGGTTATGTGCTGGGTAATAATGGAGGACTATGAAGTAGTTTATAATAATGGGGGGTTTCACAAAGTTAATGTGGTCATCCAATTCTCTATAAATGGGGGGGTACATGTTGGAAAGGATATTAAGTGTGTATTATACTAATTGCGTGAGGTTTTAGTGACTTGAAATTTTTTTTCTTGAAAATGGCAAGTTCTCGGTGAATGTGCCAAAAACTTGATGATGAAAGAGTTTAAGTCGAAAACATTGGTGTGTGACACTTTCAAGTTTTAAATTTATAAACTAAAACAATAGTTGCTTAACGTTCTAAACCCCACACAATAGACAAGTGTACCTATCGAGAGTAGTATAGAAATGAGCAAGTACCAGGTATCGAATCCAAGGACATGATTTTTACTACTCAGCTTCCTAAAAATTACCAAAAGAGTTTTTAAATTGATTGAAGAAAAGTAAAAGAGATATTTAAACCGTAAGAGAAATCAATATCAAAACAAAGGTGTTGTTTCGGGATCTGATGTTGCTTGGTATGAAATAATAGTAAACCCTTGTTTAAGTGGTGTGTTCAAAAACTAGGCATAGCCACTATAGACTCTAAACGATTTATGTTCTTAATGTTATTATGAAGGTCTCACGTCCTGGTGAGCTCACCTCTCAATGATGAGGAACATATCGACCAAGTTTGTGTTAACCCAACCCCAAAAGACACATTTCCCACAGTTACAATATTGACATTCAACTACTAGTTTCTTTTATGAATAACTTGTCGGTGGCTGGAGCATGGCCGAACAAGCTACCACTTGACATGGCAGAGGCAACGCAGCCTCCCGCATACGCTCATCCCCTACTTGAATTAGTTAATTTCTCAAAAAGTGATTGGCCTTTTATTAATTATGCGGCAATATAATAATAGAAGTAAATATAGACCGTTTACTTCTAACAGGAGTTCACCAATTCTTGATTTGCGCCAAAGCTAACACATAGACCATGTAGCTAAGTCGCACTATCAATTCTTGGCTTATCACTAGGACCAAGTATAAAGATGTACCGACCCTAAGTGAAGTTTTGATAGTTGAGGATAGAACCACAAAGTGTGAATATTTCTATTCACAAATGGGCTAATCGCAACACGTGGAGTTAGGTTAGCCTATAAGTGCGCGGGTTTTTACACGTCACGGTTACACTTATAAGTCCCTCCACTTCCTACCAAAACACTCACAAGACCAAATATGAAGTGGATTAATTAACTAGTTCATCAAACAAAGAAGTAGTAGAAGAAATTGTTAAGAACACAAGACACCAATTTAAACAAAAATAAACTATTTAATTCATACCAAGTTCCATCATCACCCTAGCAACACCAAGAGAAATCTAGCCTAGCATGGTTGATATAACAAGCTCACAAGGTTGGTTTCGGGTACAAAACATGGTGAGGGTTGTGTGGAGATTTCTTGGTGGTTTTGAGTGATTGTGGGTTGTTTCTTTATCGAATGTGGTGTTTATGGCGTGATCCCAAGCTCCAAAGGAACCTATAAGTCCCAAATATAGCAGAAACTTCGTGTAGAAGGTGGAGAATTTGATGGGTTAAGGGATGCCAAAGTGAGGAGTGGAGGTCTCTATTTATAGGCCTTCTAGCAAGAGCACGCCCATGCTCAAGGGTGTGGCACGGCCGTGCTTGACACCTGGTACTGGTGCAGAGTCCTTGCGCGTAGGTGTTGTCGGAGCATTTGGTGATCATGGCCGTGCTCACGTATGAGCACACCCGTGCTTGGCCACGTGGCTAACCGTCTTGTCTGTTTTGGTCTGCTGGAGCCTTGGAGAACACGCACTAGTGAGCACGGTCGTGCCCTAGTGGGAGTACGCCCGTGCTTGTTGAGTTATGCTGCTGTTGACCTCGGAACGTTGACTTGTTGACCCGGGACATGTACACGACCGTGCACAGCCGGAGCGCGGCTGTGCTGCATCTGAAACAGCTCTCTAAGTCTTCAATTCCTTGCCTTTTGTGTCGTTTTTCTCCTCTTTTCATTCATTGACCTCAAAACCTACAATTATCAACAAAGATAGATAGATCAAAATAAAACTAAAATAAAAGCATGATGTCGAGTGGAAAAAGGGTGAAAATATCCATATAAAACATGTATAATTCTCGGCACATCATATACACATATACAATAAGCATGATATGTTGTATACAAGGGGCAAAAAGAGAAGGAAATAACCAAAAAATAGACATTTGTAAAGAGTCTATTCAACTCTCATCTTAAAATTATGTTGAAATTACGTTCTTGGACATGTTTGGCCCTTAATAAGGTAATAGAGATTACCAAATTTTTAGTTGGAAGCTAAAAAAAAACCATAGAACGCATTTATACACCGGTTAAAATCCTCACAACATCTTTAATGATTTGCTAGAACAACTTAACGAATTGAATATGCACAAACTTATTTACATGGATATAACAAGTTAACAATAAGCAATTTGAAAACCAAAAGTACATTTAACATTCAAGATTTACTTCTGGACTGTATCCATGAGTTAATTTAAGAAAAAAAGGAACAAATTTTTGTAATCAAACATTCGAATCATATCTATATCCAAATCGAGAAGTAGGTTTATACCGTCATTGATGATGGTTAATGGAAGAAGACGATGTGAAACGAAAGAGACTCACCAAGCATATTTGAAGGCGTCAATGTCTCCATGGATGAAGGTGAGAGGAATGAGAAACCCTAAAATGGGAAGAGTCTTCTATTTCTCTATGGCTGCAAATGAGAAGAATGGAAAGCATATGTTTTTTAATACATGAGAAGGTGAGGATACATATACACTTCATGTGCACTCAAAGGTCTAGGCATTCAATTTGGTTTTGTTAGGTTTTATGAAGGTGGGTTACATCTTGAGATTGATATGCAGTGTGTATTACATAAATATACATTTGACATTATATGTTGTACATGAGGGACATAAAAGGGAAGAAAATGACCAAAAAATAAGGATTTGTGAAGGGACCCTTGAACTCCCATCTTAAAAATTTGATGAAATTACCTTAGTAGACATTTTTGGTCCTTAATAAGAAAATAGAGATACTATAATGGAAACGTTGGTTCATAATTGGAGAAAATATTACTTTTAGTAATGAAATATCAAATTTGCAAAACCTCAAGCATAAAAAGAATACATATGTAACTTTGAAGTGTATTTAAATTTTTTTTTTTTTGAAATTAACTATGTTCTCTTCAAAATACGTCTTTACAGAATTTCATACTTATGTAATAAAATAATCAAATTTTTATGTTATAGGAACATATTTAGTTTGTGTAACGTCAAGCTATGATTTAGCTAACCCCTAACACTCAATGAATGATGGACTCACCAAAATTTACTATATTTCAATAAAGAAACAATATGGTATTTACTTAACAACTTTGTGGAACCTTGTTATGTATGAAAAAAATACATATGGAACTGTTAGTACACGATGTCCCTAGGCTAGTATATTAGTAGTTTGGACGTGATTCGGGGTGTTTGGAGGCGTTTATACGCGTTTTGGAGGTTTCAGGGTGCTGAAGGCGATTAGCAGAGGGATCCACACGATTAGGGCCCTAATCGTGTTCCCTGTCATGCGATTGGGCCTGTCCTTTAGGCGTTTAGCCCATAATCGCTACCACTGTAGCAGCTAATCGCCTGAAATGGGTCTGGTCGTACCCGGGTGGTATAAATACCCTCATTCTCAACCCTAGACCTTAGTTCTTGCCTCACACACCCTCCAAACACCCTCCCCTGGTCATAGACGTCTGATTTGATCTCTGTAAACACTCGAGCTCTGTTTTGGTGATTAATAGATAATCTTTTGACCCGTGTGTGTGTTGTGATTATTCGTTTCATTGTTTCAATCTTCGTATCTGTTATTAGAACATTCTAGAGGGATTCCGCACCTCTAGGATAAAACCCGTGATTGTCGGATTACGCGTTCGC
Organism: Ambrosia artemisiifolia; assembly: GCA_032199755.1. Lineage (NCBI taxonomy): Eukaryota > Viridiplantae > Streptophyta > Magnoliopsida > Asterales > Asteraceae > Ambrosia > Ambrosia artemisiifolia. Next base: position 11,527,906 of record CM063528.1, on the reverse strand, counting down.
CGGTCCTAACAAGTGGTATCAGAGCCGAGGCTCTTGTCACGGGTGTTTTAATAACAAAAACGAGCAAAAACAGGTTGTTTTTGGTGTAAAAGTTTGGATTTTTAATCAAAAACCTGTTCTAAGTTTGAAACTTTGAGTTTTTATCAAAAACCCATATTTTTCAAAATCTTAGTGTGTGTTTACGGTTAAAAACATGAGTTTTTGATCAGGTTTTGTTCTAAAACTATTTTGGTAACTTGTCTAATCATTTGGGATCAAAATACAATGTTTTAGATAAGATTTTGAAGCAAAATAGGTGATTTTTGAGCAAAAGTGCGGCTGCAGATCAGATCAGGCGATTATGCAGCCATAATCGCCCAATCATATCAGACGATTAGGGTTTTATAGCGAGTAGACCCCAAACGCGTGTACTGTTCACGCGAGTAGCCCATACTCGTGTGTTAACCTGTTCTTCTTTAAGCGATTAGGTGCCTACTCGCATGCTACTGTTCATGCGATTAGCCCTAATCACGTGACATACCCAATCGCCCTGAAAACTCCTAATCGCGTAACTGTTCACTAGCAATTAGCCCTAATCACGTGTAAAAACCCCCAATCGCCTAAGTTAACTAGCAATTAGCCCCATAATCGCCTAAAAGGTTCTGAAACATAAAAATTGACTAAGTATTGGACTTTTAACATACCTTAACATATGGCGAACCCTTGGGGACATCTGAGTCAACCGAGAACTCAGTATAACCAACAATTGAACAACCAAATGAACAATCAAGGCAACGTACCCACGAACCCTTGGCAGTTTTCAGCTGAACGAAACGCGCAACGGATGCAACAAGCGCAAATGCAAGCGAATGTTGCCGGAATCAATCCATGGGCGCTAGCTGCTCAACAGCAGGCAATGAATGCGAATCCTTGGGCACTCGCAGCTGCTGCTAACTCTCAGACAAACCATCTGTCGTCCGTTCTTATCAGTGACTTAGAGACGGGTAGTTCTAACCGAGCATCGAAACTGCAATATATGGCAGACTACCATGGATGGAAGGGCAGATTTCAGTCTCATGTTGAAGGTATCGATGGTTTAGTATGGTCAGCTATCGAGAATGGGTACACAAGGCCGTTGGTTGAAAATTCTACTACTCCGGTCTCAATAAAAGACATGTCTGAAGATCAGAGGAAGAAGTATAACTATGAAAAGAAGGCGATGGCAGCGTTGAAGCAGGCACTTCCCAAAGACATCCTTCATCAGTTTGCGCAGTGTACCACTTCGCAGATGCTTTGGTTAGCGCTTGCTGAGCGTAATGAGGGTAATCAGAAGACACGTAAGGTGAAAGTGGATCAGTTGAAGAAGGAGTTCGAGAACTTCAATGCGATGGGAAATGAGTCGTTAAGAGATCTGACAGCTAGATATTATCATCTGATGTCCGAGATGTATCAGTATGGGGTTATCTACACTTCAGCAGAACTTGTGGAAAGATTTGTAGAGGCGCTCCCCTCACACTGGCATCAATGGCTGGACATCCAGAAATCCAACAATGTTTATCAAACACTCTCCATCAATGAGTTCGTGGCCGAGCTGGAGAACAAGGAGATCGAGGAGATCGGGAGAGCTAATAAGCCGCCCGTTGTTCAGAATCCCAGCATCTACTATGGGAATCCAGCTCAGGATATCAGTGTGGGTGGATCCAAACCTCAGACTGCGTTCATGGTTAATCCTGATCCAGTCTTTGCGTTTGACAACTATGGACCCCCATCTGATGTTCCTCCACCTGTCTTTCCTTGGGGTCAAGGAAACCAGTATCCTTTTAATTATAATACTAACCAATTTGGTGTTAATCCATTTGCTCATCTTGCAGCACCAGCTCAGGCAACTTCCAACTTTGGTGGACCTTCTTCGTCAGGGTTTGGTGGTGCCTCATCAACTAACTATGGTGGATATGGAGGTGCTTCTACGTCAAATCAAGGTGGCTATCGGACCAATCCTGTTGCAGAACAGCTGAACACTTCGGGCTTTGAAAAGGTGACTGTAGAGTTAGCCCAAGAACACATGGCTCTGCTGTCAACCTTGGTCAATTCCTATAGTGGATTAGTTGCAGGGCAGATCGGGAATCCTTATCTTACTCAAGAAGATTATGCCCAGATCGACAAGGATGACATGGATCTGATAGACATCCAGTGGCACTTCGCTAGTGTGGTGAGACGTGCAAAGGATTATATGGATAGAACTGGAAGGAGAGATGTGCTGATCAACAACAACACTAAGTTTGGGTTTGATAAAACGAAGGTCACCTGTTACAACTGTGGCAACAGAGGACACTTTGCCAGAGAATGTGATCGACCTAGACAACAGGGAAATCAGAATCCTTTCAACAACAACAGAGGCAATCAGAATAATCAGAGGCAGCAAGCTCAGACACAACCTAACCAAAATGCTGAACGAGCTCTTGTCCCAGTTAACCATCAGAACCAGAGGCCTCAAGCAAACAACAATCAAGCCCTAGTAGTTCAAGAAGATGAAGTATTCAACTGGAATCACCTCATCACTGGTGAACAAGCTCCTCAGGGTGGTGCAGCATGCCTTGCCCAAATTATGTCTGATACTCATGAAGAAGTTGAAGAGTGTCCAAGCCAGTCTGAAGCAGATATTCCTGAAGTTGAAGCTTTGGATTGTGACTCCGACTGTGATTCTGATGAAGGGGTGGATCTGGAGGATTTGTTAGCTGAAGCAGATGCCTTGATTAGCAAAAGGTCAATACTTGTGGATGCTGACTGTACAAAGAACAACCTTGCTGATTTCTTCGGATCAGTGAAGACGGCTGCTCATTATGCTTTGATGGCCCTTACAGAGTCGTCTAATCAGGTATGTTCTTCCTCCAATTCAAAACCTGAATGTGTCGATTGTGGCAAGCTTAAGTACAGAATTGATGTCTTAACAGACGAAAATCTGAACTTGAAAGCTGACCTAAGTCAATGCCAAGAGAGCAATGAGGTTTTGAGAGCTAATGAGAAAGCCCTCAAAATCACCATTGATACTCTTAAGAAAGACTCCACTGAGTGTGGTCAGCTTAAATTCAGAATCAAAGAATTAACTGATGAGAATCCGAATTTAAAAGCTGATGTAGGTCCATTGCAAAGGTCAAATGATTCCTTAAAACAGAAAGAGAAAAATTTTCTTAAGACTGTTGAAAATTATAAGAAGGATGTTTCTGAATTGTCTAAAACTCTAGCTAACAAGCAAATTGCTATCAATAATTATATAAATGAGGTTGAAGACACTAAGAAACATTTGGCCATTGTCAACTGTGACTATGAAAAGATCAAGAAGAAACTTGAGAGTTACCTGAACTGCAAGTACGTTCTTGATCATATCATTGAACACTCAGATAAGGATAGCATCTCCACCAGTCCCAAATATGCTCAGTGTCCTCCTCCGGTGAGATTTGAACATCATCACAATGATATCTTACCAAAGGAAGAGTTTATGGACTTGGCAGCAGAAGCAGCTAAAGCTGCAGAAGCGCCTAAAGTGATGGAAGCAGTTAAACCTGCCAAAGTCACTAAGGCTGCTCCTCCTGCGCCTAAAGTGACGGAAGCACCTAAACCTGCTGAAGTTACTAAGGCTGCACCCACTGCTGTTGCTGCCAAATCTGGTGAGATTGCAAATGATGCTAGTGTCTGCGAGACAGACTGTTCTGAAGATGAGCTTGATGAACCAGAGAGGTATGCACCGGTGAAGGATACGGATATTCCTGTCCAAAATCACATTCTGTGTGAGCCTGAACCGAAAGTGCAAGCCCCTGCTGGTAAAACAATCAAAGTGTTCTATCAATTAAAAGGGTCTGATAAAATCTATGCTGATGAGGAATTTCCTTATAAACATCTGGCACCTGGTCTTGTTGGTAAAATCTGGCAAGAGTCCACCATTACAATAGAGAAAGAACAATGGGGACATGGAAAAAGGGGTCAGGGTAATCAGTCCAAAAGAAACAAAAACAAAAATCAAAAGAAGAACACTTTGAACCCCAAAAGTCAAGCTCAGGAGAATTCTCCCAAGAAACATGTTACTCAGTTTGTTGGATCTTCAGGCAATGAGTTTGATAATTACCCTAAGACAGACTGGCAAAAAGAATGTCTTAAGGATTTAAAACAGAAAAACACTTTTGCCACGAAATCAAACAAAAGGAGTAAGGATGTTAATACTCCACCATTTGAGGAGTATAGATCCTGTCACAAGTGCGGGGTTCATGGGCATTTAGTTGCTGCTTGCCCCGAATTGAGACGCAAGAGGATCGAAACAAATGATGCTCCTAGTTCTAGCAACTCTAAACCGCCTGTTGATGGGAAGGGTCCGCGGTCGAGGGGGAGCCAAGTTCCCAAAAAGGTTCAAGCAGCGCCTAAGCCACAAGCACAGGCTGCAGCAAAACCTGAAGGCACCCCTAACACTGCTCCACGTGCAGTTAAGTCTGAAGTGGATCCAAAGGCTATCCCACCAAAGGAATCTGAGGCTGGACCTTCTAGCCCCAAGGCAAAGAAGAAGCCCAAGCCAAGGAGACCGGGAAAGACTTGGAGACCCAAGTCACCAACTAAAGAAGGAGGATCATCTGTTAGTGCAGAAACTGCCGGACCTTCGGAAGCAACACCAACTCCTAACGGAAAGTGGGTTGACTTTCCGACTTTGGATGTAGATGGTAGACCCAAGACCGTCAAGGCTTGGGTCCCCCTTAACCACTAATCTTTGAATGTCGTGCAGGGAGTTCCACAGGGCCTTATCAGCAGCCTCTGGATTGTTGATAGTGGAGCTTCTGGGCACATGACAGGCGACTTATCTCTGCTATTTGACATCAAGAATATCAATGGGGGATATGTTGCTTTTGCTGGTAATAAAGGGGGATACATCACAAAAGAAGGCAGTATGGGAAATGGAATCGTAAGCTTTGAGAAGATAAGCTACGTGAAACAGATAGACCACAATTTGCTGAGCGTCTCACAGATCTGTGACAAGAAATACACAGTATTCTTTGATGACAATGCTTGCTTCATTCTGAAACCTGGCTTTAAGATCCCGAAACAGTGGATTATGATCTCAGCTCCAAGAGTCAACAATTTGTATGTTCTGGATATGAGTCAAGCTGTAACAGCTAAGGGGGAGGTCACTTGTTTTCTGTCTAAGGCTACAGAGAAGGAATCTATTATGTGGCACAGACGAATGGGGCACATTCACTTGAGGAAGATGAATCATCTGGTTCAGAATCAGCTCGTGGAAGGTGTCTCAGTCAAGAATTTTCATCTAAATGACGTCTGCGTGTCATGTAAGAAAGGGAAGCAGAAAAAGAAATCTCACAAACCTAAGAAGGTCAACTCAGTCAGTATGCCTCTCGAGCGGTTGCACATGGATCTGTTCGGCCCAGTCAATCGTAAAAGCAAGAATGGAGATTTATACTGTCTGGTTGTCACTGATGACTATTCAAGGTTCTCTTGGGTTGTATGCATGCAGCATAAAAGTGAGACTTTTGAGTTTTTGAAAAATCTGTTCACCAAACTAGAAAACATCTATGGGCTGAAGATCCGCAGGATTCGAAGCGACAATGGAACAGAATTCAAGAACAATGCTATGGAGTCACTATGTGCAGAAAAGGGTATTCATCACGAATTCACAGCGCCATACACTCCTCAGCAAAACGGGGTTGCAGAAAGAAAGAACAGAACTCTTATTGAGGCAGCCAGAACAATGCTCGCAGACTCAAACTTGCCTGTCATGTTTTGGAACGAGGCAATTTACTGCGCTTGTTATACTCTAAATAGGGTTCTTACGGTTAAGAGGTTCGGAAAGACTTCTTACGAACTTCTAATCCGGAGGAAGCCGAACTTAGAGTTTCTGGAACCTTTCGGTGCTCCATGCACAATGTTACATCCCGATGGGAAGTTTGGTGCAAAGGCAGATGAAGGTTACTTTGTTGGATACAGTACTCCTAACAAGAGGGTATACAACAAAAGAACCAATAACATTGAGGATTAGCTTAATGTCGATGTTCAACGTTACACTGTCAATGCGCGCGGTGATGGACCCGATTGGTTGTTCGACTATAAGAGTTTGTTCGATTCTTTCAACCTGGATAATGTTGTAGATGATGCTGTAGCGCAGATGTATTACGAATGTGAAAACGCAGCTAGCTCACCGCTAATGCGTCCGATCGTGGTTAATGCATCTGCGCCTGCCGCATCTGATGCTTCTACATCCATGGGTCCCCCTGATAAAGCCGCAGCAGTTGAAGTTGAGGAAGTCTTTCAGGAAGCGTCAGAGGTTATGGAATCTTCTTCAGATGAGCAATATACAGAATCTCGGGAAACTCTTACTGAAGAACTGGCTGGAAATGGTGAATCTGCCAATACAGCTCCAGTTCATCCTACAGGGAATGATCAAGCTGGTCCTTCTTCTTCAGCAGCTCCTGGAATTGGTCTACAGATCGATTTCTCCGGTTTTAATCTGCAACCCGCTGCTCCCTCTAGTTCAAGTGCCGCTGAAACGAACATCTCTCAGGGACTTGAAAATCTCAATCTGCGGTCGGATGATCCAGTGCCGGCACATCCGGAATCTCGGATTCACGACACTCATCCACTGCAGAATGTGATTGGTGATCCGACTGGTAGAGTGATGACACGTAGTCAGCTCAGAAATGCCAGTCCAAGTGACAACTCCGCTACCTTAGCTCTTTATTCGGAAATCAGAAAAGCAGGTCATCAGAACGATTGGTCTTTTGCTCTATATGTGTCTCAGGTGGAACCACGAACCGTCCAAGAGGCTTTGAGAGAAGAACCATGGATTGACGCTGTGAATCCGGTTAGGAACCGAACTCGTGGATCGAATACGCATAAACAACTCGGTTTCAGACGGGAGATTCGAGACGAGACAGAAATTAACGATAACAAAGTCATCACAGATTCGTATTACTACAGAAACGGTTACAGACACTGTCATCAGTAGGATAAACATCTATCTCGGGGCCGGGGGAGGTCGGGCATGACCTCCCCCTTGAGAGCATTCAAAGCACAAATTCAAATCACCAAATGAAAACTAACACATGAGATTGCTATTTATAGTCCAATACCCAAAAGCCACCTTCGCCCCTTTTGAAGGTACGAATGTGGAGAATTCCACATTCGCCCCTTTGTAATGGTCAAATGTGGAAAACTTCCACATTCGCCCCTTGTATAGAGGACGAACCTAGCTTTGTGTATTGTCCTATATTTTACAAATGCGTCAGATCCATAAAATGCCCTTATGGATCACCACAATCTCATGTAATACAATACTAAGACTCAACCCTAGTCTATTCGACAGTGACGTCCATAGAAAGTGCATCAACAATCTCCCCCTTGGACGTTGCTGGCGAATCCACAAATCTCTTGCACATCAACAATCAGAAACACAGGTCTCCCCCTCAATACATGCACTATTGCATTGAGTTAGAAATACAATATCCTTCGTGAACCGACCAAGTAATGCACTACGGACCCTCAGCATCAATACGCAGGAATTCAACTAGACCACGTATATCATTTGCGAATTCAGCCGGTCACTGAATTACAACCAGATCACCTAGTTACGCCAATGTGAAGTCGACAATGTAATGCACTGCAGTCTCGTAGCATCAGTACCCAGGAATGTCATCTTGACCAAGTACATCACGCGCAATCCAACTAGCCTGATAAGACCCCTACTAGAAGGATTCCATACTGACCGATCAGATATTCAACGTAACATGTAGATACCACCACTAATTTACGTCTCATATCTGCACTTAACCTTTGCATCACCCTTCACACCAACTGGAGAAGTCTAACTGTCAGTACCCAATTAAACATCTCAAATATGACTATGTGCAAAACAATCCACTCGAACATTAGTATTTCTATTAAATTCTTCATCTGTGCTGACTGTGATTGCATTAACACATTCTTCTCTTTTCCTAGCATCTTCAGTCAGTTATTGTTGAAGTATCAGACACTTACATCAACAATCTCCCCCTTGACTGATGCTTCACCAAGTTTCTCTGAGATCCCGTATAATCAATCAATCATGTTCTTGAGTAACTTCATCTGTTCGACAGAATACAAGCCGTAGACGAGTGGATCAAGCCATCAAAAGTTTTCAGCACTTGAAACTTTCGTTGAACCTACGTGCCACATGACTCCTACTAAGATACCTCATTACTTTCAGAACATTGAAATCTCAAACTTGATTTCCTTCTTCATAACAACTCTTTAGAACAAGTTCCTTCAAACACACAGGAACTGGGTTGACTGTTCTCATCATGCGGAATAAAATCTGTTCTGTTTTCTGGTTTCTGGCCCATAATAGTCATTTGAATCTGATTATCATACTTTTGATTCTCATGACTACCCCACAATAAAACGTTTCATCATCATCAAATCTTCAACAATTTGGGTAAACCTCATCACCATTCTTCCGAAAATCTTCAAAAATGCTTCGAAATTTTTTAGGCCTTAAATTCTACGTTCGCCCCTGGGAACTCCACTTTCGCCCAAAATAGGGACCCGAATGTAGAATCTGAATAATAATTTTCACTTTCGCCCATTTATACTCACATTCGTCCACTCTCTATCCACATTCGCCCGCCCGACAAACCGAATGTGGAAATAGACACCCGAATGTGAAAATTGACATAACAAAATTCCAGGTTCGCCCAAAATTTCTCCACGTTCGTCCGAAAAATGCTACCTTCGCCCAGGGGAATTCCACATTCGCCCTCCCGATCTTCTGAAAGGGGCGAATGTGCAGACTGAACGTGCTCTTGTTCAATATTTTCTTCGAATCAGTCCATAATCACTCTAATTCTTTGAATTTGATGATGAAACTTGTTCAGAAAGGTGCGGAAATGAAAACCTAACCCTCGAATTCACAAAAACATGGAGAAATCACATGATTTCGTGTTCAATTAAGAATCTAGGGTTTCAACCTTTCAATTATAATCTGATTTTAACGTCTGAAAACAGTAAAAACGAGCTGTGATTGATTCAAACGACTGTTAGATCGTTCAAATCGGTACCACGGCTCTGATATCAGTTGTGAATCCGGTTAGGAACCGAACTCGTGGATCGAATACGCATAAACAACTCGGTTTCAGACGGGAGATTCGAGACGAGACATAAATTAACGATAACAAAGTCATCATAGATTCGTATTACTACAGAAGCGGTTACAGACACTGTCATCAGTAGGATAAACATCTATCTCGGGGCCGGGGGAGGTCGGGCATGACCTCCCCCTTGAGAGCATTCAAAGCACAAATTCAAATCACCAAATGAAAACTAACACATGAGATTGCTATTTATAGTCCAATACCCAAAAGCCACCTTCGCCCCTTTTGAAGGTACGAATGTGGAGAATTTCCACATTCGCCCCTTTGTAATGGTCGAATGTGGAAAACTTCCACATTCGCCCCTTGTATAGAGGACGAACCTAGCTTTGTGTATTGTCCTATATTTTACAAATGCGTCAGATCCATAAAATGCCCTTATGGATCACCACAATCTCATGTAATACAATACTAAGACTCAACCCTAGTCTATTCGACAGTGACGTCCACAGAAAGTGCATCAACAGACGCAATGCAGACAGAGCTTCAGCAGTTCCAAAAGCTAGGAGTGTGGGACTTAGTTGACTTACCTCCAGGCGCAAAGAAAATTGGAACAAAGTGGGTCTACAAGTGCAAACGGGATGACCGCGGGGTAATTTTAATAAACAAGGCCCGATTAGTTATCCTCGGCTTCCGTCAAATCGAAGGGATATATTACAACGAAGTATACGCTCCAGTTGCACGCCTTGAAGCCATCCGGGTGTTCTTAGCTTACTCTTCGTACAAACGGTTTAAGGTGTACCAAATGGACGTGAAAAGTGCTTTCCTGTATGGTATCGTGAAGGAAGAGGTGTATGTTTCACAACCTCCGGGGTTTGAAGATCCACTGCATCGTGAAAAGGTTTACAAACTGAACAAAGCGTTGTACGGTCTTCATCAAGCTCCGAGAGAATGGTATCAAATGCTCAGCAGCTATTTGATCTCCAATGGGTTCAACCGTGGACTCGTGGACTGCACCTTATTCACCAAGGAAAAAGATGGTGACCGTCTGCTGGTACAGGTTTACGTTGATGATATTATATTTGGGTCAACTAATGAGGTTTTGTGCAGGGAATTTGAAAAATTAATGCAGGATAAGTTCGAGATGAGCTCGATGGGGGAAATGCAATTCTTCCTTGGCTTGCAAGTAGATCAACTTGAGTCGGGGATCTTCATCCACCAGACAAAGTATGTTGCTGACATCTTGAGCCGGTTCCAGATGGAAGACTCTACTGCAATAGCCACCCCTATCCAAACCAATCACGGGATTGGTCCGGATGAGAAAGGACAAGCCGTTGATTCCTTTCTTTATCGAGCAATGATTGGCTCGTTGATGTACCTCACAGCTTCAAGACCCGATATTATGTTCGCAACCTGCCTGCTGTCAACATACCAGTCCAGGCCGAAACAGTCCCATCTGGTTGCCGTGAAGAGGATCTTACGTTATCTAAAGGGTTGTCCGACCAAAGGTCTATGGTACCCTAATGACGATAAGTTTGATCTCGTTGCTTATAGTGATGCTGACTATGGCGGATGCAAGAAAGACGCAAAATCCACATCGGCTGGATGCCAGTTCTTAGGAGGTCGACTAGTCTCGTGGCAGTGCAAGAAGCAAGCCTCTGTGTCCTTATCAACTTGCGAGTCGGAATACATAGCTGCGTCCAGCTGTTGCTCCCAGGTTTTATGGATACAACAACAAATGAGAGACTACGGTTTGAAATTTCTAAACACTCCTATTTACTGTGATAATGAGTCTGCTATAGCGCTTGCTAAAGACGCGGTAAATCATTCCACGGCGAAGCATATCTATGTTCGGTATCATTTCATACGCGACTGCTATGAAAAGAAACTGATAGATATGATTAAAATCCACACGGACTACCAACGTGCCGATTTATACACCAAAGCTTTTGATAAACCTCGTTTCGAGTATCTTTTGGTCATAAATGGCATTAAAGAAAAGCAGGATTAGATCCTCATTGGCAATCGTTTTTGTAAATATTTTCTTCAAAAACAGAAAAATCCAAAAATATTGTCTTTTTGCAAATTTTTAGATTTTTAGGGGGAGAAAATTCAGAAAAATACAAAAACATCAGAAAATGCAAAAAAAATAAAAAAAATGAGAAAATTCAAAAATAAAAAAAAATAAAAAAAAAATGCAAAAATGAGTTTCTTTGGTGGAAATAGGGAAGATGATATTAACCAATCAGTCGGACTGTCTGGACCTTTATCATCTTAAAAATATTGGATCTGATAAGTAGCCTCTACAATGATGTGTTGGTAGGCTCGAAATCATTTCCAAGTTCGGCACGGTGATATAAACCTAAATCATCTGAGGATTGTGTGGATTAACGCCGCGTTGGCATATGGTCTAAAAGCCTAAATCTTGTTGATAGAATGCCAAAATCCGAGGTTTCTGGTCTTTAAGAGGTTGGTACATCCGGGGTGAACTGGACGTCTCTCAGAATAAAATGGGGTGGCATAAGTGACGTACGTTGGGTTAGCAGCCTACAACTGAGACACCTCTTTGCCATTCCCAGTAAAAGAAAAGAAAAACAAAAAAATAAAATAAATTCTGATAAGGAGACGTCTGGGAATCCTGTAAGAGCAAAAAGATCATGAATGCCAAAACCCTATTCTCAAAGAGAATCGCTCTAAGGTATCAAATCATATACCTAAAGCATCGTACCGTGAAAAATAAAAAATGTATGGTATTTGACTTGAACCCTGGTCTGGATCTCACTGGTCTCTTTGCTGCAGCGTTCTTGCAGACCTGATCACCACTACTGAGTTCATTCCTTGTAAATACGGATGACAACAGCTTATTCACCGGTTACGAGGAAGCTTTGTGCATGCGTTGATGCGGGAATATGTCGCGTGTGCGGGGAACACCTTTAATCAGCTTTAATATTACCTTAACGTATCTAAAGTGCCTAGCGATAAAACTTGATTTTGAGTTTAGGTGGACAACAATACTGACAGTTGTTGTAGGATGCTTATTGGTAATTTTAATCAAAAACTGAAAGTATAAGGGTTCTAGTATAGTCCGTACACTGATATGATTCCCTAACTATCGAAACTCGCAAAAATATGATAGTGTACAGTTAGTTGTTTTCGCGTTTTTGCTTATTTTCTATTTTAACTTTAGTAGAACTAGTAATACTTCTCGCGCGCGTTGCAGCGCGGCTTCCCCAATACAATATACTACAATAGCTATACACATATAGAAAAGTACAAGTTCAGCTTCTAGAGGACGCCAAAAAAATATTGCTAAAGTTATTGTTTTCTAGCATTCAGGCGCGTTCCTCGCTTGCACCCCTAGTTCTCACTTCGTCGTTCTTCCCCATTACTCTCATTCTCACTTCGTTGTTTTCCCCCATTGCTCTCGCTGGTTACCCAACAACAATAACTTGCCAACAACAATAAACCAACACCACCACCATCATTCAATTCATCATTCACCTTCCTTTCATACACAGTTCATCATTTGATGACATGCGCTTCACGGGGAGAGTATGTAACACTGAAACAGGTAACAAAGCACCACAAATATTAGTCCCCTGAAATAACCACATGCGTCATGCTTATATACGTATTTTTAACCTTATTATTAATTCTCATCAACATAATTATTAAAATTAATAGCTATTTTACTAATTCAGCAGTAAATACATGTTTCTATATTTTATTGTGGTTATTTATTTTGCTGTATTTTAGTCTTTCCTTGGTCAAAGTCTAAAGTCTTGATGGGAACAAAAACTTTAATTAGCTGTTAGTCTCCCACTCATTTCTTTTTTGGTGATACAATCCAGCTTTCTCTCATTCTTTTCAGGTTGATGTCGCCATGTTCTTACTGTCAAAGAGGGAATCTTGGTTGTTGCAATATCTATATATTTATTCTATGCTCTATGCTCGCTGCTATTCAGACAAGGAAGAAGTTTTATCTATAGCCTCAGTCTTAAAAAACACAATCATCTATTCTCTTCTTGTTTCATTATAGTTCTGTTGGCCTTGTTCATAGCCAACATATTTTCTCGCCCGGGTAGCATACCAAAACCATGTTCCCAGGTATATTGAGCGAAACATAAGTAAAGATACATGACATTAGCATATTAACACATGAAACTTACATGTCAGTTGAAGAGTTGGCTCCATTTTCTACAAATTCAGGATTATTATTGAAAGAAGAAAGAGATTATCATCATATATGGAACATAAGTTATTTATGGAAAAAAATACTAATAGTCTTGAGTTTAAATAAGATTGCAACCAAACTCACTCTGATGCATTAAAAAAGTCAGCATATTGATAGCCTTTGAGTTTCAAAAAGACTGCATCCATGGACATACCAGATCGCAGAGCAAGTAGTACACTACAAATTATCTTATAGCCCGACACGGCATGTCGCCCCTATAGGATACTGAATGGAGTTAAGCTAATGCTAAATGCATGTGTAAGGGAAAGGGGGAACACCTTCAAAATGGTCTACAATTGATAAAACATGTAATCTTTTCTCATAACTCGAACTTTAATACATAAATTTAACACATAATTGATCCAAATTTAAAGCTGAACATCAACACTTTCAAAAATCAAAATTACCATGTCTGCTCGCTTGCATGTATGTATACATGGTCATCTACACTGAAGAAGTGTATGATACATAGTGAATGGGTTGTAACATAGTTAATGAGTAACTGTGCTAGGGGAATTATTAAATAAACTGAACGAATAAAAAAAATGAAAAGCAATTATCAACTTACAAGCCCGTGAGAACTCTGTCGAGCAACCAGAGAAGGAAGAACAGTGAGCAGTGGCTGAGACACTGGCTAGTTGAAAGGCTTCTCAACTATATACCACCCACTATGCTCACAAAATCACACTTTTAATTAATCTTTGAAAGCCTTTTAAAGTTACAAAGTTCAACAATTCATCAACAACAATGCACTCTCTCAGCTTATGTAACAATAAAAACCTAATGCCTAATAAAAACTAAAAAACCTGCATATAATTAGGGACAATAACCAAACCTCAATATAATTAGGGACCAATATAAATCAGGCAATCAAATTCTATAGCAACCTCATAAAAACCATGATATAAACATACCTTTGAGTTAACTCAAAGGAAGGCTAGCAGATTCGACAACTTATTTCAGATTTTTCATCGATCACGTTGCTCTTCGTGTACAACTTATGGCGACCATCAACCCACCGAAAAGCAACCCCTTCGCAGCCACACTAATTACCATAGCTATTGCCACAAAACCCCATGAACCCTAATAGTCGGTCGTTATACATACAATTTTTTTCTTTTTGAGTAAAATTCCAATCACAAATTTTATCCATATGCAGATCCTACTCAATTTTAAACAAAAATATAAAACACCAAATTAGCAAATAAATGATATAAGCTATGAGGTCCATAAATTTATCCGTAAATCATGGCATCCAACCTAGATAAAAAAAAAATTAGGACTATATAGTTTAACAATGAGGCCAAGATTAAGATTAATACCTGCAAATGAAGTCTGAAACTTAAGAATGATCTCATCCAACCTAGGTACAAAATATTAGGACTACATAATAATAATAGATAATATAAGAATGGGTGATGGGGGAGCATAATCCGAAGGCTCGATTTACCTTATTTAAGTGCAACAAACAAATCAACCAAAAAATTAGGGAATCCCAACACACGATTGTAAAACACTTAAGTTAATATAATGACCACCCATTTCTATCTCTTTCTCCCCCTCTACATCGGATGATTGAAAAGAGTTCCTTACCTCTCTGACTTATACACCACAAAGAATAAAAACCTGGTCTTGAAAATAAAAGAATGTAGAATAAATTCTGATTATCGGTTGCAGATGAACAATGCAATGAAGAGAGGAGGTGAGCTGTGATCATGATTTGTTGTTGACCTGTTATGAGAGCGATGATACCATAAAACCCTCCACTGAGCCACACACGTGGAACAAAAAGACGCGTGGCATAATCAGAAGAATGAGAGGATGAATCAGCTATACATGAAATTACCAGGATGCCCTTTTCACTGCTCATCCAGTTTTCAATAATACATATATAATAGCTATTTCTGATTGCCGATGATGGAAACCTAATCCATTGTAATCTTACTTCTTCAAGATTAAAACGCCGAAAAATAAAAAGGATAACTAATTGGAAACTTGTGTTGTTACCGGGTCAAAACCGTATGCTTTATCAAGTACAAGGGTAGAAAATGAAACATTTTCAAGTTTTTGAGTCATCATCTGAGTCGCGTGTTAAATCGGGTTGAAAAACGCATGTTTTGAACCTTAACGGGTCAAAAATGTATGTTTTGGTGCTGCAGGGGCATTTTGGTAATTTGTGGAAAGGGTTTTTATGCAATTATGAGCTAATCGCCTATGTATTTAGACGAGTAGCTCCTAATCGTGTGTATGTACATGCGTTTAGGCTCTAATCGTGTGTTAAGGTAAGCGTTTAGCCTTTCATAATCCCTTGACAAGTTGAGTTCCTAATCGTGTGGGGCCATTGGCGATTAGCCATAATCGCTCAAATGGTTGAGGCGTCTGGTCCAAATCGCTCAAACTCTATATGCGATTAGCACTTCTCACACACGGTTACATTCCTAAACGCCACCACTGTACATGCGATTACCACCGGGTATAAAAAGAAAAACACTTGGCCTTTTTCTTTCATTCTTTCAAAACACAAGGCCTGTACACCGTTTCCCTCTCAACCCGAATACAACGATCCGTTGCCAAAATTTTGTTTGATCACTAACACTTGTTCCTAAGCATCAAGGTAACAATATTCCAAATTTTCAGACTTCAACAACCTTGTTTGAATGGTTTAATCTTCTGTTCTTGGGCCGAAACCCTTGTGTTCATAAAAACCGTTGATTAATCTCTAAAATGTGTTTGTTGATGCTAAATCTTGGTTAGGGTTTCTTAATCGGGGCTTGGGGAATGTGTTGATGCCAAAAAATTTGATCTATAACATCTTGAATCTAAAAACCCCAAAATTAAACCTTAAGAACCCTAATATACAAAACCGGCTGATTGACCCCTAATACGAACCTGTTTTTGAAATAGTGTTGAGGGGTTATTCTAATCGGCTATGTTAGGTTCCAATGCAACCAAAACCCAACCCATTCCGACCCATTACGAAGTTTTGACAAAAATTGGAGTGTTCTTGAACTGGCATGCGATTAGCTTGGCTAATCGCATGAACAGTACATGAGTAGGGCTGATTGTCTTGCTAATCGCATGTTAAATAAGGCGATTATGCCTATTCGTGTGAGGTTGAAGGGGATTAGCACTGCTAATCGCCTATAAGCCCTCTGTGACCAATTTTTGTTCAAACTTGGTCCGTTTTTGTCCGTTTTATCATATCTTGACCTGTTTTTGATGATCTTGTCGTGTGTTTGTCTTATAGAAATATGCAGTACGGGACGTCATCCAAGCATAACTGTCTGGCATTTCTCGGACCAGTAACGAAGCCAGAATGCAAGCGTTTCGAAGGCATCATCGAGTTCCTGAAGCGCTCGAAGATAAAGTATGCTATCTCCACAGATTATGCTGCCTACAAAGACATCATTCGGGAATTCTATCAGAACGCAAGGGTTGACAACAGCACAGTTCCAGCGACTATCAAAAGTGTTGTGCAGCGAAAGGACGTTGTTATCACAGAAGACCTAGTTCGTGAGATTCTGAGGTTTGAAGACGATAAAGATGATCCATTCGTGTTCGATTCCATTTTGATTCGTGGTGGATTCCTCCGGATGAAGTATACAGACGACGTACGTGCACAGAAGATGTTGCAGAAGGGTTGTTTACCTCCAGAGTTGAAATACTTAACGCACGTTGTGCTAAAGTGCACCGGCCCTCGCAAAGGTACTTTTGATGCGATCCGGGACACTTTAGCATCAGCGATAGTCGCGTTAACGTTGAACAAGCCGTTCAACTTCTCTGGAATGATTATGCATCATCTCAAAGAAGTGATTGTGCAGAAACCGACAAAGAACTCCTTCATTGTCTATCCTAGATTTCTGCAGATGATCCTTGACAACCAGATTCCGAATATGGTGAAGTTGGTTGATGAGTTGCTCGAGATAAAGAAAATTGATGAAATTGAGCTGAAAAGAATGCTGCAATACAAGAACAAGCCGAAGGCAGAATATCCACCAAGTCGGCGATTGTATGCATTTCTTGCGAAAGATAACTATGAGGAACCTCCGGGTAACAGGTGGAGGCACGACGACAGTGATTCTGAAGACGATATTCAGGTTCATAGACAGGTGTTTAAAGATGATGATAACATTGGGAGACCTACTGTAGCTCTGGGACCCAATGCACCGGGCAATACGGGTGATGCTGAGCTGAGACGCGATGATGATGTGTTCGATTCTGCGTCTCTGGATGTCGATGCACCATCCAGCTCAGGCAAGAGAAAGGATAAGTTGGATGAAGGCCCGGTTAATATTGAAGAAGTTGATGATGATGATGACGACTCAGAAGCGACAGAAGATGATTCGCCTGATGTACTTAGTTTGGAAGAGCATAGAGCTCGCACAGCCGAGGCGAGAGATCTTGCAAGGGATCCCACTTTCACTCCAGGAGGTGAGGATCTTATTGCAGATATCGATGCTGATCTTAGCACGCCTCCTCCTCATAAGAGACAGAAAACCAAGGCAGCGAAGGTTGGTAGGGGTCAAAAGAGGATGTCGGAAAAGGTAGTTGCGGCTAAGAAGACTCCTAAGAGATTGAGGGGAAGACGTGCGAATTTGAACCTTCCTGATACTTTTGGCACTCCAGCTTCTTCTACCACACCAGCAACAACAACAACAGCAGCTACATCTTCAATGCCTTTATCTTTCTGTGCAGCTATGCCTGCGGGTATTACTATGTCAATGCCTTCTTCGGTAGTCTTCACTGAGCAAGTCTCAGCTACCATTGAAGCGACAGGTTCGCAGTTGGTCTCTAATCCGGTAGGTGATCACATCCGGAGACTGAAGGAAGCAGCAAGATCCACAGCAGCTAAACCTTCAGGCCAATCTTCTTCTTCAACTCCAGCTTCCAATGAACAACTCCAGCGACATGTCAGCGAACTCACGGCTTTAGTTGCTGCACAGGCGCGGGAAATAGCTGAGTTAAGAAGCAAAAACGCTCAAATCGAAGAAAATGAGACGGCGATGTTGGAACTGATTGGCGAGACTATTACTGCAAATACAGATCTGAGAGCTACTGTCGACGCACTTACTTTATCTAATCAACAGATTCTGGAGTCGAACAGGCAGCTAATGGAATCACACCAGCAGTTGATACAGTCGAACCAAAGTTCCTTGGCAAGACTAACAGGTGTTGAAGCGAAGTACAATGACCTCCAGCTTGCGAATGTGAGCAATGAGCGCCGAATCACCAAATACAGAAAGCAAAACACAAGATTGAGGACTAGGTTGGATGAACTGTCTGGAACTCAACCTAGACTCACTGGTGGTTCAGAGGCTGGAGCGAGTACGGCTGGTGGTGATGATGAGGATAGTGAAGAAGATGATGATGATGAAGAGGATGATGATGAGGGTGATGGTAAAGGTGATGGTGGTGATACTGGAGCCACAGGCGGTGGCGGATCATCGGGTGGTTCAGCAGAAAGACGGACAAAGAAGCGTCATGATCGCCGAGGCGATGATCCCGAAGCAGGTTCTTCTGCTCAGGGGGAGCCAACACCTAAAATGAGCAAGATTCAAGAACTTCGTGAAAAATTGAAGAAGAAAGCGATAGTTCAGGTTGAATATGTGGAGCCTTTAAATTGTTACTTTGCTTATGATGATGAAGGCAACTTGCTCCCACCACCTGCCATGCCTGAGTATGATCTGGAGGAAGGCGAGATTCCACCTGAGATGACACCAGAGGACATGACTAAAGTATACGGCTTTACACCTGGAGAATCTTCCAGTGCAAGCCAAAGTGTTCCTCCTGAGTTGCATCCAGAAAACAATGAAGTGGATCTCGAAGATGGAACCAGCGTGCCAACTCCTGAATATGTTGTAAATGAGTCGGGCGCTGGAATTCCAAACATAGACGAGGAGATGGTACGAGAGGCCAAAGAAAAACTGAAGACTGACTCTGCTGAAGTTCCTGATGAAGTTAAGATACGACAGGACAAAATCAGAGAGCGCTATCCCAAATGGTTTAAGCCCGAAGAGAAGAAAAAGCCGGTTGAGCGAGCCTCCGTCTTCAAGAAACGATTGACGAAGATGTCTGGAAACGTGATAAGCCGGGCGTATATTAGTCACACGAGAATGCTGGGGGTAAAGTGGCAAGAAGGTGTATTGTACTTCAGGGAATACAAAGACATTCTGAGCCTGCCGTTCTGGTACATTCGTGATCTAGTTCGTCTTGATTATCCGTTATACAAAGAGAAAGCTCCTCCTCTGCAGGGTTTTTACACTAAGCTGAAGCGAGAAAGCATAGAGGGATGGAAAGACTTCGAGCCTCAGTATCCCAGATCATACCCAACAGACAAGATTCATCCTTTCACATTGAAGCCAATCTGGGAGCACAAAGTCAAGCCACCGAAGTGTGTTTCAAGGATTCCCATAGTCCCAGTTGAACAAGACTTTACTTCGAAGCTGTATTATTGGCACTATGATGCAGCGACTACTGAAGCGGTGATCGTCTTGGGAAATAGTCCGAATCCATGCAGGAAGATAAGGATTTGGGATCCTATGTGGTTGATTAATTGCTCAGAGAAAGATGTGGAGATGTTGTATCAGCACCCAATCATGCATCTACCTGTTGAAGCCGATCAAGCTATGAAGTTTCAAAGAGTGATCCGGTTTTGCTATGCTAACAAGGTTCATGCAGGATGCGACTGGTCGAGGATCACAAGGGTTAGAACAACATCAAGCTGAAGATAAAGATAGAAGATGTTGCGTGTCATTTTGTTTAGTTGTAATTGTTTTTGCTTATCGAGTCTGTAAGTTTGTTTGCTGTTGGTATGAACGAAGTCTTTTGGTTATTTCTGTACGTATACTAGCCTGGTCCAAGGGGGAGTCTGTTAGTACACGATGTCCCTAGGCTAGTATATTAGTAGTTTGGACGTGATTCGGGGTGTTTGGAGGCGTTTATACGCGTTTTGGAGGTTTCAGGGTGCTGAAGGCGATTAGCAGAGGGATCCACACGATTAGGGCCCTAATCGTGTTCCCTGTCATGCGATTGGGCCTGTCCTTTAGGCGTTTAGCCCATAATCGCTACCACTGTAGCAGCTAATCGCCTGAAATGGGTCTGGTCGTACCCGGGTGGTATAAATACCCTCATTCTCAACCCTAGACCTTAGTTCTTGCCTCACACACCCTCCAAACACCCTCCCCTGGTCATAGACGTCTGATTTGATCTCTGTAAACACTCGAGCTCTGTTTTGGTGATTAATAGATAATCTTTTGACCCGTGTGTGTGTTGTGATTACTCGTTTCATTGTTTCAATCTTCGTATCTGTTATTAGAACATTCTAGAGGGATTCCGCACCTCTAGGATAAAACCCGTGATTGTCGGATTACGCGTTCGCCGGTCCTAACAGGAACTTTGATATGTATTTAACAAAATTATTAGAATTAACTAAATTATCTATTAGATGCGTGTTTAAAGATATGCCTTGTAATGTATTAAAGTAATCAATTGTTTTACTTCAAAGGAACATATTTAGTTTGCCTCACGTTAAGTTGTGCTTTAGCTAACCCTAGGTTACTCCTAATGCTGATTCAACGCTACTCCACCAAATTTACCATATATCAATAACGAACTACAAGGTACTTAACGTGGTTGTCGCTCTTTCTTTTAGATGATAGGTAAATCGGGATTTTAAAAGTTATTATGTGTCTTAATTAGTCTATCATTTTTTTTCTATTATGATTGTACTCAAGAGTAGTCTTATAAATAAAGAACATTCTACTCTTTCAAACAAATACCATTTATTCAAATAATTAAAGAGCATTTATTCGACAAGATATCATAATTTAAAAAGTAGAATATAATGTAATTAAATTTAATAACAAAGATATTACATCTTATATAGACATGACTATAAATACCTTTTACATACATAGATCTTGAACAACATCATCTTTTTTTCTTCACCATAGTTATTGTAATCAAGGCTAGGTTTTATACTATAGTAGCTTTTACACTATTCTTTGAAAAATAAGTTAAAGAACTTTTTTGAGCAAAACGAATTTCTACAACTTGTTGATTTTCAAAGCGTTCAATTATATTTCCAATCATTCTTTGGTGCTTTATCAAAGCTTTGATGGTACGCTTTGAACAATCAACATGTTATAGAAATATTCATCTTTATAGTGTGAGGGGAAGAGTATTTTTTATTCAAAACACAGACCTTAAAATCTTGTATCGCAAACCCTATAAGTTGTATATCACGGATTATTTTGTATAACCGGCATGAGTGATTTTTTATTTTTTTTCAATTTATACACTTTAATATACACCATGAAATTTATTTTGGCGATTGTTGTAATCGTAAAAGTCCGATAATAAACAATCTAATACTATTTTTCTGATTCTTTACCACCACCAATAGTTCTTTTATATATAACGCTAATTCAAATTATGTTATATTCAATTATATTGGTATTTATCAGAATTTAATCTTTTAATAACCTTCTTCCGCATTTAGTTTTTTATTAAAAATATAGATATTATCATGTCATTTTCCTCAAAACCCTTTGTTACTCCTATGAAGTTTGGTATAAAATATTCTCGGTGTAATTCTTCTGCTCACACATAATTGTATAATTATCAACAGTAGATATATAAAGGTTGCCCTTCTTTTCTCAATTATTATGAAAAAACTTACAATAGAATTTAAAACAATTGTTTATTTTAACATTCTCATCAGTTGAACGAAAATAATTACTTTTGAGGATCTAATTTAAAGACATAAAATAAATTTGTTCTTTCAAAGTGTATTTTGATTATTGCATTGATAGAATGGATAATGTATTGGAATTTTTTTTTTGAAACTGGAATGGTAAGCTCGCGAGCCATACTAATCAAACCGCTCAAACTGATTTCAAGAACTGGATTACATAATTATCAATAAAAAATATTGTGGATACAATTTTTTTTTATTAAATAACAGTTAAAAACACATGAATATATCATAACATAACTTAACATTTATTTAATAATTAAAAACGGCCTCCTGCCCTAATTAATATATTAGAAGAAAAAAGTATATTAAGAAGATAAGTTGCAAAACTAGACTTTACTTCTATTAGTTGTGATTAATTTTTTTTTTATTTCAACGGATTAAAATTTATATATTTTTAATAAGGTGCAGAACAAAAAAAATTATCTTCAATTCTTCATATCCCATTCTCCTACTAACAATCGCGTCTCTCCCCTTCTAATCGTTTCGTGTCTACTACTACAAGATGTTGCTGCTATAATCTCAGCTACCGGTCATTATCTCTCCCCTTCTAATCATTTCAATGGATAATCTTGTATTTCAATCCTAAGCATGCATGTCCAAAAGTAAAAGATTCCATATCTTAGCTAGTTTTCGTTTCCTAAAAAGACATGTTAGAAAACATTAACTAAAATAGTTGGTGAGCTCGTTAATTAAAGACACCAATAAATGATTAATTCTGTTTAGAAAAAAACGAATCATACTATGTTATGTTACGTGTATTAGTGGGTAACTTATATATACGCATGAATTTGAGGTGGTTTATAAGACAATTAATTAGGTATATATACATGCATACAGTGTAAGTGTAACAGTACGGTTACTAGGCCCAAAAATTTTTCGCACAATATTATTATTATATAATTATTAAACGACTAAAGATAAATAATAAACCATATGTTTGGTACGAAACTGAAAACCGAACTATTGTGCGAACAATTGTTAGATAAAACGCGTTACGAGACCGGACTAATACCCGATAACGAACCCACCCGACACCAATTTGATGAGTCATTAGGGAGGACAAGTGTCCTCCCCATGTGGTGACACCACATCAAAAACCATTAATGGTTTTTGTAAAAACCATTAACACCTTTACAATATAAAAACCTTATGAACTATGGCCTCCCATTTAGTCTGCTATCACACACACTCACTGATAAAGATTAGAGAGAGATAGGGGTGGAGGAAGGGTTCTAGTCACCACCATCATGGTGGTCTACGGTGGTCCATGGTGGCGGAGCTCCGGCCACCATCTCCGGCGGCTCCGTCCTCCTTCAATACACACATACCCACATCATAAAGAAGAGAGAAAGAGAGACGCGAGGGAGAAAGCAGAATAAGAGAGAGAGAGCGATTGAGAGAGAGTTGAGATCTAGAGAGAGAGAGAAGAAGAAAGATAGAGCAAGACGGAGAGAGGGAAGAAAGAAGGACGACGGGGATGGTGGTGGTTCACGGCGGCGGCGGCGGCCTGCTAGGGGTCTGATTAGGGGTCCGATTAGTGTGGTAAGATTATTAATCCTTGTTATTTTCTCTTGAATAATATCGATTGGGTTTTGAAAGGTTGAGATAGTGTTACTAGGTGATGTTGACTGATGATGATGGTCTTGAGGTGATGGTTATTCGGTGGTTGTTGGGTTACAGGAAAGAAGAAGAGGATAGACGACGGTGACAATGGTGGTGATGGTAGCATACGGTGATGGTGGTCTAGGATGATAACCGGGTTGTGGGTCTGGTCTGGGTGTTGTTGGGAATGTTGAAGGGGACGACGATGGTGGTTGTATGATGGGTTGTAGTGATGGACGACGGTTCCAGTAGTGGTTATCGATGGAGGTCAGGTGGTGTTCCGATGATGGTTATGGTTGTATAGGTTAGGTTATTGATGAATGGATGGGTGATGAAAGCTGTTGTGATGGTGGTATTGGGTCTTTGTGATTCCAGGATGATAATAGTGCCAAAAGGAGAATATTCTTATGGTAGATTAGATGGTATAAATCAATTGTTGTAATTGTGAAAGCTCGGGTACAGGGTGTTGACTGGTCAACCAGTGACTATCTTTTGAATATGGTTATTACAAGTTAAAAATGTAAAGATGAGTACAGATTAGGTAGAGCGGCGATAAGCATCAAGGTATAAACGATAACTCGACAATGTAGTTATTTCTATTTATAATACTAATCATCTTACACGTGTGGGACTTGACTAATATATTTACTCGACCAGAAACGAACTTATATATAAATATAATACATATCGAACCAAAAAAGAGAACAAAGATATAATGAGACGTTTGATACTAGTGTTAGTGTACTTGATAGCAAGAAGGATAATATATAGTTTTGGTAGACTATTTGGAACTTCACAATATAGACGACTAGTGGTATTTCGAACATATGCTATACACATGGATTGGAACTCCGATAGTTATATTAAGGACGTGATTGGATATAGAAACCGAGTAGGACATATAAAATATTGGACACATGAGACATAAAAGTGATTTGGCTAATATATGCGTTTGGGACTTGCATATGTATTTGACCGAGTTATGCCAAGACGATATTAATGACTAGAATCGGACTAAGAGTATGACATTTAAGACCTTGGACAAATAGAGGTATATGTGAACTTAGGATATTGGATAACATGATTATAGTTGAAGATGTAAAGTAACCAAGAAATAAAACTAGATAATATGAACAACTAAAGGTCCTAGCTGCCCACACGTGTGACCGCGATATGGGTTACACGTACTAATGTTTATGAACTTGAATAGGAACTTGCCGGTGAATGTGGTAAATTAGATCTTGACTTGGGATGCTATATGACACTGTGTGACGTGAGACGCTGCTAAGGTGAGTTCCGTATACCACTCCCCTTTTTCTGTTTTAAATGTTTTGGGGTGAACATATGCTTGTGTGTGTAAACTGTTTTGTGTAAACTGTTTGATGTGACAAGATACAGACTGCCGGATAATACTGACACTCATTAACTTAGAGGTAAGCCACTTAATATATGGGTAGTACTACTTGGGGAATCCCCCACGCATGGTGGACTCGGGACTTAGGGGCCCGGGAAACCCTCCACTAAGGTGAAAGACCATTGCGGCATATATTTTGCCACTGGATCAATATGGCAGTTATTGATTCTTCGTTTAGGGTTGAGGTGTCGCTTGTGCATCACTTTGTGTAAAATGTGTTGAACTTGGTGTAAACTTGGAAACTGGCTTTTGAACTGATAAACTTGTTTTGGATTTACTTAACTATTATACGGACTCACCAGCGTAATTGCTGACCCCAACTCTTTTTAAGCATGTGTTCAGGTACTGCAGACGGATGGATGGTAACGCGAGGTATATATTGGCTTGTGTGGAATAGAGATTATTGGGATAGAAGATTGAGTTATAAGCATCGCGGATTAGAGCTTCTAGAGTAGTGCACGTGTAGAGATCGGATTGACTAGTGGAATACAACCCGCCAGCTGCTTCGACGACCGCCGCGTCTCGACCCGGCATTAGACTTTAGTTATATTTTATATTGTATTTGTTTTATTTTGCGACTAAAGGTTGTAAAAATACTAAATATTAGTTATCGTTGCTTCCGTTGTGCAAGTCTGTTACCAAACTGTCGTAACGTCCAGCCCCCTCCTGGTCGGGTTGTTACAGTTGGTATCAGAGCAACGGATGTACCGGAATAGGATATCTCCAGATATCCTATGCTACACCAGGACAACTTAGAGAACTTAGCGGTTAAGGCTCTAAGATTACCTAGCTAGGAGATACCTTGAAATTGCATAAGACTGACGAAAGTAAGAAACGGACTAAGGTGAAACTTGAGTGCCTGAACACTAGAATGCTTATCGAGACTTAGAACTAGTGTGACTAGTAGACGAACTTGTGTGATACATGAAGGATGACTACGACGGAGATTATTAGAACGATTCCGTGAGGTAAATTGACAATTACATTTGACGTCATGTAATGGTAAATTTACAGGCACGAAAAAGTTTTAAGAAATCCGAAGAGTTGCCAGGATTGTAAATGATGGCCATGGTAGCCGTAGACTCATGTGAGAAAACGGACTAAGTTAGAGTCATAAGAAAGAATGTGGTATATTTGCGTAACTAAGGTAAAAGATTTAGACTTGATATAGTCTACAAAACTTGGTATATTTTGATAAGTATAGATGTGATATATGTACGCATCCATGATCACCGTGATTAGTATCATCTTGATCATATATATGAATATATTAAACTACATGAATATTACTACTTGTAAATAATTTTCCTAACCAAGTATTGAGATAACTATGGAAGCTAGGTACTTCGCCAAGACTAGGCACGACGATTTGAAAAGAACCCGGAATACCAAGGTGTGACTTAATCAACATAGCAAATGGATGCTCCATAACCCGATAAGTTTACTTTCCAAATAACTGTAGTCCATTAATTATGTGATTCAGGTTTGTATATAGAGTAAGTTTTGCGTTACCAAGAGATTAAGACATTGATTTCTAGGTTGTTTCATTTAAGGATGAGTGATATCGATTTCGGCAGATTTAAGATTAGTATAATGTGTTGGAGTCATAATTGCATAACAGGTTTTAAGATGATTCGAGAATGTAGAATGGAAAGGAGGCGACCTAGACTTAAGTATGACGCAAATACATGACCATCCAATGTCTTCGCCAAAAAGAGAAAACTAGGAATAAACACTACCAAAGGTACTCTTAAGGTTTAATACATGTTACGTTACTCTAAGACTCTATGTTATCTCTAGATTAGTGACAAAATCTTCGGAGTAGTTTCGTAAACTTATAAGCATAATGACAAGATATCCGTAAGAAACATATTAGAATTATATACGGTAGGCTCTAACGGGGGGAGTGAACCCAAACACGATGACAACTAAACATAAGACGTGTCACGTATAGGTCTATACTACTAAAGACTTGACTAGATCGCTATAGTTTACAATTTATTTTGTAAGGTAAATTCTAAGGAATGTCACAAAATTTCTCGCCGCCTAGAATCACCCTTTTAAGATTAGAAGAACACGTTGTTCATAACCACATTTAGCATAATACCATACCTTATATCCTTAAATATTGTAAGAAAACACTATGACGCGAGTATACACCAAAAATTCATGGATAAGAAAGTTTAGAAAATAATCCCCATGTAAGCATAAAAACTAGCAAATAGTAACTTGTTTTAAGAACATAAGACTACATTTTGATGTTTAACTTGCACAAAACAAGGTTATCAAAGACTAGTAATCTGTGGAGCACGCATATAGGAATTCTTGACTAACACGATTAAGGAAACTATAGCCTAAATACACTTTCTATCAAATTTTTGGAGAGATTTTCAGTACATTTACGAGGTATCATTGGTGTGGTGGGTTAGCTGCGGTACACCCTATATATAAACACCAATGATGCGTCAAAAATGAAACTGAAAATCGAACTAAGAACAAATATAAATCTGTCAAACATTTGAAGCATTTGTTTCAAACCTAAAGTGTAGTGTCAGGCGTAGTGTGGAACCGCCTAAATTACAAATGAGGTTAAGAGAATAATTATGTACACGTGAGCGTGTAGATCTCAACAATGAATCCAAGTATGAGATATACTGAACATGCCAGATGATAACTTGAAAAGAATTCCGGGGACGGAATTCCAGTAACGGGGGGAGAATGTAACAGTACGGTTACTAGGCCCAAAAATTTTTCGCACAATATTATTATTATATAATTATTAAACGACTAAAGATAAATAATAAACCATATGTTTGGTACGAAACTGAAAACCGAACTATTGTGCGAACAATTGTTAGATAAAACGCGTTACGAGACCGGACTAATACCCGATAACGAACCCACCCGACACCAATTTGATGAGTCATTAGGGAGGACAAGTGTCCTCCCCATGTGGTGACACCACATCAAAAACCATTAATGGTTTTTGTAAAAACCATTAACACCTTTACAATATAAAAACCTTATGAACTATGGCCTCCCATTTAGTCTGCTATCACACACACTCACTGATAAAGATTAGAGAGAGATAGGGGTGGAGGAAGGGTTCTAGTCACCACCATCATGGTGGTCTACGGTGGTCCATGGTGGCGGAGCTCCGGCCACCATCTCCGGCGGCTCCGTCCTCCTTCAATACACACATACCCACATCATAAAGAAGAGAGAAAGAGAGACGCGAGGGAGAAAGCAGAATAAGAGAGAGAGCGATTGAGAGAGAGTTGAGATCTAGAGAGAGAGAGACGAAGAAAGATAGAGCAAGACGGAGAGAGGGAAGAAAGAAGGACGACGGGGATGGTGGTGGTTCACGGCGGCGGCGGCGGCCTGCTAGGGGTCTGATTAGGGGTCCGATTAGTGTGGTAAGATTATTAATCCTTGTTATTTTCTCTTGAATAATATCGATTGGGTTTTGAAAGGTTGAGATAGTGTTACTAGGTGATGTTGACTGATGATGATGGTCTTGAGGTGATGGTTATTCGGTGGTTGTTGGGTTACAGGAAAGAAGAAGAGGATAGACGACGGTGACAATGGTGGTGATGGTAGCATACGGTGATGGTGGTCTAGGATGATAACCGGGTTGTGGGTCTGGTCTGGGTGTTGTTGGGAATGTTGAAGGGGACGACGATGGTGGTTGTATGATGGGTTGTAGTGATGGACGACGGTTCCAGTAGTGGTTATCGATGGAGGTCAGGTGGTGTTCCGATGATGGTTATGGTTGTATAGGTTAGGTTATTGATGAATGGATGGGTGATGAAAGCTGTTGTGATGGTGGTATTGGGTCTTTGTGATTCCAGGATGATAATAGTGCCAAAAGGAGAATATTCTTATGGTAGATTAGATGGTATAAATCAATTGTTGTAATTGTGAAAGCTCGGGTACAGGGTGTTGACTGGTCAACCAGTGACTATCTTTTGAATATGGTTATTACAAGTTAAAAATGTAAAGATGAGTACAGATTAGGTAGAGCGGCGATAAGCATCAAGGTATAAACGATAACTCGACAATGTAGTTATTTCTATTTATAATACTAATCATCTTACACGTGTGGGACTTGACTAATATATTTACTCGACCAGAAACGAACTTATATATAAATATAATACATATCGAACCAAAAAAGAGAACAAAGATATAATGAGACGTTTGATACTAGTGTTAGTGTACTTGATAGCAAGAAGGATAATATATAGTTTTGGTAGACTATTTGGAACTTCACAATATAGACGACTAGTGGTATTTCGAACATATGCTATACACATGGATTGGAACTCCGATAGTTATATTAAGGACGTGATTGGATATAGAAACCGAGTAGGACATATAAAATATTGGACACATGAGACATAAAAGTGATTTGGCTAATATATGCGTTTGGGACTTGCATATGTATTTGACCGAGTTATGCCAAGACGATATTAATGACTAGAATCGGACTAAGAGTATGACATTTAAGACCTTGGACAAATAGAGGTATATGTGAACTTAGGATATTGGATAACATGATTATAGTTGAAGATGTAAAGTAACCAAGAAATAAAACTAGATAATATGAACAACTAAAGGTCCTAGCTGCCCACACGTGTGACCGCGATATGGGTTACACGTACTAATGTTTATGAACTTGAATAGGAACTTGCCGGTGAATGTGGTAAATTAGATCTTGACTTGGGATGCTATATGACACTGTGTGACGTGAGACGCTGCTAAGGTGAGTTCCGTATACCACTCCCCTTTTTCTGTTTTAAATGTTTTGGGGTGAACATATGCTTGTGTGTGTAAACTGTTTTGTGTAAACTGTTTGATGTGACAAGATACAGACTGCCGGATAATACTGACACTCATTAACTTAGAGGTAAGCCACTTAATATATGGGTAGTACTACTTGGGGAATCCCCCACGCATGGTGGACTCGGGACTTAGGGGCCCGGGAAACCCTCCACTAAGGTGAAAGACCATTGCGGCATATATTTTGCCACTGGATCAATATGGCAGTTATTGATTCTTCGTTTAGGGTTGAGGTGTCGCTTGTGCATCACTTTGTGTAAAATGTGTTGAACTTGGTGTAAACTTGGAAACTGGCTTTTGAACTGATAAACTTGTTTTGGATTTACTTAACTATTATACGGACTCACCAGCGTAATTGCTGACCCCAACTCTTTTTAAGCATGTGTTCAGGTACTGCAGACGGATGGATGGTAACGCGAGGTATATATTGGCTTGTGTGGAATAGAGATTATTGGGATAGAAGATTGAGTTATAAGCATCGCGGATTAGAGCTTCTAGAGTAGTGCACGTGTAGAGATCGGATTGACTAGTGGAATACAACCCGCCAGCTGCTTCGACGACCGCCGCGTCTCGACCCGGCATTAGACTTTAGTTATATTTTATATTGTATTTGTTTTATTTTGCGACTAAAGGTTGTAAAAATACTAAATATTAGTTATCGTTGCTTCCGTTGTGCAAGTCTGTTACCAAACTGTCGTAACGTCCAGCCCCCTCCTGGTCGGGTTGTTACAGTTGGTATCAGAGCAACGGATGTACCGGAATAGGATATCTCCAGATATCCTATGCTACACCAGGACAACTTAGAGAACTTAGCGGTTAAGGCTCTAAGATTACCTAGCTAGGAGATACCTTGAAATTGCATAAGACTGACGAAAGTAAGAAACGGACTAAGGTGAAACTTGAGTGCCTGAACACTAGAATGCTTATCGAGACTTAGAACTAGTGTGACTAGTAGACGAACTTGTGTGATACATGAAGGATGACTACGACGGAGATTATTAGAACGATTCCGTGAGGTAAATTGACAATTACATTTGACGTCATGTAATGGTAAATTTACAGGCACGAAAAAGTTTTAAGAAATCCGAAGAGTTGCCAGGATTGTAAATGATGGCCATGGTAGCCGTAGACTCATGTGAGAAAACGGACTAAGTTAGAGTCATAAGAAAGAATGTGGTATATTTGCGTAACTAAGGTAAAAGATTTAGACTTGATATAGTCTACAAAACTTGGTATATTTTGATAAGTATAGATGTGATATATGTACGCATCCATGATCACCGTGATTAGTATCATCTTGATCATATATATGAATATATTAAACTACATGAATATTACTACTTGTAAATAATTTTCCTAACCAAGTATTGAGATAACTATGGAAGCTAGGTACTTCGCCAAGACTAGGCACGACGATTTGAAAAGAACCCGGAATACCAAGGTGTGACTTAATCAACATAGCAAATGGATGCTCCATAACCCGATAAGTTTACTTTCCAAATAACTGTAGTCCATTAATTATGTGATTCAGGTTTGTATATAGAGTAAGTTTTGCGTTACCAAGAGATTAAGACATTGATTTCTAGGTTGTTTCATTTAAGGATGAGTGATATCGATTTCGGCAGATTTAAGATTAGTATAATGTGTTGGAGTCATAATTGCATAACAGGTTTTAAGATGATTCGAGAATGTAGAATGGAAAGGAGGCGACCTAGACTTAAGTATGACGCAAATACATGACCATCCAATGTCTTCGCCAAAAAGAGAAAACTAGGAATAAACACTACCAAAGGTACTCTTAAGGTTTAATACATGTTACGTTACTCTAAGACTCTATGTTATCTCTAGATTAGTGACAAAATCTTCGGAGTAGTTTCGTAAACTTATAAGCATAATGACAAGATATCCGTAAGAAACATATTAGAATTATATACGGTAGGCTCTAACGGGGGGAGTGAACCCAAACACGATGACAACTAAACATAAGACGTGTCACGTATAGGTCTATACTACTAAAGACTTGACTAGATCGCTATAGTTTACAATTTATTTTGTAAGGTAAATTCTAAGGAATGTCACAAAATTTCTCGCCGCCTAGAATCACCCTTTTAAGATTAGAAGAACACGTTGTTCATAACCACATTTAGCATAATACCATACCTTATATCCTTAAATATTGTAAGAAAACACTATGACGCGAGTATACACCAAAAATTCATGGATAAGAAAGTTTAGAAAATAATCCCCATGTAAGCATAAAAACTAGCAAATAGTAACTTGTTTTAAGAACATAAGACTACATTTTGATGTTTAACTTGCACAAAACAAGGTTATCAAAGACTAGTAATCTGTGGAGCACGCATATAGGAATTCTTGACTAACACGATTAAGGAAACTATAGCCTAAATACACTTTCTATCAAATTTTTGGAGAGATTTTCAGTACATTTACGAGGTATCATTGGTGTGGTGGGTTAGCTGCGGTACACCCTATATATAAACACCAATGATGCGTCAAAAATGAAACTGAAAATCGAACTAAGAACAAATATAAATCTGTCAAACATTTGAAGCATTTGTTTCAAACCTAAAGTGTAGTGTCAGGCGTAGTGTGGAACCGCCTAAATTACAAATGAGGTTAAGAGAATAATTATGTACACGTGAGCGTGTAGATCTCAACAATGAATCCAAGTATGAGATATACTGAACATGCCAGATGATAACTTGAAAAGAATTCCGGGGACGGAATTCCAGTAACGGGGGGAGAATGTAACAGTACGGTTACTAGGCCCAAAAATTTTTCGCACAATATTATTATTATATAATTATTAAACGACTAAAGATAAATAATAAACCATATGTTTGGTACGAAACTGAAAACCGAACTATTGTGCGAACAATTGTTAGATAAAACGCGTTACGAGACCGGACTAATACCCGATAACGAACCCACCCGACACCAATTTGATGAGTCATTAGGGAGGACAAGTGTCCTCCCCATGTGGTGACACCACATCAAAAACCATTAATGGTTTTTGTAAAAACCATTAACACCTTTACAATATAAAAACCTTATGAACTATGGCCTCCCATTTAGTCTGCTATCACACACACTCACTGATAAAGATTAGAGAGAGATAGGGGTGGAGGAAGGGTTCTAGTCACCACCATCATGGTGGTCTACGGTGGTCCATGGTGGCGGAGCTCCGGCCACCATCTCCGGCGGCTCCGTCCTCCTTCAATACACACATACCCACATCATAAAGAAGAGAGAAAGAGAGACGCGAGGGAGAAAGCAGAATAAGAGAGAGAGCGATTGAGAGAGAGTTGAGATCTAGAGAGAGAGAGACGAAGAAAGATAGAGCAAGACGGAGAGAGGGAAGAAAGAAGGACGACGGGGATGGTGGTGGTTCACGGCGGCGGCGGCGGCCTGCTAGGGGTCTGATTAGGGGTCCGATTAGTGTGGTAAGATTATTAATCCTTGTTATTTTCTCTTGAATAATATCGATTGGGTTTTGAAAGGTTGAGATAGTGTTACTAGGTGATGTTGACTGATGATGATGGTCTTGAGGTGATGGTTATTCGGTGGTTGTTGGGTTACAGGAAAGAAGAAGAGGATAGACGACGGTGACAATGGTGGTGATGGTAGCATACGGTGATGGTGGTCTAGGATGATAACCGGGTTGTGGGTCTGGTCTGGGTGTTGTTGGGAATGTTGAAGGGGACGACGATGGTGGTTGTATGATGGGTTGTAGTGATGGACGACGGTTCCAGTAGTGGTTATCGATGGAGGTCAGGTGGTGTTCCGATGATGGTTATGGTTGTATAGGTTAGGTTATTGATGAATGGATGGGTGATGAAAGCTGTTGTGATGGTGGTATTGGGTCTTTGTGATTCCAGGATGATAATAGTGCCAAAAGGAGAATATTCTTATGGTAGATTAGATGGTATAAATCAATTGTTGTAATTGTGAAAGCTCGGGTACAGGGTGTTGACTGGTCAACCAGTGACTATCTTTTGAATATGGTTATTACAAGTTAAAAATGTAAAGATGAGTACAGATTAGGTAGAGCGGCGATAAGCATCAAGGTATAAACGATAACTCGACAATGTAGTTATTTCTATTTATAATACTAATCATCTTACACGTGTGGGACTTGACTAATATATTTACTCGACCAGAAACGAACTTATATATAAATATAATACATATCGAACCAAAAAAGAGAACAAAGATATAATGAGACGTTTGATACTAGTGTTAGTGTACTTGATAGCAAGAAGGATAATATATAGTTTTGGTAGACTATTTGGAACTTCACAATATAGACGACTAGTGGTATTTCGAACATATGCTATACACATGGATTGGAACTCCGATAGTTATATTAAGGACGTGATTGGATATAGAAACCGAGTAGGACATATAAAATATTGGACACATGAGACATAAAAGTGATTTGGCTAATATATGCGTTTGGGACTTGCATATGTATTTGACCGAGTTATGCCAAGACGATATTAATGACTAGAATCGGACTAAGAGTATGACATTTAAGACCTTGGACAAATAGAGGTATATGTGAACTTAGGATATTGGATAACATGATTATAGTTGAAGATGTAAAGTAACCAAGAAATAAAACTAGATAATATGAACAACTAAAGGTCCTAGCTGCCCACACGTGTGACCGCGATATGGGTTACACGTACTAATGTTTATGAACTTGAATAGGAACTTGCCGGTGAATGTGGTAAATTAGATCTTGACTTGGGATGCTATATGACACTGTGTGACGTGAGACGCTGCTAAGGTGAGTTCCGTATACCACTCCCCTTTTTCTGTTTTAAATGTTTTGGGGTGAACATATGCTTGTGTGTGTAAACTGTTTTGTGTAAACTGTTTGATGTGACAAGATACAGACTGCCGGATAATACTGACACTCATTAACTTAGAGGTAAGCCACTTAATATATGGGTAGTACTACTTGGGGAATCCCCCACGCATGGTGGACTCGGGACTTAGGGGCCCGGGAAACCCTCCACTAAGGTGAAAGACCATTGCGGCATATATTTTGCCACTGGATCAATATGGCAGTTATTGATTCTTCGTTTAGGGTTGAGGTGTCGCTTGTGCATCACTTTGTGTAAAATGTGTTGAACTTGGTGTAAACTTGGAAACTGGCTTTTGAACTGATAAACTTGTTTTGGATTTACTTAACTATTATACGGACTCACCAGCGTAATTGCTGACCCCAACTCTTTTTAAGCATGTGTTCAGGTACTGCAGACGGATGGATGGTAACGCGAGGTATATATTGGCTTGTGTGGAATAGAGATTATTGGGATAGAAGATTGAGTTATAAGCATCGCGGATTAGAGCTTCTAGAGTAGTGCACGTGTAGAGATCGGATTGACTAGTGGAATACAACCCGCCAGCTGCTTCGACGACCGCCGCGTCTCGACCCGGCATTAGACTTTAGTTATATTTTATATTGTATTTGTTTTATTTTGCGACTAAAGGTTGTAAAAATACTAAATATTAGTTATCGTTGCTTCCGTTGTGCAAGTCTGTTACCAAACTGTCGTAACGTCCAGCCCCCTCCTGGTCGGGTTGTTACAGTAAGTACATGTTTAAAATCAAATTATCCAAAACTAAAAAAATTGCTAGGAAAGTTCCTAAATGAATTGTGTACAAGAATTTATACTTGCGTATTTGTATAAAGAACCATGTGACTGTGATGTAAATATACATATACACACACAGAATAAAATATACATGTTTAATTCGAATGATATATAAATTGTTAATCTAATAACATGGTTAAATGAAAGAACACGAACAAAATATAGCATAGACGTATGATGCTCTAAATGACTCAATATAAATGGAGAAAGTATACAGTACAAAGCTCCTTAACATAAAAAGAATAAGAAGCCACTACGTGATGCCATCTGTCAAATTAACCAAACCCTAATTAACCTAACTAAACTCTAATTAACTTTAATTGCAGTTAAACCCAAGGGTAAATCGGACTTTTTTTTATATGTAACTGATTACTACAATCACGTTCTATATTTTTGTAAACGATTGCATAACATACGTGAACGATTTTCAAATTCGAATTTGAATTATACAACACCAGTCGATCATACACATTACGATTCAATCAAATTACGATTCAATCACAATACAATCATCACAATCACAGTTAATTCGATTAATTTAGCATGTTCGGTACGTATGTTCATAGTCAATTAAATCCGTTTTAGTAGAATTTTGTTTAATTTTTTATTTTGTCTATAAAATTTAAACT
The DNA here is from genome assembly GCA_032199755.1 of Ambrosia artemisiifolia. Lineage (NCBI taxonomy): Eukaryota > Viridiplantae > Streptophyta > Magnoliopsida > Asterales > Asteraceae > Ambrosia > Ambrosia artemisiifolia. Next base: position 11,491,648 of record CM063528.1, on the reverse strand, counting down.
TATCGGTTGATGAGCAGAGCGTTTCTGCTGAGAATTCGAATCCAGATGTCGATAATATTGTTTTTCATGGTACAGATCATCATGCTCTGTTTTTTACTCAGTTTTTTCAATCTGTGTTTTAATGTTGATATTCGTAAACATGATGTTTTGTATATATTCAGACCTGATCGAAGATACTAACAAGGATGTGGATATTCATAGTTTGAACCTCATCAACAAATACAAAAGGATTGAAGGTATTTTAATTTTGTTTTTTGAATATCATATATATGAGTGTCTTTAAATTATATGATAAGTGCGTTTAAATAGTTCAAACATTGTTACTGATCATGTAAGAATGTGTTTTAAGATGATCACAAATGCGTTTGAATATTTCAAATTATCAATTGTCAACGTGCGTTTGAAGTTTTATAAAGTGCATTTGTTTGAAGGTGTTGCATCTGATGTTCCTGTTGAAGACCAAGCTATTAACTCCTTCATTCCCGATGTACCTGATTTAGTCAAACTGTAATAGACATGGAGTTTCCTAGTATTGATCATGCAAACGAGTTTTATGCCAAATATGCAAAGGCTGCTGGATTTTCTATTCGAATGGGTACCCAAGATGTGCGAAGAGGTCTTTTAAGACTCAAGTACTTTGTATGCTATAAGGAGGGGTTTAAGCCAGTCAAATTAGGTGTAGAGAGTTCCAATAAAGATGTTAAGGCAAGGAAAAGACCATCTATCCGAACTGGTTGCAAGGCACATGTAAAGTTGACTTCTGAGGATGGCAAGACCTTCAAGGTGTATGACTTTGTGGAAGGTCATAATCATGCTTTTGTATCTGAAAGTGACATTCATTTTCTAGCAGCTAATAGGAAGCTGACACATACTCAAGAAGAGATGATATGTCAGCTTTCTTCATTGAATATGGGTCCTGTCAAAGCTTTTAATATTATGAAGACTAAGTATGGAGGTTTTGAGAATGTTGGTGCTACTGCTACTGATTGCAAGAACTTTAAAGGTGGTTTAAACACTTTCATTGGTGAGTATGATGCAGATATGATAGTGTCTAGGCTTAGGGATAAGAAGAAGTTCCTACCAGATTTTTCTTTTGAGTTTTCTATGGAAGAAAAGAATTCTATCACCGGGTTATTTTGGGCTGATGCGTTATGCAAGAGAAACTATATGGAATTTGGAAATGTGATTTCATTTGATGCAACACTTAACACTAACAAGTATGTTTTTAATTTTTAAGTTTCATATCCAACTATTATATGTTCATAGGTTTTTTAAAAAAATATTTTAATTTGTTTTGCCGGTACAAGATGGTTTTTGTACCATTTACCGGAATTGATAACCACTGTCGGAATGTCACACTTGGGGTAGGATTGTTGTCATCTGAGACAACTGAGTCATAGACATGGTTGTTACAATCATTTGCCAAATCTTTTGGAAAGCATCCAAAAGTGGTTGTAACGGATCAAAACCTTGCTATGAAAAATGCAATCCAGTTGGTCTTTCATAATAGCAGACACAGATTATGCATGTGGCATATTATGAAGAAGGTTTCTGATAAGGTCAGTATGAATTTTTGGTATAAATTAAAAATAAAGTGTGCGTTTTAACTTAACATGAATGCGTTTAAATAGTATTTTAGATGATTACAATATGTTGAATGCGTCCAAAGTTATATTAAAGTGCGTTTGATATTTTTGTTGATTTTCATGTGAATACGTCCAAAAGTTAACAACGTGCATTTGTTCTATGTTTTTGTTTTTTTAGGTTGGTAGTGCATTATGCAGTGATGATGGGTTCAAAAGAAGAATTTGTGCAATTGTGTGGACATACTCAATCAGTCCAGAGACATTTGATTTCGAGTGGGGTGTACTTATTGTCGATTACAAACTAAATGAGAACAATTGGTTGGCGGGCATGTTTAATATGAGTTAAATGTGGATCCCTGCTTTGTACCGGGATGAACCTATGTCTGGCCTAATGAGGACAACATCAAGGTCTGAGGGTGAAAATCATTTTTTTTTTGCCAAATGGCAAATTCTCAGTTGACTCTTGTTGAGTTTTTCAACCACTTTGAAACTTCCCTTGAAGCTCAGAGATTCAACCATAGGAAGAATGACCATGATTCAAGACATACAGGTCCTGGTTTTTGGACTAGGAACCTTATTGAGGAAGATGCTGCTAAAATATTTACACGGACTATCTTCTTTGATATTCAGGAAGAAATATATGCCACTTATGAAGGATTAATTGTTGTTCACACCCAAAAGGCTCATGAAGGTTTTTGTTGAAGATCCTCAAGCACATGGTCAAGGGTTTCTTAAGTTTTTTTTTTTGCTTTTTTTAGTTTTTTAAATTATTAATGTGTTTAAATTTGTTAATAAGTGCGTCCAAAGTTCATCAAAATAGTTTTTAACATTTTTACAGGTTCTTTTCAAGAAGGAAGTTAATGAGGGTGTTGAGGATGTTACTTCACTATGTACATGTAGGAGGTATGAGCAATATGGTATGCTTTGTAGGCACATATTTTTTATATTAAGAGTGAACCGATTCCCAAAGAGATATATTCTAAAGAGTTAGACCAAAGATATTGTTCCAAATAAAATCAAGTATTCATTTGAAACATGAGAGTTTGGTGATGACAAGACGAAAGAAGCTAGACGTATTGCAAGGGAGATAGTCTTGGCCGGTGAATATCTTGCAAACACTTTAATTGCAGATTTATCCGAGCTAAATTCGGTTAATGATCAAATGAAAGAGATGGTTAAGAAGGTTAATGAAGGCAGGTTTAAGAGACCTAGCCATCAGAAGAAGTATGACAGGTATGCTTCTCTTCTTGGTTATGAGAAACCATCTGAGGCTGAACCCACTATTCGACTTCCGAATGGTATCAAGAACAAAGGTCGTGATAAGCAGAAGCGTATAAAGTCCAACAGGGAAAAACAAGTTAGTCGATCCGGCAAAAGGAAGACAACATGTGCCATATGCGGAGAGAAAGGCCAAGATCGACGAAAACATTCGAAAGAGGGTGCTTCCACCCAGCCACAAGGTGAACAAGATGACCAGAATGTGGTCGATGACTTTGAAGATAACGAAGAGATTGAAGTAGAAGATTCTAATGATGAGGAGTTGTCTTAGATATGTGCTGTTGACTTTGTAAATTTTAGTTTGTTAACAAGTGCGTCTGAAGTTTTTAAACGTGCGTCTGTTTTGGCTTTTTATTTCAGTTACTTTATTTTTTTATATGGGTGCGTCTGTTTGTAATATAAGTGCGTCTAAAGATAAACACTATGTGCGTCCAAAATAGTTAATAAGTGCGTCTATTCCATTAATATTAAAGTCCATACAAGTTACAGGACCACCATTACACCAACACCATCACCACCACCACCACCACTATTTAACACCATCAAATACATTCACAACCACCATTACACCACCACCATCATCACTCAAAAAACCACCACCACATAAAAAAAAGATATAAACACAGAAAACCACCACAAAAAACCACCATCAAACAACTCAACCTATCCATCACTTGCCCCCTAAGATTGCATCCATTGCCTTCTGTTTTGTTGCCATGTTCTTCAGGATGCAGGTCTCTGTGTTGCTAAGTGTTTGACATATCAGATTATCAAAAGATGCTTGCGTCTGGAGTTGCTCAATAGCTGCATCCCTTAATGGTGTTTTTTCTTCACTCATCAGCTTCTCAATCAGATCCAAGTTCTTCATATATTCCATTTGCACCTCATTGTGTGCTCCTAAAACTACACAGGATGAGTTGATGTCATCTCTTACTTCTGAGATGCAATCTACCATGATCACAGTTTTGACTTGAAGTTTGTTGATTGCATTAATGTGGTTTTCTGCCATTTTTTTAGGTTTTTAGTTTTTGTATGTGACTCACTATGTATCCTTGATAGTGTTTTTATAGAACAAAAAAAAAGTAAATTAGGTGGTAGTTGAATATTGAATTTCAAGAATTACCTATATTAATTACCAATCAAATCATAGTTAGTAGATAGTAAGATTTTTTGAATTTTCTACCATATAAATAATCATGTATTTTGATAGGCTAATGTTTTACAATTAAAAAGAGATGTCACTTGCATTTTTCATCGTTACATGTACGTACAACATAAAAAAACAATCTGTGTATTTTTGTCAATCATGAGTGTTTAAATAATACAATACGTGTGTTTAAATTTTTAAATGTGCGTTTAAATTTTTAAACGTGCGTTTAAATATAATAAACGTGCGTTTAAAGATAAATTATGACTGTTTATTGTTTGTTTGTTCTACCAGTGAACTTTAAACGCACCTTATACTTTAAAACATATATAAAGTGCGTTTAAACAGAAACTGTTTACCAGTTAATTATCTTCATCGTCTGAAACTTTTTACAAAGCCATTTTTTTTCTTTAATTCATCTTCTATTATCAAAATCGTAAGTTTCTGTGAATAATACATGCGTTGATAGTGATTTTTCAATATGATTTGACTGATTTTATAAATTGATTTCTAATACTCTGTTTTTCTTGTTTTTCTGCAAATACGTTTAGATTTGATTGTAATCGAATGTTTTTGAATGTTAAATCATTCTGAATGTTTAATTGAATTGAAACGATGAAAAATCAGGTTCAATCGTTGAAAATTTTTCTTTCGATTACGTCTGTTGTTACGATTTCAAAAAAATTTAAACGCGGTTTTCCTAGTTTACCCATGGTTAGATTAACCCAAATATGATTAGGGTTGTTAATTACCATCTTGCTACCGCCTAAATCTAATGGCTGAGAATGCTTCTTACGCTTTGTACGTTATCTCTTCCCATATAAATGATCCATGGAAACGATGAATATTGATAATTGGTGCATAATAAATGACGACTTAGCATGAATGTAATCTAAATCTTGATATATATAAATGACACATAAGATAACCGGTAAAATTTCAAACCTAGAAAATGGCCAATGTTACAACTTCAAACTATGATTTAGCTAACCCTAGGTTACCCCAAACGCGAATGAACAACACAACAACATTTATAGTATAACGAAATTACACAGTTTTAACTTAACAACTTTATGGAACCTTGTTATGTATAAAAAAAAATACATATGGAACTTTGATATGTATTTAACAAAATTCTTAGAACTAACTAATTCCCTCCAAGATTTAGCTAACCCTAGGTTACCCTAAGTTATTCCTAACGTTGAATGAACGACTACTCCACCATATTTAATAACCAACCACAAGATATTAAATCTGTTTAATTTTCTCTTAAATGATAGGCAAATCTGGATTTTTAAAAGTTACTGTGACACCCGGCAAACTCAGGTTAATACTTCTAACAAACACTTAAGACTACCTTAGCAAAAAATTTACAAAACCTACTTAACTCAGTTAGTTGAGTCGGTTTGATGATTCAAGGAATCATCGGGAGTCGTTTAATGTAAAATACATTATTATTTTTTGAAAAAAATAACAAATGTAAAATACATGTTTATAAGCGTGTTGTGCCAAAAAAATAAAAAAAGCGCTGACCGGATTTTTTTTTTTTTAAATAAACAAACTTGCTAAAAACATATGTTTACAAGTTACAACAACTTAATAGTTGAAAACATATGCAAACAACGCAACTTTGTTTATTTTCTTTTAAAAAAATCCCATTGGCGCTTTTTTTTTTTTTGCCCAAAATGCTTAAAAACATGAATTTTACATTGGTCATTTTTTTCAAAAAAAAAAAACAATGTTTTTTTACATGGGTTTTCATAGGTTTTCTCAACTCAAGAGGGTTTTCATTTTGTGAGAACAAATCATACCACTAAATGAGAACAAATCAAATTATGAAAAGAAAAAAAAGAAAAACAAATCAAGGGTACATAAGTAATTTGATAAAAACAATTAATGTAATTCATACCACTAAATTAGATGCTTTTAATAAATCAAACCTCATAACCATCATCACCATTAAATCAACGATTAAAAATTATACTATATCTCCTTTTTCATATCTACGTTGTAGGTATATTTTCGATAGCCTACACATATCATTTGGAATATCACCAGTAGAGGGAGTAAACTACAACCCCACACACATAATAGCACCCTACACACACATAATAGCGCCTCGCACACACACAATAGCAATGCAATTTTAAATCTCGTTGGTATTATATAGTTTTTTTAAATGACAACCATTTAATAAGCTTAATAGTCGGGTTGCCATTAAATAAATGTACGTGTAACTATTATATTAATGATTATTTAGTACACCAAAATCTCTAAACTACGTTCGCATTAAAAACTATACATAAAAAGGTTTAATTAATTACAAAAATGTCACGGTCATTTATAACCTTTGATCTAATGAATGACGGTTGAGATTTCTTCTTTTTATTCTCAAGTTTAAAACACTTTTTAAAAGATCTCTCCCCTATACACACACACACACATATATATATATATATATAAGTTATACAGAATTGTTAGACTGGACTAATTAAAATTCTTAAATTAAAGGTAATTTATATAACTTTTTTTTTATTCACTACATGTACGTCATAGCATACTGTTATATTCTACTGTTACATTCTGACGAACACTTGTTGTAAAGCTAAAATAGAAGAGTATAAAAAATTTAAATGTTTCAAAATTATTATTCCTATATATGATACCATAAATTTGTTTCGTTTCTATTTTAACAAGAAGTATTCATCATCATTTCTTGTTTACACTAAAATCTCGAAGATATGTTACGCCTATGGTAGTCAGGATTTTCAAGTCGTATTTTGAATTAACAAAATATATGAAATTAACTATATTCTCTCCAAGATACGTCTTTACAGAACTTCCTCGTAATTGGAGAAAGTATTACTTCTAGTAACGAAATATCAACTTTGCGAAACCTCAAGCATAAAAAAATACATACGGAACGGAACTTTGACACGTATGTAACAAATTTATGAAACTAACTATATTCTCTCCAAGATACGTCTTTACAGAATTTCCTTGTAATATAACAAACATAACAAAATTTATATTTCATATTTAGTTTGTCACGTCAAGCTATGATTTAGCTAACCCTATGTCACCCCTAACCCTCAATGAACGACGACACACCAAAATTTACTATATTTCAATAAAGAAACAATATGGTATTTAACTTAACAACTTTGTGGAACTTCGTTAGGTGTGAAAAATACATATGGAACTTTGATATGCGTCTAGCAAAATTATTATAATTAATTAAATTATCTATTAGATGTGTGTTTAAAAATTTGCCTTGTAATGTATTAAAATAATCAATTTTTTTTACTTCAAAGGAACATATGTAGCTTGCCTCACGTCAAGTTGAGCTTTAGCTAACCCTAGCTTACTCCAAATGTTGATTGAACGCTACTCCACCAAATTTATCATATTTCAATAACGAACTACAAAGTACTTAACGTGGTTGTAGCTCTTTCTCTTAGATGATAGGTAAATCTGGATTTTAAAGTTATTGTTTGTCTTAATTAATTAGTCTATCGTTTTCTTTTTCTATTATGATTGTTCTCAAGAGTAAATGTTATAAATAAATAACATTCTACTCTTGCAAACAATACCTTATATTCAAATAATTAGAGAGCATTTATTAAAAAGATATCATAATTTAAAAAGTGGGATATAATGTCATTGAATTTAATAACAAAGATATCACATTTTTATATCAACATGACTATAAATACCTCTCATATACATAGATCTTGAACAACATCATCTTTTTTTCTTCACCGTAGTTATTGTAATCAAAGCTAGGTTTTCTGCTAGAGTAGCTTCTATACTATTCTTTAAAAAATAAATTAAAGCATTCTTTACAGCAAGATGAATTTCTACAACGTGTTGATTTTCAAAGCGTTCCATTATATTTCCGACCAATTTTGGTGCTTTATCAAAGCTTTGATGGTACGCTTTGAACAATCAACATGCTATAGAAAAATTCATCTTTATAGTGTAAGGGAAAGAGTATTTTTTATTCAAAATACAGACCTTGAAATCTTGTCTCGCAAACCCTAATAGGTAGCGTTCGTTTCATGGGTTGCAAAGGAATTGGAATTCGCGCGAGAATCATAATTTCATTTGGAATGTTGATGTGTTCGTTTCATAAAATAAAATAAAATGAAATCTCGATAAATAGAAATGTGGATTCCATTCCATATGTTGTTCGATTACAATTCCTTCTTTTGTTGTAACAAACAACATAAGAAGTCGAATACACATTCCAATTTCATCCGACGTCCATTTTATTCTCGTGAAACGAACGCTACCTATGAGTTATATAACACGGATTCTTTTGTATATACGGCATGCGTGATCTTTTTTTCTTTTTTCAATTTACACACTTTAGTATACGACATCAATAGTTTTGATGAATGTGGTAACCGTAAAAGTTTGAGAACAAACCAAATGTATAATACTATCTTTTGTGATTCTTAACCACCACCAATAGTTATTTTATATATAACACTAATTTATGTTATGTTATATTTATTATATTCAATAATATTAGTATTTATGAGCATTTAATCTTTAAAAAACTTCCCTCGTGTTTAGTTTTTTATTAAAAAGATAAATGTTATCATTTTACTCACTACCCTTTGTTACTCCCATGAAGTTTGGCATAAAATACTTTTTCGTGTAATTCTAATGATTACCAACTATATATATAGAAATTCGTGTTGTCGTGGTGGTAGTAGGGTCATCGTGGGATACCCATGTTAAATAAGGGAAGCGCCCCGTCCCCTTATGGGAAAAAAAAAGCTTACTATAAATTATAAAACAATTGTTAAAATTCAACCAATCACATTTTTGTAAGATTTTTATTTTAAATTTAAGTTATAATAAGTTGTGGTATAGGAAGCGTACAAAGTGTGTAACATTTCCATTGATTTGGTAAGTTGTGGCAAGTAAAAGACTAGCGGGAAAAGTTGGCATGACGCTAATGTGGAGAAAAAAGAGGTTGTGGCAAGCACTCCCATCACCCTTTAAGTTCTTACTACAACAACATTTTGACATTAAAGACTATGGCTGCAAACAAACCGAACGAACACGAACAAGGCCTTGTTCGTGTTCGTTTGTTAAGGAAATTATGTGTTCATGAACACTTACCGAACCGGATTTTCTGTTCGTGTTCGTTTGTTAAGAAAACTCTCATGTTCGTGTTCTTTTGTTAATTTTGTTCATGAACACAAACGAACATAAATGAACCCAAACAAGTGTTCATGAACACAAACGAACACAAAGAAGTGTTCATGAACGGAAACAAACACAAAAGGACATATATTAACTTTCGAATAAAATCGAATTCACATATATTAAGAAATTAATTAGATTCACCCAAAATATAACATAGTTATACAAACATATTTAGTACTTAACATAATATTAGTAAACATAATAAAGTAGTGTCTAAAAAAACTAATTACTTAAGTCTTCATTAATTATTTATTTAAATTGGAAGTCTTCATTAATTATTTATTTAATGATTATACTAAAAGTAGGGTTTATTGATCTCCAAGATACGTCTTTACAGAATTTCCTTGTAATTGGAGAAAGTATTACTTTTAGTAACGAAATATCAACTTTGCGAAATCTCAAGCATAAAAATAAAATACACACGGAACGGAACTTTGACACGTATGTAACAAAATTTATGAAATTAACTATATTCTCTCCAAGATACGTCTTTACAGAATTTCCTTGTAATATAACAAAAATAACAAAATTTATATTTCATATTTAGTTTGTCACGTCAAGCTATGATTTAGCTAACCCTATGTCACCCCTAACCCTCAATGAACGACGACGCACCAAAATTTACTATATTTCAATAAAGAAACAATATGGTATTTAACTTAACAACTTTGTGGAACTCCGAACTTCGTTGGGTGTGAAAAAAATACATATGGAACTTTGATATGCGTCTAGCGAAATTATTATAATTAATTAAATTATCTATTAGATGTGTGTTTAATGATTTGCCTTGTAATGTATTAAGATAATCAATTTTTTTTACTTCAAAGGAACATATTTAGCTTGCCTCACGTCAAGTTGAGCTTTAGCTAACCCTAGGTTACTCCAAATGTTGATTGAACGCTACTCCACCAAATTTATCATATTTCAATAATGAACTACAAAGTACTTAACGTGGTTGTCGCTCTTTCTCTTAGATGATAGGTAAATCTGAATTTTAAAGTTATTGTTTGTCTAAATTACTTAGTCTATCGTTTTCTTTTTCTATTATGATTGTTCTCAAGAGTAAATGTTATAAATAAATAACATTCTACTCTTGCAAACAATACCTTATATTCAAATAATTAGAGAGCATTTATTAAAAAGATATCATAATTTAAAAAGTGGGATATAATGTCATTGAATTTAATAACAAAGATATCACATTTTTATATCAACATGACTATAAATACCTCTCATATAGATAGATCTTGAACAACATCATCTTTTTTTTCTTCACCATAGTTATTGTAATCTAAGCTAGGTTTTCTGCTAGAGTAGCTTCAATACTATTCTTTAAAAAATAAATTAAAGCATTCTTTACAGCAATATGAATTTCTACAACGTGTTGATTTTCAAAGCGTTCCATTATATTTCCAACCAATTTTGGTGCTTTATCAAAGCTTTGATGGTACGCTTTGAACAATCAACATGCTATAGAAAAATTCATCTTTATAGTGTAAGGGGAAGAGTATTTTTTATTCAAAATACAGACCTTGAAATCTTGTCTCGCAAACCCTAATAGGCAGCGTTCGTTTCATGGGTTGCAAAGTAATTGGAATTCGCGCGAGAACCATAATTTAATTTGGAATTTTGATGTGTTCGTTTCATAAAATAAAATAAAATGAAATCTCGATGGAATAGAAATGTGGATTCCATTCCATATGTTGTTCAATTACAATTCCTTCTTTTGTTGTAACAAACAACATAAGCAGTCGAATACACATTCCAATTCCATCCGGCGTCCATTTTATTCTCGTGAAACGAACGCTACCTATGAGTTATATAACACGGATTCTTTTGTATATACGGCATGTGTGATCTTTTTTTCTTTTTTCAATTTACACACTTTAGTATACGCCATCAATAGTTTTGATGAATGTGGTAACCGTAAAAGTTTGAGAACAAACCAAATGTATGATACTATTTTTTGTGATTCTTAACCACCACCAATAGTTATTTTATATATAACACTAATTTATGTTATGTTATATTTATTATATTCAATAATATTAGTATTTATGAGAATTTAATTTTTAAAAAACTTCCCCCGTGTTTAGTTTTTTATTAAAAAGATAAATGTTACTCCCTCCATCCCAATTTAAATGTAATCCTTTCCTTTTTTGTTTGTCCCAAATTAAATGTCCTTTTCCAAAAATGGAAATGTAATTTCCAGTTTTGTCCATAAAAGACAAAACACAATCACCACTTTTGAGGATATTATTGTCATTTTACCACATACAAACAAAAAATTTCTTAAAATGTGTGTTTTTGGAAGTGGGACATTTAAATTGGGACGGAGGGAGTATCATTTTACTCACTACCCTTTGTTACTCCCATGAAGTTTGGCATAAAATACTTTTTCGTGTAATTCTAATGCTTATACAATGATTACCAACTATATATATAGAAATTCGTGTTGTCGTTGTGGTAGTAGGCTTATCGTGGGATACCCATGTTAAATAAGGGAAGCGCCCCGTCCCCTTATGGCAAAAAAAAAAAGCTTACAATAAATTATAAAACTATTGTTAAAATTCAACCAATCACATTTTTGTAAGATTTTTATTTTAAATTTAAGTTATCATAAGTTGTGGTATATGAAGCGTACAAAGTGTGTAACATTTCCATTGATTTGGTAAGTTGTGGCAAGTAAAAGACTAGCGGGAAAAGTTGGCATGACGCTAATGTGGAGAAAAAAGAGGTTGTGGCAAGCACTCCCATCACCCTTTAAGTTCTTACTACAACAACATTTTGACATAAAAGACTATGGCTGCAAACAAACCGAACGAACACGAACAAGGCCTTGTTCGTGTTCGTTTGTTAAGGAAATTATGTGTTCATGAACACTTACCGAACCAGATTTTCTGTTCGTGTTCGTTTGTTAAGAAAACTCTCATGTTCATGTTCTTTTGTTAATTTTATTCATGAACACAAACGAACATAAATGAACCCAAACAAGTGTCCATGAACACAAACGAACACAAAGAAGTGTTCATGAACGGAAACAAACACAAAGGGACATATATTAACTTTCGAATAAAATCGAATTCACATATATTAAGAAATTAATTAGATTTACCCAAAAAATAACATAGTTATACAAACATATTTAGTACTTAACATAATATTAGTAAACATAATAAAGTAGTGTCTAAAAAACTAATTACTTAAGTCTTCATTAATTATTTATTTAAATTGGAAGTCTTCATTAATTATTTATTTAATGATTATACTAAAAGTAGGGTTTATTGATCTCCAAGATACGTCTTTACATAATTTCCTTGTAATTGGAGAAAGTATTACTTTTAGTAACGAAATATCAACTTTGCGAAATCTCAAGCATAAAAATAAAATACACACGGAACATAACTTTGACACGTATGTAACAAAATTTATGAAATTAACTATATGCTCTCCAAGATACGTCTTTACAGAATTTCCTTGTAATATAACAAAAATAACAAAATTTATATTTCATATTTAGTTTGTCACATCAAGCTATGATTTAGCTAACCTTATGTCACCCCTAACCCTCAATGAACGACGACGCACCAAAATTTACTATATTTCAATAAAGAAACAATATGGTATTTAACTTAACAACTTTGTGGAACTTTGTTGGGTGTGAAAAAAATACATATGGAACTTTGATATGCGTCTAGCAAAATTATTATAATTAATTAAATTATCTATTAGATGTGTGTTTAAAGATTTGCCTTGTAATGTATTAAAATAATCAAAAAATTTTTTTACTTCAAAGGAACACATTTAGTTTGGCTCACATCAAGGTGAGCTTTAGCTAACCCTAGGTAACTCCAAATGCTAATTGAACGCTACTCCATCAAATTTATCATATTTCAATAACGAACTACAAGGTACTTAACGTGGTTGTCGCTCTTTCTCTTAGATGATAAGTAAATCTGGATTTTAAAGTTATTATGTGTCTTAATTAATTAGTCGATCATTTTCTTTTTCTATTATGATTGTTCTCAAGAGTAAATCTTATAAATAAAGAATGTATTACTCTTTCAACAATACCAAATATTCAAATAATTAGAGAGCATTTATTAAAAAAGATATCATAATTTAAAAAGTGGGACATGATGTCTTTGAATTTAATAACAAAGATATCACATTTTTATATCGACATGACTATAAATACCTCTCATGTACATAGATCTTGAACAACATCATCTTTTTTTCTTCACCGTAGTTATTGTAATCAAAGCTAGGTTTTCTGCTAGAGTAGCTTCTATACTATTCTTTAAAAAATAAATTAAAGCATTCTTTACAGCAAGATGAATTTCTACAACGTGTTGATTTTCAAAGCGTTCCATTATATTTCCGACCAATTTTGGTGCTTTATCAAAGCTTTGATGGTACGCTTTGAACAATCAACATGCTATAGAAAAATTCATCTTTATAGTGTAAGGGAAAGAGTATTTTTTATTCAAAATACAGACCTTGAAATCTTGTCTCGCAAACCCTAATAGGTAGCGTTCGTTTCATGGGTTGCAAAGGAATTGGAATTCGCGCGAGAATCATAATTTCATTTGGAATGTTGATGTGTTCGTTTCATAAAATAAAATAAAATGAAATCTCGATAAATAGAAATGTGGATTCCATTCCATATGTTGTTCGATTACAATTCCTTCTTTTGTTGTAACAAACAACATAAGAAGTCGAATACACATTCCAATTTCATCCGACGTCCATTTTATTCTCGTGAAACGAACGCTACCTATGAGTTATATAACACGGATTCTTTTGTATATACGGCATGCGTGATCTTTTTTTCTTTTTTCAATTTACACACTTTAGTATACGACATCAATAGTTTTGATGAATGTGGTAACCGTAAAAGTTTGAGAACAAACCAAATGTATAATACTATCTTTTGTGATTCTTAACCACCACCAATAGTTATTTTATATATAACACTAATTTATGTTATGTTATATTTATTATATTCAATAATATTAGTATTTATGAGCATTTAATCTTTAAAAAACTTCCCTCGTGTTTAGTTTTTTATTAAAAAGATAAATGTTATCATTTTACTCACTACCCTTTGTTACTCCCATGAAGTTTGGCATAAAATACTTTTTCGTGTAATTCTAATGATTACCAACTATATATATAGAAATTCGTGTTGTCGTGGTGGTAGTAGGGTCATCGTGGGATACCCATGTTAAATAAGGGAAGCGCCCCGTCCCCTTATGGGAAAAAAAAAGCTTACTATAAATTATAAAACAATTGTTAAAATTCAACCAATCACATTTTTGTAAGATTTTTATTTTAAATTTAAGTTATAATAAGTTGTGGTATAGGAAGCGTACAAAGTGTGTAACATTTCCATTGATTTGGTAAGTTGTGGCAAGTAAAAGACTAGCGGGAAAAGTTGGCATGACGCTAATGTGGAGAAAAAAGAGGTTGTGGCAAGCACTCCCATCACCCTTTAAGTTCTTACTACAACAACATTTTGACATTAAAGACTATGGCTGCAAACAAACCGAACGAACACGAACAAGGCCTTGTTCGTGTTCGTTTGTTAAGGAAATTATGTGTTCATGAACACTTACCGAACCGGATTTTCTGTTCGTGTTCGTTTGTTAAGAAAACTCTCATGTTCGTGTTCTTTTGTTAATTTTGTTCATGAACACAAACGAACATAAATGAACCCAAACAAGTGTTCATGAACACAAACGAACACAAAGAAGTGTTCATGAACGGAAACAAACACAAAAGGACATATATTAACTTTCGAATAAAATCGAATTCACATATATTAAGAAATTAATTAGATTCACCCAAAATATAACATAGTTATACAAACATATTTAGTACTTAACATAATATTAGTAAACATAATAAAGTAGTGTCTAAAAAAACTAATTACTTAAGTCTTCATTAATTATTTATTTAAATTGGAAGTCTTCATTAATTATTTATTTAATGATTATACTAAAAGTAGGGTTTATTGATCTCCAAGATACGTCTTTACAGAATTTCCTTGTAATTGGAGAAAGTATTACTTTTAGTAACGAAATATCAACTTTGCGAAATCTCAAGCATAAAAATAAAATACACACGGAACGGAACTTTGACACGTATGTAACAAAATTTATGAAATTAACTATATTCTCTCCAAGATACGTCTTTACAGAATTTCCTTGTAATATAACAAAAATAACAAAATTTATATTTCATATTTAGTTTGTCACGTCAAGCTATGATTTAGCTAACCCTATGTCACCCCTAACCCTCAATGAACGACGACGCACCAAAATTTACTATATTTCAATAAAGAAACAATATGGTATTTAACTTAACAACTTTGTGGAACTCCGAACTTCGTTGGGTGTGAAAAAAATACATATGGAACTTTGATATGCGTCTAGCAAAATTATTATAATTAATTAAATTATCTATTAGATGTGTGTTTAATGATTTGCCTTGTAATGTATTAAGATAATCAATTTTTTTTACTTCAAAGGAACATATTTAGCTTGCCTCACGTCAAGTTGAGCTTTAGCTAACCCTAGGTTACTCCAAATGTTGATTGAACGCTACTCCACCAAATTTATCATATTTCAATAATGAACTACAAAGTACTTAACGTGGTTGTCGCTCTTTCTCTTAGATGATAGGTAAATCTGAATTTTAAAGTTATTGTTTGTCTAAATTACTTAGTCTATCGTTTTCTTTTTCTATTATGATTGTTCTCAAGAGTAAATGTTATAAATAAATAACATTCTACTCTTGCAAACAATACCTTATATTCAAATAATTAGAGAGCATTTATTAAAAAGATATCATAATTTAAAAAGTGGGATATAATGTCATTGAATTTAATAACAAAGATATCACATTTTTATATCAACATGACTATAAATACCTCTCATATAGATAGATCTTGAACAACATCATCTTTTTTTTCTTCACCATAGTTATTGTAATCTAAGCTAGGTTTTCTGCTAGAGTAGCTTCAATACTATTCTTTAAAAAATAAATTAAAGCATTCTTTACAGCAATATGAATTTCTACAACGTGTTGATTTTCAAAGCGTTCCATTATATTTCCAACCAATTTTGGTGCTTTATCAAAGCTTTGATGGTACGCTTTGAACAATCAACATGCTATAGAAAAATTCATCTTTATAGTGTAAGGGGAAGAGTATTTTTTATTCAAAATACAGACCTTGAAATCTTGTCTCGCAAACCCTAATAGGCAGCGTTCGTTTCATGGGTTGCAAAGTAATTGGAATTCGCGCGAGAACCATAATTTAATTTGGAATTTTGATGTGTTCGTTTCATAAAATAAAATAAAATGAAATCTCGATGGAATAGAAATGTGGATTCCATTCCATATGTTGTTCAATTACAATTCCTTCTTTTGTTGTAACAAACAACATAAGCAGTCGAATACACATTCCAATTCCATCCGGCGTCCATTTTATTCTCGTGAAACGAACGCTACCTATGAGTTATATAACACGGATTCTTTTGTATATACGGCATGTGTGATCTTTTTTTCTTTTTTCAATTTACACACTTTAGTATACGCCATCAATAGTTTTGATGAATGTGGTAACCGTAAAAGTTTGAGAACAAACCAAATGTATGATACTATTTTTTGTGATTCTTAACCACCACCAATAGTTATTTTATATATAACACTAATTTATGTTATGTTATATTTATTATATTCAATAATATTAGTATTTATGAGAATTTAATTTTTAAAAAACTTCCCCCGTGTTTAGTTTTTTATTAAAAAGATAAATGTTACTCCCTCCATCCCAATTTAAATGTAATCCTTTCCTTTTTTGTTTGTCCCAAATTAAATGTCCTTTTCCAAAAATGGAAATGTAATTTCCAGTTTTGTTCATAAAAGACAAAACACAATCACCACTTTTGAGGATATTATTGTCATTTTACCACATACAAACAAAAAATTTCTTAAAATGTGTGTTTTTGGAAGTGGGACATTTAAATTGGGACGGAGGGAGTATCATTTTACTCACTACCCTTTGTTACTCCCATGAAGTTTGGCATAAAATACTTTTTCGTGTAATTCTAATGCTTATACAATGATTACCAACTATATATATAGAAATTCGTGTTGTCGTTGCTAAGAAACATGAAAAGGTTTAAACGTCCAAACTCACTATGTTGTTCTTAACCATGTCAAGGGCACATAACCTTTCTTTTGTCGTCCTAAATCCTAACTTCTCGTATGGTCGAATAGATATTTATGAAAAATATTCTACTACCCTCGACATTGCTTTCTGACTTATATCAATTATTCCTTATAACAATTTTTCACGAACGCATCCGCTCCCCCTGTTAGAGCCTATCTATACATTCCATATGGATAACTCATCATTATGCTTAAAAGGTTATGGAACTAATCCGAATATCTTGACACCGATCTAAAGACAACATGGGGTATTTAATGTAACGGAACACGTATTATACCTTAGAAATACCTTATATAAGGTTCAATCCTAGTCTCTTTGGGTCACCGGATCGAGTATTAATGGTGTACATACTCCCCTAGTTATGGTTTATTGGTACTCCAATTGATACTTAGGAATCGTCTCTAAGACCTGTTATATGATCACAAATCCAATACACTATATTTTAACTTAAATTTGCAGAAATCGATATCAAGTCCGAACCTGGGAGTTTAAATAACTATACTTGAATGTTTAATTCTTCAATCATGGTACATCTAAATAGACGATGCAACTCGAAATTTTGATGACTATAAGTGATCAAACTTGAACAAAGTCTGTGAAATAAGTGTTCCGTCAAATAATATATAATACTTATCGAGTAGGCGTTGGTAGCACGTGTATGTCAATCAAGTGTTTGGTCCGAGTGTCCTCGATTCTTTTTGGGTCACGGTTCCTTGTCTTGGATTCCTTATCTAGCTCACAACTTGGTCAATAAAAAGGTTAGCCACATAATATAAGGTTATTTGTTAGGATTTAGCTACAACTATATACATACATCTAAGACAAAATTTGTCATTTACGCTATAAGATTTGTCAATCGCAACTAGCACCATTAGTTCGAATAACTTAAATATGGTCACATGTATATATACCATCGTAACTCACCAAGTCGTATCAAGTATATCAAATTCAAAACCTGATCCTTAGTCACACAAGTGTATCACATATTTGCTTACGACTCTAACATAGTCCGTTTTCCTCCCATAAGTTCATCGTCATCCTGGTTACCACATAAAATCTCGGTGACTCTTCGGATTTCTTAGAACTTTTTCGTGCCTGTAAATTCACAATTACATGACGTCAAGTGTAATCGTCAATTTACCTCACGGAATTATTCTAGTAATCTCCGTCGTAGCCATTATTCATGTATCACACAAAGCTCGTATACTAGTCACACTAGTTCTAGGTCCCGGTAAGCATTCTAGTGTGTTCAGGTACTCAAATCTCAACTTATTTCGTTTCAAACTCCGGTCAGTCTTATGTAATTTCAAAGCATTCCCTAGCTAGGTAGTCTTAGAGCCTTAAACGCTAAGTTCTCTAAGTTGTCCTGGTGTGGTATAGGATATCTGGAGATATCCTATTTCGCCACAACCGTTGCTCTGATACCAACTGTAACAACCCGGCCCGGTGGGGCTAGACGAAACGACAGCTTGGTAACAGATTTGCACAACGGAAGCAACGTTAACTAACATTTAATGTTTTATACAAATTCTAATACAAAAATATAATACACAACTTAAATAAAGTAAACTCATAACTATGCAAGACGAATCGCGGCGGTCGTCGAAGCAGTTGAGAAGTGTAATCCTGTAGTCGATCCGATCTCTATCCGTACATATCTCTAGATGCCCTAAACCGCAGTGCATAAAGCTCGATCCTTCTAACATGAAATTCTCTAATCCACACAAGCAAGTATGTACCTCGTCTTCATGATCATCCAAATGCAGTACCTGAACACATGCTTAAAAGAGTTTGGGTCAGCGAATATGCTGGTGAGTCCGTGTAATAGTTAAGTGGGTCCAAAATAGTTTATCATTTCTAAAGCAAGTTTACACAGTTTAACACGTTATGATGTACAAGCGACACCTCAATCCTAACACAGAATCTATCTACTGCCATTATAGATTCTCCTGGCAAAATACATGTCACAACGCCCCGCAGACCTCAGTGGAGGGTTTTCCGGGCTTCCGGATCCACTGTGTGTGGGGGTTTCCCCAAGTAGTACTACCCACATATTAAGTGGCCCAACCCCTGGGTTAATGAGTGTCAGTTTGGTATCTGGCAGCTGGTATCTTGTCACATCAAATAGTTCATTAAAAGAAAGCATGCATTCGCCCCAAAATAGTAAAACACAAAAAGGGGAACGGTACACGAAACTCACCTTGACAATATGTCACATAGTCATGTGGTTTTCCAAGGTCTCAAGTCCACCTATCGTCCACGAGTAAGATCCTACTATGACCATAAGTGTTAGTGCGTGTTATCAAAATCGCGGCTTACACGTGTGGGAACACTTAGGTTCTATGGTTTCATTTACTCTATCGTTGGTTGTTACGCCTCTTTTCTAAAGATACAACATATAGTCCCAATTCCTCCACGTCACCATTTATTAATAATAGTAGCTAGCCGACGTAAGTGATCATTAGAATAATAATATCTATGCTAATATAATTCCATACCCTTATGTATATATATCTTCTTAGTGTCAAGCTTCCTGGTTATAAGTTCAAACGTCCATGCCTTAACTATCATTATATATCTCAAGTCTAATGTCTTATTTTATATGTCCTTTATTAATATGTATGGTGGTTCAATCTGTATCATGTTCATGTATAATCATGTTCAAGTTCTTGGTCCAATATACAACCTTATATTTCCTATAATTCAACTACCTTATGCTTCTGTCAATTTCGCTAACCCTTCTAATAATTATCATAATATTGACTTATATATATCATTCACCATTAATGTTTCTAATTTATCAATGTCAGGTCATAAGCTCGTTTATTTCCTTATTCAAATACTTCATATATAACTATTGAGCTATAGTCCATGTGTCACTTGTAGTCTCGTATCTCATTTACATGTAGTTCAAATCATACTCGTATATTGATACTTCAATAGTTCGTCTAAGCTACAAACATTCTATTAACTATATATTGTCTATTGAGCGATTATGTGTCTCCATACTAATATCGACCACATCATTATATCATTGATTACTTCTTAGTTTTTACAATATCATTATAGCGTAAGTCCATTATTTAGTTCATATGATTAGGCCGGGTTCATTATCATAGTCCCACACGTGCTAATGCGGTAAATAATAATCGTACTTATATTAACAAATAGTCGTTGGTTGGTCGTGTATACCTTAGTTGCTGCTCCTGGTCATTTCTAATATCGTGACCATAGACACGTTGCACCTCATCCTCTGTTCAGTCCCTGGCTCATCTGGGTCACTCCGCAACATCAATCATTTAGTCATCAATCGGTAATCTTTTATAACTATGGTATTTATAAAATTGTTCCAGGTTATAGAATTGCAGTTTGTAGCTCACCAGTGCCTAGATTATAGTTGTATTATGTTGACCCTTCTCATCTTGCTTTGACCAATTCTTCCTCAGTTCCTAACTTCATCTTTGGAGTCCTAAAAACCATCACCTAGACCATTAGTGCAGCTTCACTACCCTTCATCATATGACCTATTACTAATACTATACGCCTGCACAATATCACCACTGTGACCCCCTGTAAGCGTCACCGTTTCATCACCAGTTTATCAAAAGCCCGAATCGGAACCGTCACTGTTACCCTCAACAACATCACCACCGCCATACTCCCTCTGCGCCGCCGTGAGTAACCGGAGACCCGCCAATCTCTTCCTCTTTCACCATCTGCTCTCTCTCTATCCATCGCTATCTTTCTCTTATGTATATCATGTGTGTGTTAGAAGAGATAGGATGGGTGAGGTGTTTGTGAGGTATGCGTGTGTGTGTCTGTGAGTTGATTCATCGAAGAAGGGGCAGGGAGTGGGGGTTTTATAAACCTGATATATGTGTATGTGTGTTGATAATAATAGGCCATGGGGCACATGGCCAAAGTGCCATGTGTCCCATGGTGACTAATCACTATGGACACGGCGGGTTCGCGTTCGTAACGCGTATCGGTTCGATCTCGTGACTTACATATGCGAATAATAATTATATATATTGGTTCGGTTTTTGATTTCGTGTATACACGTACTGTTATAGTACTCTAAACGCGAAAAAATTTCGGGCCTGGAGCCGGGATGTTACATTTGGCAATAAATATTTTTCGTGAAATTCTACTGCTCACACATAATTGTATGATTATAAAAAAACAGATATATAAAGGTTGCCCTTCTTTTCTCAATTATTATAAAAATAGCTTACAATAGAATTTAAAACAATTGTTTATTTTAACATTCTCATCAGTTGAACGAAAATAATTACTTTTAAGTATCTAATTTAAAGACATAAAATACATTTGTTCTTTCAAAGTGTATTTTGATTATTGCATTGACAGAATGGATAATATATTGGAATTTTTTTAAAACTGGACCGGTAAACATGCGAACCGGACTAGTCGAAATGGTCAGACCACTCAAACCGATTTCAAGAACCGGATTACTTAATTATCAATAAAAAATATTATGGATACAAAAATAAAAAGTTGTATTAAATAACTGTTAAAAACACATGAATATATAATAATATAACTAAACACTTATTTAATAATTAAAAATGCCCTCTTGCCTTGATTAAAATATTAGAAGAAAAAAGTATACTAAGAAGATAAGGTGCAAAAACTAGACTTTACTATTAGTTGTGATTAAGATTTTTTATTATTTCAATGGATTAAAATTTATACATTTTTAATAAGTTGCAGAACAACAAATTATTATCTTTGTATCTCATTCTCCTACTAACAATCGCGTTTCTCCCCTTCTAATCATTTCGTGTCTGCTGCTACAAGCTATTGTTGCTATAATCACAGCTACCAGTCATTGTCTCCGCCCAAATCTAGTCAGCAATTGTTGCTACCGAGCTCATTGAAAACTGAGAACCTCATCTGCCCGACTGTTAATCCACACCGGTTTTATGGTTCAAGTATCAGCCACTGGTTCGACGGTCGGTTTCTTCAAAAACGGTCCGAAAGACATGACCAGTATGCTAGTACCACCGGTCTCTAGTTTAACCCGCCTGACTGGTCGATCCGGTTTTTAAATCATTGATTTATTCTTCAAGTCGCATATAAAATTAACAAAAGATAACACAGTATTTTAAAGAATTTAACTTATATAGATGGAACAATTACTCTATATACTAAAGCACATCGCCTTAGGCAACAGTACTAACAGCGCTGGAATAACGGCGTTAACGCTGGTCAACATCGACGGCGTTTGACACAACGAAATTACAATCTTGCCCTTGCAGCTTCAACACAGCCACCCACCACAAGACCACCGTCGTCACGATTTTTCTTCTTGTACTCTGCTCACACGCACCCATCGCCGTGACCCCGACCGTAACCACCAACAGTGGCAGTCTGGCTAGGGAAGAATATGGTCTGTATTTTAGCCGGAAACGACGCAGATGACGGGAGGGGGTTGGGGTTTTTGGAGATGGTCGTTTCTGATGATTCAAAGACCCTTAAGTGTAGATCGGTCGCATGCAAGGATGTTGTCGCCTGTCAAATAAAGAAACCTTTAAAGTTGAAATCCATCACCATGTTCTGTCACATAAATCAAACCCAATAATAATAATAATCATCTTTTGAAGATCGGAAAAACAGTCTTGCGACGACGCAGCGCACCGACAGCCACCATAGATCTGAAGCAAGTTATTGTGTTTATTTGATGTATGCTTTTTTTTTTGATGTGTTGTTCTCCGGCGACGCTGACTTGGTGACGGAATCACAGAAGCACCTGAAAAAAATCCGGCAACAGTAGTTCTTCATGATGCTGTTGACGGTGGTTTTGGGGGAATTAAGTTTTCGTATTCATCGATCATGTTTTTGAGGTCTTCATGTGTAATAATTATAAAATAATAATATGCTTCTAGGAGCCTTGGAGAAAACAAAATGGTGAACATACTGCTTTGGAATAAAACATATGTGATGCCGTTGCTGTTAATGATATATGCTTTATTTGTTAAATGTTTTGTATATATTATTAATCGAAATGCATACACAATAAAAGTAGTGAGCCAGACATACAAGCAAGTTGACGCCCAGCATCACCAATAGGAACAACCTCAGCCACAAACAGCGAGATTCGGTTTAATATGTACCAACAACGATATGGTTTAACGCGGCGCATACCAAAACTACCGCATACCAAGAACGATATGGTTTAATCTCGCGAACCAACCCATTTCAACGGGTTAAAGCGGGTGGTTGCTGTTTACCCGTGCGGATACGGTACCCGCTTAGCCCTCCATCCATTCAACACCGATAATACGACTTCTATAAAACGTCATGTTCGCGGGCGGAGCCCGCGGTCAAAGTACTAGTTAATACTAATATAAGAAAATAACTAAGATGCATTCATATGATAGGAAGTTACATAGATGTCTTTAACATGTTACAAAAACATGAGTTTAACGTTTATAAATCAAGTCTCTAGTCTATAACAAAATGGATAATCTTGTATTTCAATCCTAAGCATGCATGTCCAAAAGTAAAAGATTCCATATCTAAGCTAGTTTGCATTTCCTAAAAAACATGTTAGAAAACATCAACTAAAATAGTTGGTGAACTCATTAATTTAAGACACCAATAAATGATTAGTTATGTTTAGAAAACACGAATCATACTATGTTATGCTACGTGTATAAGTGGGTAACTATATGTATACGCATGAATTTGAGGTGGTTTATAAGACATTTAATTAGGTATATATACATGTATACAGTGTAGGTACATGTTTAAAATCAAATTATCCAAACCTAAAAAAATTGCTAGGAAAGTTCCTAAATGAATTGTGTACAGGAATTTATACTTGCATATTTGTATAAAGAACCATATGACTGTGAAGTAAATATACATATACACACGCAGAATAAAATATCCATGTTTAATCCGAATGATACATAAATTGTTAATCTAATAACATGGTTAAATGAAAGAACACGAACAAAATCTAGCATAGACGTATGATGATCTAAATGACTCAATATAAATGATCCATGGAAATGATGAATATTGATAATTGGTGCACGATAAATGACGACTTAGCAAGAATGTAATCTAAATCTTGATATATATAAATGACACGTAAGATAAATGACATTTTCAAACCTCGAAAATGGCCAATGTTACAACTTCAAACTATGATTTAGCTAACCCTAGGTTACCCTACACGCGAATGAACAACACAACAACATTTATAGTATAACAAAGTTACACAGTTTTAACTTAACAACTTTATGGAACCTTGTTATGTATAAAAAATACATATGGAACTTTGATATGTATTTAACAAAATTCTTAGAACTAACTAATTACCTCCAAGATACATGTTTATAGAACTTCCTCAAATGTATTAAAGTAATCAATTTATTACTACAAAGGATTATATTTAGTTTTCCTCAAGTCAAGTTGTGATTTAGCTAACCCTAAGTTATTCCTAACGTTGAATGAACGACTACTCCACCATATTTAATAACAAACCACAAGATATTAAATCTGTTTAATTTTCTCTTAAATGATAGGCAAATCTGGATTTTTAAAAGTTACTGTGACACCCGACAAACTCAGGTTAATACTTCTAACAAACACTTAAGACTACCTTAGCAAAACATTTACAAAACGTACTTAACTCAGTTAGTTGAGTCGGTTTGATGATTCGGGGAATCATCGGGAGTCGTTTAATGTAAAATACATTATTTTTTTTAATAAAATAACAAATGTAAAATACATGTTTTTAAGCGTGTTGGGCCAAAAAATAAAAAAAGCGCTGACGGGATTTTTTTTTTAAAAAAACAAACTTGCTGAAAACATATGTTTACAACAGCTAAATAGCTGAAAACATATGTAAACATCGCAACCTTGTTTATTATTATTTTTTTTAAAATCCCATCGGCACTTTTTTTTATTTTTTTTTCCTAAAATGCTTAAAAACATGTATTTTACATTGGTTATTTTTTTCAAAAAAAAAAACAACGTTATTTTACATGAGTTTTCATAGGTTTTCTCAACTCAAGAGGGTTTTCATTTTATCCCTCCCCTATATATATAGTGGATGGTTCAAATGAGAACAAATCAAATTATGTGACACACGGTAAATTCAGGTTAACACTTTTACAAACATATAAGTCTACCTTAGCGAAAATATTTATTTAATGAACTTAACTAGGTCAGTTGAGTTGGTTTACATTTACGTATTATCTAGGGTTCAATGATTCGGAGGATAATTGGGAGTATCATACGCACACACGAGTCTTGAGTCCCGTTGTTGGTGAATTTACATGGTTGGATTAAGTACTAAGCATGAATTGTTCTATATATGATATGCAATGTGTAAATACGTGTTTATATGATTAGAAATAATTAACATAGGTTAGAATTGCATGTTTATGTGTTAAGATGTGTTAACATGTGTTAAAATAGCGTTAACATGTGTTAAAATGGGCTAAAATGGCAAAAATCATAAAAGTTGGGATCCATGAACTTGATTCGAACCTGCTAAAGGTCGAATGAATGTTGGTTCAACCCTACAAGGGTGCAAACCAAAGCTAACTATAAATACCACACTTTGCAACTTTTTCATCATTTCACAACCTAACTCGCCTCCAAGTTCCATAACATAAACAAGAGAATATTCAAGGTGTGTTCTTCATCTAAAATCTTTTTAATCAAATTTCATCTGTTTTTATCAAACCCTAAGTTCCCGGATCTGATTTAAATAAGTTTTCATGAATAAAAACCTTTCTAACATCTTTCTAAACTAAATCTATTCATTAATAATGAGTTTTCATACCAAAATCCTTATGTTAATGATGTTTAATGAATTGCTATGTGTTGTATGATGTTTGAATAATGAATAGATGATATGTTAATGATTTAGGACTGTTTTAGATGATGATTTATGGTTATTATAAGGTGTATTAGATGATTGATGGATTTTCACCCATTTTGGGGTTTTATGTTAAATCTAAGGTTTGGTTTTGTTAAGTGTTGATGATAATAGGATTGGGGATTCGTTGTACACTTCTAATATGTGAATATTGACTTGCATATGTAATTATTTTGATAGTTTCCATTTTGGGTAAAGATTACATGCATTGATGTGACATTTCCATAATTTGCCATTTTGGGAAAGTTGTGATTGCTACTTGTAATGGACGGATTTCGGGGCATAAATGGTAGGGTTTTATGGGGATAGATTAGATGATATCAACTGTTGTGATTTATGATGTTTTCGGACTGTTTTGATGAGATTTTGTGTGTTTTATGAGTTTCTACAGCAATTGTGTCGAACGAAAAATTGGTTCGCCCTTTTGAAGGGTCGAACCAAATGTTTAAAAGTCGAACCAACCCTTCAACAACTCATTTGACCCTTGTAGAGGTCGAACCAACTGGAACATTTTCTGGTTCGACCACACGACTGCATAAATGTGATTTTTGATGCAAACTAAGTGTTTTATTTTATGTGTGATTCTTGTGTGTAAACTATATATACTTGATCAACTCATGTAACGGGTCACCAACGGGATGTCAGGTCTGTCCGGTGTGTCAGGTTAACGGTCAAACACATTTTCAAACATACGTAGTCATGATCTGGACAATCGGGGACTAGTTAACCCTCGGGTTATTAGTCAAAACACGTATACAAACTTTATGATAGGTCCCAATAGTTGGGACTATCAGGTCGTGTCGGATTATTCTTTTTTATTAGAAGACGCAACCTAAGGTGAGTTTCATAGCCCCACTTTTACCGGTTTTGCTTTCGGGGGAGAAACAAGTTGCGTACTCGTATTCATAAACTTTTGTCACACTATGGTCGTCTTTTGGTTACTATACGATTTGTTTATGTCCCGGGGGAAACCATGAATGTGCGCAGTAGCACAAAGGGGGAAATGTGGATAGATCTATTGGGCGTGACCTGTCCCACTCGGGTCGACTGGCGGTCGGACGGGTGCATATTGTCTCGACCTACATATTCATTATTCGAGCGGGTGTATTCTTGTATTCGTGTTCAGTAATGGTTTTCCAG
Source organism: Ambrosia artemisiifolia (assembly GCA_032199755.1). Taxonomy (NCBI): domain Eukaryota; kingdom Viridiplantae; phylum Streptophyta; class Magnoliopsida; order Asterales; family Asteraceae; genus Ambrosia; species Ambrosia artemisiifolia. The sequence goes on along the minus strand of CM063528.1, from coordinate 11,464,115 downwards.
TCGTAGTAGTAGCAGAATATACGTCTAGATAGCGTACACGTGACATAGTATTGACATGATTGATCTTTGCAAACTTAAGGAAACATCTTATAAAAACCTGTGAACTCACCAGCATTATATGTTGACATTTTTGGCATGTTTCTCAGGTCGCTAAGGTAGCGGCTAGGCGCACAAGTCTTGCATGGCGTCTAGAGTTTCTAGTGCATGTTTTCAAATAACTTCTGACTACGTTTATCTTATTTTGGGATTGTAAACATACTTAAGCTTTCGCTACTGGTTTTATGTAAATGGAAATTTGATGGTTTGGTTTACGCATTTTTCATATAGTTGTCGTTTATTGTGACCGTTGACCTGGATCCTGGTATGTCTACGCCTCGCGGTAAAACCTCGCATGTGGAATTTGAGGGTGTGACAAATTATGAAAAGAAAAAGAAGAAAAACAAATCAATGGTACATAAGTAATTTGATAAAAACAATATGTAATTCATACTACTAAATTAGATGCTTTTAATAAATCAAACCTCATAACCATCATCACCATTGATAAAACCCGATGCTCTCAAGAATTGAACCCATGTCCTTTTTCATATCTATGTTGTAGGTAGATTTTCAATAGCCTACACATATCATTTGGATACCTACACACATGTCATTGACCAACCCACACGTGTTGTCTGGACCCTACACAGAAGCAACTGAAGAGATTTGGCACTACAATCCACAGAAGCAACTGAAGAGATTTGGCACTACAATCCTACACAAAGACAATAGCATTGCAATTGTATAGGAATCTCACCAGTAGAGGGTGTAAACTACAACCATACACACACATAATAGTGCCTCGAACACACACAATAGCAATGCAATTTTAAATTTTTTTTTTGAAAGGCGTGCAATTTTAAATCTCGTTGGTATTATATAGTTTTTTTTTAATGACAACCATTTAATAAGCTTAATAGTTGGGTTGACATTAAATAAATGCATGTGTAACTATTATATTAATGATTATTTAGTACACCAAAATCTCTAAACTATCCTTCGTATTAAAAACTAGACATAAAAGGTTTAATTAATTACAAAAATATAACAGTCATTTATAACCTTTGATCTAATGAATGAAGGGTTGAGATTTCTTCTTTTTATTCTCAAGTTTAAATCTCTTTTTCAAAAGATCTCTCCCCTATACACACACACACATATATATATATATATATAAGTTATACAGAATTGTTAGACTAGACTAATTAAAATTCTTAAATTAAAGGTAATTTATATCACTTTTTTTATTTACTACATGTACGTCATAGCATACTGTTATATTCTACTATTATATTCTGACGAACACTTGTTGTAAACGCTAAAATAGAAGAGTATAAAAAATTTAAATGTTTCAAAATTATTATTCCTATGTATGATACCATAAATTTGTTTCGTTTCTATTTTAACAACAAGCATTCATCATCATTTTTTGTTTACACTAAAATCACGAAGATATGTTACGCCTATGGTTGTCAGGATTTTCAAGTCGTATTTTGAATTAACAAAATTTATGAAATTAACTATATTCTCTTCAAGATACGTCTTTACAGAATTTCCTCGTAATTGAAGAAAGTATTACTTCTAGAAACGAAATATCAACTTTGCGAAACCTCAAGCATAAAAAAATACATACGGAACGGAACTTTGACATGTATTTAACAAAATTTATGAAATTAACTATATTCTCTCCAAGATACGTCTTTACATAATTTCCTCGTAATGTAACAAAATAACAAAATCTATATTTCATATTTAGTTTGTGTCATGTCAAGCTATGATTTAGCTAACCCTCACTAACACTCAATGAACGACGACTCACCAAAATTTACTATATTTCAATAAAGAAACAATACGGTAGTTAACTTAACAACTTTGTGGAACCTCGTTAGGTATGAAAAAAAAAACATATGGAACTTTGATATGTGTTTGGCAAAATTATAAATATAATAACATACCTTAGAGTTTGAATAGTAACTATAATATTATTATATTTATATATATTATTAAATTCATATGTATTATTTTATTTAATATTCATATATATTATTATATTTATATATATTATTATATTCATATATATTATTTTATTCAAAAATTTTATTATATACTATTAATATAAATAGCATAAATATAATAACATACCTTAGAGTTTGAATACCTTAGAGTTTGAATAGTAACTATAATATTATTATATTTATATATATTATTAAATTCATATATATTATTTTATTTAATATTCATATATATTATTATATTTATATATATTATTATATTCATATATATTATTTTATTCAAAAATTTTATTATATACTATTAATATAAATAGCATAATATTATGTAATTTCGTTACAAATTTCTTGTGTTACCTTATATTATATTATTTTGAAGAGTAGTGTTTCAGCGGTAAATCTTGTGTTGCAAAGCGACCACTGCCCATGTTCGAATCCCATAGCAACACACGGGTTTCTCCTTTCAAACCCAAGCGGTTATTTTTTCTCTGATGCGTGGGAATCGAATCTGAGACCAAACCCGGGCAGGAACCCTCCAAGGAGGTAACCCTTCCCACCTCAAACCAACTAGGATGGAGATCATTGGCTTATATTATATTATATACTATTAATATAAATAACATAATATTATGTCATTTCGTTACAAATTTCATGTGTTACCTTATGTGTAGATTTCTTTATTTTTTTAACGTTTACTACCAAAATGGAATCTCGATTGTATAATTCATTGATTGATCAACACCTCATCTAAATCTCAATTGTAAAACGCGCAACGCGCGTCGATATATAGCCCTAGTTGTTATAATTAACTAAATTATCTATTACAATGCGTGTTTAAAGATTTGCCTTGTAATGTATTAAAGTAATCAAATTTTTTTATTTCAAATGAACATATTTAGCTTGCCTCACGTCAACTTGAGCTTTAGCTAACCCTGGGTTACTTCAAATGCTGATTGAACGCTACTCCACCAAATTTATCATATTTCAATAAAGAATTACAAGGTACTTAACGTGGTTGTTGCTCTTTCTCTTAGATGATAGGTAAATCTGGATTTTAAAGTTATTATTTGTCTTAATTAATTAGTCTATCATTTTCTTTTTCTATTATGATTGTTCTCAAGAGTAAATGTTATAAATAAATAACATTCCTCTTGCAAACAATACCATATATTCAAATAATTAGAGAGCATTTATTAGAAAAGATATCATAATTTAAAAAGTGGGATATAATGTCATTGAATTTAATAACAAAGATATCACATTTTTATATCAACATGACTATAAATACCTTTCATATACATAGATCTTGAACAACATCATCTTTTTTTTCTTCACCATAGTTATTGTAATCAAAGCTAGGTTTTCTGCTAGAGTAGCTTCTATACTATTCTTTAAAAAATAAGTTAAAGAATTCTTTTCATCAAGATGAATTTCTACAACGTGTTGATTTTCAAAGCGTTCCATTATATTTCCAACCAATTTTGGTGCTTTATTAAAGCTTTGATGGTACGCTTTGAACAATCAACATGCTATAGAAAAATTCATCTTTATAGTGTAAGGGGAAGATTATTTTTTATTCAAAATACAGACCTTGAAATCGTGTCTCGCAAACCCTAATAGGTAGCATTCGTTTCATGGGTTGCAAAGGAATTGGAATTCGCGCGAGAACCATAATTTGATTTGGAATTTTGATGTGTTCGTTTCATAAAATAAAATAAAATGAAATCTCGATGGAATAGAAATGTGGATTCCATTCCATATGTTGTTCAATTACAATTCCTTCTTTTGTTGTAACAAACAACATAAGAAGTCGAATACACATTCCAATTCCATCCGACGTCCATTTCATTCTCGTGAAACGAACGCTACCTATGAGTTATATAACACGGATTCTTTTGTATATACGGCATGCGTGATCTTTTTTTCTTTTTTCAATTTACATACTTTAGTATACGCCATCAATAGTTTTGATGAATGTGGTAACCGTAAAAGTTTGAGAACAAACCAAATGTATAATGCTATTTTTTGTGATTCTTAACCACCACCAATAGTTATTTTATATATAACACTAATTTATGTTATGTTATATTCATTTTATTCAATAATATTAGTATTTATGAGAATTTAATCTTTAAAAAACTTCTCCCGTGTTTATTTTTTTATTAAAAAGATAAGTGATATCATTTTACTCACTACCCTTTGTTACTCCCATGAAGTTTGGCATAAAATACTTTTCCGTGTAATTCTAATGCTTGTACAATGATTACCAACTATACATATAGAAATCCGTGTTGTCGTGGTGGTAGTAGGGTTATCGTGGGATACCCATGTTAAATAAGGGAAGCGCCCCGTCCCCCTATAGGAAAAAAGCTTACAATAAATTATAAAACAATTGTTAAAATTCAACCAATCACATTTTTGTAAGATTTTTATTTTAAATTTAAGTTATAATAAGTTGTGGTATAGGAAGCGTACAAAGTGTGTAACATTTCCTTTGATTTGGTAAGTTGTGGCAAGTAAAAGACTAGCGGGAAAAGTTGGCATGACGCTAATGTGGAGAAAAAAGAGGTTGTGGCAAGCACTCCCACCACCCTTTAAGTTCTTACTACAACAACATTTTGACATAAAAGACTATGGCTGCAAACGAACCGAACGAACACGAACAAGGCCTTGTTCGTGTTCGTTTGTTAAGGAAATTATGTGTTCATTAACACTTACCGAACAGGATTTTCTGTGTGTGTTCGTTTGTTAAGAAAACTCTCATGTTCGTGTTCGTTTGTTAATTTTGTTCATGAACACACTTGAAAACAAACGAACATAAATGAACCCAAACAAGTGTTCATGAACACAAACGAACACAAAGAAGTGTTCATGAACGGAAACAAACACAAAGGGACATATATTAACTTTCGAATAAAATCGAATTCACATATATTAAGAAATTAATTAGATTCACCCAAAATATAACATAGTTATACAAACATATTTAGTACTTAACATAATGTTAGTAAACATAATAAAGAAGTGTATAAAAAAACTAATTACTTAAGTCTTCATTAATTATTTATTTAAATTGGAAGTCTTCATTAATTATTTATTTAATGATTATACTTTTTTTTTTGAACGATCAACTAAAGTATTGCCGGGTACTCTGTACGCGGCCCCCAATGGCTGAAAGGGGCCCCTGACAGCCTCTAGTCCGTACGGACAGAGCCCTTCGGCCCACCCGTCTCCTGATCCAGGGAAAACCCGGCCCGCATACCCGCCCGAAGGCACGACGGTAGTGAACCGGTAAAACCTGGAGGGATCAGGAGTCGAACCCATGACCACAAGGATCAAGTGTCTCTCCATCACTTCCCAACACCTACCCCACCACAAGAGTGAGGGTTAATATCCATCAAATTGAGACTTGTGGGGGTCGAACCCATGTCTCATGAATGAGAACAAAGGCCTCCTACCACTAGGCCACAATTGATGAATATTTAATGATTATACTAAAAGTAGGGTTTATTGATCTCATATAGTCATATACTTATCTCATACAAAATAATTTACTTATTTGGGTAAAATAACAAAAAGTTAAAGAATGTAAAAAACATTGTAACAATTAAAAACCCTATTAAAGTATTGAACACAAACGAACACGTTCACGAACATAAACAAACAAACGCGGCCTCTGTTCATGTTCGTTCGTTTAACTAAATGAACAAAAAAATTTGTTCGTGTTTGTTCGTTTATTAAACGAACGAACGATCACAAACGAACTTCTTGCCAAACGGTTCATGAACTGTTCGCTACTTCGCTGAAAGTTCAATTCGTTTGCAGCCCTATAAAAGACATAAACTCATAAAGGACTTTTAAAGGCTTCAGCTGCAATTGCAATTGCATGGTGTGGATAACTTTTGTAAGGAAGTACCCAGTTTCTCATCCGGAACACCAAATTGTTTAGACACCATTAGTCTTCAAAGTTTGTTGTTTTAACCAACTTAGGGTGGAAGGGGCGCCCCGAGTGGCCTTATAGAGTTGATCCGTGGTGGCCTGGTTTTCAAATGTTTTACATCCCCTTAACTTTTTGTTCCCGTTTCTAAACTATTTCTTTTTCAAAACCGAAATACAAATCAAAGACACTAAACACTAAAGCGCGCTTCACTTCACCTAATCCTATATTTTTAATTTCAACATGTTAATCCTATTTCTTGTGTGTATACAACACGTTTTAAAGAAATTGATAGATAACTAGCTTTTATCCCGGGTGTGTCCCGGGGGTTGAAATATCTAATATAACATAATAAAATATCTAATATGATAACATAATTAATGATTTGCCAATACATGATTAATGAATAATAATAATAATAATAATAATATTATTATTATTATTTATTTTAAACAAATTTCTGCCATAAGTTATCATATTCAAATATCAAAAAAAGGAATCTCTGCCTATGAAGTTATGTTTATCGTTTGTGATTTATTAGTAGAGTAAAATATATTTGAAAACAAAACCCCACAAAAATAGTTGTTTTTTTTCTCCGTTTTTTTATATAGCACTATGGTACTCGTTGGAAAGATAATAAAACGCTCGTTAATTTGGTGTAATTTTTTTCTTTAAAAAATCTCGTATATAAAAGATATTAACGTTTAAAAGTTATGGGAGGAAACATTAGAGAGAAAATTTAATTTTGTTTTTAAATTCTTATCTTTTCCAAAAATAATTATAATATATATCTATATATATAATAAAAGAAAGCAATTTTAATGACATGGCATTCAAAGAGGCATTCTCTTTTTTGAGTGTGCCATGTGTCATCCCATGTGGCATTGAGATATTTTAGGAAAAAATATTTTAAAAATCAAATTGGATTTTTCTCACTTATGTTTCCTCCCATAATTTTTAAACGTTAATATCTTTTATATACGAGATTTTTTAAAGAAAAAAACTACACCAAATTAACGGGCGTTTTATTATCTTTCCAACGAGTACCATAGTGCTATATAAAAAACGGAGAAAAAAACGACTATTTTTTGTGGGGTTTTGTTCATACAGGAAAAAAAACACAAAGTGTTCAGGTTATTCATTAATCATATATAGGCAAGTCAATAATTATGTTCAAATTAGTAAATATGAATTCTATTTTCAACATGTGTTAACATTGGAGTTATACATTGTTTTAGTTTAGATATTAATTAGAGTTATACATTGTTTAAGGTTAGGCGTTAACATTAGAGATACAACCAAAGCCATTTTAATGACATGACACTCAAAGAGTCATTCTCCTCCTTGAATGTGTCATGTGTCATCCCATGTGGCATTGAGATATTTTAGGAAAAAAAATTTTAAATAAAATTGAATTTTTCTCTCTTATGTTTCCTCCCATAAATTTTTAAACATTAATATGTTTTATATACGAGATTTTTTAAAGAAAAAAATTACACCAAATTAACAAGTGTTTTTTTACCTTTCCAACGAGTACCATAGTGCTATATAAAAAACGGAGAAAAAGACGACTATTTTTTGTGGGGTTTTATTTATACAGGAAAAAAAACACAAAGTGTTAAGGTAAATCATTAATCATACATAGGCAAGTCACTAATTATGTTCAAATTAGTAATATGAATTCTATTTTCAACATGCGTTAACATTGGAGTTATACATTGTTTTAGTTTAGATATTAATATTAAAGTTATACATTGTTTAAGGTTAGACGTTAACATTGGAGATACATTTTTAATTGTTTTAGATTAGCTGTTACCCGAAGCTTTATTGCATATAACTGTAAAGCGAATCATTTTATTTCATATGTAAAATTAATATGTCATATTAGATTTTTCAATGTTTTTAAATTCTTATCTTTTCCAAAAATAATTATAATATATATAGATTTAATAAAAAAAACTCAAAAATTAAAAAATTCTACATGATGCCACATGGCACATTCAAGGAGGGGTTGAGACCTCCATTGAATGTCACATCATCAAAGTTCAATTCTTTTATTATAAGTTACTAGCTTTTATCCCGGGAGTGTCCCGGGGTTGAAAAATATAACCATTATAATAATACTAATACCAATAGTAATAATTATTACTCTTGTAATTAAATAAATAAAAAAATAACCTTGCTATAAGGTGACACCATGTGTTGCAGTGTTGCGCGATTCTTTCACGAAGCTTCTCTTGATGAAGTATACCTATCAATCTTTAGAAGAGTAAAATTCCAATGATAGCATGGCGATTGGGCTAAATTTCAACATTGTATATAAGAACCTGGTTTAAAAGAAAAAACATGATTAATGAATAACCTGAACACTTTGTGTTTTTTTTCCTGTATGAACGAAACCCCATAAAAAATAGTCGTTTTTTTCTCCGTTTTTATATAGCACTATGGTACTCGTTGGAAAGATAATAAAACGCTCGTTAATTTGGTGTAATTTTTTCTTTAAAAAATCTCGTATATAAAAGATATTAACGTTTAAAAATGATGGGAGGAAACATTAGAGAGAAAAATCTAAATTTGTTTTTAAATTCTTAAAGAGATTAGGGTTAGATAAGTGTAGGAGAATGGATAAAAAGAAAATTAAAAAAATAAATTAAAAACTCTCACCTTAACGTGCCACGTGACACATTCAAAGGAGGGTTGAGGCCTTCATTGAATGCCACCTCATCAATATTCAATTCTTTTATTATAAGTTATAGATAGATTATAGATTATAGATAATTAATCAATATTAGAAGTTAAATAGTGTATCACCAAAGATAATTAACCTCACATGACAACTCCATGTCTGTTTGTATTATGTTTATGATTTTTACCTTGTAAACCGCATAACATCATGGATATAAGATTTACAAAAACTAGTAATATTGCAGCATGGCAGGAATTATCAAGGATTCAAGGGAAACAATGCATCGGTATAATGATGGTTCGATAGCCCTGTTATATCGATCGACTAATCCCACATGATCGATTATTTAAACACTACTATCGTGTTGCATTTGTTTTTGGATGTGACTTCGACTTTTAAGAAACCAAGTGACAAGGATTCAGATCGAAGAAGAGAAAAAAACTAATATGTTATCTGAAGCTGTCTCAGTGAAGGCGAGGTGATGGCGAGGGTTGTAACTAGGAGTGTAAGGTGGTGACTGGTGACAATGTATTTAACGATGGTCAATGGCTGTTGATGATGGTGTTGAAGGACGCCAGGAGAAGGCGTTCTGATGAACATAACATTTGAGAAAGTATAGAATATATTCAAACAAAAAATATATTTCACATATTTATAAAACAAAAATAAACTGAGGTAATTTTTTATATATATCAAAACCAACAAGAATTACAAGTGAGGCGTGGGTAGACGGGCAACAAGCTGCGCCGCAACCCCTTTTTGAATAGTAAAGCCTATTCTATTAAACATAAAGCTCGTGTCCTTGGCCGTAGGAGAGTTACTCTGCACCACCTTTTGCACTCGATCTAAAAACCGGATTGCTTCGGGAGCAAGGCCCCCAAATGTGTCAAAAGCGAAGGGCACAAAGACGTGTTGGTTTTCAAGAGCGAAGGGCACAAAAGCGAAGGCCCCCAAATAAACTAACTTTCATATACTTAATGACATTGATAATAATAACAACGATTATTCACATTTGGACAAGTATGATAGATAAACGATTATAAAATGAACTTTTATAAATAATAAACTAAACTACTATCAAGCTGAAGGCCAGACCATAATAGAAGAAAAGAGCAGTTTTACGATTTTCTATAGAATTATAGGTCCAAATTTGTGACAATTTTAAAACTAAGCTACTTCTTGTACAAGAACTCTAGATGAGATTTTGTTATCTTTCTGGAATTTATATAGTATATAATTTACAAGTTGATTGTGCAATATGGGTTGTACTATGTGCTTTGTAAGTTGTTCGTGCAATTTGATTTTGTACATAATGCTTTAAGATTTGTACATAATGCCTTTTATCTTCCTACACTTGGCTTGATAGGGTTACAACAAGTAACTCATGGATTCTTCTGGAGGTTCATCATCTTCATTGTGTTTTATCAATCTACAGACTACCACTACCAACTAATCCACCCTTCACGGTCCCACCTTCTTACACGATGCGTCTTCTAATTCCTTCTTTAGGCTACTTAATATAGTATTTTAGCGACAGAGTTAGTAAAGATCCTCGAATCTCGGCTGGTTTCGTGTCGTTTATGGTTCTGCCGGTTGGTTTCACGCCATATATGGCGGCGGCGGTTTGCTTAATCCGGTTACCGGTGCCTTTCGGTCGGCAGAGAGGAGGTGGTAGATGGATAGAGTAGCCGGTTATGTCGTCTCCTTTGCCCTCTTTCCGCTCGGTTGGTGGTGGATGGTGGCGCTGCTTAGGCGGCGCTGCCTTCGCCCTCCTACCGCTAGGTCGGTGGTGGATGGTGGGTCTTCTTGATTATTTGCATCCCTATTACCCCTTGCTTTCGGGGTTTGAAAGTTGGAGTCAGTTATGTTGCCCGCTTCGCCCTCCTTCTGTTCGGTCACTGGTTTTACAGGTTCATTGCTTGATTATTTGCATCGATTGTCATTGGTGGTTGTGGCTTGGGTATTCTACTCCGGTAATTTTTGGGTTTCTTAACCACTGTTCAGGTATGTCCTTCTGTTTGTTCTTCGGTTAAAGATCGATCCGGTGTGATTATGTACGCCGATGCTTGTATATGTACTAGAACTTGCGTTGCTTTAGGCCTGCTTTCTTCTGCGTTTATCACTACAATTGGGGTTTTTCCCTGTGAATTTATGGTTGTCTATGATGTTGGCGTTTATGATGCGGAAGTCGATCGTGATGGCACTAACGTTGTGCAACCGATTGACCTTAATTGCAACATCTTAAGGGTATTTTCCTGTTAGATGGAACTCATGGTCGCGTGTCATTTGAAAAGTAAAATTAGTAAACAACTTGGTTTTCGCCCCTTACACGGTGGCTAGCGCTTTAAAGTTTTCCCCTATTATGCTTTGGATCACCCGGCTATGATCTCTATGTGAGCCATCTGATTCAGCTTCCTACATATTTGGCAGCCTCTATGTGATTTGAATGTAAGTGTTGATGGCTTATGTCGGATGTTAACTGATAACTGATTTGGCCACTGTTATATGGTCTAACCTTCGGTTATTTTTCCCACGTTACCTAGGCTGTGATGAACTATTAAATTTCCATGATAATTGATGCAAATGGCGGGGCAACGATTGTGGATGGCAGCAAAGTATCTGTAACGCTGCAACCAATCTTTGCAGCCATAGCGTTTTGATGTTATGAGCCACAAACGTCTTCGCTTCGGTTGACTATACGTTTTTGCTGATCCATATCACACGCCCCACAATTGTATCAACTCTTGCCAGAACTAGCAATGCGCACGCCCGCGCCGCAACGCGCGCGGGTCAAATACTAGTTTATTCTAAATAAATAAGACTTTGTTCTTTTTTGGGTTGAGGACATGGTGTATGTAGAAACCACATTGGTGACCATCAACAAGCAAAAATATCTATTTCTATTACTCCACTAGTTCCCCTGCCCAACACAAGCTACGATTTAACTGATTCCGTTGGCTAGCAGTGCATTGCGTGAACCCTGTGAGTTTTCCGGTAATGGGTTCTCATGTTACCAAAAAAAATCAGTAAAAATGTAAAATATCGCTAATCTCTTTTAACTTTTTTTATAAATGTTTATATAGTACAACTTTCAAGACGCGATTCAGTTCAAATTGTCAGCACTTATGTAAATGCAATATGCAAGTGTTTTTTTCACCTTTCAATGCAACTGTGTGGGCAGTGAACCATGCCCCATAACCAAATATTCAAATGTTTGTTTTTTTCACCTTTTCCTGTCCTTCTTTGATGAACTTGGACCTTGAGAAAACTGTGTAAGCCCTTGCCTGAAGGCGCCAAGAGTAACCCCGTTGTTCACCAAAATGCTCGTCACCCCCATTTTAGAAACCTGTGAAATTGTCATGAACGAAATTACAGCAAGGCAAAGTTGCGCAATATTATAATGCGTATAATGGGAAACTTATACCGATTCTATATTACGATCCTCATCGTCGAAGAAGAGCATTGATTCATATGGCACAGAAGTCTTTTGTTGGATTCTCTTGAAATGTTCTGTTTTATGAGTCCAGCTGGAAAAGATCTCCTGAAACATCAAAGGAGATAATTGTTCTTGCATGTTCGGCCAACTTCAATGCCTCTAGTTAACCATAAATAATGAAGTAATTTTGTTTTATGCCAAAATCATAAATGCTATAACTACAGATCACTTTTTATGCGGTTAGTTTGAGCCGTCTAACTCCATAGGAAGAGGTTCAGTCTTTTAATCATAGAATAGAAACTAGAGGTGGCCGTTTCAAACTTTCAACCTGTTTATATTGAGAATTTGGCTTAAACTTTTTTAGTAAGGGATTAATCAGGTCAAATGTACAAAAAATACCAAAAATGAAATGGTTCAAATGTCACCATATCTGTGTTTAAAATTTTAAATGCGTACAATGACCTAAAAAAGAATTATCTTACTATTCAGACAATATACATTCGGCAATCAGACTTGATACGTGGACATAAAAGCGTTTTTGGGGCCCAACCCATTTTGACCCGTGCATAAAATTATTACATGCTTTGTCCCAACCCATTTTGCCACCAATAATAGAACCATCGATCCAGACCAACAAACATTTCATCAAGTAAATATAGAGTTACAGATTATATTTTTCATGTCATAATGTTCCGACATGAAGGCATATTACATTCACAGTGCAAGTAGAACATCGAAAAAGAGCAAGAGATAGAATGTTAAGAGAAGGGTGTTACCGCAGCACCAAATATCAATCAATAGGTTCTAGAGAAAAACAACAAAAGTAAAACTAGGACTTCTAACATTTCCAACATAGAATACCTGGAATCTAGCTTGCTCTTCTCTAGGCCAAGACGATGTAAAACATCTTGCCTAATTGATTATTCCTCATTATCAAAGAAAAAGCTTTCAATGCTTTTATTGCCCCTAGGTTTTAAAAAGAGTGCCTAAGCGCGAGGCGACCATAGGCACAGATCCATGCGCCTTATGTCACTCAAGGCGCACAGCGTACAAAAAGCGCAGGAAAAGCACAATAAAAGCGCGCTTTTTTTTGGCAAAAAAAGTGCAGAAAAGCGCTCTTTTTGCACAGGGGGTGTTTTTGTGCTTCAAAGTGTTATACATATAGCTAAAAAGGTTATACATAATACATTTAAGTTAAATCATATATAAACCTTATTTATATCTATATTTTGGGGTAAGGATGCTAAAAACCTATAGGATATATAGAAAAAATTATATAACCGTCTTGTGCTTCGCATACGAAAAGCCCACCGCTTTGCGCCTCGGTTTTAGACCTCGTCGCTTTTGTGCGCTTCGCGCTTTTTAAAACCAAGTATTGCCCAGTATCACTTGTGACTTAGCATCTCCATTTTAATGTAAGTGCATAGAAACTAGCGGTATGTGTCCCAGTAGCTCCGCCCCATATTTAACAATTGCTTTTATAACCATATTTAGTATGATCCTTATTTACGTAACTCAATGAAATGAGAAAAATGATGGTCCCCTACAATTTTATTTTTATTTGGATATTATCTTGTGTCGGTCTAAGGGTAGCTCATTTACAAGCAGTGCCTCTTTGTAAAATAAGCAACCAAATACAGATGGAACCATGGGTAAAAGAATTGACTTAAAGATCTCAAAATCATAGTTACTATAGTTCTAGTTTCTACCAGCATCTTAATTGTCATAGGCCGCATATAAAGCTCAGATAAGCAGAAACGATAATCTAATAAATCATCTCTAGCTATATTTTGAATTCGTTTCCTTTTGATGTGATGCAATTTGCAAGCTCTCAATTATAACACATGAGACTGATTGCACACATAGGATTAAAGCATCAATTGTTTTCATCATGAATCGACAATGAATATTCACAAACCTGCGCTACAAACAACGGCTTTATTCCCAACTTGTCAACGAAAGTTTCTGCTATGTCTCGGGTTGGTGATCTAGAGGCAATAGCCATGTCGACTCCCTTGTCTTTCAGTGCATATAAGATGCCTTTAGCATGAGGATACATCGATGGCATCTCACGCTTGGATCGACATTCACTATAAACAACACAAAAAATAAAAACTTTTAACCATTATGCTTTTGTTAATCAATCTCTTCAGTGAGCTGTGCACTACTGTACTGAAAAACTTGACATCAATACAAAAAATATCAAAAACAAATTTTATACAAAGGCATTTAATACCATTATTTTTTATTACAAGGTTTCAAGCACTGAAACAAGATAATGATAAAAACCTTTGCCCTAAATTAGTCAACTTTACAAACTCAAGGCAGGGTAACTGAATTTTCTTGATTCATATGGTCAAGACTCAAGAGTCCACATTCCCAATAAGTAAAATCGATTTTAAGGGATTAAGGGGCTGTTTGGTAGCCTCTTAATCATTCAGGTCTGAATCATTAAGCATTCAGACTGTTTGTTTCAGCATCTGAATGGAATGATTAAGTGCTGAACCATTAAGCTAATAAGGGATGCTGAATGATTAAGCTCTTAACCATTTAGAGTCTCTTAACCATTCAGACCATCTTAATGATTCAGCACTTAATCAACCAAACAGCCCCTAAATAACACTATAGGTCATGCATAAACAATTAATTAGTCTTAGAATTCATAAATCCATTGTGGTAGCATTAAAATGTATATCAGATTAGGGTTTTTAATATTGCGCCACTGTCGACAAATTGTAAGGTAACCTATTCAGTAAAGCAATTCAGTCGTTACCTTTAGGGCTGCAAAAGAACTGAAACAAGGGCTTGTTCGTGTTCGTTCATTAAGGAAAGACATATGTTCATGTCCACGAACTATTCATGAACACTTACCGAACAAGATATTATGTTAATGTTTGTTCCTTAAGGAAATGAACTTGTTCATGTTCGGTTGGTAATTTTAGGTAACGAAATCAAAAAAACGCAAACAAACAAAAACAAGTGTTCATGAACAGACACGAACATATAATAAACTTCAAATAAAATAAGTATCTTTCATTACAAACATTACGTAGATCACCCAAAATATACTGACTTAATTATCCAAACATACTTGACATAATCTTTATAAACATAATCAACACAAATAAACGTCTCAATAAACAAAATTCTCATATTCAACTTAAAATCTCTAACCTAATATTAATTAAATATTTCTTAGTGGGAATTTTAAAGTATTTAAACAAAATACAAAAAATAAAAACCTAATAAATTATCGAACATAAACAAACACGTTACCTACCGTTCACAAACATAAATGAACAAACACAGACAACAAAGGTTCGGTTCATTTATCGTACCTAGTTACCTTACAATTTGTAAAGGTTATAAGGAAACCCTAATAAATCTAACAACCCCTAATATAACATAAAGTCCAATAATAGGTAAATGAATTGATAAAAGCAAATAGTATAAGCAAAATTATTGAAGTGAATTACATCTAACAGACTGACTCTTAGGCTGTTAAATGTTAGGTTTATAATAATAATAAGAAGAATAATAATAATATTTATAGATACCAGTAGAAGGGCCAGAGAGTGTAATCAAGGTCGAAGACGACTAAACGAGGCAACACTTGAAATAATCCCATGATTTCCATCGCCTCGTTCTTCACCTTCTCGTCTCCCATGTGTCCCTTCTCACCTTCTACTGTTTTTGCAGTTGACGATACCACGCTTTATGTCAACAAATCTATACATATATCTTATTGGTATTTTCTCATTTCTATTAATCTATTCTATTTTTTTATTTAAAAAATAATAATAAAAGTTTTTACAAAAAGATAAAATTTGTTGAAGAAAAAGTATATTATGTGATTTTATACCTTTTTTTATTAATTATAATTAAGAGGTTGAGTTTAATCATTCTTTCCTTTATGATACATATAAACATGAGTATAAATTAGTTAAAAGAGTCGTATTCATGTTTGATACTTGCGTTAATCATGTCGTCTATGACTTTTTAAAAATGATAAGACTTGTTTTGCCAGCCATAATTTCAATCAGATCTTATTTTAATGTATCGTTTTATAAATCCTAAATATTCGTTGCTACTTGCTAGCCACTTTGGTTGTAGCCCATTGGTAAGAGACAAAGTCTCTTTTAGGAAAGACTCAAGATCAAATCACGTATAAGTTGGAAATTAGCCGTTCAACAAAATTTAGAGTTAATTGTTATTTTTGTTCATGTGATTTGTGTAAAAGTTAAAATAGTTATACCAGTCAAGTAGTTTAGATCTTGTCAAAACAGTGCTAGAATATTCATTTTTGTTTTGATTACATACAACTCCATTACCTACAAACTTACTTCTTTAACTATTTTTCATAATGCCCTTTTAGCCGAACTAAATAAAAAAATATATATATATTCAATATAAATTTAAAACAATCAAGAGTCGAAGTATTTAGATAGGTTCTTTCATTTTCTATTAGGTTAACTTTATATAATATTCCAAATGGGTGGATTAAATGGCTAATGAGATTATTTTAGTTAACTGCTTAAAATGGTGGTTATTGGGTTTAAATGTATAAAGGTCTTCAACATATTACTCTGGCCTATGGTACATGAATGAGGAAAACAATTGATCCCCTCTTCAAATACTTTGTAAATAGTAGATGTTGTAATGTTCTGGCGTTTTTTGTTGAGATCTCGATTTGTCTAGGATGTGTTTCAATTGTTACCTTGTGTACCAAACCAACTTTAGTTACACTGTTATACTTGAATACCAAAGGATTTGTAGCCTAGCGGTATAAAAGAATGTAGCTAAATGCTACTCTCCAGACAGTTGATTGGTTCATATCCTTCTTAACTAGCTTTGCCCCATCCTCAACAAATTTCTTTTGATGTATTCAACTATCTAAATTATTCATATTCCATGTAGTCACAATTTGGACATCCATTATCTATATCTAATAAGTTTACGACACTTATACAATGTCGCCTAACTAATATACATCTCCTTTAATATTATATAATAATGAGAAGAGTAATGGACAAATGTGGGCCTTATATTTGGTAAACAATTAATGGGCAAATGTGGGCCTCATATTTGATGAACAAGTAATGGACCGCGGTTATTGGAATACTTTGGGCTCCAGATAAAGTCAACAATATACAACCTATCTTTAATGTCCACGAAACCCTCAGCACAACAGGAGCTCCCACAAAGAAGCGCGATCTTTAACGTCCATCAAACCCTCAACGCAATAGGAGCTCCCGCAACGAAAGAAATCCTGTGACATGGTACTACTTAACGTTAACATGTATGCACAACAGTTGCGCTCGCAGCGAAGTACGGGCCAACTAACACCTAGTTATTATTGAAAAAAGAGATAGCTCCGAAGAAGTTTAGTTTAAAAAGGAAATTAAAAAATAAGCAAAAGTGTTTACAAGTCCACCCGACCCAATCAATATCATGCGTTTGGACGGGGTAACATGCTCATTGCCCTCTTAAAAAGTAACAGAAACCATTATCCAACTAATGAAAACAAATGACAAAACATAATAAAAGTCTAGACATTTCACACAGTTACCATTTATTCTTGTTTCCTCTCTCAAATCAACAATCAAATGATAATAAATAACAAAAACTATAAAATATTATAAGAAACCAACATGTCAGGATAGAGACTAAAGCATTTGGCATTCTATAGACCTCTAACCACTTTTACAACCTGCAATAAACAGTATAACCAGGTTCTTGAGGCTAATCGGCTCATGTTGTTGATCATATATCAACTGTCAATGACTCACTGGAATCAGAATTCTTGTTTATTTTCATGCAGACGTATATAAAATGAGAATCTGGATCTTCTATAACATAATCAGCAGGAAGCATTCCGTTCTCAGTGATAGGAACAGGTGACAGATACGACTTTGGCGATGAGGTTGAACCTGATGGCTTTTGGAAACCAGGCCGAGCTGCAACAGACAATGCACGTTTCAGAACCAAAAACTAGAAACACATTTCAAATAAACCCATTCATTAGTAAATGAGATCAAATTTCCACCCACCCAAGTTTACACAATCATCTCTTGGAATATGACCAGTGTCCCATAGTTTACTAGATGTAGATTTGACTATGATATACTTGTTAACATTCCTTAGTTTTAAAAAGCGCGAAGCGCACAAAAGCGAGGAGGTCTAAAACCGAGGCGCAAAGCGCAAAAGCGGTGGGCTTTTTGTACGCGAGGCGCAAGACGATTATATATTTTTTTATATATCCTATAGGTTTTTAGCATTCTTTACCTAAAATATAGATATAAATAAGGTTTATATATGATTTAACTTAAATGTACAACCTTTTTAACTACATGTATAACACTTTGAAGCACAAAAACACTCGTGTACCAAAGGCGCGCGCCTCAGGGGCTTTTTTTCTTCAAAAAGGGCGTTTTTTACACCACGCGCCTTGTGTGACATAAGGCGCATGAATCTGCGCCTCCGGTTGCCTCGCGCTTTTTAAAATCTAGATTCCTTCCATTTTTAAAAATTAAATCATGAGTGTCGGTTACACCACCCTTTTAGATTTCATCATCTAAACTTTAAACAGTCTAGGTATATTTAAATTTATCAAATACATCGTGATCTACGTAACCATTTCTATGAGCAATATCGTTATATAAAAAGCAACAAGATACACTAAACTCACCAGCGAGGATTACTAAATTTCATCTATGGGTTGAGTTGATTGATAAATAGATGAGATGGTAGCCGGGAAAACTTGCGACCCAGGCAAACACCCACGAACAATTGTTCCAGACCAACTAAAAGTGCAAGAAAAATAAAGAACACAAGAATATAACATGGTTCACTCCATCGAGGTGATACTACAGAGATTATTATTATCCAGTTTCAAAGCTCATAACAGATTACAACCACCTGAAAGAAGAGATAAGGCCAGTTGAAAAGGAGACGTGGTCTTTAGTCAAGTTACGAGCAGGGAAGAAAGCACTACATAATGAATGAGTATAGTAAAAGGTAGAAGGCTAGATTGGTGGTTAGGATTTCCATCTAGAAAAAAGATGTTTACAGTGAGACCTTGTGTTCTAAAAAGTGCAGCAAGGCGACGCTTTTTAGCGTTTCATAGTGAGGTGCACTACTTGGCAACATACCGATCATTATCACCGCTGCATTCTTTTCTTTTTAATGCGCATCATCAAATTGAATGAGATATCAAGCCCATGTGATGCGCCTAGAAGCAACAAAGTAACTTTTTCACTGCTCCACATTTAGTGTTTTAGGATTAGAAGTATGTCTTCTACGCATGAGATGCTTTACAGTAACATCAAAATTCGAACCATGAACAATAATTCGGTATTGACATATATATGTTACTGTTTTAGTATAAAGTATAAACTGGTAAATTTTTTCCTTGTTGTGTGTTTTAACTATTAGAAGTGTTTGGCAAAACAAGTGTGCCTCGCATACATGATGCCTTTGCTTTTGCCTGGCATTCTTTACTATCTTATTTTTAGATTTTTGAAGATTAACAAATAGAAAAGGTTATCTAGAATTAAGTTATAAAAAACTGAGCACCTCACACATGTGAAGCTAGCGCTTTCAACTCGCGCCGAGAGCCTTTTAATTCCAAGGGTGAATGGTGGTACGTTATCCTTGGTACCATCCAAATATGTTTAGATTGTGACAACATAAAAGTTAAAGTATTGCATAACTTCAACTGACCTTCTAGAATACGATAACTAACGAGAAGTCGTCGAGCTAGAGAGAGGAGATTATATGGTTTACTAGAATTATAAGTCTGACACTAGGCTTAGTGATTATCGTCCACGTGAAAGATTGTTAAGTTGTGGATCTGGTTTAACTAGAGCTAATTTATTGGTCAACTTATGGTACAAAGTCAGCTCAATAGTGTTGGGCTTCAGCTTGGTTAGCTCAGAGTCATCCATGGACAATTCTAAACATTTCTCTTGGTCAGCTTGAGTCAATGCATATCTTATGTGTAAGTAAGCTAATGTTCCCTATTTTGATACAGATAAAGCTAGATAAAAGGCTCAGCCACCGTATGAAATTTAGGGCGCTTCCTTTTCACTCAATTGCGTAAACGTAAGGAATCTCTCTATTGAGTGTATCGTAAAGCTCCAAGCTCTCAAATTAATAAAAACTCTCTACTTCATCCATAGACATGTCTTGATGAACAATCAAATGATCCACTATATTCCCATATTCTTAATTGTTCTTGTGCTTTAAAGTAGCCCAACAATGGCCATATTAGGTGGTTCTTTGGTCGGTTAAAGTCCACAAAAAACGGCATCAACTATCAAGAACATAACTGAGCGAAACAAAGTAAAAGTCTGATGTACACACAGGATTAGAGAAAGAAAGAATGAACTTACGTATGATGTACAAGTCTATTTTCCAGCTGTAAGTAGGTCGATTTATATGAGGCATCCTCGATTTCGGATCACCGTAGCTAATCTGTGGAATAACGTAGTTAATGGTATCTAGCAACTACATGAGGTCTTTAAAAGGGACTATAACCTAAAAGAACGATTTATCATCCTACCAGCATATAGACCCCTCCAGGTTTAAGAACCCTACATATAAAATAATGTATGTTAATACAGTAATGACAAGCAATAAGATATATGATATGATATTCTTCTTTTATGGTTAATAGAAACATAACATATATGATTCTTTAAAATTACATAATACAGCACAAAAGAAGACGATGAAAGAGAATTAAAAGTTAAAACCTGCTCACTTCCCCCAGCATTTGAGAAGCACTAGTTGGACCGTCAGTTCCACACTTCAAAGGAAGTTAAGAAATCAAAACATGTGTAGCAGGGATAAAAGAAAATCTGATGTGGAAATTAAGTAGCTTACCATCAGCGCATCAAGAGTTCCTAAGACCCGCAGATCAGAAACCATGCAAAAGAGAGCAGAAAAAGGCTCATTAATATAGACAAAACATATAATAAATTTGGTAAATTCCACCAAAATTCCCAAAGGTTTATCCTAATTCCATATACTACCAAACCTTATAATAAAGTAGAACATCCCCTCCTTTTCAGTTGCTACAAAATCTCTGAAACCCTTTTACAAATTTAAACGTTTAGTGATTTCAAACATTTCATGTCAGACATAGTTGGTTTTGCACAAAAACTACACTTTTGATTATTATCTCTAGAATTTCAACTTACTTGGTGATGTTTTAATCACAAAAAATGGGGCAGTAAATATAATACTACTTGAATTTGTTATACGACTGCTCCTATATTAGTATAGAATATTGGAATGCATATTATATTTGAAAGTACGATGTCGATGAAAGTATCTGAGTTCTTAATCCAAGGTGAAGATAGTGAAAACCAGATAGGAAGCCAATAAAGTCAACATCACAACCAAAGTCAAGATATTCACGATTAAAAGATTCTATGAAGGATGCAAAGACAGACTATAGAAGAAGTCTCATGTCAAAAATATGTAGAACGTTAATGTTTAATACTAGAATAAGAGTAAATGAGATAAGTTTGTACCTTTATCAATTACGCCATCAAATGAATTGTCTAGAAAAAAACCCATATCCCGAACATCCATCTGCATGTCTTTTAAGTATGATAAAGAAAAATTTAGTAACTGCAATGTAGAACAAGATGGTGAATATCTGAGATATCAGATATCCTGACAAAATAAATGTAGGTAGTGTGTAGAAAGAGAGGATACATTCTAACTGTGGAACATGCTCATATTTACGTCGCATCATTTCAATAGCCACACAGGAAATGTCAACATTCATGATGCTTTCATACCCATCTTTAACCATGTCCTCTGATATAACTGCAAATAACTAACAAAGAATTAACAAAACAGAACAGTTTAACATGTATTTACAAGATATTTGTTGATCACAGGCGAGGTGGCAGTTTTAAACAAAGCAATTATACAAATATTTGAAAGGGGAAAAAAGAAAAGGAAGCAACATGAGGAAGAACAAGTGCTATAGCTTCTTAATATCTTACATGCTAGGTGAAAAATATGAGATTCACATTTAGCATAAAGAAATTTTGGGCTTTGAGTGTTGACTTGCTCAGCCTCTTACAAAATTCAGATGTTAGAAAAGAAAACTTTTAATAACGCCTCCAATTGTTCACAATACAATTTAGTGGCAGTAGGAGTGCTACGTAACAACTAACAAGTTGGGTACTTTAAACATAACATGGGAGTCTTTTGACTCTTTTCTCTTTCGACCAACGCATATGTGATGTATGCAGGTTTATGCAGTTCTAGAATATATTTGGCTGGCATGTGTGTTAATCTCACATCCATTATGTATCTTTTTTCATTTCCATACTACTAGGGCTGCCAATTTCAAACACGGACATGATAACACGACATGAACCGACAAGACCTTAACAGGTTTCGTGTCTTAAACAGGTCGACATGAAAAGATCTGTTATTTCCTTGTTTAAACAGGTTAAAGACACGTTAACATGTTAAGCACCCGTTAAAACATGTTAATAATTTTTATTTTAAAAAATAGGCTGCGGTGTGGGGGTTATACTGACATATGCGGCTTCACAATTGAAAAACCCCCAATTTTAAAATCGCATCTCATGTTCTCCTTCTCTCATTCTCTCTCAGCCTCACCGTCAATCACATTCAAGGCCCTGATTCAACGACAACCTCACCATCAGCTGTCACCTCACCATTATCATGTATTATCGTGTTAACATGTTATAAATAGGGCTATTCAAAAAGCTCGCGACTTACAACTCGTTTCGTAGCTCGCTCGAAAAAAAGTAGCTAAAAACTCAATTTGGAACGACCTGAGACGAGCCGACTCATTTTCTAATCAAGCCTACCTCGGCTATTGGTTGGCTTGTTCTTAGGCTCGTCTAACTCCAAGCTTGTGCTCCTGCCGAGCTGAGCTGCCTCGTTTAGTTTCGAGCTTGAGCTCGAACCCACCCTGGCTCAACTAGTTTACAGCCCTAGTTATAAACAGGTTCGTGTTCGGGAAAAAAAATAACGTTCGTGTCTATCCCCTCAGTTCATCATGTTTTATCATGTCGTGTCCGATATGCCAGCCCTAATTATGCGCGTGCACACACGTATCTAAAGCACTAAAGGCACTGTTAGACCTAATAAGAAATTATAACTGCTAGGCTTCATTATGAGTATACACCTCATAATATAAATAATCACATAACCAAACAAGAAAACTAATTGAACCTAAACTAGAAACTAATCACAAATCAACATATTACCTCAACTATGTAAACAACAGTTTTATATCATTATATTTCAATCAAACAACATATAATAAGTCCTTTAAATCTAATGAAAAACAACTTGATAGAAGTAATAGAGAACCAAACAGTATACCTGCATTGCCGCAACCAACCATAAGCACACGAGAAGAGGTCTGAATATATTTTGTAACAAAAGGACGAAGAGCATCGTAACGTTGGTACCAATCGAAGGATGACTCGTTGATGTATCGAGCGTCCCAGTAATCGGAGTCGCCGTAGTTGTAAGTGTTGCATGCTGACTCATCCCTCAACATCTTTTATTGTTATTATTATTATTATTGTGACCGGTGACCGGCGAGTTGGAGACGGAGAAGGTTGTGGTTTAGGGTAATAGTAGGTTGTTTCTTAAGTTAGTTGTACAGTGTGGATGAAATGTTGTACGGGAAGTGTACGGAAATGTATGGTAGCTTCCAGTGCAGATCTTACGTTGTAACACAAAGTTTAAGTCTTGAGATTAAGGTAGACTGTTAACTAGTGTTACGAGTAATGTGACTGCTAATGAGGTAGTGGTTGATTGGTTAGGAAAGACTTGGTGTTTTTATGACTCAGTTTCGATTTCCATTCTTCTTATTATTTTTTGTGGCATTCAGGTGAAGTGGGAATACGTGTGTTGCCAGTTCGATTCGGTCCACTGTCGTGACTTCAGGCGGGTGAAGGTCAGGTTTCCACGCGTCTGGGAAAGCCGAGGACTTCAAGCGAGTAGTCGACTTTGACCACAGCGCTCGGTGTCACGATGGTTACCGCCTCATTCTTTTTTTTTTTGAACAAAAAACGATATTATTAATCACCAAACATTATTACATCCGACGTTTCCACCCAGGCACATTAAGCGAGTAGCTACTGGGCCAAACCAAAAAGACATACATAATATGCTATAAGTACAGCCCAAACCATACCCTTCCTAACTATTTTTATACTTCGAACACCTCCAAGCGCAATGCTAATTCCTTCAGCCGTTGTCAAATAACGAAAAATCCCACCATGACGCTTTCTCAAGTCCTTCGAATCTGCCACGCTTGGTCATCCACCAAAATGAGTCCATTTTAATTTCTTCTAATAGAATCGGTGTTGCCGTACTCACGTCTCTAAATACCTTCTCGTTCCTTTTAATCTATAGCTTCCAAATTGTTAAGCACACAACAGCGAAAATCACGTTTGCCTTCTTGTCCGCAGCACTCGCACCTCCAAATACTTCTACAATTTTTTCGATCGGATCCTCTCTTTTTAATTTGACTTTTTGGCATGATTTATTGAGAAAATTAGCAGATTTTTTTACTTTTAACTTTTCTAGAATAGTTTTTCTTTTTCTAAAATAGTCAAATTAGTAACCGGTTAATTGAAAGGTAAGGCTTATGTGTCGCACTTTTATTGATTTAAACATTTTAGGAGGTTGAAAAAATGTCTATTTTAGAAAAGTCATAAGTTAAAAAAAAATCTATAATTTTCACTTGTGTATTTGATTATTTTTACTTTTTTGAGAATAGATTTTAATTTTCTAATAGAGTCAAATTAGCCCCCGCGGCTAAGTGAGCCACTTAGATTGTGGCTTAGATGTAAGAAGCAGAGCTTCTTTAGGAGAAGACCCAAGTTCAAGTCTTGGGTAAGGTGTAAATTAGGGAGGACGGGGTGCTTACCGTGAAGTATCTGTGGAGCTTCTGTAACAAACCAATCGCAATCCGTCAACTGGACCACCACTCGTGAACCCTTCCTACCGGCAGCACCACCAGTGAAGCATCCGTGGAGCACCTGGTTTCTCTCTCTCTCCTCTGCACCGGTGAGATAGACCACGGAAACTCTCCACGGGACTACTAGAATCTCACTACATGTGACCACGGCGGCGGTGAGCCCGTGCTGATAGTGAGGTACTAGTGCCATTTACTGGTTGCGCCCCGTCCGCTTAGGAGTATTATGGTGAGGTGAAGTGATGTTTATATCCAAACCATTGCTTGAAAGATAACAGATCAACTTTACTATTTATTTTTTTTAAATTAGCTACTCTTCTATCAATGAACTATGCAATATATTCCAAAGAGGAACCATCCAACTCGGAATGGATTTAGCCACTTGTAGTTATTGTCACTACCTTTCTTTCAACCCTACATACTCAAAGATGCATTGGTACTCTCTCATATAGACATAGTTATACAAGTTTTTGCACTAAACCTAGCCCATGCTACCCTAACATCTTTAGCCACAGGTTGACCATCTCTCGTCGACCTCCTTATTTTCTCAAACCTTTGGTACTCTTGTTTACTTTGTTACACATGTAACTATATGCAGTGACAGAGCTTTAACAAAATTTTAAAGGGGCCGAAAGTCCTAAAAGTCACGGGACCCTCAAATTAGGGGACGGACTCAGGACGTATAAAATTCCACACGTAATACTAGTAAATTTACACTACCGAGCAAAAAAACAGTCTAGCCTCTTCAATCCTTTGCCCATGACTACACGGAACCCAAACTATCATTAACATCATTCTATAGATTATAAATATTATTATTATTATTATATGTTTGCATATGTCGTTACATTTGACCAAACTCATCTTAATATAATTTTATATTTTAATATTAATAAATTATATGCGATATATATTTAATTATATGTCAAATACAAATTATATATAGCAGTGTCATTTATGATCGTGGATGCACTTAATATAGCAGTCGAGCTTGTTTATTAAATTAAATGAGCTCCAATAGAGACTTTGGCTCGAACTTTAGCTCATTTAAGATCGGCTTGATTAGATTCTTTTAACGAGTCATCCCGAGTCACTCAACTTGTTATCCTTACCATTTTGCCGTTCAAAAAAAAAGTTATTTATTACTTTGCTTAAATTATCAATTTGAAACTACATGTTTAAATATAATAATAAACTAGTTTAAGCTAATCAAGAAAAGGAATAAGAACATCATAACAACACAATCTCTACTTGCTATAACAACTTCTTTTACAATATAACCTCAAATAACTCCTTCAATCCAAACAAGCAGTTGATGATGACAAAACACTACACTTTATGCAAACAAAACTACTGACCCAAAAGTGAAGGCCTATAAAAAGCATTAGTTTGAGCCATTTCAATCCGATCACGCGGGTCATTCATCGTTTCATCCCTCAATGCCTGCAGAATAGCCTGTGATGGAACCTCCCTAAAATCATCACAAGAAACGTCGATTCAGTTAGTCCTGTGTCAGTGTTTTCCACAGATCAAACAATATCCATGCATAATGTCTGCTCTCGATAATAGGATTATATAACGGTTTACCTTGAAATTAGTATCTTGTGGAGTGTTTTCAAAATGGGACAAAGCTCGACTGGAGCAACGGGCTTTTTCTCTTCCGGGTGGAGAATGCTTAAATGAGATTGACTAAGTAGCTCGTAAAACGCTTTTACCGCTGAAACGCCCTGAAATAACAAGCCACGTTTGCGGTTTTATGTAAATGGCAATTTCATATATACCCCCGGAAACTACAAAAGAAAGTAAGATAAAAACACACCTGAATCATCCCCTTCCCCTTGATGCTATCGCCCATATCGAGAGTTAGTTCTCCATTTGCCAACTTTTGGCCGTACCATGCATTACGACCTTTTAATAATGTCACATATGTGTCAGCCAATAGCGGGCCTGCTAACTTCTCCGGGTCTTTAGCTAAAAGATGAGTTATAAATATCATTTCGGATGTACAATGTGCAAAGTACACCGACTTGCTGGTGGCACTCTCATTGGTCAAAGATGCCACCATACCTGTGAAATCAAAATGTGGTAGGTAAATAACATGCCCTCGAACATGAGGAATAGTACACGCCTAACTCGCAACGAAAGCAGGCAAGTTTGACCCATTTTTAAATGAATGGTCCTTTTTCATGTCCCCTTCATCTCTCAATGGATGTCTAATCAATATAATAGCCTCTTTTAACATTTATATCCTAGCGAAGTAACTCTTTGGAACCTTAGCAATATAAATGGGTGCTTAAGATGTTGCGTTGAATTAGTAAATGCAAAAGTTGCATGTGAGTTAGCACATAATGACTATGACACCCTAGGCAAATCCCACATCAGCCATGGCTAGGCTCATAAACAATGTCCGGCCTCAAATACCGCCAACGCTTTTTACGCACATTAGTTACTTGTGAATGAGATTTAAACTCCACAATTGAGTGTGACTGGGTGGGAGCAGTCACAGTATGCGTGAGTGTGTGACCTCTTGGGAAATCTCCACTCATGCAATCATTGATGAATGAGTGCAATGTGGACAGATAATATTGGTTGGTATGGGGGGCCAGATGTAACAATAAAAATGTATAATAATTAATAAAAGAAAATAGCGAGAATAAATCATACCAGCTCCAATCGCATAGACGTTCTTTAACCCACCCATTACTTCATGAGTGATAAGATCACCGTTATCCCAAACAGTAAAGTGTGGTTGCCTTAGAAACTTGGCTAGTGGCTTCCTCCATTTTTCTGCTCCACATATCCGCGCATTTGCATATTCCTTGTTGTATATTTCGGAAGCGATATTTGGTCCACCAAGATATAGAATGTTTTCCATTTGAATTCCAGCTGTTAAGACCAGAAATAAACTCAAAACTTTCTTTTCCATTGGAATTCCGGCTGATACTAAAATATTATAAAATAAAACGAACACAATAGAAGAAATGCCGGTTTTAACTATCTTTTGTTGATTCAAGAGTTATAGTTTCATTATAACAATGTCATAAACTTAAATAACTGATGCTTTAACTTTCTACCGCCTACATCCCAAAAAAATAATTAGCATTTGACTTGACAAGTAATTGATGCTGGGTTTTAAAAAGCGCGCCTTAGGCGCAAGGCGCAGCCTAGGGCGCCTCAAGGCTTTGCGCCTATCCTTTTTCCCAAAGGTGCGCGCCTCAGGCGCTTTTTCGTCAAAATTTCAGTCGCTTTTCACCTGAGGCGCGCGCCTCACGTACCCAAGGTATTTTTTATGCATAAAAATGTTGTACCTTGGTGTTTTTGGCTTGTATATATAGGTAAAATCACATAAAAACATTATTTATATCTATATTTTGGGTAAATGAAGCTAAAAACTCATGGAATATATATGGGATATATAAAAAAATTATAAAATTAGTGTGCGCTTTGGATACGAAAATCCCACGCTTTTTGCGCTTTGCGCGATGTGCTTAGACCTCGTCGCTTTTGTGCGCCTAGCGCTTTTTAAAACCAGGAATTGATGACATTTTTTGTTGTCTTTTACATAATAACTAAAATGACAATAATAAGAAAGTTCAAAAAAAAATTGCAACCAAAAATCAAAGGAATAAATATATTTATTCCTGTTATTAATGAGCAATTACAAAAATATTGCTCTCAATTTTACCAAAAAAGGTAAGTGATAAACTTTTCAGGATAGACGGTTTATAGACCAAACAAAAAGTGTATTCACTATTCCCACCTTAGAAACAATTTAGTCATGAAAGAATATTTGTGTCACACTGTCACGTATTGGTTGAACAGAGTGGGCATAGATGGATGACGATAAGGTGTTTGGATTTGTATTTTTATGGTTAATAATGCAACTTGAAGAATCAGAATCAGATAATCACTTTTTTTCTTTCATCAACTTACTATCTGCTTCTTCAAATCCAAAAACTAAAACCAAAACACTTCCAAGTCGCAATAAAAAAGTTTTAACGCACAGTGGCGGATCTTGAATGAAAAACTTGGTAGGGCCGGACTCAATACATATAAAAATTTTCGGAAGTTTTCTGTAAAATTTAAACTACGAAACGAAAAAACTGGGTGGGCCGAGGCCCGGTCTGGCCCTAGTGAAGAACCGCCCCTGTTAACGCACATCTGAACACATTCCCGTGGCCGAAAAGCATGAACACACCAGATAAACATAAACATAAACATGAACTAGAATTAAGTTAGAAAACCTGGAAAAGAAACAAGAATCTACTTGAACAGGAACACATTGCTCCTTTTTTATTTAGTACTATTTGCCTTACATAGTTTCTTTAAAAAAACAAGTACTTTTTATAGTTTGGTTCTGATTGCGTGTTAGATGAACAGAAAAAAGAATTAAAAAATAGGCTAAAACTAAGATCAACATAAAGCTAGAAAATCACCAAAAAGAACAAGAAACTTACTTGATCTACTAATCATCTGAGTGGGAGTGATAATATGAGGTTCAGGTTCCAACTCAGCCTCTATACCCTTCGATAACGAAATAATAACAGGAGCCGTAATCCTTTCCTTCCAATAATTACCAATCTCCTCAAAAACCTCATGTGTTTCAGTCGAAGGCAGCCCATTGATAACGATATCAGCGTCCCAAACTGCCTCCTGCAGATTTGTAACCACTTTCAACGGACAAATCGGCGTATCAATCATATTCAAACAAAATCCATCTTTCAAAATCTCATCCGCATACAGTGTCCTATCACCTAACCTTGCTTCAACATACTTCAAATACGCACACCGTCTAATCAACCTCCTCAACACATCTTCCCTAGAATTTATAACGTCAAACAAATGCTGAGCCGTTGCTCGGTCAACCGACCTCCCAGCCCTCCTCCATATCCTAATCTGAACTTTATCGCGTAAATGACCGTACGCATCTTGCAACATGGCTGCAAACACACTCCCCCAAGCACCCGCCCCAACACTCACTATTCGCAATGGATCATCGTCCGATTTACCCAATAGTTTTCGAAGCTCATCGAGTTTACCCTCTAAAGACCCATTATTTGTTTGAACCAAACCATTGACATAAGCATTATTCAAACCCTCAATCTCTGTAAGCTCTGTAATTTCTGTGCCCACCATCTTTTCTTGATTTTGAACCAGAGTTATCAAAGACGCTAGGTGCACTCAAGGTGCATAGGCCTTGCTAGGCACAAGGAGCAAAAAAAGCGAGGGTCTGAGATAAAAAAAAAAAAAACTAACAAAGAGAGAAGGTAAAAATATATTGTGTTAGAAAAATAATATATTCTTCAAATAAAAAGTCGTTGCCTAAAATTTAATATATGCTAATTAGTATCAAAAGTTTTAAATATTAGTGTATAAAAGTAGTTTTCTTAAGATATAAGTGAAAATCTGGTTGGAATCTAGCCATAATTCAGAGAATCTAGTTGGAATCTGTGCCTAAACCAACACCCGGAGAATTAAAGCGCAATTGCCTAGACTTAGGAAGTGTTTGGGATTGAGTTTGGAAATGACTTATTGACTTACCAGCTTCTTGGAAAAGCTAATAAGTCAATAAGTTATAAAAAAACAAGGTTTGTGTGGCTTTTTCAAAGAAACCAAATAAGTCAATAAGTCATTTCCAAACACAATCCCAAACACCCGCTTAAACCGCAATTGACTCGCCTTGCCTTGTCTGAAAAAATGGGCATAGGCGCAAGAAGCGATGGCTTTTAACAACTATGGATATAAACACAATAATTCAAGAAACAACACAACCCCAGATGTGTATTTGTCCAATTTCAGTTTAATCAAGACCTTTGATGACAACAAGCAATCTTGATACATAAAGGAACAAAGTTTAAATAAAAAAAATCAAATTAACATGTATTTCAAGAAACAACACAACCCCATATGGGTATTTGTTCAATTACTGTTTAATCAAGACTTATGATCACTACAAGCAATCTTGATACATAAAGTAACAAACTTTACATAAAGAAAATGAAATTAACATATTTAATGCATACAAGAAGGTGAAATAAAGTAAACCCACCAAGGAATTGTGATTAAATTGGCTGAAAATGTGGAATGCAAGAGATCAGAGATGAAACAGTGATGGGTTATGATAAAGATGTTATTATTATTATGATAAAGATGGTTTTGTAACACTAGTTTGTTTTTGCTTGCAAGAAACAACTAATTAACAAAGAGGTGTGTTTGAAGAGGTTATGGCGATGTTTCCAACGAGGTAATCCAGCTTGTTATGTTTATTTGAAAGGTTCAGGAATAGTCCTTGAACATTGAAAGAAGTTACAGATTGGTCCTTGGAGAAAAGAAAAAAACTTAAAGAGATGGTGGATCTTTTTGTTAGGGAGGTCGGTTGTTGGCCTGGACAAATAAGAAGAGTGTCGTTGGTGAAGGCAATAAGACATTCTCTCTCGTTGCTACGTTGGACTTGCTCGTCTTCCCTCTTCAACTTCGGCTATGGGGATGCCCCAAAGGCGAGCGATGACGATGGTATCTACGTAAACAAGTTTGTTTGCAAGGAATATGAGTTTCTACCCAATAGAGATTTTTGTTACACATCTTCAACATTTTCGACCATTTTGTATGAAGTTATTATTATAATATTTAATAAAATAAAAAGTATGTTTTATAAATTAAGTTTTGAGTAGACTTTAATTATTCGACATAATTCATTTACATGTTGCATATATACAACTTTATTATTTATATGCGTGCATACTCTTGATTTTGATCTTGATATTTGAAAACAAAAAGATTAATCTTCACAAATTGTATTCATACACTCAAGCAATCCATTCATTAATCGTGATTCTTTTGTACTTTCATTCTTTAAACGTGTTAAATAATTAGTGCTGTCAAATGGCAATTGAATCACACATCGATCATGTGTTTAGATCTTATATTCTACGACTTAAAGTATTTTGTTTCTGTCTTCATACTATTTAAATGTTTAAACGGTTTTGATATGATAAAGTAAATTAGTATCAACATTAGTATTACAAGTATTTTAAATTTATTAGGGAAGGCAAAATGGAACACTTATATCCGTGAGCTCACGGGATATACAGAAACGCCGTCCCTCCTGGTTCAATGCCACCAAAACATATCATAAGCCATACATAGCACGTTTTCCCGTTCAAATTAATTTATTAAATGTTTTTAGCGAGTCAAGTTTTGACAGCAAAGCAAATTGTTTTTTATCTTTAATATTTACTGCAAAAACGTTTGAAAAGGAAAAGAAACTCAATCGTGCCCTTCTAAGACCACCCGGAGTGGGGCGGGGGGACACCGCCGCCACCTGGTGTGGAGAGGGGCGGGAAGGAGGGACGAGCGTGTGGCACTTTCTTTTTTCTATGATTGGCTGATTTTTTTTTTAACTTTACACACACATAATAATAATAATAATAATAATCCTCCCCCCCCCCCCTCCTCCACTCCCCCACAATTTTCATCCCCTCCACGTGGGACCCAAAAGTGTCATATGACGCCTCATCCCCCTCTTTCCCCACCACTCCGGATATTCTAAAGAAGTCCATAAATTATAAATGGAAAAAGTAGTGTGCAATGATTTGTGATTGGTTTAGGTGAGGAGAGTTGAAAATGAGATTTCTACAATCTTACCAATAATTTTGAACCAGACCATTACTTAAAATTAGGGGTGTAAATGACACATAGCGGCTCGAGATCGGCTCGCGATCGGCTCGGTAAAAAGCTCGAACGAGCCGAGCCTTAACGAGCCCGAGCCCGAGCCCGAGCCTGAAATATGGCTCGTTTAGTTATCGAGCCCGAGCTCGAGCCCTAGATACAAAGCTCGATTGGGCTCGCGAGCCTAATCGAGCCTTAACGAGCTAGAGCCCGAACCCGAGCCCGAGCCTAAGTTACAGCCGAGCCTAAGTTATAGCCTTAACGATTGGGCTCGCGAGCCTAAGTTATAGCCGAGCTTTTGCGAGCTCGAGCCGAGCTTTTGAGCTCGTTTGAGATTCTCAAATCACCTCGAGCCGAGCTCGAGCTTTGGATTTTGCTAGCGAGCCGAGTTCGAGCTCAAGATTGTAGGCTCGAACCGAGCCGAGCTCGAGCTCGAGCTTCACAAAACCTTAACGAGCCCGAGCCGAGCCCAGTCAGGCTCGGGCTCGGCTCGGCTCGTTTACACCCCTACTTAAAATTGAACATGAGATCCCTCTTTAAAAAACATAGGAGTAGTGGGTTTAATCAATTGGTCGTCATCAGTACCAACTAACAAAATATGCAGTGACGGTCTCACCTTCTAACAATTTAGCCACCAACAGACTATGAAAAAAAAAGTTGTTCCATTTATATATCAGTTAGTATTATATTAGCTGTAGTTGGTTAGTGGGCCAATGGCCAATATTTTGAAAAATGAAACCGTCAACACATTAAGATTATTTAAATCTGATACTCAAAAACTATATAACTCTTCCAAATAAGTTAGTTATATTGTCATTTTGATACAAAAGATCAGCCGTACACATATTCAAATTTCAATATTAGAAATTGTTATATTTTCAGTGTTTTCAGACCCTGATCGGACTTGCCGGTTGGACCAGAAACCGATGCCTTGATCGATCCGGGTCAAGAGTTGAACCGGGCTTACATCAAACCGATGAATCAGGTGGTCGGACCGGGTAAAAAGATTTTGGTCCGGAAGTTTAATTTTTTTGTTGGAATTTTTTTTATTTCTTGGCCGGTTGGTTGGACCGGTCGGACTGGTTAAACTTGTGGAGAGTCCGATTCAACGTCCGACCCGGTTATGAAAACGTTGTATATTTTTTTTCAATTTAAACCTAAAGCAAAAATTTACCGACCGTCGGATTAAAACTCAAGTGCCACGTGTCAAAAACCCAATACACTCTCTCTCTCTCTCCTACGTAAATCATAAAAAAAAAAACGACGAACCCAAACGATCAGGGTTTTGGGTTTCTCCAATCACGCAAACAATGAGCAAAAAAACGTTAACGCTGTCACCGACCGACTCAAATACGACGGTGGTGGTGGCTGTGACACAACAGTGGCGGAGATGGGAGGAATTAAACCCAGAAATTCTTGCTCTTATTTTTAAAAAAATAATACCAGTTGAAGAAATGGTGGGGAGTGTGGCATTGGTTTGTAAGGGATGGAAGGAGGTGGTGTGGGGGCCGTATTGTTGGTCGGAGATAGATTTGGAAGGGTGGTGTCGCCGTCGTAACGACGGTCATGCGGTGGACATGGTGGTGAAGAAGGTGGTTAGAAGGAGTAAGTTTATGGTTCAGAGAATGTCTGTTTATGGTATGGGAGAGACAGGGTTCTTCTTTGTGGCTCATTGGTAAGTTAACAGTGTTTGTTAATTTATTTTTGGCTTTTGTTATTTGTTCTTGGTTTGTATATGTTTTTTTTTCATGATTAGGGAGTAAGTGTACTCATTCTTTCACCTGGTTGATGCTAATAATGGTTAATGGTTTCTGTATGTTTAAATGGGCCGGGTTGGAAGGGGTAATCTTTTTTGTGTTGTCAAAACGGGTCGGGTTGGGAGTGGTGATCTTTTATGTGTGTTCACACCATGGTCGTAAAAATCCCGCCTAGCCTCCGATTAGTTGTCCATTAATTGCTAGTCGGTGGTTCATCGAGTAATTTTTAACTGATCACTCAATTAATCAGTAGGCGGTCAACAGTGGTCAAAATTGGCCAAAAATCGCAGGCAATCTTGTGATTCTGGACAAATTCTAGCCAAAACCTATAAATTATGGCTAGATTCTGGCCAAAATTTGTAAATTCTAGCAAATTAATCCTATCTAGTTCAAAATATGGGTTGAAGAAGGTGTTAAAACATCTCTACTTACAAAACTGCATATAAAATGGTGTATATACAAGTAAAACTGAAAATGACACATAAAATCTCAAACCGATTAATCGCTAGTCGGTACCCCACCGGCCGACTAGTGCCTATAGATTCTTACAACATTGGTTCAAACGGGTCGGATGGGCAGGGGTAAATATTTTATGTCTGTTCAAACAGGTCGGGTCAGGTCAGGTTGGAAAGGGTAATCTTTTATGTCTGTTCAAACGGGTCGGATGGGCAGGGATGATCTTTTATGTCTGTTCAAACGGGTCAGATGGATCGGGGTGATCTTTTATGTGTGTTCAAACAGGTCGGATGGTCAGGGGTGATCTTTTACGTGTGTTCAAAGGGGTCAGGTTGGGAGGGCCGGAGGGGTGATCTTTTATGTGTATTGAAACATGTCGGGTTGGGTAATCTTTTTGTGTATTCAAAGTTCAAACGGGTTCGGTCAGAAGGGTTGTAGTCTTTTAAATGTGTTCAAACGGGTTGGGTCGGAAAAGGGTGTAATGTTTTATGTGTGTTCAATGGGTTGGATCAGAAAGGGTAGTCCTTTATGTGTGTCCAAACAGGTTAGATCGGAAGGGGTAATCTTTTCTGTGTTCAAACGGGTCGGGCGGGTTAGGCTGTTTTGTCCACATTTGTTTTAGTTTTATAAAGAACATACTGTATTAAGCAGGGTTATAACAACTATATTGTTCAATTAATCATTTGATTTATTAAAATAAACCAGCTGACACTTTAAAAGCGGGCATGTTTTATTTTTAGGCATTTAGCTAAGCTTACAGTTTACTCGTTTGAGCCCATTGCTGACAAAATACAACCGTAATCGACCCGTAAGTAAATGAGTCAAAATTGACACATGATTGTGAACTCAAACTGCGTATATGAAGTCAAGATGTTAACAATGCATTGAAATGTTCCACTTCTATTTTTTTATTTTCAGTGGAAATTTTCTTAAAGTGCTGCAAATGCCAATGACTGATATCACTGACCAAATGGTAACGAAGCATATAAAGCCGCTACCAAATCTCACAGTCTTGGATATCAGCCACTGCGTCAAGATCACAAGCAAAGGCCTTGCAACATTCGGTCACCAATGCAAGTCTTTGCTTCACTTGAAAAGAAACATGCCTGCATTTGAAGACCAGTTGCCTGTTGATGATTCTGAAACCAAAGCCATAGCTGAGACCATGCCACACCTGCAGCAAGTTGAGCTTTGTTTCGGTCGGTTTGGTGACTCGGGTGTTTCTGAAATCCTCACAAAATGTAAGGCACTTACTCATCTTGTCATTCAAGGGAGCTGGAATGTGGAGTTGAACGGTGATCTTGCTGATATATGTGAACGGCTGCAGCATTTTCACAGCCCGTGGATCGATGATGATGACCGGTTCTCTGACATGAGCGAATGCGGTGATGCAGATTTAACAGATTCAGATTGAGATTCTGGTTGGTTTCTGTTTTTCAAGCATAAAAATATAAAAATAAAGTGAGGCATAGAGTACAAA
Organism: Ambrosia artemisiifolia; assembly: GCA_032199755.1. Lineage (NCBI taxonomy): Eukaryota > Viridiplantae > Streptophyta > Magnoliopsida > Asterales > Asteraceae > Ambrosia > Ambrosia artemisiifolia. Next base: position 11,427,653 of record CM063528.1, on the reverse strand, counting down.
CTCTAGATGTATGATTCTATCTATGTATGTGTCATTGCCCATATGAAAGTGTTGCCTTGGATGTAGCCTCTTTGAGTTCTTATGGTGTTTTGACTTTTAGTTGATCACCAAACTTTTATCTGGATTTGAAATGTCACTATATATAAGATATCATACTCAGGGCCATCCTTGAGAATCCTCGAAAATTCAGGGGCATGAGGCGAACAGAAAAAATGGGCCCTAAAATATAGTATCTTTTAAAAAAACTAAAAAAAAAATCTAAAAACAATAGTAAAATGTGACTCTAGAGGTGATAATTGGCTTTTGGAACTATTTATAAGTAGTATTCCTAACACCCTTTAATGTTTTTTTTTTTTGATAATGTATATACTAGGTTATGCATGGGTGGGTTTCTCATGGAAATTTGGTCATGCTTGAACTATGGTATTCTTTTATACAAATTTTGTGTTTTGAACCTTGATTATGGTTTACATATGATTATGATCACCATAGAATTGTGATTGGATGATAGCCATAATGATAATATGTTCAACTAAAGTATGTTAGACAATTGGTGAATTTATTAAATAATTAGTGAAATTCTTGAACAAATGGCCAACTTCTGCTTCAAACTTGTGTTTGTGAATGATATGTATGTGTATTATATGTGTATATGTGAATATAGCTGTTGTATAAAATAAACCTTATGTAAAAAGAGCAATTTCAAAAACTATTGCCATATATAATTTACTTTTTTTAATAACCTAATTTGCATGTTTACCACTTTTATAGTTGACCAAAAACATAATATAGGGTGTTGCTAATAATTTTAGGGTTGTCATTAACTACTAGTGTAATGTCATATCCATAGTTATCTCGTTGTAACGGCATTGCAGGGCCTCATGCTCCTTGAAGTACGACGCCTCTGAGCTAAGTGTTTGCATGGGGTCCTTGGTCGCATGGCCTTGTTGCCCAGTTGTGTTTTCGGTTGCGAAATAGAATGAGGCCGTTGAGTGGTGAGTAGCTGTGGAAGGCGAGACGGTGTGTGGTGCCTTTGTTTGTTTTTCCTACCTTCCCTGCAGGTTTTCCTGCATGCTGGGATTGAGTTGATTTGCCTCAGCACTTCAGCAGCAGAGGTATCCCTTGGGAAAGAAGACAGTGGAGAACTTATGGTTTTGTTGAAAGAAAGATTTGAGTTTTTCGTTGTTCTAACCAATGCTCTTTACGGATGACGCCAATGAAGAAACACCAATCCAAATAACAATCGACAATAAACAGGAAATATGAAGAGATCTTATTAATGTTTAAGCAGCGATTACAAGGACTAATGACGAGTATCAATGGATGAATATTTCAACCAATCTTTCTACAAAACTTAGAGCTATTACAATGTGTGTGCAAGTGTGAGAATTGCCGACCCCTTTCTTCATGGATGGAAGGGGTATAGTAATCGTAGGTCGGTATCCTGTGTTGGTAATGACTGACAGCTCATTCGCACGGACCCCACAGGGAAGGCCGTTGAGGGAATTAGCGTTGTCATTCTCTGATTGGCCGGTTGTCCTTCCGACTCGTCCTTTTTGTCCTTGCTGATGGCAGGAGATTATGGAGCAGGGAACCCGCGCCTCTGATTGGCTGAATGTCCCTTTTATTCTCTTTATGCAGCTGTCACGTACGAGGTATCATGCGGGTCCCACAGAAGGTTTCACTGATTATTCTTTTAAGGTTAACGCATGGAAAAAAAATTTATGCGGAGCCTGCGCATGCGCATACTAATACATATCTCTTCGTATGCTTTTATATGTTATTAAAGGTTATAGTTATTTTTATAATAAAGGTTATTGTTATTTTTACAATACTGTAAAATGTCTACTCACAAAGAATGAATTAAATAAAGACTGACCTCTAAAATGAATATCCAAAAAACATATGAATTAATGATCTTTAAAATCGTATTTACATTTGTGAATTTCATTTTACAATTGAGATGTCATGCATACTACATCATTTGATGTAATTCACTATTATTAAGAATGGGTCCGGAGACTTTTTGGTTCATTATGCTATTGCTCTGAGTTTACATACAACTACGTTGATCTTAGTAAAAGGTGTGTTAGATGCACATGGTTCCAAGTTAATGCCAAATAAAAAGGATTTTGGTTATAGTTTTTCGTGCGAGGCTTTCATGAATATTTTTGTGTCCACGTGTGTATATAGGGTATTGTTAAATATACCAAGTTGGTCAAAACTTTTGGCTTTCCCATGTATACATAATACCTTGTATCATTTAAAAAGGATGTTGGTATTTACACCATACTCTCAATAAATACAACCATCATAACTTAGGCTTAATTAGCTTAAGTTTTTTTTTTTTTTACTATTTTATTATTACTAAAAATTAGCTTTTACGATTTTGTTATAGTCAATGTGTAGTTAACTTGTTTGTTCTTTAATCAACATTATTTTTTGTTTTACTATTTATTAATGTTGTTTTTATAGAGAGAGTCATTTTAAAAAAATAAAAGACATAAAAATTACATGTACAAGAAAAAATATATTATGATATGATATAAAAATAGAATCTTTATTCTTTTTTAACTCATATCTTTTTTTTCGAAGGGCTCCTTTAAAGAATAGACAAATTCGAATCATGAAACACACCATAAAAAGATATAACTTCATGTAAGTATGTTTATGTACATCCAATTTACTGTTTTAAACTCTTCATTCTATAATTTTAGAGAAAACAGTACTTATTTATATTTGTATATAGATCAATATGTTCCCTTGGATTCGATTGATATTTTTTAGAGGAAGCTAGATATTTCATCATCGACATCTTTGCAAAATGACGATGTTAGAATTCTTATTTCATATTTTTTTTATCTCATTTTTTAATCTCATTATTTCATCATCGACATCAATGTGTCCTATACCGACCGATATTGTGCCCACACTACATGAAAATTCTGTATCCGCCACTGATGAGTACATTCGACATATGATGAGAGAAGAGTTAAAAAGTCAATATGATATCTACGTGAAATTGTGGATATCGAGCACTAGGTGTTCTGATTGCTAATAAGTTTGGTGTAATCGTCCATTCATTAAGCATGTCAGGCAGTACGACTATTTTTCCGTTTTGGAGTGATCTAGAAGAGATTCAACATCACAGAGCTCTTACAATTGCCCTAGTTAATGATGAGAACCATTATATAATTGTGGAATTACAAGAAGGGTACCCAATGCCTATTATCACGCCTTATTGGAATTTTTGCAACATTAGCCAGCCTGCAACTAGATGGGAAACCATGTATAGGCTGTGTCTAGAACTATATACCCAACTTTGTCATCGTGAAAGTGGTTTTGTCGATCTAGTTGATTAAGTATTTTAATGTTTGCGTGTTTACTTTTTTTATTAGAGACTCGTATATTTATTTATTTATAATGAATTTTTGCATTTTCGTATTTATTTATACTTTTTATTAATGGTTATTTATTTTTTATTAATATTGGTATCAATATTATTAATAATAGTACTACAAAATATAAAATGATAAATAAAAAAAGTGATAGTGGTATAGTAATATAAATAGTAAATAATAACTTAATCATTATTTAGTTAGTTGGTAGATTACTTCATTAAATGCAGTTTGACTAAATTGGTGAATTAATCCTCCTACTTGGTATATTTAACATAAGCCGTGTATATATATTAACGCCTGAGTGAGTATCGATAGCGGTATATCCACATGAAAAATACGATTTAACCAATTACATAACAATTAAAAAACAGTAACCTTTAAAAGTATATAATTGAAACCTAAATAATATTGCAAGTTGCATATACAATACAAATGCAACAAAGCTACTAAATTCCTACATATTTGATTTTTCCAAGGAAGAATCAATCGAATGACCACATAAAAACAACACTTTTCATTTGTCACAAACGTTATAAACAACCATGGATGTGTCCTCCACACGACAAACATTTTTCTGGTATCTTTAAACCCTTACAAAACCCTGGATAATTTCAACAATAATCAGAGATAAATTTTGGATTTTGTGATGTGGGTTCAAATGGGTTTTTAATGAATTTTAAATCCTTTTTGGTATTTTATTTTACTGTTTGGGATTGCATTTTGAATCTGATTTTTATATTATTGTGTTTTGAAAACGCAGATAATCAGTTTTTAGTGTTTGGGATTGCGTTTTGAAAACCCAGATAATCAGTTTTTTAGACTACCAAAACGCAATAATCTATAAGCAACTCCGCCCATGCTTTTCCAAAACGCATAATCTGTTTTGAATAATCAATCCCAAACAACCCCTAAATCGTCCGGGATTGCTCCAGAGGTGAGTTCATTCGAAATTCGATTTAACGTTGAAACCATCATTAAATTAAACCCATATCGACTTGTATGCTGTTTGTACCCTCAATACGAAACGAGTGTTTATGGGTGCTTAAAATTGTATAAAACAAGTACTTAAAACACGAAAATGAAAAATTGTTTATAAGAGTTTCTTAACCATAACTTTTTTTTTTTAAAGAAAAAACAACCTAACACCAATATAAAGTTAGGGAATTGATAATATGGAAAGTACAAGTTACAAGCATAAGTTGCATATGTGACTTACATATCAATTGATTTATTTTACACGTAATGGACTAACTCATAAGAAAACCAAGAAATTGGTATGCTAAAAGTAAGATTAACCTCTATATTGAATATCCAAAAACATAAATGAACTATAAAGTTGTATTGACATTTGTGAATTTTCATTTTACAATCTAGATATCATGCATACGACATCATTTAGGTCATTTGTGTCACTGTTTTGTGTGTGTATGGGAAGGTTCCGATACATAATACTCTTAACCTAAAAACAATGAGAAATAAAATGATGATATGTAAAAAACAAAGTAACAAAGTGATGATATATAACTTCTACACATTGTGTTGTTGCATATTTGCACTTTGATATTTGCATATCAACACTTTTGTAGTTTTGTATACGTATAAGCACTTTGTTTATTTCTCATGTTAAGATCAATTTGTATATGATGATGCGAATGTGTGTGTATATATATATATATAAACAATTAAACACACACGCTTGAGTGAGTATTGAGTGCGGTATATATGTAATAAATACTTAAAGTTTAAAAAATAGCAACTAAAGTATTTAAAATTATAAGTATTTATGATAACAAAAATAATAAAATAATAATAAAATCACTATTCAAAATAAGTTGTCTATTAATAGTATAAATAATAATTGCATTTTCAAATTAAAAACCTAAATAATATGGCAAGTTGCATATACAATACAAATGCAACAAATCTACTAAATTCTTACACATTTGATTATTCCAAGGAAGAACAAATGCAATGACGACATGAATAAAACATTTTTCATTTGTCACAAACGTTATAGACAACCATGAATGTGTCTTGTCTAGGACAAACAACTTTCTTGGTTTTTTAAACCCTTACAAAACCCTGGATAATTTCAACAGTGATCAGAGATAAATTTTGTATTTTGTGATGTGGGTTCAAATGGGTTTTTGATGAATTTTAAAACCCTTTTTGGAATTTTATTTTACTCAAAGGTTTGATTGGATCATCCAGGATTTCTCCAAAGGTGAGTTATTAGTTATCTAGCTTTGTTATTTGATTAAAAGTTGAAGCCACTTTTCCTACTTTATTATTACTGGTTGGTTTGCTGTTATACGGCCTGTATGATATGACAGGTAAAAAGGTAATACCGTTCATATGGGTTAGTCATTGATCACAACATTTCTTTATTATGTACAAGATCATGCAGCATGTATGATCTTGTTGGCATATGACTCATATGACTATTTTTACACCCTATTAAACGGGCCGTATGACAATCCCATGGCCTATATCACCACTTTTTTTTACCCTATCATGCGGCCCGTATGACATGTTAGTGATTCTGGATAACATGTTAGTGGTAGTGCTAAAAAAGGACCCATATGACCATTTTTCGCCCTATCACCAATTTTCTTTGCCCTTTCCATATGGCCCATATGACACGTCATCGGTGTTGCTCACATACAACCCAAACGACATGACCATTTTTCGGCCTATAATACGGCCCGTATGATAATCATATGGCCCGTATCACCAATTTTATCCTCCCCAATCATACAATCTGTATGATACGTCAGTGGTGTTTGAATAACATGTCAGTGGTGTTTTGATATGTTATTTTCATACGGCCCGTATGACACGTCAGTGGTATCTAGAGAACATGTTAGTAATGTTCCAATATCCTACATTAGGATATGATTGCAATATTACATTTATAACTTAGTTTCATAATTCTTTGTGACTCTGCTGTAATCTATCTTTATACAAAGTAATTTGTAGGAGTTAGTCTATGTATAATCTCTTGTTATTCTTTCAGATGTCAGGAATGATTCAAGAGGACGGATCTTCGTCCATAAGCTCGTCGCCTCTTCATCTGTTTTCGCTAATGTCACTTTCGCCTAGTATTGGCTCACCATACCCATGGCTAAGGGAAATGGAATCCGAAGAACGAGGGCTGCACCTCATTCGCCTTCTCGTCGCCTGCGCCAACCATGTGGCTGCAGGTCGCTTCGACAATGCCAACATTGGGCTTGAGCAGATCAACCATCTTGCATCAGTAGATGGCGACACAATGCAACGACTCGCTGCATATTTCACAGAAGCCCTTGCTGACCGCATGCTTAAAGCGTGGCCCGGGTTATACAAAGCCATTAACTCCACAAGAATAAAATCACTATCCGACGAGATCATGGCGAAAAAACTGTTTTTTGATCTCTGCCCATTTCTTAGACTGTCGTACCTCGTCACTAATCAAGCGATTCTCGAAGCGATGGAAGGCGAAAAGATGGTTCATATTATTGATCTTTGTTGTTCAGAGCCTGCACAATGGATTAACCTTCTGCAGTCATTAAAAACCCGACCCGAAGGCCCGCCACATTTGAGGATCACTGGGATCCATCAACAGAAAGAAGTGTTGGAACAAATGGCGATTCGGTTAAACCAAGAAGCAGAAAGATTAGACATTCCATTTCAGTTTAATCCGATAGTTAGTCGGTTAGATACTCTCTGCGTCGAATCTTTACGCTACAGATCAGGAGAAGCATTAGCAATTAGCTCAGTACTTCAACTGCACACACTTCTAGCATTTGATGACAATGCAAGTGAACTCAGCCCGTGTTCAACACGAGTCCCTTTAAATTCACAAACTTTAGGCGATTTTCTCAACCGAGATGTGACAAACGCGTTTAGCACTAGCACGAGTCCTGATTCATGTTTAACAAATTCTGCGAAAACAATGAGGTTTTTGAATGTTCTTTGGAGTTTATCGCCGAAACTAATGGTGGTAACCGAACAAGAATCGAACCATAATGGATTCAGTTTAATGGAAAGAGTACTTGAAGCATTAATCTTTTATGCAGCATTGTTTGATTGTTTAGAATCTACTGTTTCACGCGCCTCTTTGGACCGTCAAAAGGTTGAAAAGATGTTGTTTGGGGAGGAGATCAAGAACATTATAGCGTGTGAGGGGCGTGAAAGAACGACGAGACACGAGAAGCTGGAAAAATGGGTTCCAAGGCTCGAGTTGAGTGGGTTTGAGACGGTTCCTTTGAGCTACAACGGGATGCTGTTAGCGACTAGATTGTTGCAGAATTTCGGGTATGATGGGTATAAGATTAAAGAAGAAAATAGTCGTTTGGCGATTTGTTGGCATAAGCAACCGTTGTTCATGATTTCGGCATGGAAATTTCGAAGGTACAGTTAGTTCTGTGTATAAAAAGAATTGTGCAGTACTGAATGTATGATCATCTGTGTTTAACTAATAAAAACGTTCATGATCGGTTTATGAACATTTGCTATTCGGTATAATTACGCACCCTACCTTTCAAAATAACGCACCTTGTACGTACCTTGATAATTACGCACCTTGTATTCATAATTACGCGTGTTCCAAACCGCGTATTTCCTTCTAGAAAAACTGTCATTCAGGTGATGTTTGCTTTATTAGACACATACATATCACCAACCATCTTTGCTTAAGTGTTAATCAATAAGCAACCACCACATACCTAACTTGATTAGCACCAGCTCTATAAAGTTGGCCATGATAATAATACAAAAAAGTCACATTTCTCTTTAATATATATATAAACCCTGAACCCTAAACCGTAAACCAGACCATCTGTGGCTCATACTTTTTACTTTCTAAAGCATAAGCAACCAAAAACAATGGCTTCTCTTCTTAAGAACAAACTTACAATCACATTCTACTTCATGCTCTCTTCATTCTTTTTACAACTTTCTAATGGAGCCTTCTATGAGGATGTTTCGGAACCCATATCGATGAAAAGAATGGACAAAACGACGCACCTCCATTTCTTCTTCCATGACATCCATAGCGGCACAAGTCCAACGGCAATCAAGATGGTTGGAACCCCGAGTTCCAGTGGGTTTGGAGACATATATGTGATGGATAACGTATTGACAGAACGCCAAGAGGGGACATCGAACGAGGTTGGAAGAGCACAAGGAATGTATGCATTTTCAGCCCAGAATGGACCAGCATTACTTATGGTGCTAACTTTTGAGTTCACCCAAGGAGATTTCAGTGGCAGCAGTGTTAGTGTGTTAGGGCGGAATCCGATTATGGATGATGTGAGGGAGATGCCGATAGTAGGTGGAAGTGGGCAGTTTCGGTATGCCAACGGGTACGCTTTAGCTCACACAGTTTGGGCCGATACAACGACGAGTGACGCCATTGTTGAATACAATGTTTATGTGAAACATTACAATAATGGAGAAGTCGCCGCTAGTTCGACTCCCTCTCCCGCTGCGCGTGCACGCGCGCTCTCTCTTCTCATGTTTTCTCTTCTCTCTCTTCTATCTCTTTTTAATCTATTAAAAAGTTAAAAAAGGGGACGAATAATGGAGAGTGATGATTTGACGCTAAGATGACACGTAAGGGTGGATGAGGAATATGACACACTCTATGACAGAGCATAGAGTTCTTGAGCTCGTCCCACGACTTTTGACCGGGCTTGGTGTTTCGGGTCAATGGGTCACAGATCATTGTTGTTGTGCAAATTGAATTTTTTTTTGTTGTGATTTTACAATAAATGATGTGGTTTGGCCTTGATCCAATTTGTAGCTATTGGTTTTCTGGATTTTAAATAATAATAATAATTATTGTTTAGTAATCAAGTGTACTAGAGAAAAGGTGTTTTTGATCAAGTGGTTTCTTTTGTGATAGAAGTAACGGCAAACATAAGTTTGTTGATATATCAAATCAATGATATAAAGTATAATTATGCAGCCACCACTTAAAAAAGTTTTGACCAAGTGATATCTCTTGTGACTTTACAACCACCAAGCACACAACAAACACAAGTTTGTTGATATATCAAATCAATGATATAATCAACCACCACCTAAATTAGGGGGCGCTCCACTAACCTATTTTCAACTTCACTGATTTACACCAATCCTGCACTGTCACATCACTTTACTGATTCATTTCACTGAAACACAATTTTAGAGGCAGCACTACCCTAAACCACCCAACCTATAAAAAATAAAACTCTCACACACAAAAACTCATTCACGATCCGTTAACTAGTACCCTTGAAACCTACCAGCAAACCACTACCCATGTCACCCGGGGCAGTGTTACCGTGCTCGTAGAGGGTACAAGCATCGTTTGCTGGTAGTGCCCCGTCCCCCCTAAGTGTTGAAATCTAATTTAAGTCATCAAGGCAATATATGACTGAAGAGATATGTTTGTTAATTTATTAGTTAATGATTCCTGATTTAGTAAAGAGATCGACCAATCTATGCATGTTGTGTTGCGGACATGAAAGGGCTTAGTATTAGGGAAGAGTGGATGAGGGTTACTCTAAACGTACACTTTTCAAACAACAACCGGTCCATGGTACAAATAGGATATCTAGCTATGGTTATGGTTACTTTATAGTCATAACATCATTGAACCGTCATGAGCCTTCACAAGTAATCGTCATTTGAGGAAACAAGTGGTTTTTTATCAACCACCACTTTATCGGAAACCATGGTTCACTAATCATCATGGGAAAGAAAAAACCAATTAAGTAAACCAACACTAAAGCAATTGATAAAAGCGCATCTAAATACTTAAGAGAAAGTATACGGTATAAAGCCCTTTAAAATAAGAAGCGTAAGAAGCCACCAGAACTTGCCACATGTCAATCTAACCTAACCATATCTAACCACAGTTAAACAACGATTAAACGTATTATCTTCCCCTTTATCTTCCCCTGATCTAAACACAAACACAGAACATAAACCTGACTAGAAGTTCATCGATCGAGATCTAAGCACCACCACCACCACCGCCACCGCCACCGCCACCGAACCACCACCCGACACCACCACGTCATCCTTCCCTGTTCTAAACCTAACCCGTCCTCATTTTGAAACAAACCGATCGAGATCTGACCACCACCACCACCACCATCACCACCACCACTACCACCACCACCACCACCACCACCAGAACCGTTATCCAATGAACAGGCGATACGTATCGAACATTTCGGAGGCGTAAATAGAGTTGATTTTGGGGGTTTGGGTGAGGCGTTTGGAAATGAGGGATAAGGATTTGTTGAGAACTGTTTGTATGAAAAAACAGAGTAAAAGACTGTAAATAAAAAAACAGAGGTGAAATGGAGATATACCTGCAAAAAGATTGGTGGCTGGAGATGGGATGATGATAAAGGAAAAGTTTATTTGTGCAAGTTAAGGAACGAAGCCATATTCACAACCAGAAGCTATTATGCTATGAAGGTTATTGATAAAGAGGTGTTAGCTCTTAAGAAGAAGACACAGAGAGTGCAACAAAGAAGAAGATATTAAAATATGTGATGATGTTCAATGTAGGTGCGTTTAAAATAGTAAAGGGTTGGTATTTGCTTTGATATGAATAGCAGAGATAAAGGAGTGCGTTTGTTTGGGTTGATTTTTGGTTTGATATTAATAAGGTGCGTTTGTTTTTTTGGTAAAGGTGCGTTTGTTTTTTTGGTGGGTTTGATGAGTGCGTCCAAAATTTTCAATGAGTGCTTCCAAACTTTCAATGAGTGCTTCTGAAATTTTGATGAGTGCGTCTGAACTTTGATGGGTGCGTCTGAATTTTTAATGAGTGCGTCTGAAATTTAATGAGTGCGTCTGAAATTTAATGAGTGCGTCTGAATTTTAATGAGTGTGTCTGTTTTAACCCAGGTATGGTTAGGGTTTTTAATCTGCATCCTTAATCTAATGGCTGAGATTGCTTCTTACGCTTCTTACGTTAAGGGGGCTTTATACGTTATCTCTCCCCAATACTTAAATAGTCTATCCAAATTGAACTTATAATCAATGGTTATTTTTTGTTTTTTTAAACAAAAAAATTGTTGTTCGCTTTTGGTTATACCTCTTTCCCATTTTTACTGTGTGGGTGGGTGGGTGGGTGGGTGGGGGGGGGGGGGGGGGGGGGATCACGGCCATTTTGGCCAAACAAAATATGTTTCTTGCTGGATTGATGGTCTAAATTCACTATTTTTGTTCGACAATTTCACAACCAACGTAAATTATAAATAGTTTGTTAAGTTATAGTCCAAAATATTCAGGCCCAAATTCATTGTTTTGGTCTATTTTTTTGGTACCCACACATGTAAGTTTTAATGTAAAACCCAAAATTGACCCATAGTTATAACGAACCGGTATGTAAAACCAAAATGATCGGTTTCCTAAAACCACAAAACCGAAATTTTGATTGTAATTCGATTTGAGTCCAAAACTTACTCAAGCCAACTCATACACACCCCAACCACTAACCACCGTTTAAAAGGGCATAATCGTTCGCAATTAACCATCATTTGAAGGTGTTCAACGGAATGCTATTAACTATCCTTCCAACCATACAATGTATTTTATAACGTAGAAAAAAATGCTATGCAATCCTCAAACTAGAATGTCGTTAGCCTTGTCATAGGAAATGAACTCCCCACGAGGCCACTCTCCTTTTGATCACTAGAAAAAATAAGTTTATAGTCATCGTTATTTATACTAGGTGTTGTTACCTTTCATTATCAAGGAGATATGAACCTAACAAAAGAATAACTGATTTGATGTGAACATCTGTATTTTGATCGGTGGTCACATGCATATTGGCAGTGGTGAAGCTTGAAGATCAAATCGGCAAGGACCGGACTCAATTTTTCTTATTGGTAGGGGCTGAAAGATCAAATAGATGGGGGCCGGACTCGATCCATATAAAAATTACATACGAAAATCGCAAACTTCCACCATTAAGCCAAAAAACGGTGGGGTTCGGGAGACCCCCTGGCCCTCACTAAGCTTCGCCATTGCATATTGCGGGATCTTCCAAGTTAGCATGTTTTCATAATGCACCTCACACAATTTGTGTCCTTGGACAGATCCAGTGGATTACATGTGGTCCATATGTAACGAGTTTACTATTATATCTCTTTACTCTTTAGTAATAAGGGTCGACCCAATGGGCTTGTTAAGCTATGCATGGGTCTAGGTCCTAGAAGTGTACAAATAGGGTTTTCTAATACCCAGTTTCGGGTATGATCAGGCATTGAGAGAAACCAGTAGGATTTAGGTAAGGGTATTGAGGAGCAAAACCATACCCTTTGTACACGAATAGAGTATGATTGGGTTCAGGTAATGGAACCGGTTATGGATCCGTGTATTAATACCCGGATTTAAAAAATAAGTTTTTTTTTGTTTATTATTTTACATAAATATAAATTTTTTTAAAATTTAAGCGTTGTTTGTAATTTGTAAAAATAATCAAACTAAGTTTTTTTTTTCACCTCTACTATGACCCTATTTTTTTTGGGGAAATGGATTTAAATACTCCCAACTATGGCCCGTTGGCGGATAATACTCCCAACTATCACTTTGGCCATTAGCACTCCCAACTTTCAACTTGTTGGCCATTATCACTCCCGGACTTAACGGTGTTAGTTTTTGTCTGACGTGGCTAACAGAAGCTGACGTGGCAATGCATATGTGTATCTGTGTGGCCAAAATATAAAAACGAAAACTTAAGGGGGCACTTTTGAAACTTTTTATTATTATTATTATATAGTTTTTTGATTTAATAAAAACCAACTCACTTCACCTGATGTCAGACCAACCCCCACCCCCACCACCCTTCACCTCCACCACCCTTCTTCTTCACCACCACCACCACCACCACCACCACCCTTCACCGTCCCACCACCACCCTTTTTATTATTTTTATCATTATTATTATTATTAAAACACAACTCATCAATAGAGAGAGAGAGAGAGAGAGTTCAGAGACAGAGAGAGAGGCGGAGCACCGCCCTGCACCACCATCGTCTGCACCGGTCCAGACCAGAACCCACAGGTCCGGTGAATAACTTAGCAGTCATGTTCAGCTAAAACCTTTAGTTTCAGGAGGAAGGAGGAAGAAGACGACTGTGACAGGAGGAAGAAGACGACGGGTTGGGGTTAATCGTACTCGGGAAGGGGTTAATCGTACTCGGGTTGGGGTTAATCGTACTTGGTTGGGGTTAATCGTGCTTGGTTGGGGTTAATCGTGCTCGCCGGAGACATATGGATAGTCGGAGAAGATGACCGGAGGTCAACCGGAGTTCTTCCTCTCTTCCAACTTTCTCTATCGTGCTTGGTTGGGGTTAATCGTTCTCGCCGGAGACATATGGATAGTCGGAGAAGATGACCGGAGGTCAACCGGAGCTCTCCCTCTCTTCCAACTTTCTTTCTCTACGTGTACTCTCTGTCTTCTATCGTTCTCGCCGGAGACATATGGACGGTGAAGGGTGGTGGTGGTGAAGGGTGGTGGTGGTGGTGAAGGGTGGTGGGGGTGAGGGTGGGTCTGATGTGAGGAAGAAGATGGAGGAGTGGGGTAGGGGTGGGGGTGGGTGTTGGGATTTATAATAATAATAATAAAAAGTTTCAAAAGTGCCCCCTTAAGTTTTCGTTTTTATATTTTGGCCACACAGATACACATATGCAGTGCCACGTCAGCTTCTGTTAGCCACGTCAGACAAAAACTAACGCCGTTAAGTCCGGGAGTGATAATGGCCAACAAGTTGAAAGTTGGGAGTGCTAATGGCCAAAGTGATAGTTGGGAGTATTATCCGCCAACGGGCCATAGTTGGGAGTATTTAAATCCATTTCCCCATTTTTTTTTTAAATATATAGTTACATGTGTATTAACTATTAAGCCCGGTTGTTTAATGAACTTAGAAAATAGAAAGAAAATAAAACCCAATTGGATGACCAAAGTCTATAGCTCCATTTAAATTTTAAATGCAACTTGTGATCTACTAAATTCATCATCATTATTCTTAATCTTATTATACTCAGTTTTTTTTTGAAAAATGCACTTCATTAAAAACAACCAAAACCGGCAACTATCTCCAAGACGGAGAAAGAAGCCGAAAACCGAAGAAAACCACAACAAACAAACACAATTACGTTACATCAAAAAGGCACCAACGGGACCAATCTACTACCCCACCCTTAAATCTATTTTTATACCAAAGAAACCCCCAAGACTTGATGTCCGCCACCATCTTCACAACATTCGGGTCAATACCATTGAAAATCTTCTCATTCCTAGCTCGCCATATTCTCCAACATGTGATGATGATGATACCGTGAAACACCTCCTTCTTGACGCCCGAGAGCCCACTATGCTCGTGTAACAGCACCACGTCCTTAACATGAAACACGAACGGACATGGGACCCTACACCACGATGCAATCTTATCCCAAACTCCACAAGCCACTGCACAACCAGTAAGAAGATGCTCTATAGATTCTTCGTATGCTTCGCACCAGACGCAAAACATGTTATCAAACACCATATTCCTTCGGGCTAAAGCCAATTTTGTAGGAAGTCGATCCAAATATGCGCGCCACATAAAAATATTGCACTTGTTCGGCACCCAGGAGCTCCACAAAAACTCGAAAGTAGGAGTGCTCTCAGACAAACCACGTAACCACCTTTTGACTTGAGAGACTTCGAAGCCGCTGTTACCACTAAATGACCAAGTCCACGAATCATCACCACCTCTCAAAACAACCTGTTGCAGCAGCGATTCTAACAGAAGCTTGGCGTCTAACTCTTCTGCTGCAACAGGGGCTCGCAACCAATCCCAGCAGACCGTCCAAGAACCTCCAGCCCCAGCCGTCTTCAAGCGCTCACCAAGCAGGACCCTTTTTGACTTTTCAAGCGAATAAAGCAAAGGGAAAGTATTTTTAAGTGGCTCTAGTCCCAACCACGTGTCTAGCCAAAAACGAATACGCCTACCATTCCCAGGATTTCCACGAAAAAGACAGTTTAAACCAATCCCATCCACCTTATGTTTGTTCCAAAAAGTAACACAGTTTTTCCAGACACCCGTCAAAGCATTATTGCACGGCGCGATACCCCAACTCCTAGACGCACCATGAATAGAAAAAACAACTCTTCTCCATAGCGCATTTGGTTCATTTAGAAACCGCCACAACCATTTAACTAGCATGGCGTTATTATTCACATCCAAGGACGCTACCCCCAAACCCCCATCTTTGACCCGTTTAGTAACGACCTCCCACGCCACCCAACTCGTTTTTCGAACCTCATCCGAGCCACCCCATAAGAAGCGTCTCATCAACCCTTCAAGATCTCCAATAACCTTCTTAGGCGCCTTAAATAGAGAAAAGTAATACATAGGAAGGCTATCCAAGACCGACTTAATCAATGTCAACCGGCCGGCAATCGACAAGGTATTAGCTTTCCATTTAGAAAGTCGACTCTTGAATTTAGATACTACCGGTTCCCAATTCGACACTCTATTCATGTTTGCCCCAACCTTAATGCCTAAATACGTGAACGGCAAAGAACCTTGTTTGTATCCTAACTCCTCTGCCATACCTACAACCTCGGCCTCTTCAACACCTATCCCATAGAGAACCGATTTATGAAGATTTATCTTTAACCCGGAGCATAAGTAAAAAATGCGCAGAATACGTCTCAGATTATTAAAGTTAAAAGAAGACCACTCCCCCATGAGCATAGCATCGTCCGCATACAAGAGGTGAGATAAAGAAGGCCCGTCATTAGGGAGTTTTACCCCATTAAAAGCACCAATATCACAAGCCTGATTGAACATCCCCGACAGCGCCTCCATCAAAATAATAAAAAGGAATGGGGACAACGGATCTCCCTGGCGAATCCCTTTGTAACACCCAAACTCAAAGGTAGGAGACCCGTTCACTAATACCGCAGCTCTAGAGGAAACAAGGATGCCACGAATCCACTAACACCATACATCAGGAAACCCCATCTGCGCCATAACAGACATCAAGAACTCCCAGTTGACGTTGTCATAAGCCTTCTCGAAATCGATCTTGAACAAGAACATTTTTCTATCTCTCTTCTTAGCCCAAGTAATAACTTCACTAATCATTAGAGGACCATCCAAAATGTACCGCCCAGATAAGAAAGCCGACTGAGTCTCAGACACAAGACGACCCATAACCAACTTCAACCGATTTGCCAAAACCTTAGAAACGACTTTGATAATACTCCCAATAAGACTAATTGGTCTAAAATCCCCCAGATTCGAAGGATCACCAATTTTAGGAATCAAAGTGATAAAAGAAGACCCGACCCTTGGACTGAACCGCCTGACATCATGAAAATACCCCATAATGGAAATAAAATCGGCCTCGAATAAACTCCAAAAGTGCCTTATGAATCTAAAATTAAACCCATCAGGACCCGGAGCTTTATCCGCACCACAATAAAAAACTGCACGTTTAACCTCCTGCTGAGAAAACTGGGCAACCAAGCCTGCGGCCTCCTCCACATTCAAAACAGATAACCCGTAACAATTAAGTTTCGGCCTAATGCTCATGGTCTCCTTAAACTTGTCCCGGAAAAACCCCATGACCTCCCTTTTAATGATAACCGGATTAGTCCAAACCAGGAATATGATTAGACGTCATACGTTTATTAATAAAACCATGAAAGTACCTCGAATTATCATCTCCATAAGAAGCCCAATTACATCTAGCCTTCTGCTTCAAATCACGTTGCTTAAACTCGTCCAACTCACCAATACGCCTTTTGATTTCCGCCAAAGACCAAACCTCATCCTCGGATAGAGATCGAACCTCCACGGCTTGGTCTAAGTCATTAAACTCAGCATCCAACACCCGTCTCTCCTCTAACTCAATCGCTTTTATACTAGCAACCCAAGTATTTATCTTAAGTCTTAACGACTTGAACTTGGAAAGAAGTCGTGCATCCGGGCTACCATCAAACGAACCATCCTCTAAAGTACTCTTCACCACCATTTCAAAATCTTGACGACCAAGCCACGAATTAAAGAATTTAAAAGGTTTAGGACCAAAATTACTCGAAACAGTCTTCAAGAGTATGGGGCTGTGATCAGACTTATATCTTTCAAGGGCAATGTACTCCGCGCATGGCCATTCCGAAAAAACCTCCCAGCTAACAAAAATCCTGTCAATGCGGCTAAGTTTATCACCTGCAACAAAGGTAAAACGCCTCCCTTTCAAGGAGTACTCATGTAAATCCGAATCATCGATAAAATCATTAAATTCAGCGGCCTCAACCGTATTGAAAATAGAATTTCTTCTCTCATCCACATATCTAACAGAGTTGAAATCACCAGCCACAACCCATCTGCCCCCTCCTCACCCACCAACCCTGTTATGTTCGCCCACACCACGCGTTTAGCTACAATATTTTGAGGGGCATAGACGTTTAAAAAATGACAAGGAATCCCACTACCTTTAATCGAACCAGAAACAAGCATCCAATTGGGGTTTTTAACCACCCTATCCAATGCAAAAACTTTTGGATCCCATAACGAAAGTAAACCTCCCGATCTTCCCGTAGAATGAACCCAATCATGATTAAAAACCCCAACCCCCCAGTATCGACCCAAATTCACTGAGTCTAAAGAACCAAATTGAGTTTCCTGTAACATAATGAAATTTACCTCGTTCTTAACCCGAAGGCTTCGAACCCAGTCCGCTTTATCCAGATTCCCCAAACCGCGAATATTCAACGAAACAACATTCATTGACCAACCTCTTGAAAACCTTCATTACGAACCGCCTCTTTAACAATCGGAACAAAGTTATCTAAGTTTTCCACACCCAATACGCGACTCAATTTGACCGTCATGTCGACTTCTGTATCAATGAGATTGGGACCCTCCTTTGCCGTACCATCAACCCTGTCAGCATCAGCAACAACTCTACAACCGGCTGGGTCTGCGGAGTTTAAATCCGGGGTTACACAAACGTCTTCTACAGCAATGTCAACACTACTATCCGTAACTGCATTGTCCGATAAAATTCCAATCAGCCTATCTAACCCGAACATGTCATTATTCTCCCGTGGTCTTTTTTTCGGACGTTCAAGTGAACCACTACCCTCATTCCTATTCTTAAACAACGATTTCCGACGGAATTTCTTCCTGCCAATAGATTGCGCTGGTTGAGTACTAGATGAAACCTCCACCCCATCGGCATCTATATCCACTTGATTCTCATTGTTAACGTACCCGTCTCCAGCCATGTTAGCATCATTATTACCCAACTCCTCACACTGTGGAACTTCTCCTTCCTCAACTTCCACTCTAGAAAACTCAACCCGAGGCTCCTCATCCTGTTGCACGGTAGATTCATCTTCATCAACGTCCGCTATACACTCGGGTATCCATTCGCCTACGTCTTCATCAACCCAAACATTAAAAGTATTACCCCTCCAGCTAACATCCACCCTATCCACGATCCTCTTACAAGCCTTGCTCAAGACACCAATAAGAGCATACGAAAAATTCTTATCGTCACCTGATAAAGAAGCCGTTTGAACCACCTTACCGTACCTACTTCCAATCAAATCATACACTTGATCTAACGCCAACTGAGCCGGCACCCCATGCACTTGTATCCATGCAATACGTCCCTCCTCGACACTGCCCCCATCGCCCCAAGGCTGCAATGTCTCGAACCACCCTGACCATGTGGATACGTCTTGAAGGAAACCTTCTGCATCCCTACTTTCATAAAAAACCAATGCCACAGAAAGACCCCCCAAGTACTTGATATCGAGTGCCTTCCAACCTTTCTTCTTAAGTAACAAGTACAAAGACGTCAACGTGTTGAGATCTACCACCCTCCCACGAAGTGCACAGCCGTTCCAATGGGAAAACCGCTCAACAGAATCATCTACCTTCAAAACATCTACTATATATTCCTGTTCAACAGCGAATCGACAAACGAACGACCATTACCTACTGTAGCATTCAAAGAACCACCGCCTTCAGCATCCCCAGAACTAGGAACTGCATGGATGTTTACGTTCGTATTAACCGTCTTCCTCCTCTGAGTATTATCCGGTCTTGAAACCCTCTCACCATTCACGAACCGTGCTAATGCAATAAACAGTTTGTACGAACCCAACCACACATCCGATAACTCATTCTCCAACCGAGTAACGTTGCTAACCTCAGAAAACGAAACGAAAGCAAACCGCTTACCCCCAAATCCTGTGATGAACACTTCGGGGGGAGATTTGACACGAAGAACTTGGATAAAACCTTGTTGTTACCTTCAAAATGATTGCCGCTTCCTCTACCTTTCCGTTGACGAGGGAATTCCCAGCCTTCTTGATCCTGCCGCCGTGTGTCGCCCGACATTCTCGGAGCTAACCCTAACTTATTATTATACTCAGTTAATCTCATAAACGTACAAAAAAATCATGATATACCCAAAAGAATACTGACACATGTTTTACATCAACCAGAACGTACAAATTGAATACCAATTCTAGTAGCGAAGTTGTAGTTACCATGTAAAGATTAAATTGTAGTGTATACACACACTTTTCCACCCAAATGTCTTATATTTTGCATTTTCCCTCTTCCTTTGTGTTGTGTCAAAGACATTCTTGCAAGGCAAGTCACTGAGTGGAATTAGAAAATATATAGTTGTTCACGATTTGTTTCTAAAGTTACTTGTATTTCCACTTATAATTCTAGAAAAACCAATTTGCATTCAAGTGTTGTTTGCTTTATTAGACACAATCATATCAACAACAGTCTTTGCTTAACCGTTAATCAAAAGCATGCACCTCATGCTCAACTCGAGTAATACCACCTCAATAAAGTTGACCATGATAATAATATACTCACACTTCTATATACACCTAAACCTTAAACCGTAACACTACTATAAAACCATCTACCACTCCTACTCTCCAAAGCATTGGTACCCAAAAACAATGGCTTCTCTTCTCATGATCAACACACTTACAATCACCTTCTACATCATGCTCTCTTCATCAATCTTACCTCCCTCCAAAGCCACATTCTCCAAAGAGATTTCGGAAGCCATATCGATGAAACGAATGGAGAAAACTACGCGCCTCCATTTCTTCTTCCACGACATCCACAGCGGCAAAAGTCCATCCGCAATCAAGATCGCAGGAACCCCAGACTCCAGCATGTTTGGTGACACATATATGATGGACAACACATTGACCGAACGCCAACAAGGCACGTCGAAAGAGGTTGGAAAAGCACAAGGAATGTATGCATTTGCAGCCAAGAATGAGCCAGCATTGCTTATGGTCCTAAACTTCGAGTTTACTCAAGGAGAGTTCAATGGTAGCAGTCTTAGTGTGTTAGGGCGAAATCCGATTATGGTTGATGTGAGGGAGATGCCCATAGTAGGCGGAAGTGGGCGGTTTCGGTATGCCAATGGTTATGCTTTGGCTCATACGGTTTGGTTTGATGCTAAGAGTAATGATGCCATTATTGAGTACAATGTTTATGTAAAACATTACTAGAGGTTATATGAGGTCTTGATCAACTCTACATTTATAAGTATTGTGTGTGTTTGTTTGCTTTGAGGGTTGTTTAGGAGTTAAATGAGGATTTGAAGTCATGAGTCGTCTATATATCATGTTTGCTTATTTAACATTGTATGCATGCATAGAAATGCATTATGCATATAATATTTAATGTTATATACGATGGAAACTATTGTCCATTGTTCTAAAAACTTTGCATACATGGAGTAACTGTTCGGATATGAGACTAGTTGCGGATCTAGAGAAAAGTTGAGAGATAACGCGGGCTGGAAAAAATTTGTTCAGGGTAACCGACATATAAAATAAAGAAGAAAAAAATTTGCAATAAAAATGTATTTCACCACAAAAAAGTGAGGGGTAGCATGGGCTACCCCTAATCATAAGCTATCCGATTATACCATCTTGGCATGTTTATGGATCAAGATTGAATCTTTTTACATGAAGACGAGTCTTGTGAACAAGCTTCGCATAGATGATTGTCTCTATACATGCCATGGTAAGAATTGTATAGAATCCAAATGATATAAGTAAAGAATAAAGAGTTGCTCATGGAGTCTCCTTTGCCCCTATTGGGATGGTCACACATGGCTCATGGGATGATGATCAACATTTTGCACACAATGTGCTGGGTCTAGATTTGTTTTGTTAGATTTTTATATTTCAAGCTTAATCTCTTTCGCACTTAGCTTGCGAGGAGTATTAGACCAAAATGTATTATGTTGTAACTAGCCGATTACCCCGGGAGGGTCCCGGGGTTGAAAAATTTAATATGATTTAATAAAAAATGATAAAAAAAAAAGAAAACTCAAATCACGAAAAGAGTAAATAACTTAAACATAATCAATCTTAGTTAAAAAACATTTATTTAAAAAGTTAAAAAAATAAAAAGCATAAACCATATTAAACATAATAAAGTATTAAAAGGATAACCTTCAACATATAATCATCTTCACGTAAATTAAAATATGTTACAATTTGATTAATGAATAACCTGAACACTTTGTGTTTTTTTCTGTATAAATATAACCTCACAAAAAATAGTCGTTTTTTTTTCGTTTTTATATAGCACTATGGTACTCGTTGGAAAGATAATAAAACGCTCGTTAATTTGGTGTAATTTTTTTATTTAAAAAATCTCGAATATAAAAGATATTTATGTTTAAAAATTATGGGAGTAAGATAAGAGAGAAAAATTTAAATTTGTTTTTAAATTCTTTTTTCCTAAAATAACTCAATTTAATTTTAGTAATTGAGAATTAAGAGATAGAGAGATAAATTTAGAAAAATACTCAAAAACACCAAAAACACTCAATTATTAAGCCACGTGGCACTCTCAATGGGCATATATGCTTTCTTTTATATATATATATAGATTTAGATACTTTGAATTGTAATATGTGCACCTATATAAGCGCATCATGCATGTAACAATCATATGTGTAACGCTAATTAAAAAAAATGGGTAATTAACTTTGTAGAATAGTAATCAGGTTTCGAAAGTATTCCAATTAAGTCACTTAATTTGAAAAAAAAAAAGAATTGTCTGAATTGAATTAGGTCAATTAACTTTCATATCTTTATTAATTAGAAATTACTCTATATATATTAAAGAGTAACAGTCGCGCAACAGTGTCACTTTTGTTTGCTTCTTTTGTTTTTTCCTATGAGATGGAACCTCACTATCCCTACTAGTTTATATTATAGGTAACCGTGGTGATATGTTTTATTATTTCTTTTAATTTTTTTTCCTATTTATAGATGTCTTTAAGTAATGACATGGATTTTAGCTATTTTTTTATTTTTTAATATAATTAACAAGATTTTTTTTCCTATTTTAAGATAATTAAATATATTAAAAATCTCAACCTCAATATCTTTTCCTTCATTTCATTCTTGACACATATAAAGTTCGACAAGGTTCGATTTGAATGTTAAGTGACTTGGATGAGATTAGTATTGTACCGGTACTTATATCGATTTTTTGAAAACGTGGGTATCGAATATTGTACCAAATCTTTCGATACAGTACAGTATCGATCCTTAAAGTGACTTATTTATAGGATTGTTCAAATTGCTCGTCGCTCGTGACTCGCTCACCACTAGCTCAGAAAATGTTCGAAAAATGCTCGCTCGGTTCTCCGCTCAGTTGTAAATGAGCCGATTGGCTTGGTTCGGTTTATAAACGAGCTAAGCACGAGCAAAGGTCTGCTTGGCTCGGTTCGGCTCGAATAAATTATTATTTATTTATTATATATATATCCACATAAATCACAGTAATATTTATAGCTTTATGCATAATTTGGCCCAATACATGCAAAAATATAAGTAGCCCGTTTCACTAATAGAAATTTAAAAACTAAGTTTAATAGTAAAATCCTAAGTCATGAAGTGACAATCTTGACTTCTTTATGTTATTAATCGTCTATCATAACCGTCGCTTGATATCACCCTATGCCACAATGCGACAATTGTTCTCTGTTGTATGCTCATCGCATCATCAGCCTCAACCTAATATTAGTGCCATCATCTGACAACTTGACTTTAGGTGTCACCCCGACAACAAAAATATTGAAGGAAACATCCCAATTTTATGGTTATCCAAATTACTCTCCGCTCGTTTCTCGCTCGGAAAAATTTGCGCTCGAAAAATGCTCGCTCGGTTGTAAACGAGCCGCTCAACTCGGTTTGGTTTGTAAATGATCCAAGCACGAGCAAAGGTCCGCTCGATTCGGCTCAGCTCATGAACAACCCTACTTAATTATGAAAAAAAAAATATGAGTAACTTGTTGATTCCTAAAGTGGCTTAGTTAGGACAAAAAAACATGAGTAACCGAATTGAAAAACTTCAAAAGTTTGTTACTAGACAAAATTGCAGAAAACGTCCTTTATGTTTACCCAAAGTTGCAGGTTTAGTCCTTTAACTTTAAAAGTTGCAGGATACCTCCTTTATCGAAGTTTTTGTTGCAGGAAACATCCTTTACACTAACGCCGTTAAATTATCCTGTTAACTCCCCCTCACATGCCAAGCATGTGAGGGTATTTTCGTCAATTTGTATTTAAAGGACCTTTTCTGCAATTAAAACAAAAATAACAACATAACAATAAAGGAGGGACTAAACTTGTCAAAGTTTGGAAGTTTTTAAAACAAACTCATCCTCTCTCTCTCAGACTCGTTTTTCCGGCGATGGTCGCCGCCAGCGACCACATTCCGGCCAAGTACTCCGACGAAGGTCAAAAGGCGGTTTTTAAAGCTAATTATTAACGTTTAAACTTTTCCCCACTGTGTATAACCGTTTTTCCATGTCGATTAGTGGGTTTAAATGTGTTTAAATTGAATTTATTATGAATATTTGTGATTAAACATATTATATATGTATCTGTAAAATGATCAATAATAATAATTGACCAATAAACAGCACTCGTTCATTAGATTTATTATTCAAAGAAGTTATCCCCCACATTGTTTCCATAACATTATATAGTATCAACCCAGGTGGATGCATTAACTCGATTTGTTGATGTCATTGACAGTGGTGGGAGAAAAGCGATTGGAGCGGATACAAAGAGCTAGGTTATTTAATTTTTTCCATTTATTATGCTTTTTATAAAATTCATTTAATTTTATTATGCTTTTTATAAAATTCATTTAATTGCAACAAAGAGCACATAGGGTAACCTTGTAATCATCCGTTATAGTTAGTTCGAAATAAGCAATGTCAAACGACATAAACACTTTTCTTCATATAAACTCTCTAAAGTGCTTGTATGTTTTATAAAAAAATACAGAATGTTATCTTAAATAATCAGTTTGTATCACTAGCTGCAAAAAGTCAACACGTAAAGTCAAATTACTTATATCCTTTTATTTTACATTGTTTAATCTGTTATTTTCTTAATACACATAATTAACCAAAAATTTATCTGAAAGTGATTATTGCAACTTTAAGCAACAGAACAGACCCACACTATATTTCCTGCACCATCTTAATAAAACTGATTATGCGATCATGATTATTTTAATATCACATTATCACTTGCAGACCACAACTTAAGCACCCTCCCTGTTACCTGTATATAAAAAGATTATTCGTCGGAGTACTTGGCCGGAATGTGGTCGCCGGCGGCGAACATCACCGGAAAAACGAGTCTGAGAGAGAGAGGATGAGTTTCTTTTAAAAACTTCCAAACTTTGACAAGTTTAGTCCCTCCTTTATTGTTATGTTGTTATTTTTGTTTTAATTGCAGAAAAGGTCCTTTAAATACAAATTGACGAAAATACCCTCACATGCTTGGCATGTGAGGGTAACTTAACAGGATAATTTAACACCGTTAGTGGTAAAGGTTGTTTTATGCAACCAAAAGTTCATTAAAGGATGTTTCCTGCAAAAAAACTTCGATAAAGGAGGTATCCTGCAACTTTTAAAGTTAAAGGACTAAACCTGCAACTTTGGGTAAACATAAAGGACGTTTTCTGCAATTTTGTCTTGTTACTATTATGTGAAGTTTTCCCTTTTAAACTAGACAAAATTACACAGATTGTCCTTTATTTATTACCCAAATTTCATCCTATGTCCCTTGTCTTTCATTTGCATTGGTTATGTCCTTTATTTTCTCAATTTGCTACACCCTCTATCCTTTATCCTAACTAAGTTAAAAAAGTTGGTTAACTTTATTTTCTAACTTTACACTTTTAGCCCCTGTAGTTTTGAATTAGCATTTTAACGAGGCTGGTAATTGTATTATCGGTCAACAGTAATATGTGATCGAATTCTTACTAATTTCATATCTTATTCTATTGATTACACGAAACTTGTGTCTATTTTGTTCAAGTTTCAATCTTTCGTTTATGTTGTTTTGGTTTTGTTCTTGCATACTCTGTTTTCTGATTTATTTAATTTGGATAGAAACATGTGGGTATGAAATTTTGAAGTAGTGATATCATGATTATATTAGTGATTATTGTTATGCTTCTTGTTAATGCCTATATGATTGGTCAGCCTAATACCACATACCTTCAACATTTGACCCCCCAATATCCTTAATCTATGATCACTTTTAGTTATGCTTATAATAACTGTACTTTAAAACAAGGCATTGTCTAATCCTGTGGAGTATTTGAATAGGCACATTTGAATGTTCGTTAAATACTATATTGTATTGGAGGTGTAAATAGGCGCATTTGAATGTTCGTTAAATACTATATTGTATTGAATAGGCTCATTCTGGTATCTCATGCCTAGGCATTAGTTCAAACATTTTTTTTTAAATTGTTATTTAAATTTTGTAGTTTTGATTCGTAGCTTTTGCTATATTTTTGCTAAAAATCATGTACCTGCATTGAAGTTGTTAATTATGGATTACATACATTCCAGTTGGTAGTTATAGATTAGTGTCTTGGATTGCTTTGCACTTTCTACCTGCTACATCCTAGATATGTTTTGAGAGAATAATAGATTTGTACACCATTGTCATGGTTAAATATTAAAGATTAGACACACTGGTGGTTTCAATTGTATTATAACAATCTTGAAGAAAATGTGTTTATGTTGTTTCAAGTTTTAGTTATTCCACTGTTTGACGAATTATGACTGTTTTTAAAGAGTAGTAATAGTTAAAATGACTTTACAATAACATTTTTTTGGGAAAAGAGATGTATTTATTTGCATGCCGCGTATTTGATTTTGGGTTGTTAAACCTATTCTCGTTTGTAGCTTTATTTCTCTTTGTTTCATCTCAAGTCGTCTCTCCAACATTACCCGCGGCAACGCACGGGCATCCCTACTAGTTTGTTATAACCGTTGGGCAGCCAAGGAAATTAAAATTGAAATTTTTTTATATTTGTCAAAAAAATATATCTACAAATTTGGCACATCTTCTAAGCTAGAGCTAATGCACTACCATTGCCTAAAGTTAGAAGAAGAAAAATACAAGAGATTTGACTTAGAAGAAGTAAACAGAGAGATTCAAAACTACAAGGTTAAAAGTGTAAAGTTAGAAAATAAAGTTAACCAACTTTTTTAACTTAGTTAGGCTAAAGGACAGAGAGTGTAGCAAATTGAGAAAATAAAGGACATAACCAATGCAAATGAAAGACAAGGGACATAGAATGAAATTTGGATGATAAATAAAGGACAAACTGTGTAATTTTGTCTTTAAACTATTACAATACATATTTGGTGGTTTAAGTATATCGGACACGAGACACGGTTTTTTACTAGGCATTGTCTTTAACTACCAATACTTGACCCATTGTGTCCTGACTTCCCAGCTCAGCTGGTATGAAAGACATCTCGGTGATCGCCTGGCCCGGATTCACCCGGGTTCAAGTCTGAGGGGGAGGGAGAGGGGGGCGAGGGTTTACCTATTCCACAGGGTTCCCGCGCATCTGGTGTGCTCTGGCAAGTCGTCCGCTTCATGAGTGGGGGAATTTGGCCAGTACCTCTCACGTGGAGGTAGGTGGCGGTTTGTTAAACATTCAAAAAAAAAAAAACTTGACCAATTGTCATCCCAACCCGTTCGGTCCGGACCCATACCGATACCCATACCCATACCAAAATATTTCCTCAAGTAGAGGGTGTTTGGGATTCAGTTTGGAAATGTAAAAGTGTTTTTGGTCATAAGTGCTTATTGGAATATTGGCTTATGACTTTTTGAAAAAGAGCTTTAGAAAAAAGTGTTTGGATTAGCTTTTGGGATGAGAAACGTCAAAAAGTCAATAGATTGTTATTTTTTAGGTGTTTCGCTTAACTTATCGTGAATATTGGTTGTATGGGTGGTAAATTTGTAATTTTTTTTCCAAAAGTCAATAGCCAAAAGCCAGAATTTCTAACTTTTCAAAAACAGTTTTTACATCGTTATTGAATTATTGAGTTCTTGAAAAACCAATAACTCAATAATAAATTGTTTTGAAACTCAATCCCAAACACCCTCTAAAAACCCACCTCAGTGAAGCCTGAATCTCCTCGTTCCAACTTCACAAAACCCAAATCAAATGGCTTCATCATCATCATCTGCAACACGAGAGTTACAGAAAGATTTGGAAGCCAAAGCCAATGATCTCAGCAAAATCCAAAAGGGTAACTCACCATCTTCATCTCTTTTAATATTATTATTATTATTATTATTATAATTACAGATTTAGAAACCAATATCATCCTAATAATAATAATATTATTATTATTTATAATTTGTTACACAGACATATCCAAGAACCATCAAGTCAGAAAGAAGTACACTATTCAACTTGGTGAAAATGAGCTTGTTCTTAAGGTCTTTCCATCTTTCTTTACTGTCTTTACTGTTTACTTTAATGGGTCATTGTTTATTCATGGTTTCTTGAAGTTGTTGAGTCTGTTATACTGTATAGATGCTTAAGTTTATATAAAGGTAGAGTCTTGGATGTTTTAAGATCAAGAAAGTAAACAGGTGTATGTAGAGAATGATATTGTTGTTATGTTTTGAAGAGATTTCATGTCATTTTTTAGGTTTATGAAAAATGGGTCAGTTTTAATGATACCAATAGGTTTAGGTTTATTCATAAATTGGTTTGAAAATTGTTTATTATGGGTCATTTTTAATGTGAAAACAAAGCTGTAAGTAAGTAAGTTTCACTTTACGATCCAAGCTATAGGTCGTCGATTCCTAGCGTGCAGAGGCGTAGTATACGAGTTGTGTATTTAACTGTAATTATCGTAGTCTAGAAGGTGTACATGTGTGATATCAAAGTTTAGGTAGTCAAAGGCTCAAGGCTTGGGTGAGTGTGTCGCTAAGGTGCAAGGCGCTAAAAAAGCGCACACCTGATACAAACAAGGAGCATGTGTATTCAAGGCCATTTCGAGCTGTTTCAGAACGGTTCAGACAAGTTTCATACCGGTTCAGGTGCGCCTGTGCGCCTTGCTGCACTCAAGGCGGTTTGGCCTTACCTAGACACGACTCACGAGCCTTTGACTGCTAAGGTTAAACGATATATTAAGCCTTTACGGATTTACCATTTTGGTTTATCTGGCTGCATGGTTTTTTGACATTGACGTCTTTCTAAAGTGAATGATTTTTTTTTAGTTTTGTGTTTCTAAATTGGATTTTTTTTTATAAAAGTTAAATGGATTTTAATAATATAATTTATGTTGAGATAAAAAAAATTGTAAATGTCTTACGAGTGATAGAGTATCTATCAGTTAATCACTTCACCTGCTGCACTGTACTAGATGTGAAATTGATATTCTTTTATATTTAGTTGTATTTAATTTTTATTGTTCGCTTATTTTGTTGTGTTTGTAAAGGAGTTGGATTTGTTGAACGATGATGCAAATGTCTACAAACTAATAGGACCAGTGCTGGTAAAGCAAGATCTTGCGGAAGCAAATGCAAATGTTCGGAAGAGAATTGAATATATTTCAGCTGAATTGTACGTCTGCTTTATGTTAAATATTATCCTAAGCTTACGGCTGCTTGTTCTTTAGAACTAAGGATTAACTTTTCATTTGAAAAGGTTCTAACTTTCTTGATGTGCATGCATCTTTTTTTTTAGATTTGACAAATTAGCGTTACCATTGCGTTGAAGGAAGTAGCCGATCATACAATTAAAATTTATTTTGGAGTTCTATGGCTATTTTTTTGTTGTTAATTAATTTAACGGTCTATCTCATTTTCATCAACAGGAAGCGTCTTGATTCAACTCTTCAGGATTTGGAGGAAAAGCAAAATAGCAAGAAAGAGGCGGTCAGTTACTTTTTCTCTACTCATGTTGTAATAATATCTTTTAGGTGGAGATTTTTACTAATTTGTTATGATAGCGTTGTGGTTCCAACGGTTAATCGTTGTCCAAATCAAAATAGGGAGAAGGTAGAAAGAATTAAACAAGAAGTGCTAATGCCAATTTTCTTTGATACCATTAAAAGAAACAAAAGCCTCAATACCTAAACACTGCATGATAAGAATTCAAGTATAGCCTTCATAAGCCCAAGCGAGTTGCTATGTGTTTTGAGCTCATTTGTCGTGCTAGAGCTCAAGAAATAGCTCCATAGAAGTCTAACTCGAATTAGCTCAAGGCCTCGAGCTCAGATAACTCGACTACTTTGCAGCCATAATGATAATTTGGTAACTTTAATCAAGTCAATTAAAAGTCCTGATTACTTTTGCAAATTGATGGTTTACCACCGTTGATTATCTTGCCTAGTACTAGAGGTGGAAAAAGGGATGGTCGAACAGGTTCGGTAACTAGTAAAAAAAAAAGGACAGACCAGGTTGTGATGACCCGTATCACTTTTTGTCCGGTTTTAGTTTTTTTTATTCATTTATTAAAATATGTTTAAAAAAAAAAGAAAAAATGATTTAGGAGGTTTTATGCCTAATAAATAAACTTTGATGTTCAACTCGTTTGACGCATTTGAATTTTTCCATCATGCTAATTTTTATAAGAAATGCGTACTAAAAATAAAAACACACACGGTTAGCAAATAACTAACCTGGGGAGAAGAACCAAACAATTACATGCAAAGGAGTAGATTCTTTATTGTACCCATTTAAAATACAACATATCCCAAATCAGCCCATTTATAAATGAACGGGTCAAAATCGCCTATGCTCAGATATTCATTGTTTCATAAGCTAGAAAACACCTTGTCAATCATGTGGTTTATGAATCTCATTGGATCATTTGATTTCCGTTTACCTGCCACCCTGTTGTAAAATTGCCTTTTATTGTGAAATAAAAATAGAAGTCTATCTTTGGACTAAAACTGTATTAGTTTATTTTACGACACCTAAGATAAGTTGCATATTTTACCATTATGGCCTCATGATTTTATAATATTGATTTCATGTGTTTTGATGTTTATGATATATGACGATAAGCGTCTAAATATCAACCTTTTTCATCTTCCAGATTTTCAAGTTACAACAAAGGATTCAATCTCTTCAAGCTGGAAAAGCCAAGGCTTGATTTGCAGTATGGGAAGTGTGCTTTTAAGTGCAGTTGTTTTTGCTCTTTACTATGACTTGCTCCATCTTTGTTATCATGGCAAATTCGGATTAAATATACGTGGATTCGTGATTTAAGGTAAAACTTGGTTTTAGATTTTAGAGGTGGCAAATTTAATGCTTTTATCTTAAAACCGGGTTGATTTGGGTTGTGTTTTCTCTATAGTGGTTAAAAGTTAAAACTAACTTGAAACTTTACTATATACTAAACGAGTTGGCTACGTCATACAGGTTGTCCGGTGTGTTAAATGACCACTTTACTCGCAATAAATAAACATATGTGATTGATGCAAAAATGAAAGGGTGTTTTCTTTAAATGTCGAAACGGGTTAGGGCCAAAATTGATCAATCAAAAAAATGTTATTTAGGTTCGGGTCAAAAGCGGCTCAGGACTCGGCTATATAGCTGATAGAAACCAAAATGTAAGAGATTATGTACAAATACAGAAATCACAACAGAGAACGTCAGAATATAACTAACAAATAGCGCCTCACCTATTCGCCTATGATGTGCGATCAAATACTTAATGAGTTAATGGCACATATGACACATGTCATGCGACTGCTTTAACAATCTCACCTTTTCGCCTATGATGTTCGATCAAAGTTATATCATTTGAATGTCGAATACATTAGCCGAATGAAGATGCCAAATAAGCATATCTTGAATATTTTGTGTCCGTCGACGTCATACCCTCTAAACTGGTGAAATATATTATATTTGGCCAAAATACATTATTTTCAGCCAGTCTCCCCTTCAGTGATTCTTAGTTTACTCCTTACATTGAGCATGGAATACATATTTGCAGAAAGATTTACAATCAAAATTTCTGTATGAATGAAATATCTTCAACTTCCTCATACTTACAAAGTCGAAATATCATACAGAAGAGTCGAAAAAAATGGATTTCTGTCTTCTCTGTCCTTTGGCTAATTGATGTCCAAATATTCACCGGTTACTCTGCACCAGTAAATTTAGTATGCATTCAAAATATAACCCGTAAAATATAAGCATAACTACATGTGTATGTGTATCAACCTGCAAACAACTTGAATGTAGTCGAAAGTTAAGGAATTTAGAAGCAACGTACCTATTATATTGCAAGAATGCGTCACCTATTGTTCCCGAGACTTTGTTTCGTACCTTCCGCACGCAAATCTAGACAAAAAAAAATTAAAGATAACAATATGATTGAGGCATGTCTAGAAAGATTAAGTGGGTTGCATAACTATATGTTGTAAGAATTTCGCATATATCAAAAGTTGCCGAGCATTAAAATAAGTGCTTAGTTGATGAGATAGAAGCTCAGTACCTGCACTAGGTCCAGTGCACCTGCCTCTGGATCTCTATTTCGATGAATAACAATTCCGTTGTCACATTTGTTTATGAAATGTGCACTTCCACTAATGTCATATAGATTAGGAGGTTTCCCCGTCCATTGTTGCAGCTGTTAAACAGATTTTAAAAGTTAGATCAATGCCCTGCCCATGTAGGGTAGGGATGGCGGGTCGGCTGGTCAAATTCAGTTATTTTGGCATGTGTCAAAATGGGTCGGGTCAGGTCGGGTCGGGCCATTTAACAACCACTTTATCCTAACCTTGAGCTAATAAAAATAACTTACGAGTCAAATATTGATAGAAAAAGTAAGTTACTACAATGACGGTCTAATTTGACCCTCTAGAAGAAAGGTATTATTACCCAAATCGACCCGTTTATCTACAAATGGATAGAAATTGGCATCTTTTATATGGTTGGGAAAATATACACCACAATGCTAACCTGTCTAGGGTGCGCTACAAACCAAACATGGCATGAATGGTGTTGGGCAAACCTCTTGATGCTAGTCAACATCTGACTTACATACTCTGTCTCAGTCCTGTCGCACATAAATATGATCACAACAAATATATAGCTACAATAATAATAATAATAATCCAAACGTCTTAATAAGGCGAGTCTAAACGGTGATCTATACTCACTGGTTGGGAGGTCGCTGATGATCAAGCTCATTGTATGGATCAATCACGAGCCCGTTCACACCATGTCTAAGGACTGCAGCTTTGGCAAGCCCGAGCACCCAATTGATACTCGGTAGGCAGTCATTCTCACACCTATTTTCATCCTCTTAAACTTTTAGCATAAAAAACTCGTCATCTTGTAATGATGCTGCGTAGTTAGTTGAACTCACCGTATGAGATGAAAAGTATCGCTCAACCATTTCTTTCCTACCTCCAATTCCTCCTCACTCATTCTTTCGACAGATTGTCCGTATCTAGGATTGAAAAATAGCAATATATTAGGTATTTATTTGGTCATGTTGATACATTTTGAGGTTCAAATACGGATATTTAATTATTAAATTAGGAGAAAACCAAGACTACTTTGATCATAGAACAATGGAAACCGGGCTAACCTCACATTAAAAAACGGCTTCTTCATGCGCTTTTCAAGAAGTTTTCGGGCATGCTCTCTAACCTACATGTAGAGGAACATACAACCACCATCCATCGATGTATATGTGTATTATATTCATGCATGCATTAAATTCATGTGGTCAAATACTGATAAAAAAAAGTTGTGCTTGAAATTTGAAGAGCAAGCATACCTTATTCTCCATAGAGCAAAGTGCAAATTTCCAACCATTACTTTGATTAAGATTACATAACAATGCATCAATCCACTCACTCTTTCCTGAATTCGGGACCCCGGTGACTACAGTCAACTCTCCTGGCACAACCTAAGTAGACGCAACATCATAGTCATCATTACAAGATGATAACATGTAACCGAACAAACAAGCATGCCTATTTAATAGGTGGCAATTTCGCCTGACACCTCACTTAGAAATTGAACAGTTTGGGTTAAGTTACATCTCTAATGGGTAAAAGTGTAAAAGTTCTTCAATAAAAACAGTAGCTTGAAAGAAAATTGATCAAAAGTCACCTAAGGTGCATGTTTGATGCATAAAATGTCCGAAACCTTTTTATACACCTAAGGTGGCGGCGCAGCTTGTTGCCCGTCTACATTCTATTGTGATGTAACTTTCGTATTTTGTTTTAATGAAATTATCTTGGTGAAAAAAAAAATTTGCAAGTATTGTCGACTAACACTCCATAAGAAAAGAACAAAAAAATGGGACAAAAAGAGCGTTTTGAATCTACCCAACCCGGTCTGCTTCATCCATAACAAAGAATTACTAATTTTGACTGGTTACCAAAATCCAACCCAACCAGTATAGCAAGTTTTTAGGTTAGCATAAGTATACGTACATTGTATAAATCATCCATAGCCTTCCACCCAGTTGAAATTCCGATCTCAGTACCAAGGGTTTGATGGTAATATGCATCAATTTCACTGAGGTAATTTTTGAAGCTGAATAAACCTTTGATAGGGTACAATTCAGCAGACTCAATCACTCCCCTCAATACAGTCGGTCCCATGAACATGAGAACCTCGTTAGCATCCTTAAAATGCTCATTTTCATTTTTACGTGGCCACGTGACTCGCCAGCACCTGTTTAAATCATCACAATATTAGAACTTGAGGGGTATTGCTGTAAATTTAGATGCTTTATTACCACTCGAAAGTAAGTCAACATCAACTAGTCAATAAAGTCAACCTTTCTCTTCCGAGGCGGCGTGCCAGCTCTTCAGCTAAGGCTTGACCAGGCCCGTCCCCATCAGTGGCAAGTATTATGCGAGACGCCTGCAACATACCAATAATTATATGGAGAATAAAACTTTGAAACCTAAACACTATATAGAGGTGGCAAGATAGGCTGGTTGGGCTGACCCGCAATCACTTAATTGCCGACTTTCAGATTTTTTTAAGATAAACGATGTGTAAATACGGTTAGAAAAACTATATCATAACAACAATACTCTATAATATTAAATAATGCGATTTAGGAAGTTGTATAAAATATAAACATAACATAGCACTTTGGGCAACTCTCAACCCATTTGATGGTGACGTGCTCCCTTTTTTGTTACATATTTTTTTTGACCCGTTTAAGATAAAACGATACCCAAGTTAATCCACTCGTAAGCGGATGGATTGAAATTGCCACCTATATATAGATTACCATAAGAGCAAAACAAAAATTAAAAAGTAGTTGAAAATACCTTTTCCAGATACTCTTTGCAGTTCCATAAATATTGGTATTTTATGTCCTGTATCCATAAAATAAAAATGTCACAAGAAAAACATTTCAGTCTATAAATAAAACATAATCCAGATTTATAACTCATGAAAAGCTTAGTACGGTGACAGAATAAAAACATAATACAGATTTATAATTTGTAAAAAGAATAAACACTTAAAAAAACCATAATCCTGGTACTTACAAAAACTATATGTTATAACTCATGAAAAGCTTAGTACGATGACGGAATATCGAGCAAAAAAATGATGAGTTTAAAGTTGAATTAAACTATAACCTCTTCTTGAGATGGTACATCTTTAGAGGAAACTTTTTGAGGAGCGCCATCAGGGACACTCACACAGTTCCTGAAACCTGCTTCTTCCATTGCAAGTTTGTCCATTTCACCCTCAACCTGTTGTGGGAAAATAAGAACGAAATCACAAATTAGAGAAGACAGAAAGACTGTATGATGTAGACTTTAAGAGTGTTTCAAGATGAAAATCTTACAATGATGACATCACGTGCTCCTTCTATGTCATCGAGTCCATATAATATTTTCTCGGTATCACTTTCCTGAACATTAGAAGTGAAACCATCGTAAGCTTTTATAAAAGTACATCTTGTATTGTATCACACAAAAATAGATGTGAGGGAAAGAGAGAGACCTGCCAGAAGTGCTTTGCAAGATCCCGGTACTTGCAATTGATAAGTTCCCCCTTTCGTCTGTAAGTAAAGGCAATAGCAATCTGCCAACACGATATTGAGTTATTCCAATAAGATTATAATTTTGCGCACTTCAATGTAGAGATGGAATAATGAGGTGGGTTATGACCAGTGATATTGTCATGTTATTCACAAAAAAAAAAAAAAAAAAAAAAAAACCTGGATAACTATTCTGTACAAAATAAATATCGCATACCAACAATAATCTTCTTTTCAAGATTTAGGAGCTTTTATGCACTAAAAATACACCTTGGACAACTTTTGCCCGCTTGGACACGTTTCCATATAAGGTTTTTTTACCTAGTCCAGTTTAACCTATAGAGCTAATACATAACCACAGTCGACCCATTTATAACGAAATGGGTTCAAATTGCCCCATGTATTTCCATTACATGAATAACATGACAATATCAAAAAATTTACAACTTTATGTTTAAAAGGGTATGTTTTGTACCTTATTTTCATATCTTCTTTGCATGACAGAGTTTCTCAGTAACGTCTCTTTCGATATCATTCTTTCAGCAAAATATTCAAATAACTGAATCACATAAATATGATAATATCAAGCATAACCACAGCAAAGATTCAATGACTATATACGATAAGTAAATAGGAGTGATTTTTACATCGTGGCACAAAGGTTCTAACTTCAATTCACGCTCGGTGATTTCCTTAATTTTTTTCACTCTGGTGAGTTTATTCATACTGTTGTAAGTTGACTTGACACCTGCAGTTGCCTGCAGCACCACTAGACCATTAAAGATCGATCAAAGGAAACTGAATAGTAAAAATTAAACGAAAAACAACAAATCTTAACCTGTGTCTTTCCCTTCCACCCACACTTAGCTCGGAAACAATTCCACGTAGCTGCATTACTGCAAAAATTTAAGCAGTTAAAAAAATGAAAGAAAATAAGATATGTCAGAAACCGTGGCGCAGCTCTTGAGAGGCGGCGCCTCCCCCCCCCCCCCCCCCCAATTTTCGCTCAGAAGTTCCAATTATATAGTATTCGACTATTCATATAGAATTTTTTTGGTATAAATGGTTTCGACCCCCCCCCCCCCCCCAATTGGTTTTCGACCCCCTGAAACTAGTGGTTTCCGAACCCCCGAAGTTTCGGGTCAAGCTTCGCCACTGGTCAGAAAATTATAACAAAGTAATGGGAAGAATATAAGGCAACCTACCCATCATCAGCGATGAAGAGAGCAAGTTTCTTCTCCCCAGAGTCACCACCGTTGCACTATTAAAAGGGCAGAATAATTTATTTAGATTTTCGTCCATTTTAAATATATAGAAAGGAAAAAGAGCTTGAAAAACAAAAAGTGAATGAAATCAGAGAAAGAGACAGGGGTGTTTGGATGCAAGCATAGTTCTTATTTTTTAGGAAATTATTTTTCACCGCATTTTAAAAGACAATTTTAATCTAAATAATACTATAAAGTACCTGTTAGAAAATTATATATGTTTATAATAAATATCTTCAAAAGCAACTAACAAATAATTTCTAGTGTTTTTTGTAGTTGATAATAAATAGGTTGTCATATATTAAATTTAAATACAAACAACATAAAATTTTATCTATAAGTTCCTTAGATAATTAGAACTTCTGTCACACTCAAACAACTTATAAGTTATAATATCATCTTTACAACTTCAAGCAGCAAAAATATATCCAAACGTTATTTTCTGAAACACTTCTATTGCAGCTGATTATCTTATTCTGGTTGTTTAACAAAAATTACAAAAACAGTTTATAACGGCCACGCACATCCAAACAACTCCTAAATCAACAGAAAAAGTGATCTAGTTTTCAAGAACGATCACACTTTTATGCTATGTGTGCCGTTAAAATTCCAAATGATAATCTAGAACTTAAATATAAAAAGTGATCCTAACTTCGACATCATAGGTGTTCCTGATTTAAAGACTTTCAACAAAAATTTAAG
Organism: Ambrosia artemisiifolia; assembly: GCA_032199755.1. Lineage (NCBI taxonomy): Eukaryota > Viridiplantae > Streptophyta > Magnoliopsida > Asterales > Asteraceae > Ambrosia > Ambrosia artemisiifolia. Next base: position 11,389,892 of record CM063528.1, on the reverse strand, counting down.
TATCAAAGATAAAGCAATATTTGTGCACACCATGGGGCAGTGCAAGCCATATGTCTGGCCAGGCCGGCAAGATCCACAGTCTATTCCAATTTCCTTCAATTTCAGTCTAAGCAGCTTTAACTGAGCCGTATCATTTATTTTATCGTCATCCTTATCATCTATTTTATCATCAGGCTTCTCCAAATATACTTCAGAAACTATAACAAAAGAAGAAACAACAATAACACTGTTAATTTAATGAGCTAGAGCGACGTTCAATACAGAACCAACTTTTAATAGAGAACTGTGATAACTGCATAGACACTTGTACTTTTTGCTTTAACTATGATACATAAGGCGGTTATGTAACCTCTTACCCCACTCTCTTTCTAACTCCCATTATATCTACCACGCACTTGTATAAGCGCACTATGCGGCTCTTGTAGTTCTCTAATTAGTCATTAACACCGGTTCCTTATTGAACGCACCCCAATGGTAAAAAAAATTATAAATAAAGTACATTTTATGGCAGATAAATCTGTACTGATAACTGAATAGAGTGGCATTGAAGAGTATGCATCATTAATCAATGTGAATATGAATAGTGTAAGGTGGCCACAACGGCACAACACGTGTGACCTTAATACAAAACCCTTAAATGCACCACCCAGACAAAGCTGGAATAGTTTTTCTATAGCTATTTGATATTTTTATCATAGTTGTTAAAAGCCATCGCCTCTTGCGCCTAGGCCCATTTTTTAGGCAAGGCGATGCATTTACGCTTTGAGTCGAGGAAATTGCGCTTTAATTCTCCAGGTGATGGTTTAGGCGCAAATTTCAGTTGGATTCCCAAATTCCGGAGAGTTTCTAGACAAATTCGTTAAATTATGACTAGATTCCAGCAATATTTCTACTTTTATTTTAAGGAAAACTACTTCTATACACTAATACATCAATATTTTAAAACTTTTGATACTAACTAGATGAAAAATAGTATTATTTTTATATACTCACTTTATTTTCTTTGTTCGCTTTTCTATCTCAGGCCCTCGCTTTTTTGCGCCTCACGCCTAGGCTTCAGGCAAGACCTATGCGCCTTGAGTGCGCCTAGCGCCTTTAATAACTATGATTTTTATAGTTTCAAACATGGAGAACCATTACTTTTTAGAGTACCAAATGATTACCAACCGTCACGGGATACATATAGATTCCAAGACAAAGAAACCCAAAATGATAACAAACTTAGGGCCAGTTTTTTTGTTAAAAAAACATAAACAAACAAACAAAACGTACCCGATAAAATCTCACTCATAATACAACTATTAGTATGGTCCGGGGATAGTAAGGCTAGCATGAAGTGATGAGTAAAGTATATTCGCAACACACCAAAAAGCAAAGAGACAACAAAAAATAGCATTAAACGCTTTGAAAGTACCTATACACTCCCCTAATCAAATCTTATATATTACACTAAGACTATGTGTTGTGGAGAAGGGCGTGATCGCGATAATGAGGCCACGTCGGCTCGAGAAACGTGGCACACCACCACACCATGGGGCTAGGGCGTGGGGTTGTTAGCGGGGATGGGGGAAGCTTTACACGGCAAGGAGGAGGACGAATCATAACTAATTTTTATTAAATATAAATATTATACAACCCAACCCAACCCAACCCAATTCATAGTTTAAAAAACGGCCGAGGCATGCACTAAGAAAACGTTTCTAAGGCGGCACCTCATGGAGTTATTTTGTATGTGCGCCTCATGGGCTTATGTGTGTTTTTGATGTTTTAGACTTTTTGTGTCAATTATATATTTTTATAGGATATATAATTTTTATATTTATTTTTTAATTCCGCCACATGCTTATGCCTCGATTCCGTTCTTTTAAACTTTATCTCAACTAACCACCACATTTCACATTTCACCTTGTCACAAATATATTATGGGTGCGAAATGTGAAGCCCTCTACCGCCTAAGTGGCGCCCTCTTTTCACATTCACCACAACAAATACTCACATAGTCTTAAGGGTAAGGCAACAAAAGTACTGGCAAAGCTAAGATAAATGCAATAAAAAACATATAAAAACTTAATAAAAAAACAAAAATAAATAAAGGGTTAGTGACAAATGATTAAATTAACCTGGTCTTGGGATGCTAGCACGTGTAGAAACCGAAAAATCAAAACTTTTAAAAGAAAAAGAAGACAATTTGGGAAAAGAATTTAAAGGGTAACCAAAAGATATGATTTTGTGAAGTGGGTATAAGTTGGAATTGTGATTGGGATGGTTAAATGAATTGGGTATGGATTTAAAGTGAATGGAGTTCATGATGGTATGAACTGTGTTACTGTAGTTTAGTGAGAGTGTTTGTTAAGGAGCTTTAATGGCGGAAAAGAGGGTTGGGTTGAAGGGTTTTGAAGGATGAAGGGGAAAAGGATGATAATGTATCAAGTGGGCGCCAAGTTAATTGGTCAGTGGCACTCTTTTCACTCTCGATGCTTTCGTTACGGCAAGTGGGGAGTTCGAGTCATGCCGGCATTAAAATGTACTTGTGGGCTGGGTTTTACCGTAGCGGGCTTTTGGGTAACGGGTTTTCTCCAAAAACTGGTTTGAAATTATTGGTGGACCCGGTTACTCTCGAAGTACTCCTTTATCTAGTGGGTACTTCGTGAGTGATCGGGATTGATTTGTTGGTCGTTAAAAAAAAGTTTCCTTTTTTATGTTCACTACTTGGATTGGTGCTTGTGATTGTGCGGAGATTCGGTCGTTATTGTTTCGATTTGTTAAGGTGTCGACACTCGATGTAGCTATCAGGAAATCTAAATAATAAAGTCGTGATATGTTTAAAAGTATATCGATATGTCTATACTCTACTTCGTGTACACATAACACATGAAAGAAACGAGGTTATAAATTACAGGTTGTTTAGACGTGTTTTGCAATTGCTTTATAGTTTAATATTCTAGCAATCGGTTTTTATAATTTACAAATGTGATTGTACTAGGTATAAGATGAGAGTGTGACCCTACTTGGAGAATGTGTTAATTAAAGAAGAATGAAAAATGACAAACAGTTTATAGATGAAAAAAAAATATGTCTTTTTTATTTAATGTTAAAAGGATCATCCATGATTTATTTTATCTTGCAAATGAATTGAACCTTCTAGTGAATTATTTGGCGGAAAGTTCGTTTACGTTTGTTAGTTTGATAAATGAACTAAGACAAAGAAGAAATTTTTATTTTATTAATTAAATGAATGAATGAACACGAACAAAGATCACGTTCATAAACATTTGGTAATATGTTTGTTCATGGTCGTTTGTTTCGATTAGTGTATGTTAATCATTAAAAACTTATGTCTTTCAAATTATGTGTATGCTTATTATGTATATCTTGTGTCTTAATTTTGTAATAATTATACTTATGATTATTACATTAAGTGATTCACAACGTGATTATGTTTAATGTTTGGCATTAAGAATGTTGTTTTTTAACATTATATATTTGTTTGTGTTCGCGAACAAATTCAATTCATTGCCACCAATATTAGAAAAGGTGTAATATTGGATATAATAATTTCCAATTAAAAGGCTTTTAAAGTGTTTAGATAAAGTACAAATACGCTTAAACTATTTATTTATACTATTGTAAGTTGACTTTCGACCGACTAAGCCAATCCTCTTACTTTAAGTTTTTTTCCAATTTTACCCCTCATATCTTTGCCACCACCTAAAACACCCCCATACTTTGAGATTATACACTTTTATCCCCCTATATGTAATTTTGTTTTGTGATCTCCTTTTCATCTCCTTTTTAGTTTCTATCGTTTCAAGTTCACCCTTGTATTTTCATTATTTAGCTTGGAAAAACGATTTCCTCACATGCTTGTTTTTATATATGTGTCGGTATAAATTTATGTTTCGACCTAAAGTTTTCAAAACCGAGTCGGGTCAAATATAATACGCGCCTTTAGTTTCCAACGTTTCAAGTTCACCCATAATTTTCATTATTTTACTTAAAAAAAAACAACGATTTCACTGTGTGTGTTTTTTATGTATGTGTCGGTATAAATTCATATTTCGACCTGACTTTGTTTATAATGAACCAGTTCAAATTAATACGTTTTCATGCTTATTTTTATATACAATTTAATTTGGCTAACATGTTAACGTAAATAAAAAAACGCTATTTTCACACATGCTTATATTTATGTATGAAACCTAATGTCTTCATAAATGAGTTGGGTAAGATGTAATATGATTTCAGCTTATTTTTATGTACATTTAAGTTGGTCTACGTTTGAAACGATGTCCTCACCTGCTTATTTTTATATATGTGGATCATATATATATATATATATAGGATGGTTATATGGAAAACCCTATATTAGGGTAAAAACCGTGGAAACTCTGACTTCCCCAGCTTTTTAGGGCCTGAAAATTTTAGGGCATGTAATATATATAATTCTAAGCATTTTGAGCCAAAAAATAAAAAAAAAACGCCGAACGTTTAAAAAGAATCGTTTTCGGGTAACACATGTTACACGAAAATAACATGTGTTATTGTCGTGTAACATGTGTTACCCGAAAATTTTTTTTTTTTTTAAACCGCTCGGCGCTTTTTTGATTTTTTTGGCTAAAAATGCTTAGGATTGTGTATATTACATTCCCTAAAATTTCCAGGCCTTAAAAAACTCGGGAAGTCAGAGTTTCCACGGTTTTCACCCTAATATAGGGTTTTCCATGGATACTTCCCCTATATATATACGTGTGTGTGTTTTCATGCTTATTTCTATGGAAGATTTAAGCAGGACTATGTGTAGACATAAATAAAAGAAAACACTATTTCCACACATGCGTATTTTTATGTACGAAACCTAAAGTTTTCATAAATGATTCGAGTCAGATATAATATGTTTTCATGTTTATTTTAATGTACGTCTTAGTTGGTCCACGTTTTGACGTGATTTAAAAAATACGCTATTTCCTCACGTGATTGTAAATATGTACGTGTCGATATAAATTCACGTTTTGACGAAAATGGTATAAATTCACATTTCAACGTATTTTTTCCGGAAATGAGTCCAGTTCAATATAATACGTTTTTTTTTATCGTATGATTTTAGTTGATCTACGTTTTGACGTAATAATTGTTATACGTTTTGATGGCGATGAGTCTTTATGCAACAGTAAATTGTGTAGTTGTTAGATCGAGCTTGTTAAATGAACCAACCCAGGTTCAATTTCGTTTCTTTTATACAATTTACTTTACTTTACTTTTGATCCAACCGTAATGCTTATATAACTTACATTGAGTTATATTAGATAGGTTGAAACACGTGTTTTTACATAGGTGACGCATTACATAACGTTTTGATTAACCCATTCAGCATTTGCGATGTACCCGTGCATCAACATGCACGATATTTTTAGTAGTAATTATATAATTATTACAATATATTTATGGACGAACTATTTGAATAGTTGGTTTTCCAACTTTTTCTTTTGGCTACCTTTTTTTTTACGTTTTGACCACCAACTTTTTATTTAAGCTTTCTTTCCTTTGTTTTGGCCACCAACTTTCTCCAACTTTATGCTATGGCCACCTTTTTTCCCGTTTTTTCTAAAGTTTTTTTTTACGTTTTGACCACCAACTTTTTATTTAAGCTTTTTTTCCTTCGTTTTGACCACAAACTTTTTGATTTAGTTCTTATTATTATTATTTTTTTTTGCTTTGTTTAATTTCACCGACGTTCGTATAGTACTTTCGTCAACGTTGGTTTTTTTTCCCTTTTTTCCTAAAGTTTTTTTTTTACGTTTTGACCACCAACTTTTTATTTAAACTTTTTTTCCTTCGTTTTGGCCACCAACTTTCTCCAACTTTATGCTTTGGCCACCTTTTTTTCCCGTTTTTTCTAAAGTTTTTTTTTTTACGTTTTGACCACCAACTTTTTATTTAAGCTTTTTTTCCTTCGTTTTTGCCACCAACTTTTTGATTGAGTTCTTATTTCTTTTTTTTTTCCTTTATTTAATTTCACCGATGTTCGTATAGTACTTTCGTCAACGTTGGTTTTTTTTTCTTTTTTCAAAAATTTTTTTACGTCTTGATCACCAACCTTTTTTTAAGTATTTTTCCCTTCATTTTGGCCACCAACTTTTTGGTTAGGTTTTTTTTGCCCTTTTTCCCGATTTGAACACAGATGTAGGCTAATGTTGTTGCTAGCAAATACCACTATTTTTGGTTTTGGCTCTTCCAAATCATTCCCGCAGGAGATCCGGACCCTTTTTTTCCTGATCCTTCGATAAAAAGATTCATTCTCTTCATAAAAAATAGGAAATAAAACCAATAAAGATGTATTTTTACACCGGCTTTTTGGTTATGTTTTTTTTCCCCGTTTTGGCTACCAACTTTCGTTTATGTTCGTATAGTACTTTTGTCTACGTTCGTCTGTCTTCGCGTACGTTCGTATAGTATTTTGCCAACGTTCGTACGCGTTCATATACTTCATTCGTCTACGTTCGTATAGTACTTTTGTCTCCTGCGTTCGTATATTACTTTCGTTTACCTTCATATAGTACTTTCATCTACGTTCATATTACGTTCGTATAGTACTTTCGTCTACGTTCGTATAGTTCTTTCGTCTACGTTCGTATAGCACTTTTACCTACGTTCGTCGTTCGTATAGTGCTTTCGTCTACGTTCACGTGCGTTCATATAGTTCTTTCATCCGTCTACGTTCGTATAGTACTTTCGTCTGCGTTCAAATTCCCATTGCGTAGAGCATGGCCAACGGCGCAACGCGCCGTCTTCCGAAAACACTAGTTTGTTGTAAGGCTCACACTCTTCTAAGTCGCATAATTCATGAATGACGTCAACAACTATGACTAAATATCATTTCAAAGGAAGTGAATACCTTCATAACAATCTCAACCACAACTAATATTTTTAATGGTTGGTGATGCGTACGTCGGAGAAACTAACCAATGTGTTCTGATAATATTTTAAATCTTAAAATAAATGCTTAAATGGTTCACTTAACAACATGTCTATAGTGACGCCCTTAGTATACGTGCGCCGAATACAACCCCCCAGGTGTACTGTTGCACGATGCACGTGATGGAGTAGGGTCAAGTATTTTGTCCAGAAAGGAAAGACATTGAACCCCAAAATGGGTAAAGTCTCATTTGTAACTAAGAAATACAAGTCTACACTTACTCCTTTAAGCCTCTGAGTTGGTTCCCATGTCCAATTGTCTTTGACCCTCATTTTCCTATAAATAGGTGCTTTGTGCACCGTCGGTAAGGCACTCTAAATATTCATTCTGCATAGTCCTTCAAAGGTCCAACCAAACATCGTTTGCTGACTTAGAGTCTCCTATGCATTTAAACCTCTTACTAATTCACCACTTAGTGGTTCAACACTGGCCAAACAGCCCATAAGCTTCCTTAATTGATGCATTTAAAATAAAATCAAGCCAATGAGGTAGCAGTGGAGTTGTTATGGAAAGACTTGATGTTTTTGTGACCCACGTTTGATTCCCACTCTCCGCATTATTTTCCACTTCAAAGGGGCTGACGGCAATCGAGTAGTCGACCTTGGTCACAACGCTTCTTATCACAGAATTGACACGTGATTCTTTGGCGATAAAAAAAAATCAATTAATTTGCAATCATATTTTTGAAACGGAGAACTAAAATTCCCCAAAACGCGTCCTATAAACGCCATCTCCATCATCTATTCACCCCACTCCACTCTGGTTGCGATTCATCAATAAATCCAAACCAACCTACGAATTAGGGTTTTCTCACACCAATGGTATCTTCTTTACTCTCTTCATCTTCATATACATATATATATATATCCTTGCTTACGTGTCTTATATACATAATTAATGATTCAAATCCAAATTCAAGCTACCTAGGGTTACGATTATCACTTATGACGTTTACGATTGATTGTGCACATGCTATTGTTGTTTTTACGATGCTTTTTATAGAGAAAAGTGTAATTGTGATGGAGTCTGAATTTGAACTTTAGTTTGATCTTTTTTTTTTTTTTTTTCATTTTTATAGGTCTACATAAATTTGGTATAAGATTAGTTAGTTGGATTAGGTTTAATATTAACGATGAAGATATGAAATAAATAAGAATTAAATCATCAAGTTGTGGGATAAAGTTAAAGAAGAAGATAAAAATGGATGATGATTTTGTTTAACACTCAAGATATTAATTAAGGTTTACTGTTGAGTGCTGGATACTTACTCTACACTGTTTATAGATTTTTTTTAAAGTTAGAGTTAGGAATAATGAACGCGGTTTTTACTCTTTAATGTTCTTCTTTGGTCTGATTAAGGTAAAGGTAGTGTCCTTATCAAAGTTTAAAAGAACGGAAACGAGCCTCGAGGCGAACCGAGGCATAAGCTCGAGGCGCAATCAAAAAATAAATATAAAAATTATGTGTCTATAAAAAATAACTTACTTGACCTAGAAAAGTCTAAAACATCAAAAACACACATCAAAAATAAAATGATTGACCCAAAAAGTCTGAAACACCAAAAAAACATATCAAAAACACCCTAAACCACCTGAGGCACACATTTTCTTAGCGCCTCAGCCCTTAGAGGCGTATGTACAATCTAAACCCCATGAGGCGCGCCTCCGACCGTTTTCTTAGAGTTTCGCCTTGAGGCGCACCTCAAGGCGTACGCCTCTCTCGTTTTTTTAAACCATGGTTCTTATACAAAGAAAAGTGCAACTGTGATGGAATCTGAATACGGACTTCAGTTTGATTTCATGATCTGTATGGGCCACTGTTTTAGGAACATAATAAAACTGGTGTAAGATCAGCTGTAGCAAGGTAAATATAATTGATGAACTTAGTTAGGACCAAAACCTCAAGTTTTATGCACCTGTTCATCATTTTAATGATAAAGAAGAAGATCAAAACGGATGATAATTTAGTTAACATGTTAATTAGGAAGGATATATATGAAGTTGTTGTGTAAATGTTTACTGTTCAGTGCTGGATTCTCACTCTACACTGTATTTATTGAAGAGTTTTATATGTCTCATTACTTTATAAGGAATAATTAACACGATCTTTATTGTTCTACTTTGGTCTGTTTAAGGTAAATATAGTGTTGTTCTTATGCTATTATGAACCATGATGTAAGTAGCTTAACTTCAACTGATTATGAAGCATAGGATGATGAAAATTGTAATCTTTGGTTGTGTGTGTGCTTATCAAGATTTTGTTTCTGAACTATTGAAAAGTGTACACACTATGGTCAATCCTTAATTTATGGTTAGTTTGGATTCATATTTGCTAGATATGTTTCATTTCTTTTGGCTCATTGGACAACATTGTTTGGTTGTATTACAGGCTGACCCAGAACTGGAAGCTATCAGGCAACGAAGAATGCAAGAGCTAATGGCTAAACATGGTGGTGTAAGTGATGTTTTTGTTAATTAGCTCTTTTAGTTTCAAGTTTTCTATCTGTGGTATTAATTATGGAAATTGCCTATAAACAGGGAAGTCAGCAAACCCCTGATCAGCAGAAAGCTCAGGATGAAGCTAAAAGGTTGTTTTCCTCCTTGAATTAATAACATTAATAGCTTCATATTCTTATAATTCAAGTAATCTCTTTTTTTTTTTTACAAAATAAGGCATTGTTTCCAGAACCAGAGTGGCCAGTCAAACAGGGAACTGGCTACCGGTCTGTTAGTCTATTAGTCTATTTAACCACCTCCATTCTAAGTAGTTAACTCGGCCGATATATCGCGATATCTCGGTTATCGGTCATCAACCGATATATTGGTACCGATATATCGGTACCGATATATCACCGATATTCCCGATATTGGTGTTTTTTTTCTTTGTTCTTCCATTTTCCATTTTCTTACTTCTTATAGTTGTTATTACTTTTTTATTACTGTTTTAAGTCTTAACAAGTTCCCACTTGCTACAATTGTTAGTGTTTTGCAAGCTGTAAAAGGTTAATTTGTTAATGGTAGGAGAGTACGTTGAATTGTTAGTGTTAAATTGCTACATGTCTGGATTTTGCATGATATAAAAATTGCCGATATCCCACCGATATCTCACCGCAATAACCTATATCTCAAATATCAGTCCTTCACCGATATCCGATATTTTGTCGCATTAACTGCTTAGCCTCCATTTGAACCACACTGGGTGTTCGGACTGGATTTCAAAGTATGTTTACGTTTGTTTTCCCTTCCAAAACCTCATCTATTGATTTATCATTTACTACTTTAGGTCTGTTTATTTAAGGGTTCACATTTTATTAACATTGCAAATCCACACCACTGGTTCTATACTGTATTCAAGACATGCTTTATATTCTAAAGTATTTATGACGCTGTCCAGTTTTTGAAACTTGTTTGACCGATCCAACATTTGGACTAGTAAGGTGGCCGAATCGTGACTGGCCAGGTTATGAGAACATTAGTAAGGATCTACTTTTGAGGTTGCTAGTAGATTAAGGAAATAGGTTAGGGCAGATTACCCTGATGGTCATTATTCTAATTATGGTTTCTCTTGCTTAAATTAAAATGACAGAATCTTTTACAGTGCTATTTGGTACTAGTAGTAATTTTGTCAAGGATGACTTAACAATCAAAATAATCAGTGGAAAACTGGAAATATGGTTTGTTACTAAGGGAGTAACTGATATTTATGTTTACTGATTTGATCTTTTTAAACAAACTCATCCAGTGAGGCAGATGAACGAAGGCAAATGATGCTTAGTCAGATATTGTCATCTCAAGCACGTGAAAGACGTAAGTAAATTTTCGATCTGTGTGTTCTCTTTTGATGGAAGTGTTCAACTATTACAATTCCCTAATTTATGTGCTTGAACACACGTAAGATGTAACTTCTTCGGTTTACCTTCCATTTCTTTTTTTTTCCTTGTATTTTATCCAGTTAAAATCGGCAACTTTTTCTCTCTCAAAATTGTTTATCATTTTTTACCATATAAATTTAAAGGGCTACATTATGTATAAGATTTTTGGCTCAACGCTAGTCAGTCAGTTATTGTCATTCATCTACTGGAGGTTGATTGTTATTGACTAGTTAAGATTGCATTTGTTCTGACTTCTGACTAGGGGTATTCATAAATGTTGAAACTGACCAAATCGTCCAAACCAAAGCAAGTCAGCCAGTTTGAGACCTCTGCTGTTTGGTTTTGGCAGATTGTTAGTTTAATGGTTCGGCTGGCGGATTGGAACTTGCAACAGACTGTGTAAACCGAACTGGCCATTTTAATCTTTTTTTTAATTTATATACATGTTTTATATATACAGTTGCCCGAATAGCGTTAGTGAAGCCTGAGAAGGCCCGAGGAGTTGAAGATGTTGTACTAAGGGCTGCCCAAATGGGTCAGATTGTCGAGAAGGTTAGTTTTCTCTCCTTAATACATGCTAGTTCCTCATTAACGTTTGTTGATGTATTTAATAAGTTGTTGGTAAACTAAATGCAGGTTTCTGAGGAGAAACTGATATCATTGCTGGAACAAATTAACACGCAAACAACCAAGCAAACCAAAGTGACAGTAAGTTCAAACTTCATTCCTCATAATTTATAGTTAAAAAAAGCAGACTGGTAATTTTGTTTACTATTTACTGTAGATTCAGAGGCGTCGGAGCGTGCTTGACGATGATGATTAGATCAACGTTGGTTTGTTCGATTGTTGTTATGGCATTGGTATCTACTACCCTTGTGGGTAGTGTTTACTTGACTTGTTTGTGTGGTTAAAGTTTAAGCATTACGTAATTCTATTAAATTTGACCTATATTTGTAACTTGGCTATTTAAACATGAGTAGTTTATTTTTCTGGTGAATGTAATGGTGCCAAAAGGTTAGGTATAGTTAAAACGGGTAATTGTGTGTACGTGAACACAAGTAAACCGGTCAAAATAGACTGTTAAAAAGTGAAATGTGATGGTAACATATCCAATAATTCGTCGTCACCTTTCGCTAATAGGAAACAAGCCCAGTCGCCCAGCTGGTTAGGCACATAGGAAAATATACAATACACATAAATACCCCAACCAACCCACCCACAAATCATCGCTCTCTTTGTATGCGTTAACCATTCGTAACATCTGTGAGCACTATCTAATCGCCTGCCTCCCTGCAACGACCTTCCTCGGTCTTCAATGTTCGTATAACGATGACATTGTTAAGTTGATCAAGAATGCATTATTACACTTGTTATCTTTTAATATCATCAACACCCTTTGAAGAACAATGACGACCACTTAGCATTTAGGCCATGTGGTGTGGCTTGTGGAGGGGGTGCCATGGAGGTGATGTGGCTTCATGGACACTAGTGATCATCATCTCCTCATTGTTGAAGCATGAAGGTAGTAGAAAACTAGAAATCTCCATGATGCCCACAATACTTGACTATTTGAAAATTGTATTTGATAAAGTTAAAATTAAAAAGAAGGGGGTAGAGGAGGGGAGAGTGACCACACCCTTGGATAATCGAGGAGAGATGATGGAAACGGATGCTGATAAATCACACCCAATGGCCTTAACATAGCTAATAACCTCCCATAGGCGTTCTCTATATGAACACACAAGCATCAACGGATTGTTTTTTATTAATTCAATAGGTTTTCCGAAACATAATTGATGTATGAAAATGAGATGGAGAACAATGATCCAGAGTTGAGCTTTGAAAAAAAAGTTTGTAACTTGGACTAGGGTTTCTAGTTTCGATTGAGTTAGAATTTTACATGTTTGAATCACATTCGTGCATGTATGTTTGGTGTGGTTTGGTCTATTTTTATGTGCAATTTCATGACAAATAAGGTTTTGGTGTGTACTCGTGTTTAGGTATACCGATTTGGCAAGGGAATTGAGTGTGGAGAAAGGGGTGAGGTAAAATGTTTTCAACAATGTGAGGTGTTTTCAACAGAGATGATAGCATGAAAAGTGTGTTAAGAGTGATAAAGCTTTTCTGATGGGAAGCATACAAAACCCATCACGCAACACATGTATGGAGCTTGCACCTCTCGCAACTAAAAGCGTAACTAAACGCGCCCCCTCTTCCACTCCTGTCTTCTAACAGAATATATGGTCACCAAAATGGGGATGGAAATTGGTAATGCCATCTACCATTTTCTCCAATCTCCTCCATTTTAGTGTCACATACCTTACGGATAAAACACGTCTTAATTGAATATGCTCTTACGACAAAACAAAAAACGATGATATCACTAGAAAACATAACCATAACAGAATTGTCTTAAAGTGGTTTACAGTCTAATTGATAATAAGAATTACATTCATAGAAACAAAATAAAAAAAAAAACATCCAATTACAAGACAAACAAAGAAAAAGAAAGAAAGAAAAACAATTAATTAGAAGGCTAAATGATCATTCCATGAACTCATAAAGTAGAAGGGGTCGTATGTAATTTGTTTAAAAATGTGGGCTTGTTAAGTAACTTCCGCCGAAAGAAATCGAACACACTATGCGTTAATTACGGGGCTTTACATGAATCAAAATGATGACGAAACTTGAGTAAGTGACTTGTAAAGAGGCTCGCTCTATTGGACACAAACATGAAATTATGTATTTTTTGTACTACTTATATCTTTTTGAAAATAAATTAGTTTTTATAGTTATAATATACGTCTTGTGTGAATTTATCATATCTCTATAAAAACAACCCGTGTTATAGTTATCCTACACAGTCTAAAATAAATGATAAGGGTGAGAAAAATACAAAAAACATAATAGATCAGGAAATATAATACAATGCCAAGAAATATAACAAAAGCTGAGGAAAAAAACACAATAAATCACAAAAATGACATAATGAAGAAAATAAGAATAAGACACAATGTCACATAAAATACACAATGATTTAACACAAATTCTAAAAACAATAAGCTAAAAATCCATAAAAGTAAAACCCTAAAATTCAGATCGTAGGGTTCGATGAGATGGTTCCAATGCCACTTGAATGAGTTTAATCGGAGTCTGTTTGATAGTTGTGTTTCCTTTATTATTATTATTTTTACCTTTTTCCCTTTTATTAATGTTGTTATTTACTTTATTTTTTCAGAATCTCTTACTGTCATTGGTGTTGTAGTGAGTGTCGAAGCTAGGGGTGTTCATCGAATCAAATAACGAATTTTCAAATCGAATTTTTTGAATATTTTTTTTACTGAATTCATATTAGATTCGAATTTGATTAAAAGCTGGCCAATTCGAATTCGTATTAGAAACTCGAATTCGAATAAATTCGCTTAATGTTAAGACTTAAGTAATGGGCTTTAGTTAGACTTAGGCTGGTAATGGGCTAATTATGACTTAGGTGAAATTCATGGATTAGTCCATGTTCTAAATTTATAGGGTCTGTGTGTGTGTAATAAATATTTATTATTTTTATTCGACTAGAATCGAATTTAAAATCATAAATTCGTATTTGATTCATATTCGATTTACTGAACTCGAATTCGAATTCTTGATCATCGAATTGAATTCTTGATAATCGAATCGAATTAAGTCGAATTTCGAATTTTTAAAATTCGAATCGAGTTCCTTTTTTATTATTATTTTTTACCTTTTACCCTTTTATTAATGTTGTTATTTACTTTATTTTTTCGTAATTCCTGACTGTTATTGGTGTTGTAGTGAGTGTCGAAGCTAGGGATGTTTATCGAATCGAATAACGAATTTTCGAATCGAGTTTTCGAATCGAATTTTTTGAATAATTTTTTTTACTGAATTCGTATTCGATTTGAATTTATTAAAAGCTGACCAATTCGATTCGAATTCCTATTCGAATAAAAAACTCAATTCAAATTCGTATTAGAAACTCGAATTCGAATAAATTCGCTTAATGTTAAGACTTAAGTTATGGGATTTAGTGAGGCTTGGGCTGGTAATGGGCTAATTATGACTTAGGTGAAATTCATAGATTAGCCCATGTTCTAAAGTTAGAGGTGTGTGTGTGTATAATAACTATTTATTATTTTTATTCGAATAGAACCGAATTTAAAATCATAAATTCGTATTCGATTTACTGAACTCGAATTGAATTTAATTGAATTCGAATTCGAATAATTGATCATCGAATCGAATTCTTGATAATCGAATCGAATTAAGTCGAATTTCAAATTTTTAAAATTCGAATCGAATTATGAACACCCCTAGTCGAAGCTATGATGATACCATAACAAACCATAACGATATCAACCGAATTACCGTTACATCACAATGCGGAATGAAGAAAAATCGTTGTCCTCTGCAAAGCGCGGGTTTATTATGAACCTAGTTCATATACAAAATAAAGATATAATACATCGATATGGAAAGCAAACAAACAAAGATCTATACATCGAAATGGATGACAAACAAACAATAAGCTCTACCGCATTGAATTACACAACAATTGTTCATATCCAGGGGGCAAGGATTTGTCTTTGGTAGATTAGGGTTCGCAATTCAAAAAGGGATGGCGGCGCGGCTTGTTGCCCGTCTACCTTCTATTGTGATGTAAATTTCGTATTTTGTTTTAATGAATTATCTTTACAAAAAAAAAAAAATACCAATAAAAGGATCATGTTTAAACAAAAGAACTTGACGTAAAGTTTTCTTTAAATTTTGATACATAATTTGAAACACATGTACAAAAACAAACAAGTCTACCTATGAATATGTCATATGTACATTTACACAACCGGTTTAAAGAAACATGTTTGGATGTTTGACCTGATTTTGTTTAAGGCAAACCGAACAGTTGTTGACGATACTTTTGGTGTTGTTGGGTGTTCATCTAAAGATTGATCAAGTATTTAGTTGTTCATGGTTATTGCCTTGTTGCAATTTCCTAAATGTTTATATTCTTGAATCAAAAAAATTAAAAGTTCCTACTCTTCTAAGAAAAAAAATAAAATAAATCCAACTTTCTATTTTAAATAGTAGTTTTAATTTAATTTTCAAGTTTATTTTTCAACTTTTTTTTTATCTCAAGTATTACTTTTTTACTCCCCTTCTTGCACCTTTTTTTTCTTTTCTTTTATGAGACTTGAACTCCCAACTTTCCCTTTGAAATCCCAACACATTACTATCACAACACGAATTCCCTCTTGTGTGTTAAATTCTCTCTTAGTATTCTATTAGTTATGGTCTGTTGGTGAACAATATGTTAAAATGTGAGACCGTTAGCACACATTTTGTTAGTTAGAATTAACGACGATCAAAAACTGATAGATGAAATTATTTAAATCCAATACTCAGCATTATCTAACTTTATTTTTTGACATAATCAACTCAGTTAGAATCCATAATGATTGCTTCTATCACGCACACCATTCTACAATCTAAAGTTCTATAGACATCATTAACAAAAAAAACAATTACAAACAAAGGCGTGGGCATTGTGTAAATAATTCAAGCATGGACACTTTCGAAGATCCCTAGGAAGCTAACACATCATCTTTTACTAATTTAAACCACTTTTTCATTCGTAATTTTTAAATAGGTATTTAGTTTCATTTATATTGAGTAGAAGACTGTATTTTCGCTCTTTCGTTTATAAAAGATAAAGTAATATTTATAATTATAACCTTTTATTATAGTTGAATTTTATTTATAAAAACCACATATAGATACTTGAGTGACATATGTTTGAAGTAATCTAAATCTAAATATATCATAAATCTAAACCTCTATTGTCAAAAGCCCACTCAAGCACACGGATAGGCCCACTTTTCAGGCGCAGCGTAGCCTTCTCTCTTCGCTTCAAAAGCCCTACTTTCAAGCCCTCAGACGCATTTTTCAGGCCAAGTTCCGACGGAATTTCGCCCAACAACTGTTTAAATAGCTCTGAAACAATTATACTAGTCCTAAATAAGTCTATAGTCAGCCTAAAACAACATATACTAACCCTAAATAATCCTAAAACATGTTTAAAACTCCTAAAATGTATTTTTATGCCATGTACCTCGCAATTCCGGATTCCCTCGTCAACCTAGTTGGCACTGCCTAGCGACTTTTGCAACCATTACTACTTATGACACCTAAATACTTGAAAACAAACACATACCAATATAAATAACTAGGGGTGGCAATTAATGACATAACCCGAAATCCAATATGAAACGACACGAAAACAAAACATGTTTTGGGCTAGTTAACACCACCTGCTTTTAAAACAGGCTGGTTTTTTGTTGACCCGTTAACACGTTTAAATATTAAAAAAAAAACTTTTATATCCGTATTCAAGATTTTCAATATTTTCCAAAAAAAAAAAACTATTCATATGAATAACTCATTTAAAAAAATGGGTTAAACAAACCGTGTTCGGTTTGACACAAATAAAAATACGAATTGTGTTCGGGTTACACATCTCCACCCGTTAATCATCTGACACAATTTCCAGTTTCACACCCCTCTAAATATTGATTACATCATTAAAAAAAAACTAAATACAATTATTAATCTTAAGCAAATCAAATCTTGATAGGGGACTAGGGAACTCCTATATAACACACAAATAGATGGATTAGATTAGACCACAATTACAAATCAAACTTTGATCATATTCAATCATGTATAGAAATTTAAAGAATGCTTTCATAGCATTCCTTGCTCCTCTCCCCTCCATCCTCTTCTACACCACCTTCCTCAACAACCACCACCACAACACCACCAATAACCACCCAATATGGTCATGGTGCCACCACCACCCTCTCCTCCTAATAAACCTTCTCTTCTTCTTAAACATCAATGTCTTGTTCTGGGTCATCAGCCTTATCCAATCCAGCAACTGGGTCATTAATATTTTTCACACTTGTCTTCACTTTCTATGTTTCAAGATTTTATTAATGGGACATTGACTGAATTTTTTTTTTTTTTTTTTTTTTTGTAGATGATTGATGTTTACTGGACTGTGATCCCAGTGTTGTTGGTGCATTATTTTGAGATGCATCCTGGTTCAGAGTTTGACTTGTGGCGGTCTAGAGTTGTGGTGGCGTTGACTTGGGTTTGGGCTGTCAGGTTTGTGGTTTTTGGACTTTTTGGAAAAAGTGTAAGGGGGTGTTTTGTAGTTAATGATAGTTGAAGGGTGGATATTGTGCTTGCAGCTAACTTTTTGAAAGTTAGTTGATCAGTTCTACTTAATATATTCTGTTAGAGCCAGCGACGGATCTTGAACTTTTAAATACGGGGCTGGGGTTGAAAGTTTTAAACAAAAAAAATGAGTTAATTGTTAATTTAGTCTCTGAGGTTTGTCAAAAATTGCCACTTTCATCCAAATCTTTTTTTTTATCATTTTAGTCCCTGTGGTTTCATTTTTTTGTCATTTTAGACCCTGTGGATTAACAAGATTCGGATGAAAGTGACAATTTTTGACAAACCTCAGGGACTAAAATGACAAAAAATGAAACCACAGCGACTAAATTTACAAAAAAAAAAAGAAGATTTGGATGAAAGTTGCAATTTTTGACAAACCTCAGGGACTAAATTGGCAATTAACTCAAAAAATAGTGGGCAAGACTCAGTACATAAAAACTTTAAAAAAAAAATTCAAACAAAATTTACACTACGAAGTGAAAAACTACCCCCTCCGGGCCCCATGAAGATCCGCCCTTGGTTAGAGCAGTTACGTTACAATGGGTAGGTTTTGGGCGTATTTAGCGCCTCAAAGAAGCCGCTTTTGGTATTCTCATTGTGGATGCTGTTAATGAGAATGTTAACCAGATTCTAGCCAACTCTTACTGTCTAAACATACTCTTATCACAGGTTGACCCACAGCTACTTCCGCCGCGAAAAGTGGCAGTGGGGCGCCAGAGAGGACTGGCGGTTCACCGATCTGGCACAACAGTACGGCAAAAACTGGTGGTGGATATCATTCTTCGCAGTTTACTTAATCCAACAGGTGTTTCTAATCGGCGTATGCCTGCCACTCTACATTGTCCACTCAGTTAACAAGCCATGGAACTTAACAGACACGGCTGCAGTAGCAGTATGCCTAACCGGCATTGTGATAGCCTACATTGCAGACACACAGCTTCACAGTTTTGTGAGCCGAAACGAGAAGCTGAAACAGGAAGGAAAGGCGTTGGTCCCGAATCTTGATGCAGGGTTGTGGTACTACTCTAGACATCCTAACTACTTTGGTGAGCAGTTATGGTGGTGGGGTCTGGCTATATTTGGTTGGAACCTTGGGTGCACTTGGGTCTTTGTTGGTCCATTGGTTAACACTTTGTGTTTGGCTTATGTGACCATACTCGTCGAAAGAAAGATGGTTAAACTAGAGTATAGAGCTGAGCAGTATAAGTTGTACCAAAAGAGAACCTCTGTGTGGGTGCCATGGTTTAAATCATCTGTAGTTCAGGTGCCTAAAGAAAAAGGTTGTTGACTTTTAGTTGGTCAACGGCAATGTTTTGTGTGGGATGAGTGTTTGTTGAATTATAAATATATGATTATGTCTCTTATCTGTTTTTAGATATACATTATGAGTTTGATTTTGTTTTCTTTATGGCGTGTGTTGGCTGCGCATTGGTGCTAATGCGCTAGACTAGGTGGTAATTTCGACCCGTTTACTGTTAAATGAGTTGATTTTGTTTATGAATTAGTTTCGAAGAAAAGAAATCTTGACGCATTAATTGTTTTTTATAAAAAAAATTGAGAAAAAGATTAGCTTGTTTAACCCGCTCCCGTATTAACTAAATCACCGATCTTTATCGAAGATCGTGCTTTTCAGATTATATAAGATGACTGGACGAAGAATGCTGGTTTGACTGTTTTGGTCAAATGAAAGAAATGTAGGATGCAAACTTGATACAGATTAGGTTAGATGTGGATGTAAACAAACACATTGATGATATTATACAAAAAGACAACCTGGAACAAATGTTTCATGTTTGATTTGAGATGTAATTTGGTGTCATCAGATACATAAATCATCATTAACTGTTCTAACTATAATAGATAGCCTTGACGCATTTTAAAGATCATTTAAACAAAAATCATTTCAAAAAACATTATTCAAGGAATGTGTGTAAGTTGTTAAAGAAAAGATGTTATCATATTAATTTCAAAGAAGACTTTGGTAGCTTGTTCTACAACGACCATTGTGATGGCTAGAAAGGGATTGAAAGTTTTAGCTTATTATAAAATCATATATTTATGTGACATGAACTCCATTACAAAGATTACACTTTGCACTGCATCATAAAGATTACAGTTTGCACCATTAGCGCTTTTGTTCTTTTAAACCTCTTGATCTTGTTGTCTTGTTGTTTAAAACGCGCTTAAGATGTGCGAATTAGAAAAACACATGGACACTGATCTATCTACGTTCCAAGTGTAACATTGATCGTGCTAGTTTCGTGGTCATTATCTCAAAACAATTTGTATATGTATATATGCTGATATAGTTAAAAGTTGTTTTAAATATTTACCTCAAATATAGAATAGATTAATCGATCGATAACTTGTTGTCATTTGACCAACAATTGGACAATATAGGTTGATGGCCTTTGCTCAAAATGTAAGACGTATTTATTTACAAGGAATTATTTTTTTTTATTCGTAAAGAGTTTACCCCTTTCTCCAATTAGTGTTCAATAATTTGAAATGTATTATAAAAGTTTAAAAGATATTTAAAGCCTTAATTTTGTTTTACACTAAACATTCTGCTTTGTTAATACTTTGCACTTTTTAACCATAGTCTTTTACTTTATTTTTTGAAAAACTCTCTAATAATGACAAACATAAAGTAGTAAACACAAGTCCACAATATAAGTTGAGTCCACTAACTAAAGCCCATCAGATTTAACTAAGCCCACTGGGTGGGTACATTCCATTAGATGCAAAAAGTACAATAAAACTACAAAACTCATACAATATATGAAAAGAACCATATACCAATGATAGAAGTTTTACTGAAAGTATAACAAGGCAAGGAAAAAAAATATAAAGTGAAACTAAAACTTTTAAAGACCTGATCTATAATTTTGACGTTTATTAAGGGAAAAAATTGTAATTTTGTCAAAAATAAAACCACAACCAAAACAAAACCAACCATGACAAAGGTCAAAACCTATGGCTCGATTCTCATCATAGTCAATAAACAACTAAAAGTTTCTGATCTTTTGTCAAAATAAATTATTTTTGACAAATAAAAAATAGATCAAAATTATAACTTTACCATCTATACGTGCGTAACCGTGGCTCTGATACCACTGTTGGAATCATGGTATCAAAACTAAGGCGGAAGCGATTTATATATTTTATAAAAGCCGATTTTTATAAATATATTATTTGTTATTTTATTAATCCAATTAATAAATATTCTCAATCAGGATCAAGGTTAAACACGTATAAATAAATAAACAGCCTTAAGGGGGTTTAGTAATCAACCTTTGATAACTACACCGTGATTGCAACACGTGGGTTACAACGAATCATTCGCTAGCAAGAAGCTTCACGAACCAAGCACGATCTAATAAAAAAGGAGAGGGTGGCGGTGGTTGTTTGTGGCGGTAGGGTTGGGGCCGTGGGTTGGTGACGACACCAAGGGAGAGAGGAGAGGATTTTGGGGTTTTATTTTTATAAAACTTATCATTAGGGTTTGCTCTCTAATCCCTTATTTATAAAACATAAACTTACAAGAAGCCCCTTTAATATTTATTAAAACTCTCCTAAATAATAAATTATTTTATTAACAAGTCTCTCAAGTTCAAACAATACATTATTTCATAAATAATATTGCACCTAAACGCAAATTTATATGATTCGTTTACCAACATGTTACTCTTCGGATCGTACCGAATTAGTTAATGTTGACTTTTAATTGACTATCGGGCATTATATCCAACAATACGATACTACATATGACATGATACTGCACGAGACCTTTATGGCACCTATACTATACTATGCTATAAGCCTATACGAGGCCTATATGGCACCTATACTATACGAGACATATACTATACCTAACCTATAAGCCTATATATATATATATATATATATATATATATATATATATTAAGAGTGGGGTCAATAGTGTCATTCCCCTCATTGGTTGAGAGGGGCGGTGACACTTATTTTATATTTTTTTATTTGATAATATATAGAATTGGTTTCAATTTAAAACCAAAGTTGCTTTGGTGGTGAAGTGGTTTGATGTGCATTCCTCTTACATGAGGTCATGGGTTCGAGTCTGTTGTAAAGCATTTATTTACAACATTTTTTATAGCTTTATTTGATAATATAGAATTAGTTTCAATTTAAAACCAAAGTTGCTTTGGTGGTGGTGTGGTTTGATGTGCATTCCTCTTGCATGAGGTCATGGTTCGAGTCTGTTACAATGCATTTATTTGCAACATTTTTTACAGCGTTATTTGATTATAAATATAATTGGTTTCATTTGAGACTGATTGAATTATTTATGTTGTCTCTTTAATTTTTTTCTTACATGTACCGCAACTCATGAAACAGAAACCATGATATCGAAAGTATTGATAAAACATATTGCCTTTTGTTGTTAAAATTTTCAATTATAAACGTCGGATGTACACGATACAACTCTTAATAATTTCTGCGCAGCTTAACCGAGTAAAGAAAAAAGTTCAAGATGAAGCAGAAATCATCCGGCGCGCCGCAACGCGCGCGTGTAGAAATCATAGTGCTATATTATTATAGACTATAGTATACTAATATAAGATTTCTAGTATATATATCTCTGTGTAATGAAAATTTATTAATTTTATAAAATAATATTGGAAAGAAGAAAATTATTTTTTGTTAATTTGTGATTTTTTAAATTTATTTTATCATACTTAATTATTTAAAAACAATAAATAAGTAAAAAAAAAACTAAGAGCTATACGAGGCGTGTTATGATTAAAATGTTCCCTATATCACCATGTCTGCTACGTATCAAGCAATATGATATGGGGTACATATTATCTTTTATAAGACATCTAATTGTTTTATAAACATTTTTTTATTTTAAAAACATTATTGTGTAGTCTATATTAGTATAACATAGTATACTATGCTATAAGCCTATACGACGCCTATATGACACCTATGCTATACTATGCTATGCTATATTATATAATACTATAAGCCCATATGTGGCCTATATGACACCTATACTATACTATGCTATAAGTCTATACGAGGCTAATATGGCACCTATACTATACTATACTATGTTATAAGCATATATGGGATATATACTATACCTAACCCATAAGCATATACTATACTATACTATATAGACTATACGATACTACACGATTGATATGATACAAGATCTCGTGTACTATAGTACACTATACTATTATAGGCTATACGATACTACATAATATGATACGATATAAGTTTGTAGTACCAGATAAGGTTTTAAAATATTTGTAGTAAAAATAAATAAATATTTATAAACTTTATGTATAAAAGGTAAAAGTTTGCCAAAAAAAACCCACATAAATACGCCCAGTATAGACTTAGACCATGTGTTGTTACTCACTTGAGCACAAATATTATCTCCCCATATCATGCAAACTGGACGTTGACGTAGTATTGGATAAAGCTTCTGCTCCACTCACTTAACCCTATTGTGACGCACATTGAGCGATAGCTTTATCCAGTTTTTTTTATTTTTTATGTTTTTTTATTTTTTGTTTAGAAGACAAATTAAATAATTAACACTTAAAACATTAAACGTAATTAAAAACAAAATAACGTCACATAAATATTAAAAACCACAAATAAATATTAAAGACACGACTATTGTTGAAAGCAAGGTCTCATAGCTCTCCAAACCGCAACGTTCGGATAGTTATCGTTGTGCATGGAACGGTACTCGTTACGGGCCTCCTCAATCGTCTCGTCTTCGTTTAAACCCACAATGGTTCAACGCACTTACGAATAACCCCTCAAATATTGTGCACTTTGTCCGTAAACCCATAAATTTTCCTGTTAAGACTTCCCTAGAACGATAGCTGTCACCATTTGTTGACGGAATATAGTCACAACCGTGCTCCAAAAAGTTTTTGTAGTCTCATGTCCACCTTCTTGAAATGTGGTAATATAATTGTTAGACCAACGCGACTTCTTCCTCCACGGTCCAACATCGTATTGGGTTGTGTTTTGTGGGTGCGGAATTGGGTTTTCGTTTGCCAATAGGTGAATGATAATATGAATGAATGTGAAGTGGTTTGGGTTAAAAAATGAAGTGAGTGAAGATAAAATATATAGAGAGAGACTTTTTTTAAATATTTGACCGTTGTCAAAGTAATCGTTACCAACGGCTATTTTTTTAAAATCCAACACGCTAGCCCACGCGAGCCATCTCGCTTGTGTTCGCTCGCGGGCAGTGGCGAGGCTTAGTAGGGGCGGGAGGGGGCGGCCGACCCCCCCGAATTTTCGTGCAGAAGTTCCGATTATATAGTATTCGTATAGAAAATTTTGTAAATATAGGGTTTCGACCCCCCGAAACTAGTGACTTCCGACCCCCCGGTGACTTCCAACCCCCCGAACCTTCGGGTCAAGCTTCGCCACTGCTCGCGGGCACATGTTATCATGGCTGTTGTGGTTTTTGCGAGCCACGTGGCTCAGCTCCACTCTCGCGCCAACTTGCTCGCTCCCCACAACGGACAACCTTATACAGAGACATATTAGTTCAGACAAAATCTAACATATCGGTTTTTCTTAAAAATTGAAAAAACTATATGTCACACAGTCGAAATATATGTGATATATCACAAAACCCCTTGTACTTTATGCTTTCACACTTTATTACTCTTTATTTCTTGTCTTTTCCATCTATAGCACTGACCCACATATTGTATTAGACCCCACTTGAAGAATATGATCGTTACATTCAAAAAAAAAAAGAAAAAAAAAAGCAGCAGCTACATCTTCCAACCCCTTCTTTCTTCTCACATTCGAATTTCAAATTTTTAAACACAAAAGCATCACAGTCTGCTCTGCTTCATCAGACACTCCACCCTTTTTCTCGCTGTTCAGCTCCCTCAAACACATCCCAATGCATTCCCTTTATTTCTTATTATTAATCATCTGATCCCATCTTCAACATTTTCCGCTTTTCAAACCTGCCCACAACCTGTTCGACGTATTGTTTCTTAACATTCTTGTTCTGGGTTGTTTTAAAAACTTGCCCACAACCTGTTTTACTAATTGTTTGTTAAGTTTTAGGTTCTGGGTATTTAAAATCTGCTCTTAAGTTGTTTATTTTGGTGGGTTTTAAGACTTGCACACAACCTGTTCGACGAATTGTTTCAATAAGTTTTTTTACATTTTGGGGGGGTTTTTATACTTGTTTGATAACTTTTTGGTTCTGGGGTTTTAAAGTCTGCTGTTAAGGTATTTGTTTTGGGGGTTTTAAACTTTTGCATAGAGGTGTTCGTCTGTTTGACGAATTGCTTAAAAAGTTTTTTAAATGGGGGAAACTAAAGACAGCAAGTTGAAGCCATTGGTGAAGTGTTCGGATGAGAATCAAGTGCCATTGAAGTGTCGAAACAGTAATGTGCAGCCGAATTTGAAGCCTAGATCGATTTGGGGTTCGAATATTGTGAAAGGGTTTTCAGGTGACAAGAAAACAAGATCGCAACAAGTCGGTAAGAAGGCGCCGTTGCAGCCTGTTACTACTGTTGGGAACGCGAATTCGAAGAACCCCTTTAGTCAGAATCGAGCGAAACGGTCGCTAATGGGAGATTTGTCGTGTTCTGTCACGGCTACACAGGTTCATCCTCAAGGGGTTCATCTGTATAAATCGACGTCTTCATCGGGTTCTCGTGATCTGTTTGCGGAGCTTGATCAGCTAAGAAGCTTGCTTCAAGAATCTAAAGATAGAGAAGCTAAGTTGCAGGGTGAGTTGTGTGATTTCAAGAAAAAAAATCTTAAGGCTTTGGAACTCGAACAGACGGTTGAGTCAAAGACTAGTGAGATTGATGCTCTTAAAAGTAAGATTGATTTGCTTGAATCGGAAAACGCCAGTCTTTCTGAGCAGTTGAATTCTCAGCAGTTGCAAGAGAATATAGCAAAGGGGGGTGTTAATGGTGTTGAGGTAGATGTACTTAAGTTGAGAAGACTGAATGCTGAGCTTCATCTTCAAAAGAGAAATCTTTGTTTTAGAATTTCTTCAATGGAGTCAGAACTAGCTGCTTTAGCTAAAGATTCTAAGGTTTCTAACATCATTCTGTAACTTATAATTTTTAATAATTGTTCATATTTGCTTTTAATATCTTGATAGCATTGTTTTCCTTGATAAATAAACCTTCGAAACTGACCGAACTGCCCAAACTGAAGAAAGTCAGCCAGTTTGGAAAAATGTACTATTCGGTTCATGATTCGGTTTTAACAGTTTGACAGTTTATGGTTCTGTTTTAACAGTTTGACAGTTCATGAACAATCCTTACCCTATTTTTTAAATTAATACAAAAATAGTTTTTTTCGTCTAAAACCAGCAAAACCGAATCATTAAATCGTGAAAACCGGTCGGTTCGGTTTGTATTTTCCTAAAACTTTAATTACCGGTTTGGCCCAAAATTTTCTTTGAAACCGGGTGAACATCCCTAGTGTGTAGCATTGTGGTGGTCTGATTATGTTGGCTTAAATTTTGCAGAATGAATTTGTTGAGAAGATCAAAGCCGAGGCATCTATGCTACGACAAACGAATGAAGATTTATGTAAACAAGTTGAAGATCTACAAGTAAGTCGATTGAACGAGGTTGAGGAGCTTGTCTATCTTAGATGGGTCAATTCTTGTCTTAAAAATGAGTTGCAAAATACGTCATGTGTGACTTCCGAAGTAACATCAAGTCCAGCTTCTGTTGAATGGCTTAATGGTTCTGTATCAAGTGATGGAAGTTCTGAACATGGTAGTGCCCAAAAAACTTTAAGTTTGATTAAGAAAATGAAAAAATGGCCTGTTCTTGATGAAGAAACGAATGCCTCTGAACCCGCCAACTATAAACTAAATCTTGGTTGGTCCGAAGGAAGAAGGCATTCTATAAGTGGAGCAAATTGCTGTCAGGAAGATCTGGTGGTGAATAAAAGACGACAATCTGATGGTTTTATATGTTCATTGGAAATGGAGGGTGTAAACGATTTGAATGTGATCCAAGGGTCGCAATTGCGTGAAGCTACTAAACTGAAAACATTTTTGGATGTTGAGAAAAGGGCGTTGCGTGTTCCTAACCCTCCTCCGAGGCCTTCTAGCTTTACTTCTAAGGAACATACGGAGGTAACTAGTCAAGCACCGCCGCCGCCGCCGCCGCCACCACCGCCTCCCCCGCCGCCACCTCCAAAGTTCATGGGAAGAAGTAACGGTGGAGGGGTTGTTCAACGAGCTCCAGAAGTAGTTGAGTTTTATCATACTCTTATGAAAAGGGACTCCAGGAAAGATTCACTGAATGATGGGATCTGTGATGCCTTAGATGTAAATAATGTCCGCAATAGTATGATTGGTGAAATTGAAAACCGATCATCACATCTGCTTGCTGTAAGTTTTTTGATAAATTGTGTTGATTTTTCTTTTAACCTTTTTGTTTAGAAGATGAGAAAACATGTCTGAATTTAGTTATTGTTTGAGCTAATGCTGTTTGCTTTCATATTTAATCTGATTTTTAGATAAAGGAGGATGTCGAAACTCAAGGGGAATTCGTTAATTCTTTAATTCAGGAGGTCAACAATGCTGTTTATCCAGATATAGAAGATGTGGTGGCTTTTGTGAACTGGCTGGATGATGAACTCAGCTTTCTTGTAAGTTTATGGATAATTAGGTCTATTCGGGTTATATTTTGCTTCAACTGGATCTTACGAGTAAATAAATTTGGGCTAAAAAAACAGGTTGAATGGATCAAGTAGGTTTATTGTCACCCAAAATGTTGCATAAACTCGATCATTTTATTTCAAAAAATTAAGAATACAATCATAAAAAATATATAGATTTTAAGCAAATTTAAACATTATATAATATACATAAAAATCAAGATAAGAATAGAAAAAAAAAAGTGTTTGCACTTTGCACCCCAGCCAGGGGTGGACCTAGCTTGAAGCTAGGTGCCGCGTCCGTTGCTATTCAACCTCACGCGCGTAGTGGAAAATTAGTGAAAAATTTGTTTTTTTTTTTTTTACGATATTTGGAAAACGTTACTACTAAAATGATAAATGAAAAACGTTACTACTGAAATTAATTTCTAGATCCGCCACTGACCCTAGCCAGTTCTAAAAATTACGGGTTTGACCAAACCCGTCCCTTTTCCACCTTTGATCTGCATCTGTCATTAATCAAAACTAATATGGCAAAATCCATGGAACCATTCTTCATCAGAAAATCAAGATTTTGCTGGAATTTGTCTTTTAGCATTAGACAATTGCTAGAGTTAATAGTGATTGTTTGTATATCTGTTATGCGTGGTTGATTGTTCTTGGATTTTGAAAAGGTGGACGAGAGGGCTGTGCTGAAACACTTTGATTGGCCGGAGAAGAAAGCGGACACATTAAGAGAGGCAGCATTTGCATATCGAGATCTGAAGAAGCTGGAGCATGAAATTTCAAATTACAAGGACAATTATCACATACCATGTGACTTGGCACTGAAGAAAATGGTTTCCTTGTCTGAAAAGTAAGAACATCCTCAATCCTTGTCTGGAAAGTAAGATCATTCTTAATCTATAACGATTTGTTGTACACTGATAGGATGGAGCGTATCGTATATAATCTTCTTAGAACAAGAGATCAATTGATGCGTAATTGCAAAGAGTTCCATATTCCTGCAGATTGGATGCTTGATTCAGGAATTTTAAACAAGGTTTGTTATATCTTTTCTAAACTTTAGTTGGTTTTCATCCACAAAAGCACCAGATGACATGCATACATCGTTATAATGGATTACTCTTGTATGTTCAAGATTGAATGAATGGATAATACATGATCTAAATGAATGCGTACACCATCGTGATGGATTACTGTTTTAAATTGAAAAATGAATGAATGGATAATACATGCATGCATCATGATGGATTGATGTTGTAAGTTCAAAAAAGAATGAATTGATGGATAACACATGATCTCCATGCGTGCAGATTAAGCTAGGAT
This sequence comes from Ambrosia artemisiifolia, assembly GCA_032199755.1. Classification (NCBI taxonomy): domain Eukaryota; kingdom Viridiplantae; phylum Streptophyta; class Magnoliopsida; order Asterales; family Asteraceae; genus Ambrosia; species Ambrosia artemisiifolia. Next base: position 11,360,784 of record CM063528.1, on the reverse strand, counting down.
CGGTTAAGTTGGCAAAGAAATACTTGAGAAGAGTTGCTACGGAACTTCAAACCAAAGGAACGTCTGAAAAAGATTCTTCGATGGACTATATGCTACTTCAAGGAGTGAGATTTGCTTTCCGCATTCACCAGGTTCGACATATTTACTTAAATAACACATTTTCTACAATGTTATTATTCAACAAGTTTTCGCAATATACAACCAGGCACATTTGATGTGGCAAGAAGGTGTTTTGAATCATTCTAACTGGACTAGACCCGAGACTTGTCCCACCAAAAATGATGTGTCCCCCCCCCCCCCAAACGCCGTTTTACTATTTGTTTTTTATGGTATTTCCTTAATGAATTTACTTTGTACATGTCTGATCTGATTTGTTGCAGTTTGCTGGTGGATTTGATGTCGATACAATGCATGCGTTCGAGGAGCTTCGCAATGTAGCTCTTGTTTTGAACAAAAAGTAGAATGGAAAGAGGATTTTTTGGTGCAGGAAATATGATTTTTTTTGTATTTTTTTTTTTGTATAGGGTATTATTTAAGATGTTAGTTTTGGTATGAAGAAAGATTGAAGGCTGGTTAGATAGGGATGTGATGGAATGTGATGATAGAGGTGTCATCATCACCATCATCATGGTCATGGTCTTTTGTTCCTGCAAACATGTCTTTAGGGTTCAAGATTAGTTTGACCCATGTTGTTGACTTTTATCTTTCAATTTCTTACACCCTTCACATTTATATCTTTAAGGTGTTTTATGGATTTATTTGCTATAATTAGGCCTGCAAACGCATCGAATGAACATGAACGGACTCGTTCGTGTTTGCTCTTTTAACTTTAACCGAACAAATAAAAGGACACGTATACCTAAATGAACGTATCTTTCTTCTTGATGTTCGTTCTTTACAAAATGAACTTATTTGTTTATGTTTGTTAATATTCTGAATGAACATAAACTTTGAAATTGAACGTTCTCTTGTTCGTTTGTTAGTCTGTTACTCAAGGCTTGGTTCTAATATTTGATTATAAACAAAGAATTTCAAACAAACGTTAAAGAATGAATATAGACAAATGTTCACACACGTAAATGGATTCCTTCTAACGATTTCTTTTTTTGTTATTTTTGTTAGTTTTTTAGATAAACGAGCATTCTAGGCTTGGTTAGCATATGGATGTTCATATCTTTTACACATTCAATAGAAAAAGAAATTGAACCTTAAATGAAGTGTTAATATAACAGGCATATAAAATGAATGATTTGATACTACTCTTCAAATATAATTAAAACAAAAACTATACGATTTCATTTCAAAACAAGGTTTAAGAAATAAACGAAATTTGGCTTTCCTTTAGCTGACTAAAAGGCATGGAAGTTAAAAGAGACCAAAGCTTAGGCTTAGTAAAATTTGTATTGGCTCATGGCAACTTTGGCTTGTTTTGGAGCTTAAGACAGGCCAGGCGCTTATTTCGCCCACACCTTGTCTCCTTAATCAAGAAACCCACTTGCGTCTGTTTGAGGAATCTGCACCTCACGGCTCACATCACACACCTTGTCTCACCTTTGCCTTTGACTACATAGCTAGTCACAAGTATGGTTTGAGGCTTTCAGACAATAATCACCTAGCCTTATCATGGATGAATGAACAAAATCCGTTTATTTAACAATCATATATCTTTACAACACTCAGATTTCTTTCAAAACCAGTATGATACTATGATTCCATTAGGTCAACAAACCCAACTTCCTAGAATAACAATGAGATTTGAAAAAAGATAACTTCCAGAAAATAACTACCGACAAATCCAGCATTATACTGAGTCTGCTAGAAATCCTTTTTGATAACGGAACCACGAATTTAAATTTAAAACTTATAGAAACAATGGATGACATCTCAGACTGTTTGAACCGCTCTGTCGAAGCTTTCTTCTGCGGTTGATCCCCGTTTGACCAGCATATGTTCTGGGTGGCTAAGTTTCAACTGACTGCAAAAGATAATCAAATCAAATTTCGCTTCTGATATGCATTTGGTAGAGACATTTTGCTATGACACGCACGCACGCACCGCGAGCGCGCAGACACACATGTAATATATTGAAAGAAAATAGAAAAACAACTATAAGTCTATGGTATACCGTATACCACCTCTAAATTTTAGAAACTTCCATGGTAAGAATGTGACATCATTGTTTCAGACATTAGATTTCACCAAGTAAATCTCAACATAATACACAATGGCAAAACTATGAAGATGCCACTCTGATCAAGTCTGATATCATCATATCAAAGTAAAGTTATACTTGTAATATATTATCTACCTAGAATTTAGTAGTTTCTTTTTTAAACGGAAGAGAATATAGCAGTTGAAAAAAAAATTATTATGCTAGTAGACATTATGGTGTGGTGTCACATTAAAAAAAATGTTTAGAAGTTTGTAAATACTCCAGACAGTACCAAAGGAACGATGCACACACATGGGATGGGCTCATGGGCATACCTTAAGAATCGTGAAGAAGGTTTCCCAAGATGAAGACAGCATACAACCAGATTTGCTAGTGTTTCTGGATCCTTTGCATCCTATATCAGGTTAACGCATCAAAAGTCATATACTAAACAGGTGCAATCTAGGAAGCCAATTAGAAAGCAGAACTAAAAATGCCATGTTATCAAAACTCAACAACAGATGAAAAATGTCTTGCTAGTTATAGAAAGAAAATAACCAGAAACGAAAGCATGTTTTAGCCCATAAAATCTACAACTACGTGGTTAAAAATGACTCCCACTGTCCTACAGGCAGTTGGGTTGACAGTTGACTGACAATAACCAATAAACTTGAAGGGAGTGAACAAAAAGCGTCAACCAAATTTAAGGGTGTTAATTAAAAATTTACCTTGTTGAGTGCTTCTAACAGAAATGATTCAGCTTCATCAAAGTTGCCCATGTGCATGCAGCACACAGCTTTCCCATTGAGGACCAGGCTAGTCATCTGGTACTTCTCTGAGAAGTCCTGAAAGATGAGATATGCTTCTTGTATCTTTGATCCACCCTGTTTTAAAACAAAGTGGCAGTAAGAATACTGTAACTTAAAGCTTAATACATAGTTGTTAATAGCGCTTGCTAGCGTAGCGTAGCGTGAGCTTCCCGCTATAAGGTGTTTAGCGCCTAAATAGCGATCGGATACATTTTTTTTAATAAATACAAGTATATTGTGATAAAATAAACATATTTTAGGGGGTTTTGTTACAGGATTGATATAAGAAGCGTATATTTTTCCATATTTATCGGAACTTTCATAAAATGGACATAAAATATTTTTAAAATTTTCTTCTGGTGTATCGCTATTTACTAAATAGCACCCGCTATTCGCTATCAACAACTATGGTTTAATAAAATAGTATTAGTAAAAGATTACAAACCACAGCTAAATTTATCCATGCAGTAGCAAGTTGAGTTAGTGTGTGATCCTCATCAATCTGTTGCATAAGTCTCAATTCCTTCTCAGCATGATCTGATCTGTGCATCTTGAGATAGATCTGGACATTCAAGGCGTACCTGAAAATGAAAAATGAGAACTCTTACTTATCTATGATCATTAATTTAAATTTTACGACAAAAATATCTTACAAATGCTTAACATAAACAGTGCACAGCCATATATGCACTCATCTGCAGTGAGCCAATCTTAAAATCTCTAGTTATCAGCTTTAGTTTATGGCTTGATGAAATGAACACAGACATCAAAGGAAAAAAGTATAGAAACAATGTGGACGTTCCCGCAGCCCTACAACAAGTTTCACATTGTTCATGGCTACAGGCATGCATCTAACTTGTAACATTCGCTAGTATGTTTGCCAATTTGTCTATATGCCTGCAGGCTGCAGCATTCTGTAGACGTATACATTGAAGTTTTAGTTTTGAGTATTCTAGTTATGTGCTTGCAAACTCTTACACTAGATTTGCCAGTCTTTGCATACTTGAAGCTCTAGTCTACACGCTGAATTATAGACTAAAGATAACATGCTTGCAGATGGTTACACCATGATTTATAAAAACAGTCGAGGCGGGGTTCAGTTTGTAAGTACGCCTCTAAGGACCGATGCGGTAGAATCTGAATGAGGCGGGCGTACGCCTCAGTTAGCCTCAAGGCTTACCAAGTCTTTGTAATGTTTTAGATGTGTGTTTTTGATGTTTTAGACATGGCAAATATGGATTTTAGACTTGATGTTTTAGACTGTCTTTTCTATGAGTATTGAATCTGATGATGAAATTAGTTAGGAAAGTTCGTTGTTTTATGTTTAGTATTTTATTTTTATAAAATATATAATTTTTATATTTATCGTTCAATTCCGCCTCGGGCTTATGCCTTGTGAGCCGAAGGGAAAACGCCTAGAGGCTTGATTCCGTTCTTTTAAACTTTGGTTTACACGTATGCACATCTCCGAGGCTGGTCACAGAGTTTTCCACTATATGAAATTTTACACAAATCAAAGGAGCGTAGGTGGTAGACCAGAGTAAAGATACTCAGAAGACGGTCTGAAAGCAAATATTCATCTGTGCAGACGTGCAGTTTAGTGTAATGTTACCAACTACTTGTCTGTGCACATGAGCAGAACAGTGTAATCACTTGGTTCATTCTTCAAGTACTAATACGAGGGAGATGAGCAATGATAGTGAAAAGACTAAGGTTTAGAAAAACAATTAGAAATCGAAAACGGTGAATATAGAAAAACAGGAGACCTGTTAACATGTGATAACTGTAAACCATAACATTGGAGGATGACGGAGATATAAAACAAATTAAATTGACCAAGAAGTAGACAACGTAGGAAACTTATTATGGTTATGACAAAGATTCAAGAATCAACAGCAAACATGCAAAACATAGCAATACTGTATATAAAGATGTTAAAGAGGTAGAGTAATGAGCAAGACTAACAGTTCCATAGTTCTCCCAGAAGCATTTGTGTGCTTCAGAGCCTCGCCGAAGTCCTGTTCATGCATGAATATGATCCCGGCAATAAGCCTGAGTATCGGGTTGTTCCCAATGGCTGCATCACCCAACCATTCCCGTATGCTTGAAATTACAGTTTCCTATTATATCCATGTGAGAAAAAAAATTATTACACAAGTTGACCATCCAATTATCAAAAGAGCAAAATAAGTACACATAATAACTTTACACATGATGTCATTCACTTTAGTTAACATGGTTCTTCAATAACATAAACCAATGAATTACAATTTTACTTATAATTTTACTCCAACTCCTCGACTTAAATCGTAGCAGCCTGATTAAGTCTACCTAAAGTCCTAAATCATCCAAAAACAGTTCATGATTCAAGTGAACAGCAAAGCATGTCGCGTAATCCAACTTCTAGTAACAAATCAGCCTCACCATTACAAGAAACAAAGTTCAATCACATAATCAAATACGAACTCTTCAGTTTTTTATTAACTGACAACACGCATTAAAACATATAACAAATACTACCAAACATGCAAACGTAATAAAATCAGTGCCTCTTTTGATCTAACAAACTACAATGTTATATCAATCACTACAACACAACATGACAACATAAGTAGATACAATAAGTCTATGACAGCCTTAAACTTTGCCCTATTACATATTAATACCCATTTGCTTGGGGTGAGCAATAACCAAACCGTTAACCAAAACCGGACCGGAAAAACATTCAAATTGTGATATATTTCTAGTTTTTTTATACATTTCGTGTATCTCTATAAAGAAAAAATTTAGACCAACTTTGCTTTTGGTTATTAAACCGAAACGGTTAACCAAAAACAGATTGGTTAATAAAACAAATTAACCGATGACTTCAGTTTCAGTTAAGGATAATAACCGAAGCGAGCTTGAAACCTACAAATTAACCGAATAAAACAAACCGATTAACCAAAAACCAATTGGTTAATAAACTAGATTAACTGATGACTTCCGCTTTTGGCAGGGGCGGACCTATGGGCGTTGAGGGGCTACCCCTCAACTTTCTTGGCAAAGTACATTTTTAGTGCATTTTTTTTCTTCTTTGTTTTACGCATCACCTACCACTGACTAATTTTATTTAGCTCGCGCTACCCCTCAACTTTTCTTCTAGATCCACCACTGGCTTTTGTTAAGGCTAATAACCGAAGCAAACCGAAAACCAACAGTTTTAACCGAATAAACCGAACTGATTTCCGTTTAAGGCTAATAACCTAAGCAAACCAAAAACCTACAAATAAACCGAAGCGATTAACCAAAAACCGTTCGTTAATAAAATAGATCAACCAATAGGCGATAACTTCATTAATTTCAGTTAAGACTAATAACCGAACCGAACCAAACTTCATAGTACCGTATTTCAGCTTTCAAAGCAAACACAGATCTGAAAACAAAAAACCTAGATCACGATAAACAACAGATCTCACCTTATTATCAGCACTCAACAGATACAACGCTAACAACTTCACAGCCTGTAGAGGCGTAGCAGCTGACGAATCGATCTCATTAATCACAAGCTGTCAAATATCAAAAACAAATATTATAGATCAAATTAAATAAAATAAAAACGTGATAATTGATGATATGAAAGAGCGTGTAGATAATAATAAGTTACTTGATAGCTTCCAAGTGCAATGTAGGATCGGTAAATAAGGCAGTCGCGTTCGATTGCGTCGTCTTCGGAGAGGTTTTGGACGTCTCCACTGTTAATGGCTGCTTGAAATGCACCGAGATAGAAGTTGTTACGTAGAGCGAATAATAGATCTGGTGTTGCCGCCATTGATGATGGTTGGATCTAGGTCAGTGACGGTTATGGATCGAGAGAGAAGACGGGTACAGGATTTGGAAGAGATGTGGGTTTTCTACGGGTGCCGTTCTTTTATCAGTCACGATTAGGGAGAAAATGAATTTTTAATGTTTAACTACGCGACGGGAATTTGGTCGGTATGTGTTCGTTTAGTTATGGTAGCGTCATAGTGGTACTGTTTATGCTAACCGAAAGGGGGAAATAAATATAATCGTGGTATGGCTAAAAGAATGTCAACACGTTATTTATATCGATTGAACATAATTGTTAGTAGAAATCGGTTTGGTTTATAGGGTATTGATACTGTACCGACGTTCGTATAGACTAAGACGCCAAATAAGCACTCTATTTTAAATATAACTCTGCTTTTAGCAAAATTTATATCGGGTATTCTTTTAAGGGAAAATAACATTTGATCAACTCCCATAAGCCAAAATAAAAATACTTGGAGTTTAAACAGTATGGACGGGACTAACTTTGGACGAAATATGTAAAGCTCTAAGTCACATACTCTATCTACATTTGTTTAGACGCATACATTTCATTTAGACGCGTAAAAACTTGGCGTCTATATTCCTCTCAGCAGCTTGTCCTTGAAGTTTAAATATGATCCACGTATAATACTTGGCGTCTAAAGAGATGATGCGAAGTGGAGTTCGCGTCTAAAAATATGACGCATCTAAAGTTTAGAGATTAGATCCGGAGAGTTTGCGTATAAACATAGTAGATGGACTCTATGGGTTAGACCTTAGATAAAGAGTTTGTAGCTTAGCCTCGTCCCTATTGTTTAGACTTCAAGTATGTTTATTTTGGCTTATTAGAGTCGTCAGATGTTTATTTTGGTAATTTTCCCTTCTTTTAATCCAGTTGATACCATCCACGTTTCCTAGATCATGTTTTGTATTTTCATTTAGGTGATGTATCTTTTCATGTTATTATATTACAATTTCTAGTTTTAACTCTTTAAATAAATAAAAATAACAAAACTGTGATCCATTGTTCATTTCACATGTCAATTTAATTTATAGGTTCTTTTCACGTTATTGTATTTCAATTTCTGATCTTAACTTGAATAAAAGAAACAAAAAAAATGTATAACACCCTAACTAATGACAAAAACATTAAAACACACAACAATTGTTCAACAAACACATGATACTAATAAAGTTTTATAGTATACTAGATTATACCCCGGGAACGTCCCGGGGTTGAGAAATCTAATATGACATATTAATTTAACATATGAAATAGAATGATTCGCTTTACAGTCACATGCAAGAAAGCTTCGGGTAACACCTAACCTAAAACAATTAAAAATGTATCTCCAATGTTAACGCCTAACCTTATACAATGTATAGCTCTAATATTAATATCTAACCTAAAACAATGTATAACTCTGAACAGAACCCCACAAAAAATAGTCGTTTTTTTCTCCGTTTTTTATATATAGCACTATGGTACTCGTTGGGAAGATAATAAAACGCTTGTTAATTTGGTGTAATTTTTTTCTTTAAAAAATCTCTTATACAAAAGATATTAACGTTTAAAAGTTATGGGAGGAAACATAAGAGAGAAAAATCCAATTTTATTTTTAAATATTTTTTTCCTAAAATATCTCAATGCCACATGGGATGACACATGGCACACTCAAGGAGGAGAATGCCTCTTTGAGTGTCATGTCATTAAAATGGCTTTGGTTTATTATATGTATAGACTAGCTAACTACCCGGGAGCGTCCCGGGGGTGAAATTTATAATATTGAAGTAATTTTTAAAAAATGAAATATAATTGCACTGAAATGCAAAGTTGGGGTCAAATTGTGTTACGTATAGGATCTCGAGTAGTGTGTGGTGGTTTGAACATGTGGTTTAGCTAGGAAGGGCTCTTGTACTCTCTTTCAGCACATGATAATTGTTGAATAAATATTTGGCATAGATAGATATCAATCTCCTTACTTTATTCTAAATCTCTTCTCGAAGTTCACGACTTCTCTTGGGTATTGAGTTGATAAATATACACGGTTAATTTTGTAACGACCCGGTCAGTCGGTGACGGGTCGTCGGGTCGGGTATCAGAGTTGCACAGCGGATTCGAATCGTGATAGTCTTGACCTTTCCAGGACCCACGTCATCGCTATCTGATTGGTTACCTGAACACATGCCAAAAATAGTTTCTGTCAACATAAAGTTGGTGAGATCGTGTATTTTATATACAAAATGGCCAGTTCTATCTTTTGTATTTCTTTAAATAATTCTTTTAAATAAACATGCTTTACAATTCTATTGGGGAAGATTCTATTAAATCCATTCAATTTTATATCAATTCTATTATATCAATTATATTCTATTATTGCCATTCCTTATCGATTGGACCACTCTGCTTGTGGTAACTTGCTTATAACTACCCTCTAGTTGGGTAAACCTGGTTCCTGTCCTCTCCTGGAACAAGAATGGTTCCTGCCCATTTACCTGAGCAAGAGAAGGATATGGCGATACCGTCCAGTACTGTCCTCGTTGTTTCTATTGTCCCCATATTCATTCTATTATTCTTTATAACATTTCTATTATGTAAAGCATTTCTAGGTTTTCTAAGTGACATGTATTCCCCCAAAACATTAATAAAACAGTAAAAGTGGGGAGTTCACGATACTCACAGGTTTGCGTATAATCTTCTATAGTCTCTTTTATTACAATTATATGTCATATATATATATCGATACGTTTTACGCGTGGGACTTGTTAGATTGTAATACTTAGGATATATATCATATATACAATTTATACATATAGAATTCGGTATATATTAGATAGTCCTAAACTCGGGGTTTGGTCATTCTAGGCAAAAAGAAATAAAGCTGGCCATTACAGCTTGGCACGCGAACCTAAAGAACTCTAGACACAGCTAACCCGAGTCTAGTATATCGTTTTATATATCGAATCTTATATATATAAACATATATATTTTATATATGTTTATTATTCTCTTATTATTATTATCAAGTCCGTACGTTATCCGTATTATATATATATAATCGTATAATTCTAATAATCCTCGTCTAGCTATTGGACCGGGTTCTATTCCGGGTGTTGACCGAGTCACCGAGTCGACTCGGTATCGGTTTAACTCTCCGATTCGATTAACGGTACCTCGCAATAATCAATATAATCACTATATTAGTATTAGATTATAAGATTATAACCATTAATCCAATGGATTGATACTTACCGGACGAATAACCGGATAGTGATCGGAATGATGCCGGGATATGATTCAGAGACTGCTCGGGAATTAGCCCAAACCCAGACCTCAATTATCAACCAACAACATCATCAACTCCTTTTTAAGTAACAAGACATAATACTACCATAGACAGAAAAGGAAGTAGGCTCGGTGAGGAATATCAAGCGCTGATGACAGTCACCGGAACCGGTGACTGTCCGATTAACGAATAACACATGGTCCCGGGTTTGGTTTATCAAGTATTATAACAGAAACAGGAGGGTTCACGAGTACAAACCGGTAATCGAAGGATAGCTCTCGGGTTCTTAATAGAAACAAAGAGGAAAAGGGTTACTGGCTGGGTTCTAACCGGAGATTATAGAGGCTTACGACAGTCACCATAACTCCGGTGACTGTCCGATTATAAGAACTGATCAGGACAGAAGGAGGGTTCGACATGGTTACCGGGTTTATTGTTAAGATGAAAAGACTCACTGACAGTCACCAAAGCCGGTGACTGTCTAGTTTCGTTTAACAGTAACAGAGGGCAGACCAGGTGGTTCAACCGGTGGGTTATCGAGTACACGAAACGGAACATAAAGGTCTGGTGATTCGTGGGTTGTGGCTGACTACGAAACAGAAGAACAACGGGTCATAACTGGGTTGTGTTTGGTTGACCAGAGGGTTACCAGGACTCACGACAGTCACCGTAACTTGGTGACTGTCCGGATAATAATAAGGGTGTTTCCGGTTGATTATCGGGTTATATTGGGTAGCCGAAGATGGATTATTATCGAGTTAAGGGTTCGGTTCATCAGAGACAGGAAAGGAAGAGGGTTGTGGTAGTTATAAGGGTAGCCGGAGAAGAAGAAGACAAGCGGCGGCAGGCGGCGGCGGCGCCGGAGGTGGTGGTCCGGCGGCTGCTCTCATCTCTCTGAAACACACACATGTGTGTGTGTGTTGTCTGGGTGTACCGAACCAAAGACAAAGAGAGGAAGTTTATAAAAGAATTAATAATACAAGGGGTGTTTGGTACTGAGGATAATAACTGAATCTCGGGTGTTTGGTAACGGGAATAATAATAAAATAAGAAACGTTTGGCAACGTTTTAATAGCAGATAAGGAGCGTTTAACCGAGATAATAAAGAATCCAATAATTATTATCTATATATTCGGTTGAACCGGTTTGTCGCGAGATTCGAACTGGAATATTTTATTCCATAATCGGGTGGTCAGGTCCGACCCGACCCGTTAAAGAGACCCGTAACACCTCGAGGTGTTACAAATTCGGTGATAGGTTTAAGATGTACGATAGTGCCTCCATTGATGATTATAATAGTGCGTCGAACCCATTACTAAGGTAATTCCAACTATGGAGGCCCGGTTCAATATTGTAATGAGTTATGATTGTGCAACTACATTCTCAAATTACAATGGTGAGTAGGATATTGGACAGACCATCCATACACTTATGAACGGGTCGATCTGTGTTGTGTTTCATCTTAAACAGGTAATATAAATTATAAAAATGGCCAAATGGATCAACTGTTTAAAAAGGTAATTCAATGGATCTGTGTTTGAAAGCTGAAGTCTGCTACTAAAGAATAAAGAAAATCAGAAATAACCTGATAAAGAATGTGCATCCAATTAGAATCTCTTGGACCTAAGACGTGTTTGAGAATCACACCACATTTTTCAAACTCCCGAAGAACTAAATTTGTATCAGCAAGTGAAAATCTGAAAATGCACAGTAAATGAAAAAGATATAAGAAATGTAGACTTTTTTTTTTAAAAAACGGCTAGTGTTACCACTTATAACATCAAATTAATATAAATAACACCCTCTAGCAAGTGGGCTAGCGGCCTAGCCGTACATTTAATATAGTAACCCAAGCCTTCGCTCGAGTCACACGAAATATCTTCAGAGCACAGTGTAGTTATAGTGAATCCAAGAGGCCAAAGCAAAAGAATTCATAATACCATAAAAGAGGCCTGATGTTATAAATAACACATTAACACAGACTCGGAAGTCTAGTTAGCTTTGTTTGGCAATTGGATGTAACCGAATGAGTTACATTCTCATTCAATATATTACATCCAAATCAAGGATTCAAAGTTCCTAGTCGTGCTTTTAAATTGCTAATACATATTCAAATACTTCCTCAAAACTGAAAGCAATTGATAGAAAGCATTTATTTTAACAAAAACCAAAAATTCAAAGATGTTGGGTATGAATTTGGAACAAACTTTTATTACAATTATGTATTATGGTTGTCGCATTTGTTCAACGAAAAACAAAAATAGTACCAAATTACCAAATGTATTTCTTGAAATAAATAAACGTAATCTCTTGAACTTCGCCGAAGAACCCTTGAAAGTTTGGTCTTTTGCCTTTGAATATCGCCTCGTTTCGTGCCTTCCATATAGTCCAACTTCCAGCTAGCACGACGATACGAATCAGCCTTTGTTTATGCGGTGAAGCATCGATAACCTTGTAAATGCCCAGAAGGTCTCTGGCAGTGAAAGCGAAGATCGGAGGAATTTTGACCCAAGAACTGATACGCTGCCATAAAACAGCCGCAAAGAAGTAGGAGGTTAGGATATGATCCGCGTGCTCGTCGCCTTCTCCGCAAAGCCTGCAGGTTGCAGGACCGTGTATAATTTTCCTCCTCTTTAACCCTTTGAGAGTTAGTAGCCTGTCTTGTTCTGCTCGCAACCAAATATGCTAACCTTCCGCGGCACCCCTTTGACCCATTGGAAAGGAAAGAACAGAACAACATGGTTAGATAACATTTTTCTGCAAAGAGCGACAGAAAATGCACCGTCAGAACTGTTCGACCAGGCCCAAACGTCGGCTGAAACAGAAACGACAACAGCAGCAATTAGTGCTATCATTTGCTGCAGCTCGGTCACTTCCAGTGAGTCAGTTGGTGCCCTCTTCCAATACCATCCTTGTAATCTAGTTGCCACACAGACTGATTTCACGCTTTCATTTGCGAAAAGAGCTGGGAAACGATCCATTAAAGGTATGTCCCCCACCTAGTAGTCGATCCAGAACCTTATGTCCCGGCCATTACCAATCTTCCCTTTAAACATAGATCTTATGGATCCCTTTCTCGTAAGCTTTTGAAAACTCACTTTGTACCTAGAATAAGAATGAGTAGTTAAAATATTAGATAGAAAATCTGAAACATATTAAAAAAATAGCATGATCATATGATTTGACTGAGTATAGTGAAAGAATACGATTCAACGGATCTTGATATTAAGTACATGATGATGTAGTAAAAGAAAAAAAGTTCATATGCTCACACCATCATCATCATCATACACCATAAACAACATCATTCAACATCATAATGGACAACATCGTTCATAAATTCCTCTCACCATATAATAATGCACTTGCACATTAACAGGTTTGACCATTTGACGTTAAAAGTCGAGATATGCATGAACTTTTTATGGGTTCAGTTTATAAAATAGGTGGATATTTCTGACAACAGAAGTGTGAAAAAAAGGTTCCACATAGTTGTTACCGTGATGGTGTAACATAGATGATCGTCCACGCTCGATTTCCACACGTATCATCAACACCGAAACCAACACCGTAGCTTCATGTGTCACCACCAGGACCACAGCAAACCGTAACCACCATCGAAACCATCACCATCAAAGTTACAACCAATACCGAGCACCGAGTACCATCTTCGTCGCCTCGCAAACTATCTAGTATAGTAAGTTAGCCTAACAATAGCAAATTCAGAAGTTAAATCTTAACAATCACAATAGGAAACTCAAGTTTGAAACAAATGGCCCCAGATTTAGTGCTTTGAACATATGACTGTTTGCTTGAACTTTACTCTGGGACCTAAAACTTATAAATATATGTTCCAATGATATTAGCCACTGTTAATTAGTTCTGCAACATTTATACAATAAAAAGTTGTGCAACCAGTCAAAATGGGTCATTTTTAGTACGGTCAAACATGACCGCAAACATTGGTGTTCATTTTATTTATATTTAAATAAGAATGCTTTGACTATGACTAAAAAAAAGGATGTTTAGCTATATGAACCATCTAGAACAAACAACAAATTAATAATATCAGCCATAATGCAAAGAACTATATCGCAGAAACAGATTTATCAAAGAAAAATTCACTTCAAATCCGGCCAAATCATATTTCCCTTTAGGCTTTTGGAAACGATATAACAGTTCAACTATAAAACAATTTATCATAAAGAAAATGAACACTTAATTTCCAGTGAAAAAACAAACATGAAGCTAGATGTAAACTGAAGTTATCATAAAGGATTGTAACATGAAGATGTAAAAAATTGGTGATATGCTTGCTTGATTAATTGAAAAAAACAACAATGGACACAAAATGTTAGTTATTGATATGCGAAGAATCCACATGCTTATCTATCGAGACTATGATCTCAGGTTATGGTCATCGGAATCATAAAATGATTAGGATTTACATACAACTTAAATATATTTGCAAAGAATAGCCAAATAAAAAACTAAAACCAAATAGGTAGGTTAACATGTCAAACGGGCCAGCCAGGTTCCTGCAAAAAACGTTTTTATTTTCGTTTTTTTTAAAGAACGCCATAAGTAATTAATGCGTCAAGCTGTCAATTATGATCAGAAAAATAGTATTGTTAAAATGATGATTTGATTCTTTAAACAACACGACTTGGGAGGTTTTATGCATTACTTTCAACCCGGTCGACTCAATGTAGCACTTTTTTAATTTGACTCATTTGAAATAAAGCATATGCACAACTCGAATCCACACATTCGAAGTTGAGCACGTTGAAACTGCCACCTACATACCAAATGACAAGAAAAAAATCAAAAGCGCTTACCTCGTCTAACCGCGCGGGTTATGCTGCTTAGAGATCTGGAAGGCCTTGAAGGTGTCTGAACTTGTCTCCTACAGTTTTTGTTTGAAAAAAGAAGTCCTCTTATCAAATCACATTTATAGAAAATAAAACATCTTTTGGAAAAGAAAAATTAAAACTATATACCTCATTGGGTTTTTGCTAGCTTGCAATGTAGTTGCTCCAGTACTGCCAGGACTACCCAAACACACGAAATAAATTGCTAAAAAATGATACAAATGGGACAGGTCAGAGGGCACCTGCATACATATCCGTGTATGTACGTGATTTGTGTGTGTGTGTGTTACCTGTAAGAACCAGTTGCAACTCGCTGGCTATTACCACTCAAACATCATTCAAATTTATCAAAAATTGAATCATTTTTGTATAGGTCACATAACTGTAGATAAGCAATGCAAACTATCAACGCAATCAAAGAAGGAAAACAAGGGATAAAAGTTGGTTATAGAACAGGTAAAGGATATACCTGAGGTCTTAAATATTCATGAACCTGGAACGTTGAAACTGGACCAAAGTCCATGTTGATGTCTCATAGCTACACAAACCATATAATTTCAGATTAATATAACCGATCAAAACCAAAGGAAGTTTTGACTATTAGTAAAATAGCTAAAATAGTCCTTAATCACGATAAAATAAGAGTAGTCCTTTATATACAACACTGTGCAATGAGATAATTTGGGCTTGAAACTTTGGAAGCTCTAGCTTCTTTGCATTAGATGTATATCTTTCATGCTTTTGTAGTAAATGGTCTTGCAATCATAGAAGGTAAATTCTCTGTTCTGTCATTAAGTCCATTATTATGTATATCATAAAATATATGCCTACCTAATTAAAACAATTAGCCTAAAATTAAAAGAAAAAAAATATAATTCAAAGGTACTTATCACTAACTTCAATCGATTTTATGATTATGATTCTTTAAGTAGCATTTAAATGTACGGTAATTATATCTTATAACACACTAGATTCTTACCCGCGCTACGCGCCGGGACGTTGTCATGACCAACGCCACAGCTACCCCTGTCACCACACGGCACACCACAAAGTCGAGCAGCAGCGGCTTCTTCGACTTCAACACTAACCTCCATCACCACCATGGTCACTACTCATGATTTTTGTGCGTCACTATCCACTACTTAAGCAATTACCTGACAAAGGGAGAGGAGTTGCTTCCCCACCTCTACGCTACACCCATCCGAAGTCTACAATTTCCTAACCATTCCTTACAAAATCCACATGCAATGGAAAATGAAAGAACACTTTCATGTGGATACTTCCTCTAACTCAGGGCCCACATCACGTTTCTGGTCCTTGCACATGCTTTCCATGTAACCATCCATTCCTTCTTGTGTCTGCTTCTTACGTATGGAAATAGGGCTGATACACAACCAACACTCTCAGGCACCAACATCAACCACCATCACCCCACGACTATGATCCTGGCGGCTAGAGTTTCGTCACAGAGGTGTAACACAGGAACCACCACGTAAGACAACCCTTGACCACCAACTTGCGCCGACAGCACCACCGATTGCGACCACCAACTTCCGCCGACATCACCACCGATTGCGACCACCGTCAACACAAAACACCTGCACCCACCACCATGAAAACAACAGCGGCGATGTGGACGGTTTGTAGCCACCAAAGAGAAAACATAGAAACCACACGTCGTTCTTATTTCTACCGTTGTTAACCGGAGAAAAGAGGAATGTAAAATTATAACGACGAAAGATGAAGCTACCGAGCACCTACGTTCAAGAACACAAAGACGAAATTGAAGAATATATATGTATGCCTACTTCTGCGATGAAGAAGACAGGCGCAATAAAATAGCGTGGAGAATGAAAAGGTAAGGTGCATGTCGGTGACCACCGTTAGAACTGACCAACCAGGTGTAAGCACGACGAACAGTTACCTACACCGTTAGAGTTTAACGGGAAAAGTTGACGTGCCGTCTAAGTTGACGGAAACACTATTGCAAACGATTTGCTAATTGTATATATATACAATTATCTTGAAGAAGATACCATAGTGACACAGTGAATCGAACATCAAAACAAAAAAAAACCACATAATCAAAAAGCATAGTATTCGATCAAATTATTAAGAAATAAAAACCTTTTTCTCGAAAGATAGGATCGGATTTCCAGCAGCATCGAGCAAAACTCTGCGATTATAAAACACAAAAACACACATAGTTTCTCCAATCAACCTTATAAATCATCTAACATAACAAAATCAATAAATAAATAAAAAAATAGTCTCATATGAATAAAAAACCTAATTGATGAATTTAAGGCACTGAATATAATCAAATAATTGTCATAAACAGTCAAAATGATATAAACAAAGACATAACCAAAGTTACCTTTCGGTGTTTTTCCGGTGATGGAATGAGCAGGTTGAGGATAGCTGAGTTAAGAATAGGGTTTGGTTTAAAGATTGGAGACGAAAATAATAGTTGAGAGAGAGAGGCCTTGAGTTAAGAATAGGGTTTCGTATTTTTCTTTTTTTTTTAATTAAAAACGAAAAAAAATCAAAAACACTAAAATATCTTGATTATTAAGCCACGTGGCACTTTTATTGATAGGTTGAGGCCACCATTGCACGCCACATCAACATCTATCAATTCTTTTATATAGATTAATTAATAGATTAAATCAAAAATTACAATTTTTAATACCAACTTAAGTATAAATTGTTCAACAAAATCCAAATCTAACTTAAGCTAAGGCTTCAACTCTATGATCCAAAAGCAAGAAATACTTTAAGCAGCTTCTCTGAAACATATTAAGTTTAGAAAATAGAGTGGGTCAACTAAAATAGTTGTTGAGCATACATTGGTTGAGATAAAAACATTGTTTAAAAAGTTACAATTCAAATGTTTAAGTTAATCTAAGACAACATGTGAAAACAAAACACATGGAGCACAA
The DNA here is from genome assembly GCA_032199755.1 of Ambrosia artemisiifolia. Taxonomy (NCBI): domain Eukaryota; kingdom Viridiplantae; phylum Streptophyta; class Magnoliopsida; order Asterales; family Asteraceae; genus Ambrosia; species Ambrosia artemisiifolia. The sequence goes on along the minus strand of CM063528.1, from coordinate 11,342,913 downwards.
TCAAACCTTGGTTGGCAAAGTTTAGTTACCTCCCTTTTACAAGTTAACCAAGGTTAACAACTTGATTAGGAGCAATACGTTGAGCAGAAGCAAGTTCGGAAGGAACAACAGCCGTAGTTGGTGCAGCAGGATGAGCATCGGTTTAATCTATCAAGATTAAACTAGTGTTTCTTCACGTTTGAAAAAGAAAATGATATGTAAAAATATCGGTTTCACCCACCTCGAACCATCGGTTTGTGTACCCGGTGCACATCCCCCATAATATAAACCGGTTTAATAACCCGTTTTTTAATTAAAAAAATAACCGTTTTAAAAATCGTTTTTTTATGAAAACCCCCGGGTTGAAGCCCGGTCCAAACCGATCTGTACCAGTTCAGATCAATGGTTCTTCAAACCGGTTTGAATCCCGGACTAGTTTTTTTAAAAACCGGTTTGTTAAAAAGAACGGTTTGGCTGGACAAGAAAAAACGATTTATACACCTTCAAATGAGCAACATGGTGTCCTACTGACTTTTTTTTTCCACTAAATCCTTTTAACGCAAAGTTAGTTATAATATCATATGGATAATTACCCAATTTCCGTGTTCTCAAGTTTTTAATGTGTCCCGAGTTTTATTTAAGGAGAGAAAATAAAATATTTGAATAGAAGCAATAAAAATTGTGTTTCAGAGTTTTCTTTATAGAGAGAAAGGAAGAAAACATGATGAGTTTTTAGGCTAAAATTCATCCATCCAAATTGGAATTTGGAAGGAAAGAGAGAGATGAAATGATTGTATGCATCATAGCAATTGACTACTTGTATCCATTGATTCAACCATTATCAATCCATACACAGATTTTATGTGCATCGTTTATGCACAACAGATTACACCTTTCCTAAGAGAAACCTTCAACATCACGGTCTCCCGCTTAAAATCCAGTCGACTGTTTCTTTAATATGTATAAGATCTATGTCAGTCTTAAGCGGTTTTCAAATGAGCTTGAATATGTATATTCTTTTCGGTGGTAATTTCCCTACTTCATTACTACAAAGTTATCATTGACTAATATGGCAATATCTCACCAACAAATAGGAGTTTGACACTTTATACGATGCATATTTCAGTTGTAGGAGTAGTGTACCATGGTTACGATACAGAGGTTAGTTGAAAGTTAAAAGCATGCCAAAGCTTAGTCAGGAGAGTATACAACCAATGGTGATCTGGATAACATGCGGCTATACAATGAGATCGAACAACTCATTGCCAAAAGTTACAAAATAGCATAGACCGGAGAGATACCATTGAAGAACTAAAACTACAACTAGCGTGAAACTGTCACCATGAATAACAAAGAAACAATGGATGGGTCTGTATTGACAAGAAAGTGGGTTGTAAGTTGTTGACACTTTTGGTCTGCCGATTGTTAAAAGAATCGGGCGGTTTAATTTTTATTATTACTGTTATCATTTATTTAATTTGTTGCAAACCAATGAGAAACTTAACTCGTGAAGACTAGACCTAAAGGCTAACTTCATAATTTAAACAAAACCACATAAAAAACGAAAAATATACTTCCTCCATCTCATTTTAAATGTCTTTTTTCTACTTTTTGTTGTCAATTTCAAAAAATAAAAATGCAATTGCCAGTTTTGCCTATAAAAGACAATCAAAGATTTAAATAATAACTTGAGGATATTATTATTATCATTTTACAACTCAGAGAATATACAATCAAATTTTTTTTTAATCTGTGTGTTTGTGGATCCCATGACGGAACGAGGGAGTAATATTGATTCCAATTTTTTAAATCTTTTATGTGATACACTCCTCAACTTATTAAATAGGGTCGGGTCGGGTCGGGTCAAGAATCCATGCAGCAGACGAACAAAAACCAACCAAATCAACGCTTGAAATTCAACCAACACTACTAAAAACCAGCCACAAAAACACACCCACAAAACAAAATCCTTAATCATCCTCAAACTACAATCCCAACACACACAAAATCTTTGATCTCCAACAACAAAATCTAACCTTTGTTGCAACCAACCCAAATGGCTTCATCTGCTACTGCATTATCAGCAAACAGCTGTAGCACACACATGAGAGTTACTTTCTTTAACAACAATCGTTATAACAAGATCCATCAGAAACAGAGTCTAAGAGTGTTCAAGATTCGAGCTTCTTCTGATGAACAAGAAGATTGCAATGTTGAAGAATGTGCTCCTGATAAAGAGGTAACACTTTTGTTTTTAAAGTTTTTTTTTTTTTTTTTTTTTAATATATGGGTTTGTTAGATTTTTTTTTTTTTTTTTTTTTTGAAAGCCCAACAAAAGCTCGGCCACTCGGGTAGTCCCATAGGCTGATAGGAAAAAGGGCCCGCGATCGCAGACAGTGCTGGTGACCCGGGCCGATAGCAATTTGAGAGAAAAAACTAGTGGTCATGATGTTTCAATAAGTTAAGACTTCTTATACTTGTTTTGTGACATGTTAGTTAAATATTGTTAATTATAGTAATATAGTCAAAGGCGTAAGGCATGCTCAAGGCGTAAAGGGTGAGCTTGGGCACGGTGTAAGGCACTTAAAAAACGAGGGGTTTTAGACATGCTTAGGCTTCTTTAGGGCTACCTTATAGGCTGTTTTAGGTTGATACCAGGCGTGTTTTGGGTTGGTATAATCTGGGTTTTAAAAAGCGCGCCTGAGGCGCGAGGCGCATCAAGGCTCAACCTAGGGCGCCTCAGGGCTTTGCGCCTAGTCTTTTTCCCAAAGGCGCGCGCCTTAGGGGATTTTTTGTCAAATTTCAGACGCTTTTCTCCCTGAGGCGCGCGCCTCACGTAACCTGAATATTTTTTATGCATAAAAATGTTGTACCTTGGTGTTTTTGGCTTATACATATAGGTAAAATCACATAAAAACCTTATTTATGTGAAGGTAAAAACTCATGGAATATATATGGGATATATAAAAAAAATTATATAAATAGTGTGCGCTTCGGGTACGAAAATCCCACGTTTTTTGCGCTTTGCGCTTCGCGCGATGCGCTTAGACCTCGTCGCTTTTGTGCGCCTAGCGCTTTTTAAAACCAAGGGTATAATTATTTCAGACATTTTTAGACGACTTTTGGTTAGAATTTTGTCGGAACTTGGCCCGAAAAATGCACATGAGGGCCTGAAAGTGGGGCTTTTGAAGCGAAGTGAGAAGGCTGTGCTGGGCCTGAAAAGTGGGCCTAGGCGCACGCCTGGGTGAGCTCAACAACAGAGGTTTGGATTTCTCTTAGACACCCTTGTAGATTTCCTCATCCTATGAGTACCCACCTTTTGGACTCGAACCTTGTACTCAAGGTGCAGATTAAGAAACTAGTTTTCGGGGCGACAATGAAAACTAGTTTTTTACTGGCTATTAAAAAGTATAGGGCATTCATGAGATGTTGAATCCTGTCTGTCGTCTCTCTGCATGGGACTTTACCAGGGGATTGCTTGAATCTATATACACGCTCGTTCCAGCCGTCTTGATTGACGTAGGATCATTAAACTCAACTTGATTGCGTGTGTAATGTGTATGATTGTATCATAGATGGGTGTCTATATTTCAGTATCTAGCCTCGTTAGGTTGTTATGTACTTTGGATAATCATCTTATAACTCAAGTTCAATCAGACTGCTATTGGTAAACATTAATGCCATTAGTGTCACTCTGGCCACTTACGGATTTAGAATACAGCAATAATATATAATTTTGTGAAAAATATATTGTATAAATAGATACAATGTGGTCACGGAGTCTGATGAATGTGGTACGCTTGATACCGAAATCTGAATATGATGAATATATGTTGTGATATAAACACAGGTAGGGAAAGTGAGCATGGAATGGTTAGCCGGGGAGAAAACCAAAGTGGCTGGTACATTCCCACCTCGTAGACGCGATTGGAGCGGTTATGTTGAAAAGGACACAGCTGGGCAGACAAATATATATTCAGTTGAGGTTAGTGCTTCCAGTATTATTTTATCTCTTTCACACTTCATCTTAAGGGGTGTAAACGAGCCGAGCCCGAGCCTGACTGGGCTCGAGCTCGGCTCGGTTCAAGCCTAATACTTTGAGCTCGAACTCAGCTCGAAAGTAAAACCCAAGGGCTCCGGCTCGACTCGGCTCGAAATAATTATAGAACAATTTAAAAGGAGCTAAAAACTCAACTCGAGCTCGACTCACCAATGTTAAATGGCAGGTGTACTATATATAAAATAATAATAATATAAAATTTGTTTGGGCTCGTTTAGGCTTGTCTTTGTATGAAAAGCTCGAGCTCGGGCTCGATAACTAAACGAGTCATGTTTCCAGCTCGTGCTTGTTAAGGCTCGGCTCGTTCGAGCTTTTTACCGATCCGATCCTGAGTAGCTCTCGAGCCATTGCGCATCATTTACACCCCAAAATCTTACTCATCTATTGGCCAGATTCTTCAAGGTCACATGTTTAGGTAGTAAAAACTTCTTTTTTAACACATACATAACCAACTCACTCATGAGTTGATGCAAAGTACCCCCTCACATTAACCTGACATATTTCAGCCTTCTGGTCTATTGACAAGACTGGAGGTGGCGATTTTGACGCATTACATATAATTGGGTCGATTCGGAGCAAATTTTATTCCTAACAAGGAGATAACAATTTGATGTCGTTAAACTTGCACAGCCTGCGATTTACATAGCAGAGAGTGCAATCAGCTCAGGGACATCAGGTACATCTGCTGACGGATCAGAGAATACAGCGGGATTAGTTGGTTTTGGAGCGCTTATTGCTATTGCCGCTGCATCCACGATTCTCCTGCAAGTAGGAAAGAACCCACCAAAAATACAAACATTAGATTACTCAGGCCCATCTCTTAGTTACTACATTACCAAATTCAAACCCTCGGACGTTGTCCAAATTCCAGTGCCAACTGCACCCGAGCCAGAGAGCTCTACCCCACAAGTAGACTCAGGAGCTCCAGCAGCCGCAGTGGATTCTGGAGCTTCAGAAACCGCGACATCAACTTCAGCTGGACAACCGGAGAGTGTTACACAAGTAGTGTCAGAAGTTGTGGTCGAACCCGAGACGTCAACTTCAGCTGGACAACCGCAAGTAGTGTCGGAAGAAGTTGTGGTCGAATCCGGTTAAGTTATAAATGTGGCTAGCTTTTATATGTAATGGTTAAGTGTGGTTGTATGTATGGTTCTCATTGAGGTGTATACTTTGTGCTATAAGCAAATTTGTCATACCATTGTAAAATTATTGATCAGTTGATTGTTGGAATAATCAATCTTCCAGGCTTTATTCCATCATAATAATACTGTTTGAAGGCTTTATTCAAAGTAAGAATACAAGTGTATTATGTGGTTCTCACGGTTCACTACTTGAAAATATTATTCAAAGTATCGTGCGTCTCAATGGGAAAGTGTGTTGGAAAAAAACATGAATAATAAACCAGTTTATGATCGGTCATCATTTAAAACAGAAACAAATAATGATGAAGTAAGAACAGTCTTTTTTTTAACGGTAAATGTTACATCTCCTATAATATTACACCAATATTTCTAAATTACAACACTCTTGCCAAGGATTGAACCTTAGGCCTCTTCTCTAAGAGACATATGCCTCTATCAAGTAGGCTAGCTCCATTAACAGCAAGAAAAATCGGCAGCTATAAAACACCTTGAGCAAGTAGTTGCCTTTGAAGCCTAATTCTTTTGATGACATGTTAGTTATAAATGTTATAAATAGTTCATTGTGGTTTATTTACACACATTTAATAGAAAGTTTAACAAAAATTGTAAGCAATAAATTTCACATGGCACTCAAAGATAGATAAAAATAAGCACGTCAATCTCACGTTAGGACAATTGGTTTAAAGATAGATAAAAAACATGTTACAACAGGTATATTGAGATAAGCATCAGGCATTTGATAACACATTTAAAATAAGCAGTTGCTTTAAAAATAACGTTAGAAAAATTCAAAAAACTTATATAACATCATAGTTTAAATAATCATGCCCCAATGGAGGGTTCATGGGTACAACAACTGAAGAGTTTTGTGGTACGTTATCTAGATTGTGAAAAGACGATGTGTCGTCAATTGATTAATATTTCATAGCGGTTAAAAGCATGTCATTTATAACATATTATAAACATGTTATTTTATATGTAACATGTTCTTAAGGCAATGAAATTTAATCCATCGACGGTGCATCCTTTTTTCAATTCCAAAACCGCATTCCGACGATATACCCAAAAGCTCTCCGGTTATTGCAACTATTAACCCTCTATTTGCAACATGGTTATAAAGGCTATGATGTTCTATCTATATTCAAATTTTTGTGACGTCATTTTTAAAGCGATTGGTTATTTTTGAAGTGTTTTAACTGTTCGATGCTCATCATAAAATACAACATTGAGACATGCCTTTTTATCTTTATTTAAACCTTGCTGTTGTAACGTGCTTATTTTTATCTACGTTTCGGTATAAGTTTTGTCTAACAACTTATAACAATTATAAAAATGATAAAAATTAACTCGATCATGCTAATGGTTTATGTAAAAAGATAGTATAAAAATTACAGTAATTCTGTAATTGTAACATAAGAAAAGTAAATAATTTAATAAAACAAATGAAATAAATAAATTATGCAAATATATTTTTATAATAAATATGTTAATTAATGAATTAAGAAAATTTTAAAGTAATTGATAAAATAATAGTGATAAAAATACTATAACTAAAAGAAAGAAAAGAAAAAAGTAAAAAAAAAAAGAAGAAGAAAAAGAAACAAGTTTGACTAAATTACAGATAATGTCATTTATAAACAAATTTCAGATATCGTCATTTTGCTTTATTGTTAACTAGAAAGTTAACATCTGTTAGCTTAAAGGATATAGAGCGTGCGTTTTAAAGACAACGGACAAATGGTGCAATTTTGTATATAAACAAGGAAAAATTACAGAAATCGTCCTTTATGTTTACATCGTTTTTCAGTGGATGTCCTTTAACTTCAAAAGTGACAAAAATCGTCCTTTATGTTGTAAATTCTTGCATGTTTCGTCCTTTAGGCCTAACCTGGTTAGTTTTTTTAGTAAAGTTTGGTCATGTGCCTTGCACATGAGGGCAACTTGGTAATTTTGCTTATTTACTTAAAACATATTAAAACAATTAGAAACCCTCAATCCATAAACCACCATCTTCCAACATTCAATCTCCCTCAAGACCGCTGCCAGCCCTCCTTCTCCGGCCACTGGACGCGGCGGCGCGGCCACCAACCACCCGAACCACCACGTTTAACATCCTCTCTCCCACTCTAAGTGCCGCCGCCAACCACCCTTAAACCCACCTATTCCCCTCTCTTTCACCTAGACCTCTCTCTCTACTTCTCTCCTGCTGCAGCGGCCGACCACCACCTGGTTTGGTGGTGGCGGCGCAAAGATTCAAGCCTGGAATGGGCAAGGTTGACGGGACCTGGTTGAAATACACGACAAGGGCGACAAGAACCCTTCTGAAGTTGTTTCTGGATCGGGTTTGGTAGTCGTTGGTCTGCTATGGGGAAACGTTGGGTGATGGTCACGGTGATAACGATGTCGCAGGGTACTGACCATGGGTCTTGCTCGGGTCACATTGGTTGTTGGACTCGGTTGGCTCGTTTTCTTTTCGGGTGGTTATAGGATTTTGATGTTATGTTCAGTTTGATTTTGGGTGAATTTGGGCATTTTGTTGTTGACCCTCTTTTTGGGGATTGTTTAATGGTTTTGGGTATTATTATTGCAGGGTTGATGAAATTTGGGAGCTTTAGGTTGTGGTGGTGGTAGAGGTGGTGGTTTTGTGGTAAGTTGGTGGTAGAGGTGCTTTAAATTTGTTCGTGCAGGTTATGGTGGTGGTGGCAGGTTGGTGGTAGAGGTGGTGGTGTAACCTGGTTCGATAACCTTCCTGCGGGGAGTGTTAAAGACTTTGACGACCTCACCGACAAATTCACCAATCACTTCTCGCATTTGCGCAAGCATAAGAAAGACAAGGCGCACATCCTGTTGTGCCGCCGAAACGACAATGAATCCATTGAGGACTTTATTGTTCGATTCAACAAAGAAGCCCTGCTAATAGGGTGCGGGGAAGAACTCACAAGGGCAACGTTCGTACATAACGTACGCAGCCCAGAGTTAATAAAATGCCTCACAGGCAAAGATGGCATACCGGAGTCCTGGGATGAGCTCATCTACTCCGCCAAGATATATGCCTCGTCTGAGAAATCCTTCAATCAGACGCACAATTTCCAACACCACCATAATAATAATAAAAATAAAAACAAGTCAGTCTGGAGCCGCATCTCCGGCGCCGCGGATGAGGGAAAATATTCCCCAGCCGGGGACGCCAGACAGATGATCAGCCCCAAACAAACGCGGGACCAGCGCGGTCATTCAAAGAAAAACTATGACTGGACCCCGCTGACAAAGACACCATCTCAGGTCTTAAAAACTGAACAGGTCACGTTGAAGGCCGCCCCTCCCCTGGCCAAGCGCAGGAACGTAGACCGTAGCAAATACTGTGAGTACCACAACGACTACGGTCACCTCACAGATAATTGCTACACCCTAAAGATGGAAATCGAAACCGCGCTGAAATCAGGACAACTCGGTCATCTGGTTAAGAACGTGCATCGCACAGGCAAGAATCAAACAGGTGACGAGAATCAAGATGAAGGATCACGAAAAAAGATCCGCGACCTGAATACTCACGCTGCCACATTGATTCCTCGTCACCACTGCAACATGACAAAGAAGGGCAAAAGCGCCTACCAAGGAAAGCGCGCCCGAGCGCCACCACCAAGCGATTCATGGAAAGAGGCTGACGTCCTCATGCCAAAGATTAGAGGCGGCGCCTCATGCACAGCCCCTCTTGTCATTACCGCTATCTTCGGACACTATCGCACGCGATATATGTTCCTAGATGGCGGCAGCAGTACGGATATCATGTATGAACAATGCTTTCAACAGCTAGACCCGGAAGACAAAGCAAAGCTCGTCCCAGTTAACGAGCCCATCTCCGGCTTCATTCACGAAACCATCATGCCGCGGGGTATGCTGTCCATGCCAGTAACATGGTCTGACGGCACCCACGAGCGCACGGAGATATGTGATTTTATGGTTCTACCGGCTAACTCCAATCATGACATTCTTCTCGGACGGGAAGGCATCGCACGCTTTAACGCCAATGCTTCAACGGCGCACGCGATGGTGGGGTTCCCAACCAAATCAGGTATCGCTTTCATCAGAGGCAACAAGGACTGCCACACCACAGAAACCGCCAAACCGCCAAAAATGGTGAAAACTGACACCCGCTCCGAGCCGGAAAAATGGGTCCTCAACCCTAAATTTCCGGAGCAAACGGTGATCATCGGCCATGAAATCTCCGAGGCCATTCGAAATCACTTAAAACAGCTTCTAATCAGTAATATCGATGTATTCGCGTGGCAACCAGCCGACATGGTGGGGGTCCCGCGCGACATAGCGGAACACAGACTTAACGTTTACCGCTCAGTGGAACCTATAGTGCAAAAGAAGCGCAGCATGGGCCCGGAGAAAACAAAGGCCATGAACGAACAAGTCACCGAGCTGCTCAACGCGGGTATACTTCGCCCAATCAGGTACCAGACATGGGTAGCTAACCCAGTCATGGTAGCCAAGGCAAACGGCGGGTGGCGCATGTGTGTCGATTATAAAGATAGCAACAAAGCATGTCCAAAAGATTGCTATCCTCTGCCAGAAATCGACTTAAAAGTGGATTCTTTAGCCCCATACCGCTTCAAATGCTTCTTAGACGCGTATAAAGGCTATCACCAAATCCAAATGGCAAAAGAGGATGAAGACAAAACGGCATTCCGCACAGACGCTGGCATTTTCTGTTACACAAAAATGCCATTCGGTTTGAAAAATGCAGGCGCTACATACCAGCGCCTCATGGACACTGCCTTCGTCAACGAAATCGGCGTACGGCTTGAAGTGTACGTCGACGATCTCGTAATCAAGAGCAAGGATGAAAGTGACATGCTTCAGGATATCCAAAAAACGTTCGCACAGTTGCGCAAAGTGCGCATGAAGCTCAACCCAAGCAAGTGCTCCTTCGGAATGGAAGAAGGCAAGTTTCTAGGGGTAATCGTAACGCGCGAGGGATTCCGCGCTAATCCAGAAAAAGTACAAGCCATAGAAAGAATGCCTTCGCCCGCTTCCGTCAAGGAGGTGCAAACGCTCATGGGTCGCCTCGTGGCCCTCAACCGATTTTTATCCAACTATGCTTCAAAGTCATTTCCGTTCGTGGACACTTTGAAGAACTGTTTAAAAAAGAGCAATTTCCGCTGGACACCAGAGGCGGAATCGGCATTCAAAGAAATGAAACAATGCTTGATGAATCTTCCGACGCTAACAGCGCCCCTCCCCAAAGAGCCGTTGACACTGTACCTATCGGTCACGGACAGAGCAATAGGCGCGGTTCTCATGGTGGAGCGCAAGAGCGTGCAAACGCCGATATATTATATCAGCCGTACGCTCTTAGACGCGGAGACAAGATATACAATTATGGAAAAACTGGTTCTCGCTCTGGTGCACGCATCCCGAAGACTCCGCAGATACTTCCAAGGGCATCCGATAAACGTCCTCACGGACTACCGGATAAACGACATACTCGCCAAGCCCGAGTTGTCGGGGCGCCTGGCCAAATGGGCCATTGAACTTGGGGAACACACGATCCACTACAAACCTCGCCCCGCCATCAAGGGCCAAGTTCTTGCGGACTTCGCCACGGAAATCCCCGCAGATAAAGTACTTGAATGTCAAGCGGAAGAAACTCCCGCGTTAGCGCAAGACCCATCACAAAAATGGTCCTTATTTACGGATGGGGCCTCAAACGAGGATGGCGCTGGCGCGGGATTACGCCTTATCAGCCCAGATAAACAAGAGTTCACGTACGCCATCCGCCTCGACTTCAAAAGCACGAATAACGAGGCGGAATACGAAGCGCTGCTGGCAGGCCTCCGCATTGCGGAAAAAATGGGGGCCAGGCACGTGGAGGCACACGTGGACTCACTACTTGTAGCACGGCAGATCAACGGGGCTTACGATGCGAAAGACGAAACCATGGCGCTATACCTGGAACAGGCCAAACAGCTGATGCGCCGATTCGACTCATGCAAAGTCGAACACATACGGCGCAGCGAAAATAAACCCGCCGATGCGCTAAGCAAAATGGCATCAACGGTCTTTGAACACATGGCCAAATAAGTTCGCATCGAAGTCCTGGATAAACCATCTGTTCCCACGCGACAAGTCAACATAATCCAAACAGGAAGCGCATCCTGGATGACTCCGATCAAGGCCTACCTATCATCCGGTACCCTGCCTGACGACAAGTCAGAGGCCCGGAAGATCAAGAACAAGGCCCTACAATACCAACTCATCGACGGTATCCTATATCGCCGCTCTTACCTGGGACCGCTATTGCGCTGCGTAGACTCCGCAGATGCTTCCTTCCTCCTGCGAGACATACACGAAGGGACATGCGGATTACACGCGGGCCCAAGAATGGTAGTGGCAAAGTTAATGAACGCGGGGTACTACTGGCCGGGGATGCACGTGGACGCGGTCAACGAGTTGCGCAAATGCGACAGTTGCCAACGCCACGCCCCGAACACCTTGCGACCCAAGAACAACCTGGCGCCAGTCACAGCGGCCTGGCCGTTCCAAAAATGGGCTATTGATTTGGTAGGCCCATTCCCAACGGCTCCAGGAAATGTAAAGTACCTAATCGTCGCCATCGACTACTTCACAAAGTGGGTCGAGGCGAAACCACTAGCAAAAATTGACGGCGCGCACGTCAAAAAATTCATCTGGGAATTCATCATTTGCCGATTTGGTCTACCGCTGCAATTGGTAAGCGACAACGGCACGCAATTTGAAGACCAATCCTTACAAGGATGGCTATCTCAAATGGGTGTCCAACAAATCTTCACATCTGTCGCGCATCCCCAAGGCAACGGTCAAGTTGAACGGGCCAATCGTACGATTGTTGAAGGTATTAAGGCACGGCTGGGTACCAAAAGAACAGGGTGGGTAGACGAAATACCCCATGTCCTATGGGCATACCGCACCCTCACAAAAACCAGCAATGGCGAAACGCCATTCAGCTTGACGTATGGAACGGAGGCGGTCATCCCCGCCGAAATCGGCTGCCCTTCCGCAAGAGTACTCATGGCCAACAAGAGAGACAATGACAAAGAGCTCCGCCTAAATCTTGATCTCCTAGATGAACGGCGTGAACTCGCCGCAATCAAAGAGGCGAAATACAAAACACAACTGGAGCGCTATTACAACAAGCGCGTCAAAGCCTGCACATTCAAGATCGGCGACTACGTTTTCCGAAACAACGAGGCTTCCAACGCCGAAAGGCCAGGAAAACTAGCCCCCACTTGGGAAGGCCCATACAAGATACAAGAAATACTTGGCAAAGGCGCATACGCGCTAGAAAGGCTTGATGGAACACCTATTCCCAGATCTTGGAACGCAGCACAACTGCGCCGCTGCTACTTGTAAAACACTTGTAATCACGGCTACACATGCCGCATCTATCAATGAAAACTGTTCCTTATATCTGTTATTCTACTTGTTTTTCCGCGCCAAGGTCTTCAAGACTTAAGCAAAACTATCGTCGGACCACAAACAGAGCGGTGTTAACATGATAAAGTCTTCTAGACATGCTTCGCGCGCGTCGGACTTATAAAAATCATACACCGACTCCACATAAAATGGTCTTCAAGACAGGTTTACTTGCCGGGCTTAAAGACGCGCGCCACTAGAACAAACTTAAAGCCTTGTCTTCTAAACTTGTAACACAAGTTGGACAAAGAGCAAACTAGTTCAGCGCGCAGTCGTGGGTCTTCTAGGCAAGGCGCACACGCGCTTAACTCGGACTTATGGCACAAGTCGCGCCCCGCTATAGTCTTCAAGGCAAATACTTAACACGCCGGACTATCTAGCAGGACGCGCGCCTAATTTTAACTTGTCAAATCGGGTGACGACTTGGTTAGATAAGTTAAGTTAGGATGAGAAACACAAGATATAAGGAAAAACCAAAATTTTCATTCATTATAAGGGACTTAAAAACCCTTGGTAATTACAAGTTATTTACAAAGACAAAAAGAAAAGAAGAGACAAGCGCCTATTAAAGTTATGCATTTGAAGTACCCTCGCCACTGGCTCGTTGGCGCTCTTCTTCAAGGCGCTTGCGCTCCTCCTCCCTGGCCAGCTCGTCAGATTTGTCTATAAAATACTTGAGGGCAGAGAGAGGGTCAGCATTCTTGTTGCAATCTGCAACCACTTAAAGAATTGGGAAGTCCACCTGCTCGAATTTAAGCAGCTCCGCCTCGTATTCATCCTTTAGTGGCTTCCCATAATGCTCTGCATCCTCGATCCGCCCCCCATTTTGAGCCGCCAGAAAGCCATCCTCATAGCCTTCACCATACCCATAGGCATAGGCGGTGGCGGCTATGGCAGCGACTTGGTCGCCCAGCTTAGGTTCTTGCCAGAACCTCTTGAAGACCTGAAAAAAGACTCAACAAGTTAACATATAAAGTCTCAAAAGGAAAGAAAGGCGCTAAAAACAAAAGAGCTATGCACTTACCCCAGCGATCCCATCTGTCATCATCCATTTGATGGAGTCCTGTGTCTGAGTCTGGGCGGCCATCGCCTCATCCAGAAGACGCTGGGCTGTCTCACACTCCTTGACAGCCGCAGCGCGAGCTTCCTCGGCGGAGCCAAGGTCTTGCTCCAGATCCTCTTTTGAATGAAGGATCTGGACCCTCTCCTGCTCTAAAAAGGAGACGCGCTCGGTAGCCTTGACAAGATCTGCATCTTTAGACTCAAGATCCAAGCGCTTCTCCACAACCTGCGCAGTCCGTGCAGAGAGGGCCTTGCTCTTCTCTTCCAACTGCCGGCTCAGCGCCCGGCTTTCCTCCTGCGCCTCGGCCAGAGTCTGCCTCAACTTCATTGTTTCAGCATTAGTCTTCTTGCAAGACTCTGACCATCGGCGCTTATCCGCCGCCGCGTCCCCCTCTAACTTGGTGACTTTGGCCTCTGCATCATGGGCGCGGCGACGGTACTTGGATATTTCAGCTTTGAAGGCAGCCTCTTTCTCAGCAAGGCCTGCCTTCTCCGCCTCCAAGCGTTGGATATCCCGCCACACCGCCGCATCACGACGACGTAGCGAGTTAATCATGGATAGCTGAGTCGCTTGATTTACACAAAGAGCAGAAATCAGCGCATCGCGACTCAGCATATCCTGGTGAGTGCGCTCATAGGGAGGCACCACCTCGCGTACAAACTCCTCGGCAGCCCAGGAGTTAGAAAACAAAGTGTTTTCCCGGACTGCCCAACGGGGGCGCCAAATGGCGTCGCCCCCAGCCCAGTGGGAGCCATCATAATCTCCAGATGGCTCCCCTTCATTCATCACAAAAGGTTCACGCCTAGAGTGGCGCAAACCTTTACTACTACCGCCAGCGCCCGCCTCCAAAAGGGCCCTCTCAAATCCATCCATCTCCTGAGAGCCCTCGGCGCTAGCATGAGCACTCTGCTCCGCCTGTTCTTTCAACCGGCGAGCCTTCTCCTCCAAGAACTGTTGCTCTTGGAGACGAAGACGTTCCGCCTCAGCATTTTTGGCCGCCTCAGCCTTTTGCCTAGCTTCATCGGCGGCAGCCTTCCTTTGGGCCTCAGCCCTTCGCAGCGCCTCATCGGCTGCTGCCTTCTTCTCAGCCTCCGCCCTTCGAAGGGCTTCATCGGCCTCAGCCTTCAGACGGGCCTCCTCCCGCTGCGCCGCCTCTTGCTCTTGAAAGAGCACATCCACTTCTGACCTGCCAGCCTCCGCAGACGGAGACGGGGAAGAAGGAGTTGGTATAATCTTGGGCGCAACTGCAACAGAGATAAAAATATAAGGAAGGGAACAAATGAAAAGACTTAAGGTAAAAAACAAAAAGGAAAACTTACCAGGGGCCTTCTTCTTTATCAGCTTCTGGAAAAGAGGCTGACGTGTGGGCGCAGCGCCTATACCCACACTAAAGGTGGGGGCAACAACCCCTCCAGCGCCCGAGCTTTTCTCTAGCACCACCCCTCGCGCCGGCGACAAGGGGGAGGCAGTGGTCTCTGCGACAGGGGTTTCAACCCCACCACCCTCCCCGCCAGTAGTAGCGGCCGCCTTCTCCAAGTTAGCAGCGGCACTGCTAGAAGTGGCACCAGTGGTGCGCCTCTTCTTCTTTTTCTCCAACTTGGAGGGTTCGTTCTCCTCTTCATCCTCAGAGACAGGCCCATCCTTCCTCCGGCGCCGCCCCTTTACAGCTTCGCCTACTGAAACGGAAGAGCCCGAATCAGAACTTGTTAAAGGGCGTTGGCTACGTTTACGTCTCCGCGGAGCGTGTTTCCAACGGCCACGCCCCGCGGGCGCCTTCTGAACCTCCACAATCTCCACTGAGGAGTCAGAGGCATCATCGCCAAAAAGGCTAGAAAACAAAAGTTGGCTTGACTCACCTGTGGTGTAATAAGGCTTGGGCGCGATGGTCATGTCAGGATGATAAAACCTGTCCACAAACGCCTCAAGGTAAGACACCTCTCCCTCCGCCAAACGCCTCCACTTTATGCCCTTCTCTTGACGAGCAGCATAAAATTGGAACTTGCTCACACCTGCGCAAGAAACAGTTAGAACAATATGAAATACAACACAAAGAAGTGAACTTAGAAACTGTGCTTACCCTCCTCAGCGATGTAAGGTTCCTTTCCTGGGCACATAACTATGCGGCTCATCCCCAGAAGGCAAAAGATACCATCTGTGAGATTTTTAAACTCCAGCTTGGTGGCGTTGGCGGTGAGGGTGGTAAACCAAGCCTGCTTCTTGTAATCCTTCATCACCGGTATATCAGCCACCCGCTGACCGTCTGCAATCACCTTCCAAGGCAGACTAATGGGTATGACCCCCCTCTTCACAAAGAAGAACTTCTCTTTAGCCCAATGAAGGGACTTGGGGGTGTGAGTGGCCATTGGAGGCACCTTGGGGCGCGGCTTAAACGAGAACCACATCTCGTCGCGCGCAAGAAAATAGAAGACATTGAGCATCTCCACAGTCGGCTCAATGTCCAAGGCGCGGCAAGACGCCTCAAAGTGTACCAGCCTTAGCATTCCAAAGGCGGTAAGTTGGGTTGGCCCAACACCATAGGCTACCAGAGTGTCGATCTGGAAGCGTGTGCAGGGTAGCCGAAAGCCACACTTGGTGAAATGGGCTTCATAAAGGGCAAGTTGCCCAGGCCCAGCAGAAAGAACATTCTCCGTCGGAGAGGGCAGAGTTGGCTCCCACTCCGGTAATATAGCATAACCCCTGCAAAAGTTGTCGAAAGCCTCTTCAGTCCAAACACAAAAAGTGTTTGTCATGAGCTTTCGCTCCTTAATCTTTCCATGCTCCACCTGCACCTCCTCCTCCACGTCATCCATCACTGGTTCCTTACCGGTAACATCGCCGGAGGGAGAACCAACGTTGGAGGCTTCTGACATTTTCACAAAGAGATGAAGGAAAGAAAAAAGAAAAATTTGGAAAACCAACTGGAAATGGTTGAAGACTCGCCGGGAAACTCAAAGGGTTAACCGGAAAACTCAACAGACTCAACGGAAACTTTGAAGATTGGTCGGAATCTTCAAAGAGAACAAACAAGGGAAAACAAACTAAGAACAAACAAAGAAGGCGATGAAGATCAAGAAGAAGTTTCACGTTAAATCTTTGAAGATTGATCAAGCAATCTCTGAAGATTTAAAGAAAACTTCAAATGATCGGAGTTGTTTTTGAGAGTAAGAGAAGGCAAGTGAGAAGACGGATGAAAAAATGAACAAGTAACCGTCTAACAAGCATCCCAACTTCTATATATACCCACTGCATTAATGACAGTGGGGCCCAAGAAGAAACAACCGTCGTCACACTTTTTCAAAATTTGGAGAAGCAGATGACGACACGTGTCCTCATGCGTGAGTGAACGGCCAAGATCAAGCAAGGATAAACAATCCAACCGTCACTCGGTGGATGGCTGACACGTGTCACTAGATCTCACCAATTTAAATGGACCAGGCGCGTGAAGCATCACGCGTCTGACGAACTTCACGTGCCACTCGACACGTGGCACAAGCACAACCACACAAGCAACAAGTGGGACGCGTGACAATACACGCGCCTGACACAGACGAAATGTTGGTAACTGCACCATAATGAGGGGACAGCCAACAGTCAGCACAACAGCCGAGGCTGACTCGTCAGCAACCCTCAAGCTTCCATCAGAAGCAACTGATCATTCGAATTCCAGGCGCCTTAACTCCCATTTATGAGAGACAAATTAAATGCCAATGATTCAAGATTTATTACAACTGCTGAAGAACTACAACATGGCGCAAAGTTGACGTAAAACCAAAAAAGACGTTCTCCGCCCAACGCCTTAACAGGTCTTGGCGGCAAACGTCTTTCATGGCGCAACTTTGACGTAAAACCAAAAAAGACGTTCTCCGCCCAGCGCCTTAACAGGTCTTGGCGGCAAACGTCTTTCATGGCGCAACTTTGACGTAAAACCAAAAAAGACGTTCTCCGCCCAGCGCCTTAACAGGTCTTGGCGGCAAACGTCCTTCATGGCGCAAATTTGACGTAAAACCAAAAAAGACGTTCTCCGCCCAGCGCCTTAACAGGTCTTGGCGGCAAACGTCTTTCATGGCGCAAATTTGACGTAAAACCAAAAAAGACGTTCTCCGCCAAAATTTGCAGAGGAACGAATTTCAAGGCACACCAGCAGAAGAGCTTTCATCCGCGACCTCATACTTTGAGTCTAGCGCTCCACCTACTCTTCACAAAGAATACGAGGAACCCTAGACTAGGGGGACTTGAAGGGATAGGGAGCCTAATCCAGGCGGAAGAGGCATCCCTATCCCCATAAGTTAGCTCCCACGCGCCAGTCAGTGGCGCGAGGAACCAACGGCGCGCAACCAGCAGTGTATGCAGGGAGGCGCGCAAGAATAACAACTGATAAGCAATAGCATCACCTGATAAGCGCGTACCATCACACGCGGAATCTTCCCTCGACAACCATAGTACAAAGTACAGAAGACAACAAAAGGAAGATTCATAAAGATCACTGACAGTGTACGCACCAATAGGAAAGCTACAGGTGGCAAAGTGGTCCAACAACTACAAGACAAGGACAGCAGCATGGCTGCAGCCATGCTTCCACCTTACCAGCGTCTACAGTGACGGCAGACATACCTTGCTGCTGTCAGGAGCATGGTCAACGACTGACAGGGGCGCCGTCTGCCAACCACAGATCGCCACGTGTCTGCCTCGAGCAACAACCATGCTGCCCCAATGACGTCATGAACAGTACACCTGTTCTCCCGCCAATTCCAGGGGAAATATTGGACTTGGGCCCAGACCAAGCCCAATAAAGAATGGTTACTCGTGGGCCTTTCGATCAAGCCCACGAGTTCTCCTATAAATACAAGGATACCTCTCCTTGCTAAAGCATCCGAAAATAGTCATTGCTAGCCTAGTACACTCACTTGTAATCTTTGTATTCGATCATCAATAATACTATCGGCTATTCACAGTGGACGTAGGTCATTACTTGACCGAACCACTTATATCTTGTGTTCTCACTTACTTTCACCACACACACACTTGCATCATTATCAAACGGGTTTGACCTTGTGGTTTGGGTAAAGGATTAACCCTGACGGACTTAGGTATTAACCCCACGTAGATTATACGTAATCTCCGTGATACCTATTGTTTCTTCAGTGGTTTTGTGGTAAGTTGGTGGTAGAGGTGCTTTAAATTTGTTCGTGCAGGTTATGGTGGTGGTGGCAGGTTGGTGGTAGAGGTGGTGGTGTAACCTGGTGGTGGATGTGGTGGGGGTGGTGGTGGTGGTTATTGAAGAATGCAAGGGGTGGCGGTGATAAAGATGATAGAGATAGGGGCATAACTGTCATTGTGCCCTCATGTGGGTCCACATGACCAAACTTAACCAAAAAAACTAACCAGGTTAGGCCTAAAGGACGATACCTGCAAGAATTTACAACATAAAGGACGATTTTCGTCACTTTTGAAGTTAAAGGACATCCACTGAAAAACGATGTAAACATAAAGGACGATTTTTGTAATTTTTCCTATAAACAAATTTCAGATTATGTCATTTGGGCAAAAACGTCATTTTGCCTTAAAGTTAACTAGAAAGTTAACAAGGTTAGCTTAAAGGATATAGAGCGTGTTTTTTAAAGATAAAGGATAAATGGTGTAATTTTGTATATAAATAAAAGACAATTTGTGTAATTTTTTCTTATTATTATTTTTTGTATATTTTTTTACTTTTCAATTTCGCTTTCACACTTGTATTATAAATAATATACATTTTTAACCCATTTAATTTATTTTTCCCGTTTTCCTAGGATAACTTGTATTCATTAAGTTTTTTTTTATCTCGAGATTCCGCTATTAATTTTATTGACATAGTTGCATATAAATTATAGTGTTTGTTGTGTAGTTGGCGCTACATCTGTTGATAACCCGACAAACTGAACCAATTTCGACATACATCAACAGTGATATCGGTATAATCGAAACCGATACATGTATTCGTTTTATAGTTCTCAATCAACATAAAACACATTTTGATATCTTTTGTTCATGTCACAACTTAATTTTCTTGAATTTATTTATCCGGGATACTATTACAAGTACCCTTACCGTAACAAAACTAACCAATACCGATCAAATTCCGGCCGCGTACCGCTAAAATCCAATAAAATTCAGAAATTAGCCTAGTCAACTCTTTAGATCCAAAACTGGTTAAAGCAACTAGCTTTCTCCTTGTTTGACCTTCTTCTTCACCACACTTAATTTTGCAGTGATTCATACTTTCACCATGAAGAAAAAGCTCGATACTCGTTTCCCTGCTGTAAGTTTCTTTTTTAATTCCTTTATTATTATTATTATTATTATTATTATTTATTTATTTATTTTAAATTTCTATTTGATTTTACATAATCAATTATCTCCCTCTAGTTTAGTATATGCTGCAACTAAATTTGTTGTTTTTATATATCTTCATGATCAGATGCTAACAATTTTTTTTATTTTAAATTATTATTGTTGTGTTGCAGTCTGTTATGATCAAATCTGAGGGTTTTGAGGTTTTTTTTTCTAGGGTTTGATATAAATTATTGATTTTTATTTGTTTTTTTTTATTTTTATGTATGTGTAAAGCATTTATTTAAGAAGGATTTGTTGTGTATTTGATATTTAGATTTGGATCTTAACTATGAATGAGAGGTTATGAGAGTACTAAAGTAGGGTATAATATGATCAGTGGCGAATCTTGACCCGAAACTTCGGGGGGTCAGAAGTCACTAGTTTCGGGGGGTCGAAAACCAGTTTCGAGGGGTCAAAACCTTATATACCAAAACATTTCTATACGAATACTATATAATCGGAACTTTAAGCGAAAACTCGGGGGGGGGGGGGGGGGGGCGCCCCTTAAAAGAATCGCCACTGAATATGATGATGCAAGTAGATTTTTTTTTTTAATATAGAGAGATGAAATCTGAGTTGAAGAAGCACATAGCTGAGATCAGACATATGCCTTAAAGGAAATTAGAATGGTTCTTTATGGTCGGTTTTTAAACGTCTTGTTAACGACATGCTCAAAGGGTATTGACCATTAATTCTATTAATTATTTTGTTTAGGTTTTTACTTTTTACTCAACGGTTTAGGGTTATAAGCATGTGTACTTTACTTGGTGAGTATCCATGAATGTTTAGTGAAGTATTGAGTCCACGACTTGGTTTAAGAAAAGCGCAAGACGTGCTCCCATGTGTTTAGGCCCTGAGAGCCGAGGCATGAAGCGTGAGGTGGGAGCTATATGTGCGTGAGGCGTTACTTTATGTAGAACCAAAAGCTGCATATTTCTCATCTGTTTTACATGTTAGCGTTTTTATCACCTCACCTATCATGCGCACGGCGCGCCTTTTTATAACCAATGGCACTAAGATATCTAAAGTCTTTTGGTGAGTTTGATCCGCAAGACTATTTACTAAAGGAGATCTTGGGTGTTACTGTTTTAGGGAACATATGGTTTTGAACATGACACATACGTACTACTTGTGTTACTCTACTCTTAAATGTTTCTGCGAGCGAGTCTCTACTCTTTATTTATATACTACAGATCTAAATTTATGAGATGCTGTACTGTTTTCATCATTGTATTTTGCACATGTTAATTAGCAAAGATTACTGATTTTATTATGTTTTCATTTGCTTTATCAAGCATCCAAACTTTGAGTGAGACATACATAATTATTTGTGAACACACTAAAAATATATGAGAACTTGAAGGTTCGGATAATTACAATATATGGCTGCCCCGGTAGCTTACAGAAAAATATTTTGCAGGTTCGGATAAAAAAGATAATGCAAACTGATGAGGATGTCGGGAAGATTGCCATGGCCGTGCCAGTCTTAGTTTGTGAGTTTTTAACTTTTTAGGTAGATGTGACAATTTTGATTCGTTTACTTGTATAAGTAGGTTGCTTTTGGGTTGTGTTTATCTCAAACCAAAAAAAAAATCAAAGGAGTTAGTGCATACCCCCCCCCCCCCTCCCTCCCTGCGGGTAATTAAAGACACTAATTAATATTTTAATGATATTGCTTTTTAAGTATAAATGACACATTAATTACTTAAAATGCTTGTAAAAAATGTACAAAAATAGTTTTTTTGGTCAACCCGAATGGCCGAATCTGACCTGGCGTGTTTAAACCTGAAACAGTTTTTATCCATTCCCCCCTATAATACTGCTCTCAGTACAACTACAAGACTTTGTGTTCCTTACCCAGTTACCTTTTCTTATGCAGCAAAAGCATTGGAATTGTTCTTGCAAGATCTTTGTGATCGTACATATGATATCACTCTTCATAGTGGAGCAAAGACGGTTAACTCGGTGCATTTGTAAGTGGATATTTAAATGTTAAATTTGTTTTCCTAAACTAGGCAGTAGCATTGGGTGTTACCTAAAGTAGTTTTCTGATACTACGTAATGCAATTTACACCGTGTTGTTAATCACATGATAGATTTTTCTAAGAAACTACCTCTAAGCTAGCAATTTAAACAGACGTGAAAAGGGTTTATAAATTAATCTATTGTGTTCCCTTGTTTGTACACTGTCAATCATGGACCGCCACCGTGCCACCGCCATCACCCCTAGCTGCTATTAATACAAATATAGTGGGTGAACGCAATTTGGTACTTTTTTTTCACGAACCCGAGCCCATTGTGATTGGAACGTGTTTTGCCTTGAACCAAATTGATACATTAATGGATTTATATCTCTTCAGAAAGCACTGTGTTCAAAGGTACAACGTATTTGATTTCTTGAGGGAAGTTGTCAGCAAGGTCCCTGACTATGGCCACTCGGAAGCTGGCGCTGATGATCGCACCATGGCAAAGAGAAAGTAAGATTTCTTCAGCATATACCGAGTTATTCATAAATCGATATTGATTCATATAATTTTGTGGAATTTCTTTTCTTAACAAATGCAAAAATGTAAACTTTTTTTTCCCAGGATAGCTGCTGCTGATGAATTGAATGAAAGTGATGAAGAATCAAAGAGAAACCGGATGGTAATATTTCTCTTTTTATCTGACGTCGTCTTCCTTTTACATCACTGGTCCTTGACGTTAACAGACGTTAAAAAAAGACCCTTTTTTCTCTGTTTTTTTTTTTTTTTTTTTTTTTTTTTCTGGCATACTGATATGGGAATATGATGTAAATTGGTAATTTGGTTTGCTAAAACCCCATAATGTTTTATACAGAATGAAGCGGGACATACGAACATCAGTGGAAGTGGCAGAGGAAGAGGCCGAGGCCGAGGTAGAGGTAGAGGAAGAGGAAGAGGCCGGGGCCGAGGTAGAGTATCTGCAGAACGAGATCTTCCCTTGATTGAACCAGAACTAGAATCTTCAACATTATCCGTTCATCACAGCAGCAAGCAAGCCCCGGGCCCACAGGAGCCGATGGACACCCATTCAGAGTCCATTAAAAGCAAAATTGCAGTTGACGTTATTCCTAATACAGGTGACCGAGACTTGGATCTGAATGCTGGTGTTGATGAGAATATAGATAAAGGGCATGCTGCTGTTGCCGCTGCTGCAGATGGTATATCTGCACCTCCATCACAACCAGCGCCAGCTGCAGAACCTAGCGAAGTTGCAAACAATGAGTATCCAGAGTGGTCGGTGTCAGAAATCGACAGGATGGCCATTGACCCACGTCTTGCACGAGTCAACTCAAGGTTGGATGAGGATGACGAAGACTATGATGAAGAATAGTGCTTGTAAATCACCACAAGTGGCTTCACGTTAGGCGCTAATTTATACCAAGGCACTAAGGCAGTGAGGCACATATATGGAAGCCTCACTATTATTCCCTATCATTTCTACAGCTATTTAGTTTTCCATGTTGTATGTATTTTGTATTATGCATTTCTTTGTTATGTTATCATAAGCTTGTTGTGTGTTTGTTAACATAATTTTCTGACAGTTACACTACACCTGCTACACCCCTTTGAATATATTATCTGTGGCTTTCGCCAAAATGCAGTTTGAAGGTAAATTTACGATGACTTTGAAAGTTCGAGGAGGTCAAGTTCTAGACGCCCATCAAGGAAACACAGACATACAAATAGGAGTCGCGGAAGGAGTAGATTTTCTCAAGATTTGGTTTACTGCCATGAAGGTTTCGGACGAGCAAACGACATGTCGATCTAATTGTCAAAGGCATGTACAACCATTTTGTATGCTTTCAACAAATATAAGATGTTATAGAACATGTCTTTCCCATGTACAATAATGCACATTTGCCATATCAAATCAAGTGACCCAAGGGAATGAATGCACACAAATAAGTGGCAAAACTGTCATTGAATGCCTATAAAGCTTTTACTTATGCACATATGTTAAACAATATGCTATTCACAAATCGATATTTGAAAACTTAGGGAGGAAGTGGCACAAGCCCCATGTAGCATGGGGTGCATCAATCACACCGCGCCACGTTATTTCAATCCCAAACTAGCCTAAAGTAGTCTAAACACCGAAAACATCAAGCCTAAAGTAGTGTGGAACCAAGGACCCCACTACTTTACTATATCCACCAATCACACACATCCCATGATATGATCCCCACCCAAAAACCCACTTTTTCCTTCTCTTTCTTCGGTCTTCTCTCTCTTCGGCTTGCCTAAACCGATTTCCGAAGCCTCCTTAGTCGGAACAGTGTAGCCGATCAGCTACACAAACCGATCACCTACAGCCGAGGGTGCCCCGTCCCCTCTTAAAAATCAAGGTCTAACAACATTGTAATGCTGCTTAGTGCTTAGAGGGTGTTTAGGATTGATTTTTCAAAACAGCTTCTGCGTTTTGAAAAAGCAGGGGTGGAGCTGCTTTTAGATTATTGCGTTTTGGTAGTCTAAATATTCATTTCAAAACTCAACCCCAAACATTAAAAACCGATTATTTGCGTTTTTAAAATGCAATAATCTAAAAATCCATTTCAAAACGTAACCCCAAACACCCACTTAATTTTCCATACCTTAGTTTATAATACATAACTATAAAAAAAGTAAAATAATAATAATAATAATAATAATAATAATAATAATAAAATAATCCTATTTAATAAAAGAAAAAGGTATGTGTTGTATGGGGATAAGCATGGCGGTCATAATTCATCCCTTAACTTCCTCCTATCTCAACCTGCAAACACACACTCAATTCACACACTTCAAATCTAAAACCCTAACTACAACCAGACCTTTAATCACTCGTTCATGCTTCAATCATACCAATGTTGTGCTCTTTGATGCTGCCAAACACACGGTTATCTCATTATTATTATTATTATTATTATTATTATTATTATTATCCCCTAAACTGTTTGATTTCAATATTATTATTAACTAATGTTTCATTTGTTAATTTGATGCATTGTTAATATTTGCATGATTTTTTTGTTATTAATTTGATGCCTGGAGTTGGTTTTGTTAGTTAGAAGCAGTTAGGGATTTGATGTTTAGGAAATGATGAAACATGTATAGAAATCAACCAGTTCATAGTTAAATGGTAAGCTTTTTTGATGCAACGCCGAAGCAATATAATAAAACAGAGATTATTACATAAAGAAAATTGACTGAATAGCGAATAGTAGACACATTTTAGGGGGAACGGGGCGCTACCAGAATTGGTCACGGGTACCCCACTACCAGCACGGTAACAACGCCGCCACCCATGCTGGTAGTGGTCCCGTGAACCAAATCCTGGTTCTAGTTAACGGGCTGGTACCCGTGAGTTTGTCTCTCCCCCTTTTGTCTTTTTCTCTATTTTATTTCCAGTGGAGTGTTGCCTCCAAAAAACTGTTTCAGTGAAGGAAATCAGTGAAGTGATGTGTCAATGTAGGATTGGTTGAAATCAGTGAACTTGAAAAAACTCACGGGTAGCGCCCCGTCCCCCCTTAGAATTTACAAACATTTTAACATAAATGCAAAAGTTAAAGACATAAATAAATGTGGAAACAAAGGCAATCATCGATTTACGCCTTTTAGTATAATAAAAGGAAAGAATACGGATACACAAAAATTGGGGAAAAATCTTGGGTGACGAAATGGGAGCCTTAATTGATGGAATTTTGGTCTGATAGTTGTGCCAAACCGCCTATGGCTGTAAGCCGTATGAGTGCGGTTCATCGAGACCTGTCATTCACTGCTTATGGGCCTTGTAACTCCATTTGTAGCCCAAGACCCTAGTTATGCTCTTTTGTGTTTGAGCCTTTTCTACCATGTGTTCCTCTGTCTAGCTGGTCCAAGTATGAATTCGCAAGCTCTTGTATCGGCTTTTCATCATTTTTGAACATTCTGTTAAATTGTTTTGGTGCCAATGTAGCCCAAGTTTTTCATCATTTACTTTGCAATGTTTCTGATAATGGATTATTGAAGGTAATAGTTTGTAACTTTGCTGCTGTTTTATTAGGTGGATACATATCTACAAAGTGGCATGGTGGTTGGATTAGGGTCTGGTCTAGCCTCATCTATGGCGATAGAGTATTTGGGTCAGAAACTTCGTGTCGGTCTACTAAAAGACATAGTTGGAATACCCACGTGAGTCTGTTGGTAGATCGTTAAGCTAGCTATAAATTTCTTATTGCAAGGTCTCTTGATATCTCTTTATAGATTACCAACTCTTTTGTATACTCATTTGAATTATCCGGTGAGTTCCTGTATTTTGATAGCATAGCCATATATTTGTTTGTATCAAACGTCACAACACACACGCACCAGCACA
Source organism: Ambrosia artemisiifolia (assembly GCA_032199755.1). Classification (NCBI taxonomy): domain Eukaryota; kingdom Viridiplantae; phylum Streptophyta; class Magnoliopsida; order Asterales; family Asteraceae; genus Ambrosia; species Ambrosia artemisiifolia. Next base: position 11,316,476 of record CM063528.1, on the reverse strand, counting down.
TCCTGTTGAGTTTATAATCTATACTGTTGTTTAAGAGCTCTTGTGTGTGAGTGATGCTTATTAACTGGATTTGGTTTATTTTCTTTTCTTCCCTTTGAGCCATATTACCATTATTGATGCAGTTCTGACCGTATTGCAAGTGAAGCAGAAAAGGCAGGAATTCCTCTGCAACAGTACCAAGATAATACACAAGTGTGATCCGAGTATCCATTTACTTGGTTACTGATTGCTTATTAACTGCATTTCGCATTTCAAGCCGTATGGAAAAAAACATTCTTATATTAATATAATTTCATTTACTACGTTCACATACTAGAAGACATTACTAATTCATTCATCACAAAATCGATTAGTGGCTATTTATCTTAGTTAGAATAATCTGTATCTAAAAGCCTTGTTAATTAGTGACATGTCCTAGTTGAATTAATTGAAGTCTTCCTGATGAATTATGTTAAGTCATGACAATTGGCGTTATGAGAAATCTAAGATGCAGCAAGGTTAAAAATAACTGTAGATGATTGAGCAGATGATGAACCGTAGATGTGTATCATGCAAAATTATGAAATTGAGAAGCTGTACGTAATAATATGGTACTTTTGTGATAAAGCTAAGTACTATTGTTAATAGCCCAATAATATAGATTATAGTAAGGAATTCCTTGGTTCAAATCTAGTCATTAAGGTATTATGTGGCCCCTAGATACTAGCCACGAGGTGCACAAGCTTGCCCTTTGGAGGAAATGTGCATACCATACAAGTACACTAATTTAAATATTGTAGTCCTTGATGTGAACTCGAGAATCTGTAAATTTCACTAGCGCATTTTCAAGTTCATCAAATCTTATAGCAAAATTTGAATTGAGATAATGAGAAACAAGATGAAGATGATACAGAAGATTAGCAAAAAATAAAGAATATATAATAGATTGAACCAAAAGTAAGATTTTACAAAAGTTTGTAACTAAACATACAGTAACTGATTGTAAGGTTTATTTTATGTTAGAGCTTTATGCCTTGATAAGATACTCCTTTCATTACAAGTTCAAAACACATGCAACATACTACGTATGGAAGATCTTTGCGTATTAGTAATCTATTTTTCTTAGAACTAGAGTAAGTAGTATGGCTTTCTCAATCATAAATCATAAAATACATACTGACTTGTTTCTAGATTGATATTGCATTCAATGATGCTGACATAGTGGAAGAAGGAAGCCTAAATGTAGTCATTGGTCGTCAGAGACCGCAAGGAGAAGAGTCTATAGTTGAAGAGAAGGTCAGTGAAAAACCATTGAAGTTTCTTTTTTCTACTCTTCCATATATTCATTTTGTCCTTGGTTTATTGTTTTCCAGAAAATATTAGATGTGACGGAGAATCTTGTTATAATGGTCAAAGAAAAACAGTACAAAACGGCTGTTGAGGGTTCAATTCCTGTTTTAGTTAATTCGGTAAGTCTCAGTCACTACTAATGATGGAAAATTAATTTATTTTAAATATGTATTATAATAGTTATGCTTAAAAGTTAAAACTTATACTTCAGGTCAGCTGGATGGACACCGCTGAAGAGATAGATGACCTCTTTGTTGGTGATGCAGAGGTACGGTTTTGCACACACACTGAATTAATTCACAACCAGGAAAACAGATAAATTGGTAATTTAAAAGATACTCAAAAAGGAGACGGGTCAAAAGTTGCCCAAAGTGTATTTTTAAAAACCTAAACACTTTATTTAAAGAAATTGGATTATCTGGTTCTAAACTTGTTAAAAAGTTGACAAAAGAATTTCGGGGCAAACCAACCCATTTTAACTTAAAAGTTACATGTTTTGACATGTTACCCAACCGGCCTCACCTGTACTTATTTCTGATATTCCTTTTTGGTGGAACACGCCTCACAATGTCTTATCTATGGTCGTCATGCGAGAAGAAAACTCATACATAGTTTTGTGTATATGAAGGTATGGAGAAGACCATCTATGGGGCATGCGGATCCTACAGGAGGCAACTTTCCACTAGTCACAAGGGAAGGACATAATATTCTCGATGTGATATTTACGACTCCTATACCAAACCTTGGTAGCGTAATAAGATTCCTTAATAAGTATTTATGACATTGACGTCATTTCATGCGCTTTAGAAAATAACATGAGCTTGGTCCATTTTTCATGCAGCTGAAGTGGCAAACCTCCTTAACAACATAGATGGCGTTGCATGTCATGGCATTATAACTAAAACACCGTTAGTTTCTCTCTCCTTCCTTTAAGGTTTTGATAGAGAGATAGCGAAAATTCATGTAGAAGTTTGGTTATAACGGTAGAGATGGCAAAATGGGTTGTTTGACGGGTTGGGTATGACCATATGGGCTGGGATAAACTCAGGTACCTTTTTTGTACGAGTTGGAACGGTTTGGTTTAACCCTTGGGTTCCTAAACATTTCGTAAACTTTATATTTGATAATATGCATTAATAAAAGTAGACTTTGGACGACGTTTGGCCTGCGTCTTTTTTTAGTTGTTTTGGTTCGAACAACTGGAGATAAAATATACACGAATTGACCTAACAAATTTACAAGTAAATGGGTATGGGTCACTGAGATTCTCTCTTTTTTTCCTTGTGTATTGCAGTTGTACAACAGTGATCGCTACAGAATCAGGGCTTCGCATAATTGAAAATAGCAACGTGAGTGTTTAAAACCTACATGTACGCTATCACCTTCAGCATCTAATGATCTGTTTGCATATAAAACAAACACATAATGAGCTATAGATTCTTGGTTTATAACCTATAATGCAAAGAGAAAAAGGCTCAATATCTGTTTGGTGGCATATACGTATCAAATCATCATCGACCTAGGGAAGTAACACTGTAACAGTCAATTCTATTTTGGTGAGTGTACGCACTTGGATTAAGGGTAATGTGTGCCAAAAGATCCAACTTTCTTTCCAACATGTTATATCTAAGCTGTTTCCATCATGAAAGCAAGACACCAAAGCTGGCGAATGAAGCCTAGGGCTGTTGAAAACATCCATTTGACTGATGTATATCAGTCGAAATAGAGTTTAACCGAGTATCAGGATCATATCAGGTTTGCAAATTTTGAAGATCCACATTATATATACGGATCACGTTAGATCGGTCTTGATACAGCTGATCGATTTAACATAAAAAGTGTTGGGAGGTATATATACACATGGACACATGTAGGTATTGCACGTATAGGGAATGGATATAAAGAAAACCCTCCTTATTTGGTAAACTCTGGAAACTCTGACTTCCCAATATTTTTTTTTTTTGAAAAAAATAGGGCAAGTAATATACATGATTTTAAGCATTTTGGGCCAAAAAAATTAAAAAAGCGCCGAGTATTTTTTTAAAAAAAAAATAAATAAAATTTTGACTAACACATGTTAAGCGCTAATAACATGTGTTAACAATGTGTTAATTATATGTAAACAGTAGACGTTTTTTATTTTTTTAAAAAAAACCGTTCGGCGCTTTTTCGATTTTTTTGGCTCAAAATGCTTAAAAAAATGTATATTACATACCCTATTTTTTTCAAAAAAAAAAAAATGTTGGGAAGTCAGAGTTTCCAGAGTTTACCAAATAAGGAGGGTTTCCTCCATATACTTTACCTGCACGTATATATCTATATATACACACATACGAGCAATTATTATAGTTCGTCGTTAGTTTGAGTTATTGATGGGCCAAGAGATGTTAACCTCTCAACTAGCAAGAGAACATATACCATATCGACAACAATTGCTTCTTCTCCACATCATAATATACGCAACAATTGTCTTTATAACTATTTGGCTAAAGAATGGTGTTAAACCTCGTCCTACCATGATGCTCGGTACATCCTCTTTAGAACTCCCTACCTTTTGTAGTTAAAGAACCACATCAGATGTGAAGCTTCAAGGCGTTACGACACTCACGCCTCAATGGGTGGATAGTCAAAACCTGTAAAATCGTTACACACTAAAGATGAAAACAAGTGCGTAAGATCTCATGTCTATGTACCAGTGACTGACTGTGTACATGGAGTGAAAAAATTGTAAGAAAATAACAAATTTCCTTGGTGCAATTTAAAACTTAGTTATCAAAATATCTTAATTTTTAAACCATTTAAATTAACAAATACTCCATTTTCAACATACCATCATCACTACTAAACTATTACATGATTCCTTCCAAAACTCACATCAAACACATCTTAAACAATTCAAGTCAAATAACCAAATAAACATCTAATTTAAACCCCCAAATAAGTCCTCCAACTTACTTTATTTTAAACAAATTCGTCTCATCATCATCATCATCATAACACATCATCACATTAAACAATAACATTATTCTAAACTCAAGATTCTTAATAATAATAATAATCCGACTTCTTATACCACTCACCATTTGGTGGAGTGGTACGGGAAAATGAAGATAAGAGCTTGAGACTATTTAGACTTAAATTCGAATCCGATCAAAAGAGGTTTTACTGCAGTGGGCCTTCGGGCGGCATGTTTTTTTCCGAATTGGTGGCTTGGTAGACTTGAGCTGACCAGTGGGCAACCATTTATCCGGTACTAACTTACTGACAGTTCAGGTGATATTTAGTTGACCGTTCTTATTCTTCACTCAGGCAATCGGTAGTGGCGTCTACGGTCTGATCCGATTATACTCCTTCTGTCCACGTTCTTATCTTGCGCGTGTGAATTATTATTATTATTAAATATTATTATTGCCTTATTGCTTATCATCAACGACATGTTTACTACAGGAATTTGAGAGCTTCACCTCACCAAACAAGATATTAATTTACAATCTTTACATCATCATCAACACATACAACACTTATCAATCCATCTTTAACCTCAAGTTGCAATCTTTTTGCATCTGTAAGTCTGTTTTCTTGATCTTTGTTCTCTTGAATAGCTTTTGTTCACCAATTGTGACCTAAAACATGGTTTTTGTTGGAATTGGAACTGACCCAGATCATAAAAAGATGATTTTTATTAGTTGTTGAACTGGGTGTCATTCTTTATTTGAATCTTGTGAAAAAAGTTTCAAACTTGATAAGGGGTTACCTAAAACATGGTTTCTGTTGGAATTGGAAGTGACCCAGATCATAAAAATATGATTTTTGATTGGTTGTTGAACTGGGTGTGATTCTTGATTTAAATCTTGTGAAAAAGGTTGAAACTTGATAGGGGGTGTTATCTTTTAGGTGATATTAGATGAAAAATCAATCGTAAAGCGATCGGTTTGATAGAATTGTGGTTTAGATGGTCTCAAGTTCTTGGTTTTAAGTTGGGGATTTTAGAAGATTTTGTGGTAAAAAGATGCAGAGAGTTCGGATTTCGTCGCAACAAGTAGCAGTACAGAAGTTAGGGGATTCACAGATGACGTTATCGCCCAAGTTTAAGTTTGCTGCAGTTCAATCGCGGTTACTGGATCCGTTTGTGGAAACCGAATTGAGTCTTAGAGGGGATCCGCTTATTCCTGGTCTTCCGGATGACATTGCTTTGAGTTGTTTGTTAAGGCTGCCAGTCTCGAGTCATGTGGCTGGTAAAGTCGTATGCAAGCGTTGGTATCAACTGTTTGGGAATAAAGAGCGGTTCTTTACGCGAAGGAAAGAAATGGGGTTTCAAGATCCATGGTTGTATATATTTGCCTTTCATAAATGTACAGGAAAGATTCAATGGCGTGTTCTTGATCTTACTCATTTCTCATGGCACACGATTCCACAAATGCCTTGTATCGATAAGGTTTGTCCACACGGGTTTAGGTGTGTTTCGTTTCCGTTTGAGGGGTCGCTTTTTGTGTGTGGAGGTGTCATTTTTGACGCGGATTGCCCTTTGAATTTAGTGATGAAGTTCAATGTTCAAAAGAACTGTTGGACTGTGATGAAGAAAATGATCACCGCAAGGTCGTTTTTCGCAAGTGGGGTCATAAATGGAAAGATTTATGTGGCGGGTGGCAACAGCACGGATTTGTATGAGCTTAATTCGGCCGAGGTTATGGACCCGAAAAAAGGGATTTGGCACTCCATTGCAAATATGCACACAAATATGGCATCGTATGATGCAGCGGTTCTTGATGGGAAGCTTCTTGTGACCGAAGGGTGGTTTTGGCCGTTCTATGTGGTTCCAAGGGGTCAGATTTATGATCCAAAAACCGATCATTGGGAAAACATGCCTGATGGGCTTAGAGAAGGATGGACAGGTTCGAGTGCAGTGATTTATGGTCACTTATTTGTGGTACCCGAGCACGAGAGGACCAAACTTAAGGTGTATGACACGAATAATGATTCTTGGAGAACCGTTGACGGGCCTCCATTACCCGAGCAAATCTGCAAGCCTTTTTCTGTAAATTATAATAACAATAAGATTTATGTTGTGGGAAGAAACCTTCATGTTGCTGTTGGTTGTATTTTGAGATTGAATACTGAGAAAAACCCGAGCTTTTCGGTTCAATGGCAAGTAGTTGAAGCACCTGAGGTGTTTTCTGATCTGGCACCTTCAAGTACACAGGTTCTTTTCGCCTAATGGTTTGGTTTTATATGTTTTGGTTGGTGTTTATGTGATTATATTGTGTCATACTGTCATTGTGTGCCATTTGTTTATATAATGTTGTATGATGTCTCTTGAATGATATGATATGTTAATGATGCTTGCATTAAGTTAAGTATAAATAAAAAGACACAAGTAGTTTAGGTTGAATGTTGCCTTGCCTGCACTTTTAACACAATGTGTTTTGGGCACTTTTAACTTACTAACTCCGTTTAACTTGCTAATCTGTTTAGATAAACAAGTTACACGGTCGTGTTTGGATTACACGATTTTATGCATGTTCGAGTTAGGGTTGATGTATTTAACACAAACAAATACATGTCTTGTCTAGGTTCGTTATTTTAAGTTTTAATCTTTAACTTGAACTTGTCAATCCGCTAACCTGACATGATTTCCACCTGCAAAGAGGTGATAATTCTGACTCATTTATTTGAAGACAAACTGATTTCAGTTGTAACAAATCAAATTTTAGAAGTTGCCTAATAGGTTGGTCTGTATGCATTCAAATTTTTGCAACATAGTAACCTGTTTTATTAGAAGAAAAAAAAGATAGGTTATTAATTTCACCCTGTCCTAGAGTCAATCGATTTAGTGGCGGAGCTTGAACTTTTGGATGGTGGAGGCTGAAAGTAATGAGACCTAATTTTTTTCCCTACGCCTAAGTTTCGAATCGGCGGTCCGGTTCTATTTAATCCTATGTGGCTACGCCTATGTTCGGGCGGGCACGTTGGGTTAGACAAAAAAAAATCCAAAATTCACTCATTCAAGTTACCGGTTTTACATATAAAATAACTTAGTTTTTAAACAAACAAAGACAAGGCGCGAAAGAAATGGTAAGTATTTGGAAGAATAATTACAACTCAGCCCGACGATTAGTGATATACTCATTGCCATCTTGTTGTGAAGGCGATTCTTGATTGTTTTCATGCTGAATCCTACTGTTGTTGCAGTAGAAACTGGAAGTGTCAAGATTAGCCGAACAACTCTATCAACCAAATAGTAATTCTCATGTTTTTGAGTTTTCGCAATACTTTTGCATAGATCAGAAATAGTTGATGCACCAATTATGGTATACATTTTCATTTCAACTTTAAATTTCTCTAACTGATATTGTAAAAGAATCCTCTCCTGATGTAAAATCTTTAGGATAACGATAATACTTGTCAACAAGAAGACAAATGTGATCATCTGTAATAACTTTGAGATTTGACTAAAAAGCCCCATCTTGTTCAAGAACTTTTATTTTTTCTTAACTTTTAAATTAGCCTAAAGCCCCCTCGTGTTTAACAGGTGTAAAAATTATATAAAAGTCCCGTTCTTCGCATTTTTTTATAACTCAATGCGTATAAAAATTTTTGACAACAAAATGGTGGGGGCCGAACTCAAAATATAAAAAAATATTTGAAAAACATAAGAAATTTTTACACTAGTGAGCACTGACCAAAAATGGGTGGGGGTGGGGAACCCCATGGCCCTCACAAACCTTCGCCCCTATACATAGCCCTCGTTTCACCTCTTCGAAATCTTAGAGAGAGTTGAAGAAGGTTTTTGCCGCTAAGCCTTATCGTCTCAACTATTGCATGTTCATAAACGCCTTTTATGTATCCGTGTTCTGAGGTACAATCATCACCCAATTCTTGACGTGAACCATCATATTCTAACACTCATGAAGACTTGTTTGAGGAAGCACCTGAAGCCATACTAAACTTGGGATTGGAATATGTTATACAACATTTAGCTGCCATGTTTATTTAAAATTCTATGGAGTAATTAATCTGAACTAGTGGATTTCCCGGCGCTACGCGCCGTACATTTCGTTTTGCTTCGTTATGTATCGAGGTGGCTAGCGCAAGCCACCGTCAGCCCCACCACAGCAACCACCGATCTGTACACCACACCTGGTCACCATCACTTATCCCTCTATCTCTTTAAAAACCCACTCTATACAAAAACTCAATGTTCTCTAAAAACCCACCAACAATCATGACTAAAACCCAACCACCACCGACACCAGCACCTACAGTAAAGCCAGCAACATCACAAAATACAAAGACACAAAACAAAATAATGAATGAAAACTAAAGGAGTCACAATGAAAAATAAACGGTTTAGGTCAAGTTCATCGTCATCGTCGCCAAAGAAACAGGCTCAGATGCCGCAACGGCTGCAACCCAGGTAGCAAGCAACCAAACCGTCATCTCATGCACGATCTGCAGGCTTTAAAAGGACCACACAACAACCGTTTTTTACGTAATGCTTACGGTGACGTACGACGGAGGCGCCGACCCTTTATGTGTCTTCGTCATCGGGTGTAAGACTTTTTCAGGCACCGCCCCATCAACCGTTAGCGAACACCTTTCCATCCACCGGCCCACGAAGCACAGCCAGGCGCTGGTTTCTTGAAAGAAAAAAGAGAAGGCTGATGATGATGTTGGTTTCTAGACAGGGAAAGTGAAGATTGAAGATGGTGGAGGAGATGAAAGAGAGACTGTAAAAGTAAAAGAGAGAGACAGGGGAGGAGTTTTAACAGGGAAGGTAAATACCAAAAAACCCTAGGAAACAAAGAATATTACAGAAATGACATCCCTGACTCCGTTAGAGCATTCACAACCCGGAAACCAAATTGATGTGAGTGTGTCCACCAAATTATATGGGGTGAGTGTAAGTGGTTGTGAGTGGAGGATATAGAGAATATTTGGTGGAAGCACTTTTTTCTTTAAATATGAAAAGTTACTGTTCACCCCTAAAAATATTTTAATATTTTTGGAAGTGGTTGTGAGTGAGGAGAGAGAAAATATAATGATAAAAGTATGAAAAAGTATTAATATTTTAATTAGGAGAGAGAAGATTTAGAGGTTGAGTGGTGATTTTTAGTGTAATTTGATGGATGAGATTTGGTGGTTTGGTTGTGAATGCTCTTAGTAGATCTCCAGTACTGTTGCCTAACTTGATGTCATTTATAATACTCTATTTACCAAAACTTTCATGCATAGAGGAGTTGTATCCTATGCTTAGGGAGTTTTTCAAAAAAAAATTGATGTTACTCTTTTGGCCCAAATGTTTTTCTTTTTTACTTTTAACACAAACATTTTCATCTTTTATAATTTAACACCAACAATTTTGATTTTCCACTTCTAACCTCAAAACTTCTCATTTTTTACTTTTAACGCAAAGATTTTCATCTTTTACAATTTAACCCTAACACTTTTTTTCTTCAACTTTGATCCCATTTAATTTTCATCTTACGCAAGCTTTTCGTTTTAAGTTCCGTTCTAAATTTTGCGAGTCATAACAAGTTTGTCGCAATGCGCGGGTCCTAGACCGACTTAGTTACTTCACATTAACCATAGTTATTAAAAGTCATCGAGTTTACGCCTTTGGCATTAACACGTCGTAATAAGCGTGCGTGGTTCTACGATTTTACGCCTTCTTTTCATTTGATGTTATTTTTCCTTTTTTATTTATTTTACTTTACGAGCATTTTGGTGTTAGTGGTCGCTGGTGGTGGTGACACATTAGTGCTACTTGGTATGGTTTTACACCCCCGCTGCAACGCGCGGGGGCTTAATACTAGTTTAATATATAGAGTAATGTGACACAACATTGGAAATGAAGATGTGGGGTCCGCCCAATGATAATGAGAAAAAATTGAGATGAACTAATGTTTTAAACCTTTATACCAAGTAATGAGGATTAATCTATCAATTTAGTAAAAGTATAATGATAAAAGACATTTAATAAGCTAATCTATCATTTAATTAAATAATGCTTAAGCTATTATTTATATTACTATACTGTTATCACTTTTTTAATTTATCATTTTATATTTTGTTGTACTATTATTAATAATATTAATACCAATATTAATAAAAAATAAATTAACCTTTCATAAAAAAATATTAATAAATAAATTAATTAATCTTTCATAAATATAAACTTCATCTAATATAATAAAAAAATTATTACATATTACGATTGTTCTCATCGAATTTTTATCTTTTGAAAACGATGAATGTGATACATTACCACTTTTTTTTTAACTTTTCTTTTAATTATCTAAGGGTTACGATAGTCTCAGTCACCTCCATAGATCCATTTATATGTCCTTTTTTAGTTCTTTCAGTCACTACTCAAAACGTTAATATATGCATTAGTGGTATCTTTATTTATAAAAAATCTTTACATGGCAGCGCTCACCTCTTTTTCTTTTAGCCATGATATACACTAACGCTATTTTTTTAAACTTCAGATTCATAAAATAAATTAATAAAAAACGCTCAACAAACAACTAAAAAATGATCGAAATAGTATACTTTTATCGTAAATACTTTTTACCGGAGGAAATGCAAAATATTACGCTGATATAATAATAATAATAATAAGATTAATATAGCTAAAACCAACTTATTTATTAACTTATGTGCTTTTCAAAAAAAATTAATAACTTTAATCCAACTAAAAACTAACTTATTTAATAAATTATGTGTTTTCAAAAAAATAAAAAATTTAATAAATTGATTGAAAAAAGTGAGCATAGGAAAACAAATAGCATTTAGTATAAGCCAAAAGGTTTGACCAATTTGGTATGTTTAACGACACCCGTTTTAAAATGGACACATGTCAAGGCAAAGTCCATTCAATGATCGTCTTTTCTTTTCCATTTTTTTAATTCAATAAGTGTAACGCCCCACATCTCGTAAATCAGGAAAAATCAACTAACATGCTTATGGGATTAAATTAGAAACAAACCAAACCAAACCTTAATCCTATGAGTTAATTATGCCAATAAACAACTTAGGGGACTGAAATTGCCATGATTGAAACTTGGGGTTAAAACAAACAAACTCAACCCAGGGATTCATTCCCTAGCTTTGTTTTCCCACGACAAAAACACACACACACACTCGAGCATAAACCTAACAATCAATGATACGGTTCATACTTTGGTCCCACTCCACTTCACTATAATAACCATGCACCTCTATGATGGCTACGTGGGTAGTAGTTGTATAGTTAATTTTATTTCACTATAATTTATTTGTTTGTATTTTGTCTAATTAGGTAGTTATATTTTCATTTTAGTAGGGATCCAGTAGCTCCATGATTTCCATATTTTTAGTGGTAGTTAGATTATTATTTTCTTATTTAACTTCTTGTATTTGCATTTTGTAAGTATGAATGAAAAATTATAGAAAGCTTTTTGCTTTGTCTCTCTTCTCTTGATGTTTCTTGAAAGTTTTGTAGGTTTTTCTTTGTAAAACCTATCAATCAAGCACTATATACATTGAATCAAGGGAATTTTGGTTGCATGAACTCTTAAATGAATCATCCATTCGTACCCAACAGCTAGGTACCTTTCGTTCTGTCCAATTCTGTGAAATTTTGTTTTGGGTGTTATGAAGGAACTTTGAATACACTAGTTTTGGGTAAATTAATGCTTAAAAAGGGTGTCTCTTGTTCAATAAACCTTAAAACGAATCAATTATATGTTAATCATGCTAGCAAAAGTCTTGTGATGAAATCTTAGTCACTAATGTAGTAACCTAATGGAGTTGTGAGATGAATTGCTATGACTCGGAATTGATGCATAAAATAGAGTTTTACTTAGGGCTCTAGTATTGTAATTGATGAAATTGGGTAATTAACATTGGGTGAAATCTTGTTTGTGTTAAGGGATTTAAAGTGCACCATTGTGATATGGATAAAAACTTCTGTGAAAATCATGCCCGCCAAGTGTTTGATAAAACACTGCAATGAAACTCGATTTCATTGGAATACGTATATATGTCACATGGATACGCATAATAAACTCGTGTGATAAATTAGAATCGTAACTAATGACCACTATCTATGTTTATGTGATTACATCCAGGTGTTAAGCAAGAAACGATGGGAAGTCACTCGGGAAAGGACCTAAAGTTGAAGGCACACGACTAAGATGAGTCGCACTATGACTTCTGAATTCTTATGATTGGTCTTGTTATGGATAACTAACTTGAAACAAGTAGATATGAACTTTCCACCATTTGTATTGGATATACCAGAACGAAACGAGCCATTTATGATTAACACTCGTACCGGGCGAATGAGACCGAGGGAAGTGACACATGTGGCCATGGACGCGAGATTCGCCACAACGGTGAGATGTTAATCGTATTGTATGAACATCAAGTCGAGATGTACATAGTTGAGAAGTTGCCCAATACAAAGAATGGGGTTCATGGTAGTCTCAACGGGTTCAAATGTAGTGCATAAATGACCTTAGATGAAGGAACCATAGGTGTGGATTGTTGTGCTCATAGGCGTTACCTAGGAATAATCAACGGGGTTTAACTATGGACGCTTTCGATTATTGCAACGGAAGTGTTGTGTCTATTATTGCAAACATCGTCTTGATTGATCTTTAATGGGTCATTAGAATGGCGACCCGGTTTGGGAAATGATTGCCTTGGTCAGGCCTTTGTATTTTGATAGATTAGTATGTTATACACCAGGGCCGGCCCTGGAAATTTCAGGTGCCCGGGCCGAGCCGCGAAATATGTGCCCCTTAGTCTTAGGTCTTTTAAGCAAAGTTTTCATAACCGAAGGGGACGTTAAACCGGTGTTCTTGCCGGTTCTCTAGTAAGACCGGTCGAACTGGATATAGAACTGAAAGTGTCGTAATAATTATAAAAATTAATATATTTGGCTAACTGGCTCATAAAAAAACCAACATTTCTTAAAATTCCATAATAATTTGAAGGGCCATTATTTATGTCTAGACTTCAAAAGTTTTTTTAATAAAACGAATTTGACTTGCATCATGTGCAAAAGCGTGAGACAATTACTGTTTTGTATTAAAATTTACTGCAAAGGCTGCAAAATTACTGTACCACAAAACAAATCTCAAGTAACACACTTCAACTTTTTTTAATTCTCTCGTATCCTTCCAATCTAGCTTTTCATGTATGACTCATCTTCTTCCTTATCTACTCTTCACCTTCTTGGCGTTTATAACCAGTGATGTTCAAGATGAGATCTTTTTTTGGTCGAAACAGAAAGAAAATACTTGCAGAAAAAAACACTCGTCGCCGCTCAAAGTGCCCCTTTCGAAATTGGGCCCCGGGCCGGGAGTCCTCCCCGCACCCCCTCAGGGCCGGCCCCGTTATACACCCACGAAACGAGGTTCAAATTAGGAGCTTTAAGGTCCCAAAGTTGATCCCGTGGTTGCATGATTGAACTCCCTTGTTGCAGGGCAATTAGAGGCTGAAAATATGGCTAAGGGTGCAGGTTTTGGGTGGTTACAACAGCTATTGGCCATAGGCTACGGCTCCAAGCTGTAACATATGGTTAAAACATTCGTCCAGTGGCAGAAACTGCCAGCCGTAGCCTACGGCGGCCTCCACTTAAAAACAACAGCAACAGTAACAGCCGTAGCCCAGTAGCCTACGGCGGGTATTGGGGGCCAGATTTCGAACTCGTTTCGATACGTATAACTTATAGATTCTTATATTATCCGATTTCGACTTATTCATCAAAGCATTCTAACCATATTTTTGATGTTTATGATGTATAAAAAACCATAGGTACACTAGCGGATTGTCGGGAGGTGGTCATGATCAATCAAGAACCGAATTTGCTTAATGTTGAAGTCTTCCGCAAAACTCTTTTGTTAATAACAATCTTATCTTTTGTCGGTATTTTTGGGATTAAACTTTCATGTCGATGTGAAAAACAATTGATCCTTGTTTTGTACAAACTTGATATGTCAAACTACTTCAACAAAAGTGTTTGTATGTACATGTTCGTTCTAATCTCATTTAAAAGTCATAACTACTCGTATTAGACACGTCATAGTATTACGGGGTCTTACAATAAGTTTATAATTATAAACTAGCTTATAACCCGGGAACGTCCCGGGGTTGAAAATTTTAATAATGAAGAAATTTAAAGTAGAATGACATTACTTAAACCATTAAATGTTCGTATTTAATTGAAAAGACAATTGAATATTCATAACTTAACAATTGGCAATTTCACGCAATAAGGTTACGATTTAAAATTAGCGCAATTATATCCTCTACGTTGTAACGTAATGAAAATTAATGGACGTTTGCAAAAGCCGCTTTTTGTGTGTATCCCTTATGAAGAAAAGCAAACTGGTCATCTATGTATTTTTTTTTTATTAAACGTTAGGCATCACATGTTATATAATCTAAGTCACGTTATATTTCTTTGTTTCACGGGTGTAGTTGAGAGACGCGTTGCAATGAAAAGGTGGAACCGTAAACCAAAACTGGTTGTTCTACTATTAACACCTTCAAACATGAAATTCACCATCAGGTAATATCCATACGGCTAATCCAATTGTCGTTGATCCATCTTCAATTGGTTATGAGTGTTTTTGAGCGTTTGAAGTCGATTTTATTGCATTTGTTGAAAGCTTAGGGCGTAAAACAATATACGGTATTTAGTGATGAGCCATTGGAGGATGTCAATAATGTAATTGTAGTGGCAAAAAATCGAAATGTTTTTTGTAAATTATAGATTATACCTTAAGAGTTTAAAAAGAGCGTTTAGGGTACTCGAAATCGGACTCAAAGTTATATATGTAAAGCATTGTGTTGACTCTTTTATGGCTGCATAGTATGGTGGTTTATGGCTGATATTAGGGCAAGTTTATGGTTGCATTTTATGGTGTCATATGGCAGAATATTATATGCAGTTTTGGCTATATGAACACAGTTTCGTCTGCATAAAATGTGCAGTTTCGGCTGCATATTAGGTGCAGTTTTGGCTGCATAAAATGTGCAGTTTCGGTTGCATATTAACACAGTTTTTGCCGCATAATATGTGCAGTTTTGGCTGCATAATATGTGCAGTTTCGGCTTAATATTATGTGTAGTTTCGGCTGCATGTTATGGGCAGTTTCTGTTAAAAAAGTCATGTTGCCTAAGGTTCAAACCGTTCGACTATAAACCTAACAGGTAGACATCATCTGGACATCAATGCTATCTCCAAGTCCAAAACCACCAATATAATAACCTAGAATGCCACTTCATATCATAACCTCAGTAAAGGATTAATTTGGAAACAAAGTGCTAAATTATGGCACAAATCTAATTGGTGATCAATCTGTACACAATCCAAAATTCTATTTTTAAAGGTAGAATACAGTGCAAAAGGTATTGGGTACAGGACACCGCCGAGACGGGTTTGGGTCAAAATGGGTTGGGCGCGCAAACACAGACACTTTTTTATCCATTCTATAAAATTCAATTAAATTACAATAACAATATATTCATAATCTTACCTTTGTTTAGTACAGCTATATAAAATATTTTCATGGATTTTATTACACATGAGATGACTTGCAAACTATTTGACCCGTTAAGAGGTAAAACATAACCCAAAACAGGTAAACTGGTAAAAACAGTCACCTCTAGAAAAATTGAGAGCATAATACCTTCTTTCCTTCAACTGTAACTGGACTACCAGCTTCCACCACGGATGAAAGTTGAATGCCCCACAACTTCTGCTTAATGCCATCGTATGTGATTAATCTAGCAACGGTTTCTTGTCCTTTGTAACAACCTGAGGAATGTTTTTCTTAAATTTAACTGCTGAGAATATATGTTGGCACGAAAACTGAGGAGATGATAGAAGCACCTTTGTTTAAAGAAATAGAACTCCAAAGACCAGCCTCAAGAACACTAAACTCGTCTGTAAGCTCACTACCTGGTGCTGGCCGTCCTGAGGATCACGAATAATTTGAAAATAAAAATGATTGTCATATTATATAAGACTGTATCACGATTAACCTTTGGAAAGAAAAATATCATGACAATACAAGTATAAATTGTTTGGAACTACACTGCTTGAAACATCCTCACCAACTTTAGTCATGAAAGCTAATAAGTGTTGTGTGTTGGTTTCCATAATCTGAAATGGATTCTTTATTGAGACAAAATATACTTTTTTATTTGCATACTAATGTAAGTAACTCGATACGTTTTTCTCAAAAAAATAGCAACAACAAGGGCCATGAAAAATGACCCGAAGTAAAAGCAGATTCTTTTCTGTTTTGTGCGACCCTATCCATATTTAAATCAGAACGTGAAAAACAAACAACACAAAAACGAAGGAAAAACGATTCATTTATATTTTCAAAAGATTCAAGCAAACTTTAACTAAAATAAGTAAAATGATATGAGTAAAGGAGTATATACCAACCAATGCTAACCACCAACAACTTTCTTCACAATGCCTTGAAGACCATCCAAAACTGAGAAATAAATAGCAAAACAACAATTATTTCTAAACAAAAACCTTATATCAAACTCCTAATAGCCTAAAATGCATTCTACAAACATAAAGCCCCGCCACGTCACTGTGATATAGACAATGGGCATTAACTAACTCACCCTTTAACTATTACATTGTGGTTTAAATGAAAATTAAAATAAAAAATAAAACAAAAAAAAAGGTGATTGGTTGGAATGGGGTGGACCCCCACCGTTCCCTCATATGGCGCCTGTTACCATGTTAGCGAGAATGCGGGTGGCGCCATTCAATGGCACCTGTGTTTTGGTGTCCGGGGCTGTATCATGCACTTGTGGCAGGGGGCGCCAAGGTGCAACGGGTGGTCTTAGTGACTTCTGTATCACACTGATTAATGACAATGTACCTTAATCTAGCTCTTTATTTGTGGATATATGTTGAGTAGGCAGTGAGAGCAATTCGTCTATTTTGACTTTTGATGGTGTTGACCGCATGGGTGAAAGGTTGGCAGAACATGTATTTTTGCTTCTTTCTTTCTTTGTTTTTTTCTTCTTTTTTTTTGGTAGTGTTTTAAAAAAACAGTTTTATATCACTTGTTCTTGTCTATGTTGCAGGTTCTGGAAGTTGCTAAACTTTGGCCTAATGTGTCGAAAATCTCGTTTGTAGCACATTCATTGGGTGGCCTAGTGGCGCGGTACGCTATTGGAAAACTGTATGAAGACCGTCCTGTAAGTGGATTATCAAATTCTGATGAAAAGAATAAAAGCAATCTTTATGAAGCTAGAATTGCTGGTCTAAAGAATTTCATAACATTTGCAACTCCACACCCTGGTTCTAGAGGACATGGGCAGGTGAGCTTAACCAACTCCATAATATGTGTTTTTTTCTTATTTAATCGATGTATATTTGACATATATTATAAACTGCACATAGCTTCCATTACTATGTGGTGTTCCTTTTCTTGATTTAGAAGATATATGTTAATTAAAAATGGAACATATCTCTTATTTTTAAATGAGTATATACATATCAAATAATTTGTGTATATCAAATCTTAAATAAACACGAAATAAGATATTAATCTTACTAAATTTTAAATTCTTAAAACATCAAACAATTTGACCTATACCTTGGATAGCACAGCAGCCCGTACAAAAATTAAAGTATCAGTCCCCTCCCCAACATCACATAAAGAAAACATATAGCAAATCATCAGGAGACCAATTTAGATCCACCTACACTAAGCACAAGAAGGAAAAAACTCCATGATTAGATCTTGAATTAATGCAAAGGAAAAATGGTTACTTTTTAATTCAAATGATAGATGATAATTACCACATTAGCTGTATGACCTCTCAAGTAAAGGCAATTTTCCAGTTTTCAACATCGGGCGCTTCACCACTACCAAATTCAGTGGTACCAGAACCATGTTTTCTCTCATGGATTTGAATAACTTGATCATCTGACCCAAACGCAATATACCGGCCATGTTTGGCCCACCTTACACAATTAACTGACCCGAAATGATCACGAAGAGTAGCAAGAAGCTCTAATTTTTGTTTATCCGGATCCAAATGCAAGATCTTGGAAACATATTTCATGTTCCAAATCTTTACCTACATAATGATCAAATATTACTACCATATTTTAAGTACTAAAAAACGCCAAAACCAATAATACTTCAAGGTATTCTCACATTTCAAGTTTAATGCTACATTTACAAAATTCATAAACATGTAGTAAAATGACAACTGAATCGGAAAAGTAAATGCATACAAACCCACTGGGTACTGCCTGCGAAATCTGGATTTAGAGTTATCTTGGTACTGAATACTGATTTTGCTGAACACAGGATTCTCTTTTGAGCCGGAGTCATTAGCATCTGCAACGAACTGAAGGCCCTGAACAATTGAAGTGCAAAATGTCAGAAAAGAAAAGAGCATATATGACTAAAATGAGAAAAGGAAAAAGTGTTATAAGGCGCATCACAAACCTTTAAAGAAGTCTCCTCAAATGTAATCTTTGATTGTTCTCCGATCTTAGCTTCAATTCCTATTGTGCATTGAAACATATTTCATATGAGATACAATTATTAACCAATAAGAAACCAATAGATCTCTCAGATCATGCATGAATCGCATAGTATAGTTACAGTTACCATTTGGCCCATAGCCGTTTTAAGTAACAATCATATCATCAAGTCATACAATTACATCAGTTGAACAAATATTCAAGAATAACATGGTTAGAGGCTGTGTAAAAACTTTATCATACATAATAAACTGTTAATATAGATCAAAAACCAGCCCCATAATGTTAATAAAACATCAAGAAAGATTAACAATTAACAAACATCGGTGAAACAAATATGAGTTATTAAGTCTATGAGGCATATTGTCAAACATGTGCAGTGCATAACATCTAAAAGATAAATTATTGATTCTTTGAAGCATTTGATCGAGTAGGTTGACCGCAGGTCAACTGGGTATCCCCTAAAATTAAGTCAAACACGGTTTTGACATGTAAAACTCAAAACTCATAAGCAAAATCCAAACAAAGTGATGATATCTGTGTGCGGTATCCAACAAAAATCAGTCAGTATAAAGAAGAAGACCATACCTTCAATCAAAATCCGAAAAGTGGAGGACGACACCGACCTCAACAACAACAAAGTGCATACCTTCAACCATTAAAGTAATTGATGGATTTTAGAATGTTTGAAGGAATAAAGGATGATTTTTTGGTGATGGAACAACCCATGATTTGTTTAGAATGGATTTATGGGGTTAGAAGAAAAACCCTAAATCTTGAGAAACCTAATGAACGAAAGGTGAGAGGAAAAGGGGTTTGCTTTGATTTGGCGCTGATATGTCATTAGGGTTTTATGTTTTGTTTTTTTTAATAAGAAACAAAAATAATCAAAAACACTAAAATATTTCAATTATTATGCCACGTGGCACATTCAAGGTGGGGTTGAGGCTACCATTGAACGCCACGTCAGCAAAAGGGCTTTGTTTTATATATATATATAGATTATCTTTCAAAAACAATATCATAAAAATACACGACATGTGCATGAGCACGTAACTTAAAAATAAATAAACAAATAACAAATAGGGGACGGTTATTGTACAAAGTAATGAAAACGTGTGAAGTGTGCGAAGTCACGTAACATACAAAATTACGTAACATAGACAGAATCACTACTAGTTCATAACTAAAATCACGTAACATATAGTGTCATTACGTAATTACGTACCATAAGACAGAATCATTCAAAACCTTACATAAAAAATTTTCTATACCCTTAAAAAACGTAAACATACAAAATTACGTAACATAGACAGAATCACTACTAGTTCATACCTAAAATCACGTAACAAAATTACATACCATAAACAGAATCACTACTAGTTCATAACTAAAAAAAATCACATATACAAAATTACGTAACTTTTGGTAATGGACTATATGTTACGTGATTTTAGTTATGGAACTAGTAGGTATTCTGTCCATGTTACGTAATTTTGTATGTTACGTGACTTCGCACACTTCGCACGTTTTTAAGACTTTGTATTTGAACCGACCCCGTAACAAATAATACATATAAAATGGACTATATAAATTCAAAATCGTAGAAAAGTTATAAACAAATTATTTATATCGCTATTACAATGTAATTTCTCAAACAAATACATTTTCATGATTTCATTTAATCATAATCAAAAGATACGTTTTCTTTTTATATTTAACACTAGATTATATTATACCATGAGAGCGTTTCGGGGTTGAGAAATTTAATATAACACATCAATTTTACATAAGAAATAGACTGATGCGCTTTACAATTACATGGAGGAAAGCTTCAGGTAGCACCTAACCTAAAACAATTAGAATTAACATTGGAGATACATTTTTAATTGTTTTAGGTTAAGTGCTACAGATGTTGTAAAACAGATGTTGTGATTTATAAGTAATACAACTCTCTATAAAATCAGTTTTTGTATTTTTATAGAGTTTGTCCGTACCATCATCTCATTTAGATAAATAAATAATAATAAAATTTTTAAAAGCATGTGTTAAGCTCTTAACTTTTGAACTTTTAAGAAAGTTTTAAATTAACATAGAGAAGCCTGGTTACGATTTTTGAACATTCAGAGGGTTAAGTAGCAATCAATAAGAGTTTTGAGTGGTAAATATTATTATTATTAATTAATTAATTAATTGATTTATTTACGTTTCACATGGTAATTTCTAATTGGAAATTGTATTGTATTGTATGACAGTTGTTTTTAGAACATCTGTTGACAAGTCAACATATGTTGTGATTTACAAATAATACAACCCTCTATAAAATCAGTTTTTAATTTTCTATAGAGTTTGGTCGTACCATCATCTCATGTAGATAAATAAATAATAATAAAATTTTTAAAAGCATGTGTTAAGCCCTTAACTTTTGAACTTTTAATGTCACACCCTCAAATTTTCACTGTGGAGTTTACACCGCGAGACGCATGACATACCAGGATCCCATAGCCATAAGTCATATGAACGAACTCTAAATGCCCAAACCATTTAGTTCGTTTTCAGAAATCAAGTTTAGTTAAGCTGCGGAAGCGTAAACCAACAACCCTTTTAAAACCATGCGCAAAACAACGCGCCCAAATTAAAACCATACGAAAGAAACGTAAAAGCATGATATGTAATTTAGGTGTATGCCCAAGACCCCAAATGCAGTGAAACGTGCAGTGCTTCCTAATCGTGACACCGGAAGCTGACTACCTGCAAAAGCATGTACATAGTGGGTCAACAAACAATGTTGGTGAGTTCACAAAGTAAAGTAAGTGAGTAAGTAAACGCGTAGGTTTTCCCAAAACCATGTAATAACAGGTAATGCGTCGGCCTCCCAGACCACGTAACAACAAGTAACAGCTAATTCATATGCCAGGGGTAGCTAACCCACTCATGATAACTAAAACCGGTGATACCGAACTGCTAAACAACGAGATCCCACAATAGTGAGCAAAGTGCCTTGCGTCATTGCCCATCAACAATGACAATAAAATGTTAAGTTATAGTTCACACCCATGCTCCCAACACGATGTGAGGTTTGTGAGACCTAATAGCGCTATCAACTAAGAACCCGCTTGCCCACCCGACAATTCATTCGGTATCTAGAAGGACTTCAACGATAGGGTTGGTTTAGTTCATCAAGGACATATAGCATGAATTAGTAAAAGTAGATTCACCTTGTGAACCTAGCACCCCAAAACCCGGGATGTAAAAGTAGTCCCAACCGGACTATGAAATAGTAGTCCCAAACCGGACTAGAAAAGTTTAAGTAAGTTGTCTCAACCCGAGACGCATGCTTTTGAGAAAAGTGTAGTGAAACTCACCTTAGGTTGCAAGCAAATAATCCAAATTCCACAAATAGTAATGTGCTACCGACCCCCTATTACAAATGTCACTAAGTGAGTATATGTGTAATATCATTACACCGTATGACCCGTTTGTCCAAGACATTTAAAAGTTCAAAACCGTGTATGTGACACCTAATGATTCTACATGCACAAGTAAGCCCTACGAACCCGTTGGTGAACGTATTGATTATCATCAGTTTTATACTTCATATACATCTCATATAAGTGTCCATACAAGTTCATGTCCAATACATACCATATAAGACTCCAAATAGTCACATAAACATACTCTACACAATCTGCGTTTTTAGGACAGTTTGTGTGCTGTGAAAAACAATTTATTTAAAATACTTATCAAACGAATCAAAGTCCCAAAATTTTAGTGAATATTACTTGGGGTTCACTTGATGACCCATATTTTTGCTTTGTCTCAAAACTAAACACAAAAATTATGAAAATTCGTACAACACGGCTATGTCCAGAAAGTTTCCACAACATGTCAGTTTAGTAGAAAAATTCCCAAAAATTGTGTATTCACCCAAACAGGGTGAATCCACTTGGAAAATACAATTATTCCAATGTTGACCTACTGTCCAAATTTCATAACCTAACTCTTTATAAAACTCAAGTTATGATCGTTTAAAGTTGACCAAATTTACTAATCCGAAAATCTGATTTGACCTTTAATTAAATAAAATTCCATAAACTACTCAAACGACGTCCAAATCAGATGATTTTGACCACTATGAAAATCTAAGACCATGTAAAATACAACCATACAAAGAAATCACCAAAACCATCAATTTAACATCACGATACAGACCCTACAAAACACCCTAACGAATCTGTCAGAAAACTGAAACTTGCGTATCAAGTGATTCATGAACCCTAATCATGCATAATAGTCTACAACATATACATAATCCATATTATCAAAATCAAACCCATGTATTAACATACAAAAACCCTAATTATGAATACTAACAACAATTCCCATCATCATTTACAATAAACATCCAAGAACTCATACAAACCCTAATTTGCGATTTCATGTATATAGTTTCTAGGGTTTTTAAAACTTTTCAAGCATTGTAAATCATTAAGAAACGTGTAAAACGTATACCTTGCAATGCTAAACTCCTCAAAGCCTATAGATTGCACCCAAATCAACTTGAATTAGCAAAAGAGATTGGTGTTTGATTGAAACTTGAGAGAGGGAGTGGGGGTGGGGTTCACGGCGCAAGGGGAAGGGATTAGGGTTCTTTGTGTTTTTTTTTTTTGATCAATAATATAATAGAAGTTTGCTTGTGGGCCAAGGAACTGAGTATTATGGGTTTTTACTTGATAACCGGACCCGTTAATAAGGTTTTAATCCCGATACTAGTCCCGATAATATTAACCACACTAATTCACATAGAAACTATTGTTTTTATTATCTCATAGCATATTAAGCAATAATTCACATAAACATGTAATTCGCATAAACATGTTAATTCACGTACATCATATTTCAATTGCACATACTATCACGTATGCTTGACAAATCACCAACGCTTGGGATACAGGACTCGTGTGTGCATTGTGATGATAACTTTTCTTATTATAATGTAACGTGTGTTATTATCACATAACATATGTTATTACTCTATAACATATAGGAATGCCTTCCTAACTAACCCTAGTCAAGTGTTTAGTCACGTATGCACATGCAAGTTAACTAGAGTTCAGTTAAAGTAGGAACCTGAAAATGTGGGGTGTCACATTTAAATTAACACAGGAAAGCGTGGTTACGATTTTTGAACATTAAGGGCATGTTTGGCAATAGCTTTTAGGAGCTTTAAGCTTCAAGCTTTTAAGAAAAAGCTCCCTTTTAATAAAAAGCCTTGTTTGGTTTAAAAAGCTTGGAACTTTTAGGTTAGGAGAAAAAGCTTTATATTGAAAAGCTAGTAGTACCAGCGTTTAAAAAAAACTCCTACTAGCTAGAAGCTTTTAATGAGTAAATGACACAAATACCCATTCTATTATAAAAATGAAATAAAAACCTTCCTTACAAGCTTTTAATTATGCCCATTTTGGTCATTTTATACATTTTATTAAAAGCTCCAGCTACTTCTCCAAACACCAAAATATATTTAAAAAGCTACAGCTCCCAGCCAACAACTAGTTTTGCCAAAACATACCCTAAGAGGGTTGAGTGGCAATTAATAAGAGTGTTGATTGGCAAATATTACATTTGCAGACACATATGTATGAAATTTGCAAGAACAATGAATTTCGATATTCAAATGAAATGTTATTAATGGAAATGTTGGAGCAAACCGTTGTTAATGAAAAATTGCTCAAGTCACTTCATGTTGTAAGTTGGTTTTACTCTTATGACTTTGAAATAACAATAGTTAACTATGAAAATGGTTTTGAAAAATTATTCCTCCGAGAGAAGATGGAGTATTTCGACGACTTGGAGTTTCTCGAAGAACTGGACCAGAAAAGAACGAGTAACATTAATCGGAATACATTTCATCTTACTCTGGAACAAATGATCAGGGCAAGGATAATATATTTGAAGGAGAAGGTGGAACAATTTATGGAAGAGTCATTCTCTTATTGGAGTTCAAGTGATGTAGATGATGAAACTTAAATGTTTTTATACATGCTTGCATTTTCAAATATGAATATTATAATGTGGTTATTTTGCTCATAATGTTTATGGTTTGTGATTGAAAAATATTAATGTTAAACTGGATGCTTATTATGTATCTTTTGTTTGAATATGTTCTTTAAAAAACAATAACTAATTAAGTTAAATAATGTTTATTATATGTAAAACTGTGAGTAATAATTACTAATGTTTTGGCGGTTAGGCTTCATCATTTGTTACACATATGAAGATTTTAATTACGAAGTTGAAAAGGCTTCTGTAATTTAACTATATAGTAGTGATATTTGAAGAACAAATTGAATTGTCTAATAAAAGACGTTGTTACACATATCAAGATTTTAAACACGTGGCTTTCCAACTCTCCATCTTATATGGGTAGGAAATCCCAACAGTGGTTTTCCAACTTATATCCGTTGAAGCATTGTCATTTTATAACTCTCCATCCATATGTATAATGATATTACGTTAAGATGTGCTTTAACCTGTCTTCTCAAAGATTCTTACAGTGAAAGAAAAATGAACTACCAACAAACCGTTGGTAATGAAGTTGGAATTGGTGTTCTCGGAAGATTCTTACAACCAAAGAAAAACTTATTCAAGTGCCTGTTTAGAGACGAGATTCATATATATTGAAACCGTATATCTGGACCTATTTAAGGAATGAAAGAAGAACATTCTCTATGGTTTGTTTGTTAGAAGACTTCGTTTATGTTTGCTTGTATTTTCTATACAGTTGGTTAACTCGGATATTATAAATTTGTTACTTGGCATTAATTCAGTTTTTAGAGATATTCGGATTTGTTATTTTAGAAGACTTGCATTTTGTATGTAGTTTGTTAACTTAAATATTTCAATGAAATTAAGTAAGTGCAATAATAAGTTTGAATGCTATAACAGTTGTTTGACAAATTTGATAACAACTCAAAAGATGTGGTAAAACAGGATATAGAATAAAATGAGGATACTTTAAACATTTAGACTTGTGTGAGAACATATGTTTGACAAGTCAACAGATGTTATAAAATAGAGTATATACAACAAAATGAGGATATCTTTTAATACTTTAGGAAGTGTCAAAAAGATTCTTATTTTATCTTAACAGAGGCTCGAATTCCAAATTAATGATTACGATTTTGAACTTAGTTTATTAAGAATATTATTTTATTATTTTTTGTGTTCCAATTGTCTTTCACTCTATAAAAGGCCCCAAAAGTAAGTTCCAACTTTATATTTACTTGAAATGTAACTTATACTTAAAAATCAACTTTACAGATAGATAGTTTATTCACTCTATAAAATGGGAGGAAGTTGGAATTGTTGTTTTTTGAAGATTATTACAATCAAAGAAAAACATCAATCCATCATTACTACATCTAGAGCCTGTTCAGAAACTTTAGGGGTTTCGAAGTTGATGATGTTTAGATACGAACTGTTGTCGTCATTCTGCTTTTGATTGTGTTTGTGTTTTTGTTCCGATCACAATGGCAATGAAGATCATTGTGTAGGGTTTGTTTGTTAGAAGACTTCTTTTATGTTTTCTTGTATTTTGTATGTAGTTTGTTAACTCGGATATTGTAAATGTGTTAATTGGCATTAAAGCAATTTCTTATATAGATATTTGGATTTGTTCTTTTGCAAATATTCCATTTTGTATGTAGTTTTGTTAACTCAAATATTTCATTGAAACTATGTAATTGTAATAATAAGTTTGAATCTTATAACAGTTGTTTGACAAAATTGTTGGCAACTCAACATATATTGGTAAACAGAGTAATGAAATCTCAGTTGAAGATTAGGATTATCAGTTTATTTTTAATATCTGTTATGCCAACAGAGCTTTTGATGCGTCTGTTGATTTATCTTCCTGTGGTTGTAACACCCTTCAGTTAGGGCTGTTCAAATTGCTCGCCGCTTGTGGATCGTTCGTCGCTCGTTCGAAAAATGCTCGCTCGATCTTCCGCTCGGTTGTATATGAGCCGATCGGCTCGGTTCGGTTTGTAAATGAGCCAAGCACGAGCAAAGGTACGCTCGGCTCGAATAAATTTTTATTTATTTAATATGAAATAAACACACAATTTACAGATAAATTTATGGCTTTATATATAAGATTCTATTGGATTTGACTCAGTAAATGCAAACAAAATATAACCAACCCACTTAACACAATAAAAAATTAACAGTAGATTTAATAGTAAAACAATAAGTTATGAGGTGACAGTCTTGACTTCTTTATGTTAATAGTCGTTCATCGCTAATTGTCGTTTGATATCACACCTACGTCACAATGCAACAATTGTTGTCCGACGTATGCTCATCACCTCACCGGCCTTAATCTAAGCCTCATCCTTGGACACTGGGTCTCAATATTAGTGTTATCATTGGACATTTTGACCTTAGTTGTCATCCGACAATGAAAATATCGAAGGAAACATCCCAATTTTATAATCGTCCATATTATTCTCCGCTCAATTCTCGCTCGCCGCTCGCTCGGAAAATTTGCGCTCGAAAAATGCTCGTTCGGTTTTTGGCCCGATTGTAAACGAGCCGCTCCGCTCGGTTCGGTTTGTAAACGAGCCAAGCACGAGCAAAGCTCCGTTCGGATCGGCTCGGCTCGTGAACAGCCCTACCTTCAGTATTAAAAGATTTGATCAGTATCTATCAACTGGTATCGTCAAAGGAACATATCTTAGTAAACAGATTTTGCTTACAACAGATGATTGGCTTCTTGATTTGGTCTTTAGTAAACAAACCTTAAAAATGATATAGTTTTCCCGTGTTTTCACACGGGATTTCACCTAGTTAATATATATATATATATATATATATATATATATATATATATAGGGACAGGTTCAAATACAAAGTAATACAAACGTGCGAAGGATGCGAAGGATCACTTTTGTACTTGATAATTACGTAATGATAATTACGTAATGCCTTCATGACTTGATAATTACGTAATGATAATTACGTAATGCCTTCATGATCATACAAAAACATTACGTAATTATCATTACGTAATTATCATGTACAAAGTGCATGATAATTACGTAATGATAATTACGTAATGATTTCATGAACATAAAAAACATTACGTAATTATCATTACGTAATTATCAAGTACAAAGATCCTTCGCATCCTTCGCACGTTTCTTTTACTTTGTAGAATAACCGCCCCCTATATATATATATATATATATATATATATATATATATATATATATATAAAGGAAATGAGTGTTGATGACATGACATTTATATAGTGAACCTCCCCTTTTAATGTGTCATGTGACACTATGAGAGATTTTTAATTTTTTGTTTTTTTTAATAAATTAAACATTTCTTTAAATCATATACAACCTCTTCTCCTTCCACAAACCCTAAAAGTCCACCCTTCTGTTTCACCACTCTTGCCACCACCACCACCGACTCTCTCCATTCCTCTCATTAAATCGTCATTTTTATAAACCCATACTGTACATATCCTCTTAAACCTTTTAAAGTCTATGTTTCGATTAGTATTCTATGTTTTTTTTTCTTTTTTTAGTCCATCACAAATATTGAGCTAGTGTGTAAAGGGACAAAATGGAGGATGTTGTATCTAGGTGGAGTTAAAGATGGTTAGAGTATACCCCATAGCCTAATATTTGAACTAAAATCGGTCAATCCTTAGGTATAAGCTAGTAAATATATATATAAAATACTAGATATTTGCCCGCGTTGACACGCAGTTTAACAATGTACGATTATTTAGAGTAGTATAACGTATAAGAAAAATACAGTAGAAAAATTTTATTAAAATTTAAAAGCAACAAATACACATTTTATTCAAATATCGCTAAAAATTTCCTTATACACCACATTCATCTCTTTTGCCAAGTGGTTTCACTCGCGCTTTCTCCTTTTTGACATTCATCTCTTTCAGTTTACCTACAAATACAGACATTTATTATCAAAACAACACACATTTATATTAAGAGCACATGTTGATAAAGTCTAAGATAATCTTAACTAAACTTTAAGCGCATTAAAATTACTTGTGAGCTTCTGTTTGTTAAGTATTCCCATAACATTTTTTCCTTTTGGTTTCTCCTCTAGGCCATATATGTTGATATCATCTATAAAAACATGCAAAGATGTAAAATGTTGTTTGATTGAAAATATATTTTGCTCATAAATAATTTGATAAGTAGTTCCAAAAACACTAAAAAACAACTCTATATTGCTAACATCAGGAAAATTCATTGCGGCATACCTTCACGAAAGCTTTACCTAAGTCCTGATGAACATATAAATTCGTTAGTGTTAATGATTATAGAAAAATGTAACCATATCATAAAAAAATATTGCCCGTGTGAACACGCGGTTCAACAATTAACAATTATTTGGGACTGGAATTTATCAATTCAAATTCTTGTATTCAAAATTTGAATTTTAACTTGTAACTAATTTGAGAAATTTATAACTAAAACTATTATTTGTTAAATTTTAAATATATTAGGAAATATCTAATTAGTATATCTCTATTTTAAAGGTAATAGTAGGATTGTTTGTTACAATTACTCAAATCATTAAAAATTCGATTTAAATGTTTCGAATTTTAATTCGAAATTGATAATTCATTAATTTACTGATTACGAATATAAGCTAAACTAATATTAGGATATATAGGGCAATTAATAGGATCAATTGATGTATTAATAAGAGTTGACACAACTTATGTAGGAATTTTGAATCATATTAATTGTGTAAATAAAAGGATAATTAGTATGTGTAATTTCTTACCATTATTAACCAAAACTCAAAATTTGAAATTTTATATAATTCGAATTTAAATATTTTGAAATTAAATTTGAATTTTGAAATTCAAGATTCGAAATTTAATCGATTACCAATATAAATTACACTAAATTTAGGAAATGAGTAATTTGAATGTAATAAGGAAATTTAATGAGTTCCTAATTTACGTCAGTTTCCTTTCTCATTCTCGTTTATTCAAAATACAAAAAAAAAAACTGATTATTAATTATTACTGTTAATCAATTTAGTTGACCTCGTGATTTTTAAAATTCAAATATAGTAAATTTAAATAATCAATCTATTACACCAAATGTGGCAACAAACTTAGTAATCACAAACCAGACCAATCCAAACCCGCAAACACTATCCATGTCTAATCAACCGATATTGAAGATCAAAACCTATTATCCAACCGTTTCACAATCTTATTTCTGCATAACATAATATTGAAAACCGTATTTAGATTAAATCATACGAAAACAGTGAATATGATGAGAGAAAAAAAAACACAATGAGTTTCTACGCTAATTAAGCTAGTTTGATAATTAGGATTGTTTTGAATCATAAATACTGGATTTATATAGGTGTGGATTTTTTTTGTAACGATTTTAATGCTTTGGTTTGCTGTTCTTTGGAAACCAATGTAATTTAGGAATATATTAATTTAGAATAAATCTACAACAAATTGTAGTCAAAATTTTAAAATCCTAACAGTTTTCCTTTATTTTCAAAATCTTGATTTTTTTAAAATAATTTATTTCAAATCATTGTCAAACTTTTTTAAGGCAAGTTTTTTAATACTACAACTAATTTTATCAATAAACAAATCATAACACTTGTCTTTTCATTCCAAATCTCGTTTTTTCAAAAAATAAAGATAATTGTAGTCAAACTTTGTAAGGATATTTTAAAATTACAGCTAATTGTAGTCAAATTATTTTAAAAATAAAACAATGAACATTTCTTATTATTTTGTAAACCTAGGGTTTATAAAATATAAAACATATGAACATAAATTACTTATGCTTCGCTGCTCATTTTATAGATCAAACCAACAAATCAGAACCATCATAAGTTATAGCTACACGGCTGTGTGAGAAAATTTAACTTTTTATTAATAAGTGATAATAAAAAAACATAATAACCAAATTATATAAATGTGAAGCGAATATGTATAAAAAAAGTCTCAGTTTTAAAAGTTGACTACTATATTTCAAATACAATAATAATACAAACCTTTAAATGAGCAGGGAATTGAAGAAATGAGAATTGTTTCTCCAGCCCATCTTTTCGAACAGCTTCAAACAATAGAAGATTGATTCCAAAACCCTACTGTTTATAGTTCAATTTCAAAAAAACGAATCACAAATATAACACTATATTGAATCGAAAAAACAAAGAACATTCATAAACTGATTCGTAAACCCTAATATTGAATCAAAATACTTCAAAAACCATAAATCATACCTGATTACGTATCAAAAAAAAACCTCCAAAAAAAAACCAATCAAGAAGAGAAACTTGAGGCGTATGGATTCTGTATTAGTATTGTGATTAAAATGAGACAATATTAGTATTGTTAACTCGTATGATATGTTATCAATATCGAGCCACCTATCCATGCCATAGAAGATTAGTGATCTAGAACCATAACATTTTGTAGCAAAAGATAAAAAAAAATTACATAAAAATAGGAATATTATAAAATAAAACCATACATTTTACATGTTTGTAACTAACCTCAATTTGTAAGTTTTCTCCCTGTGAACAAAATCGAATACATTGTCTATATGCAACAACCAAATACTTATAAATAATACAACGCATCAAAACTAATAAACAAAAAGAACCTCAAACTCTACATGATTTTGCAGCGTCAGTTTTCAAATGGAATTTTCATGTATAAGATTAAATAACATAAGAGAATATATTAATCATAAAATATCATTGAAACAAACAACACAATTCGTAAAAGAAATTTTTAGGAGAATGGAAAGATGATACCTTGAAGAAGAAGGAGAGGAGACGATGGAGAATAATCGGTGGCAATGTTTATGTTGTGGTGGAACGAATGTTTGAGGCAGTGAATGAGAATGAGAAAGAATATAGATATAGAAGAATGAAAGAGAAGCGTACAAAAGAAGTCTTTGATTAATTAGAATAGTCATTAAATGTTTTTTATTTAAAAAAATTAAAAATCTGGATTATATTGTTTAGGAAAGTTATTAAACACCTTGACCTATTTTGACCAAAGTAATTAATAATTTTCGTATGATTTAAAAAAAATATTAATACTTACTTTGAAATTTGAATTAGAAGATCAAACTTTGACCTCATTTAATTTGAATTTAAATTGAGTTTAGGAAAGTGATTAATGGTTGACGGATGTTGACCATTTCTTTTAATGTATAGATTTTTCAATTTAAAAAAAAAGAAAATTTTATAAATTCTAAGGTTAGGACACATGGCACAATATGGGAAGAGAGAGAAACTGAGGTGAAATGAGGGAGTGCCAAGTGTCCTAATTGAGTTTGTTTTATTAAGAGTATAGATGGGGGGGGGGGGGGGTGTGTTTGTAGTAGAATATTTTTCTTTCACTAATTTTAATCAATCCTGCTTTGTCACAGCACTTCACTGAAACACTTTTTTGGAGGCAACACTCCACTGATTCTTTTATTTATTTTCATTTAAAACCCAAACTTTTTTTTTACATTTTCACACGGTTTTAACATTTTAAACTTTTATTCATACTATTACAACCATCCCACCAAACAGTCAGCAAAATTTATTAGTAATTCTTGGAGCTCGATGAGGAGTTGGCTATCGACTTCACTCACTATGAGTATGAGGCTCGATACGGCAACGATTTCGACCATGTCGAGGCATGACGATTGTTGTGCCAACTTTAAGTTTTTTTCTTTGTTTTAATGTATTTTTTTATGTTTAATATTATGTTTTAATGAAATGTTCTTATTTATGTTTTTTTATTTAATTGGATTAAACAAAGAAAATAATTTAAAAAATTGATAAAACAAACGGTAAAAAGAAAAAAAAAACACTAAAAACACACAGTTAAAACAAATAAATTTGCATTTATAAAACTCAAAAATAAAATAAAAAACGGTACCATCACGGTAGATACAACCAGTAAAACGGTCCACGGAACCATTACCAGCGTGGATGGCGGTGGTGTTACCGTGCTAGTAGTGGGTACCCGTAGACAATTCGGGTGGAACCCCGTCCCCTAATATTGTACGTGAAAACACTGAAAACTGGTAGTGGTTTTCCACAAACACAAACTGGGTGAATCAGATTGTCCACACCATTCCTACGCATAACGACAATTTCTTTTCTTTTTTACTCAGGTAAACCCTAATTCTTTATTTCTCATTTATGGGTCTTTGATATACTCTATGTTGTCTCTATTATTTGCATCACAACACATAAATACAATTAATAATAATTGCTTTATTATTTGTGTTTTGTAAAAATTGATGCTTTTGGTTTCAAGATTGTGTGATTTCACTTGTTGGATAAGGGTTTTTTTTATTATGATGATTTTACTTTGGTTAGATGTTGGATTTAACATGCAATTAAGGTAAATGAATGAATTACATGGAGGATTTCTTTTTTTTTTTTTTCGCAATTCAGAAAAGGGGTGGTGGCGCAGCTTGTTGCCTGTCTACCTTCTATTGTGATGTAAATTTCGTATTTTGTTTTACTAAAAAAAAGAATGAAAAAAACATTAAAAATTAGTGCTATCTGTTTGTTTGTATATAATGAGGGGATGAAATGTTATAAAAGATTTTTGATAATCAATATACTGTGTTTAGGATCTGTCATCTGAGTTATTGAGTTGCTAGCTGAGCCTTGGTTTAAAAAAGCGCGCCTCGCACAAAAGCGACGAGGTCTAAGCGCATCGCGCGAAGCGCAAAAAGCGTGGGATTTTCGTACCCGAAGCGCACACTAATTATATATTTTTTTTCTATATATCCCATATATATCCTATGAGTTTTTAGCTTCATTTACCTAAAATATAGCTATAAATAAGGTTTTTATGTGATTTTACTTATATGTTCAAGCCAAAAACACCAAGGTACAACATTTTTATGTATAAAAATACATGGTGTACGTGAGGCGCGCACCTCAGGGTCAAAAGCGACTGTAATTTTGCCAAAAAAGCGCCTGAGGCGTGCGCCTTTGGGAAATTGGGTAGGCGCAAAACCCTGAGGCGTCCTAGGCTGCGCCTTGCGCCTAGGCGCGCTTTTTAAAACCCAGAGCTGAGCTTAGTAAAAGTATCTCTAATTCCAGAATTTGTTTTCATTTGTTTGACGATTGACACGGCTTCATTTACCGTGCTTGTACTCGGCGTTGTGGTAAAATATTATAAGTTGGAAATTTGGAAGGTCTTATTGTGAATTACATGTTTTAAAGAGACTGGATTGCTTCATTGGATTGATAAGTATGTGTCTCTGCATTGCCACACGACCCTTTGACGTATGCAAACTTAGATGATGTAACATGGTTTTCCTAGCACAAATCGCATACGGTACAAATGACAAATGCGTTTCCACTTTTATGGATTGGTTATAAAAAAAGTCGGCAACTATAGGGTTTGGAGGAGGCTGATATGTAAAATTGACCATACTGATGAACAGATTAGGAATATTTTACTTGATTCAAAGGCTGATTTGCGTAAGAGATGAGATAGATTCAACTTTTGGAGTTTTGGTTGTATATAAATCTTATCTAGCTGTACATAGAGCAATGCCTCGCGTACGTGAAGCTCTCATTCCGTACCTTTGTTTTTGGTGCCTAAACCCCAGAGTGCCTCACGCTTTTTAAAACCAATTTGAATGGTACAAATTCGTCAATTATTAAAACTTTTCTCGATGTAACAATTTTTTTAAAAGATGACGTATATCATACACGTTAATGTTATTTAATGGAAAAAAAGAAAGAAAGATTAATGCAGTTTTGTTAAGAAATTTGTCAAGTCATATTTTTTTTTTTTGGGACAAAGAGACTAGTCAATTCATTGTATATGTAGTGTTAGACTGAAATCCCTAAACCATATTTAAGTTTGGGGCATATTTGTTATCATAGGATTTTTGAATAGTGTTCCATTATTATAACTTCTTTTACTGTCTTGAATATTATTCCATTATTATCTTCTTTTATGATGTTGACTTCAGTCATTGTGTAACCAGGTCCAAATTAATCAAAATCTGCGGTTGACACAACATCATGTCGTCTGCTCCTGAGATTTCCGGTATCTGTCATGATTTTTTTGTTTTTAATATGTATAGTTGTATACTGCTAATTGGATATTGTTGTATAAGGTTTCCCTCATTGTCGCAACTGGCTTCATTGTCCACAACTTTTGGGTAACGGGTCAAACCGGGCAAGCTGTAACTAGTAATCATTAATGCTAGTCGACCCACAACACTTTTGTGTACTTTTTTAATTTCTTTGTTGCAGTTAATGCTTTAAATATAATCATAAAAAGTTTCTTATTACACTAGTAATCTAAAAGTTAGTAGACACTATGCATTTAAATAACAATTTAAGAATCTTTAAACCCGTTTAGCCGGTCCGAACCCATTACAACCGCTTTATCATTTTGCTAAACTATCTGTTTTGATAAGGGGGTACATGCACCGATCGGGCTTGCCTGATTGCTGAATGTTACGTACCTTATGCACAAGGCTTGATGCAAAACTACTATCGAGCCAGGGGTCTTAGTGGAAGCAGCCTCTCTATTCCCACGGGGTAGAGGTAAGGCTGTCTACATCTTACCCTCCTCAGACCCTACCTTAGCTTTGCTATTGGCATGGTTTAAAAAAACGCTTTAAACGCTTCTGAGGCGGCGCCTCAGATGTCTGAACAGTGGTATGCGCCTCACATGGCTGAGGCGTTATGAAAAGTTGCG
The DNA here is from genome assembly GCA_032199755.1 of Ambrosia artemisiifolia. Lineage (NCBI taxonomy): Eukaryota > Viridiplantae > Streptophyta > Magnoliopsida > Asterales > Asteraceae > Ambrosia > Ambrosia artemisiifolia. The sequence continues at coordinate 11,280,837 of CM063528.1, read as the reverse complement.
CCTCAGGTGCGCCTCAGGGGGTTTTCAGGTATATTTTTGATGTTTTCGACTTTTTGTGACATTTTATGTCTTTTTTATGTGTGTTTTTGATGTTTTTGATGAATTTGATGATGAAATTAGTTAGCATTTTAATTTTTGAAAGATAGATAATTATTTATTTAATTTTTTAATTCCGCCTCGGGCTTACGCCTCGTGAGGCGAAGGGAAAACGCCTCGAGGCTCGTTTCCGTTCTTTTAAACTTTGGCTATTGGTGGGATTTAGTGAATATGGTGATGATGTTCTGATATGACATAACCCAAATCGACCTTTCATACGTAAATGGGTGGAAATTGCCACCTTTAGGCATTCCTTTCTTGTATTATGTTTATATTCATGTGCCTTCATGGTGTGTTGTATATACAGTTTGCCATTAGTTAACGATTTTTTGAACAAACAGATAATAATGAAAGTGATATCGGACAAAGCCCAAATGATAGTCAGATTCAGTCCCCACCTCCTGCAACTGCAAACGGCATATCTCATCCTTCAAACGCCCAATACCCAACACTGGTATCTCTTTGAAATTGCCGAAAAGTTATTATACTGTGCTATCATTTTTCTTATTTGTTCACTACATGGTCTTCTTTGGTAACACTTGCTTTATATTTTTTGCATATACATTTTTGTCTTATAAATAATACCATGATTTTGACAAGACGACTATTATGTTTGTAAAAAAAATATGGAAAATCTTAAGTACTTAAAAGGGTTAGCTGTCATTATCTAAGCTCATTAGGATTCTTGATCTCTGTCTATATATACGTGTAAAACTGTGTTATGGAAAAAATCTCAATAAAATATCTCTTTTACCTTCAAATTGGATAAGAGTAAACTCATGTTTTGTGGATTTGAATCTTGAACTTGAACCTCGTTTAGGTCTAATTGTTTTGTTACTGCGTGTTTCTGTTGAAGTGAATGGTGCCCTTTATATATAATCTCAGGGGCAAGCAGCTTATCCTTATCCAGATCCTTACTACAGGAGTCTGTTCACTCCCTATGAAGCACAACCTTATCCAACTCATCCGTATCCGGTGCAGCCTATGGTATACGAGCTCCTTGTTCTCCTTCGTTGATCCAAAATGCCCCGTCCTGCTTTTCTTAATTAAATTTTGTGTATTGAATGTGACTGCAAAAAATATATGCAATTACAATAATTAACTTTTTTTTTTTTTTTTTTTTATATAAAATGATCTAGGTGGCATTTGGGATTTCTTTTTAAAATGGTTATTATATGTTTAGTTTGGGATAATCAGTTTGGTTACACTGCTTTTATCAGTATTATCCAAACTGCTAACTATGTTTTAAAAATCGTGCCTAGGCGCAAATCTGTGCGCCTTATGTAACCCTAGGCGAGCAGTGTACGAAAAGCGCAAAAATTGTTATACATGTAGCTAAAAAAGTTGTACATTTTAGTTAAATCATATATATACCTTATTTGTATCTATATTTTGAGTAAATAATGCTAAAAACCTATAGCATATATAAAAAAAATTATATAATTGTCTTGCGCCTCGCGTACGAAAAGCCCACCGCTTTACGCTTTGCGCCTTGGTTTTAGACCTCGTCGCTTTTGTGCGCTTCGCGCTTTTTAAAACCAAGACTGCTAATCAGATATTCAGGTTGCAAATGCAAACTTGAGGACTTCCTTTGTAGGCTTTGTGCATTAGAAATGCACTTTTGTGACTTTCGGCTTATTTGACACAGTTTAGTTATTTTACCCATCAGACCCGTTAGAGATAAAATATAACCCAAATCAAACCTTTATGTAAATGGTCAAAACGGCCACCTAGTCTGCAGTTTTTTAGACTTTGGATCATGTTCTAAGAACAGATTTTTATGTGTGTGTACTTCAGTTGATGGGAATTCAGCAAGGTGGTGTTCCTCTCCCATCAGATGCAGTTGAGGAGCCTGTTTTTGTTAATGCTAAACAATATCATGGCATCTTGAGGCGCAGACAATGCCGTGCAAAAGCTGAGTCTGAAAATAAAGCTCGCAAGTCTAAAAAGGTAAACCAAAATGTTATATACCTTGTGTACCACATGCGTGTAGGTCTGGTCTTATAAGCTGAATTGAAGATAAACGACAATGGTTAACTAGTTTTTAACTAGAAATACATTTCTAAAATCCAAAACGAGAGGGGAAAATGAAAGGCTGACATGGTCATACGAACACTATAGAGTTTCAACTAGAATCCATTTTTGCCACTAGAGAAATCTCATAGTTAGTGTTATCAATCTAAGAATAATCATTGGTCAAAAACAACTATTCCACACACAAGCACACTTATATATGGGTTGAGCACTTGAACCATAGTAGTAAAGTTGCAAGGCGTAAAATAAATGCACGCCTGATACAAAAAAACCCTCAATAATAGGATAAATAAGCTATATTTATAGTTTTAAACATAAATTACGAGAAAAGATGTATGAATTATGAGATTACGGATGTAGGATTAGTTCACTCAATTCATGACTTTCATCCGAAACCATGAATCGATTGACAGCGAGAGGGAGTGAACAACGACTGTAAGAGGGATTGAGGGCTGTGCAACAGGCGTAAGGATCAGAGCAAAGGTAGTCAGGTAATAGTTGGCAGGAGAGGTAGGCTGCTGATTACTGGTCTTTAGGGTTAAATATTTAAAGTCCCACCAGTTAAAAAAAATGCTCGATCACTGGAGGTATGCACCACGCCACCATGGTCACACCTTTAGAAGAAAAGTACCTTGCGTCTACTTGAGTTAGTGTCTTCGCCTTGTCTTTGCACTTTTGATGTCAAAGGGTGAACCATGGTTTTGTCTTGCTGACCACGTTGGTCTTCTGTAGGTGGCCACTAGAGGTGGCAAAATGGGTGGGTTCGATAATATGTCAAACAGGATAGATCAAAACGGGTTAAGCTCAAATAGATAATTATCAGCCAAAACGGGCCCGTGTTGTGTTGTCCAGGACAGTTTTCCCAAGTTTTTGGAAGTTAAATATAAACAATCAGAGTGCTATGTTTTTTTTTTTTGGACGGCTGGGTCACCTAGTAAGCACTTTAGGCTTACAGACACCCCACCCGAGTTCGTATCGCAACATTGGAGTGGAGGGTATTGCAACCCACTCGGCCTAAGGCCTTAATTGCATATTTTGCAAGTGCCGGGACTTGAACCGGGGATCTCCCGGGCAGGAACCCCACCTAAATGGGTAAACCTTCCCACCTCCCTGTTGAACCACTGGACCAACAGATCATTGGCAATCAGAGTGCTATGTCATTTCAAAAACTATATACTTACAGCATCCATATTTTTTTTGAATAAACTAGGCAGTTTCTATGCATTAAAAGTGCACTTTGGGTGACCCTTAACCTATTTGACTCATTTGTTATTAAGTACCTCTTATTTTAAATTTATTCATCTGGGCAATTCGCATTTGTAGATGAACCATACCCGAAGTCGACCTATTATATGTAAATGTGTCGAAATTGCCACCTTTTAATGTGGATGAACCTTTGTCCCTATTTATTAGATATAATTTTTGCATTAAATAATATTGAAAAGCTATAGTTAAACTAATAATCTAATATTGCTAATAACGTTATCTAGTTAAGATTTAAGCATTTGGAATCACTTTGATGGACTTTCGGCATATCTATTTTAGTTCAGATTTTAGAATTTTACCCATTGGAGATATAACACAATTCAAATCGACCCATTTTTAGGTAGTTGGGTCAAAATTGACACCTCTATAACCTTGATGCTCCATGAGTTTGTATGAATTGTGGGACCTGATATTTGTAAACATTTTGCAGCCGTACTTGCACGAATCACGACATTTGCATGCACTGAGAAGAAGCAGAGGGTGCGGAGGTCGATTTGAGAAAAAGGATAAGCAACAAAAGGAAGGTTCCGATGATAATTCTCAGATGAAAAACATCAATCTCAACTCAGATAATACCTAGAAAATTACTTCCAAGAATCATCAAGCGTAGTTGCAGTAGCTGGTGTATAGTCAAGTCAAGGTTGGTGCTTTTTAGCTTTCGTGTTTTCTTTTAGTCATCTTTCATACCATGGATCGGTTTGTGCTGTTATTTAACTCGAGTTGTATTCCGAAGTAGCAAGCTGTTTTGTTTTTGTATTTAGATTATGTTGTTGTTATGGCTGATATATTGAATAAGTTGTGGTATGTTTGTACACCTATCAATGTATTGAGTGGCCTTTTCTTGCATGGTTGAAGCTAGAAACAGAATTTCGGCTGGTGCAGTAGTGACTAGATGATCATTCCCTGGTCTCTACCATTATTTGAATTATTTAAAATGCTGTATTTTTTTTTCAGGGACAGATGTACAATTTATTGTATGGTTTTATAAAAGTTCCTGATCTTATTGGTTAGCAGTGTATTGGCGAGGCCCATGAGTCTTCTTGTAACAGGTTCTCATGGTTAAAAAAACTAGTTAGAAACACCTTAGGATCTCAGGTTCCTATATTTTCTACTAGTTGGAGTTGATCAAGCTTTTTTAGTCGACCAAATTCGACGGTCTAACCGTGTATCAACCATTTATCTTATGTTTGCTTTTTAACTCTATTGGAGTGACTCAAACTTTCTTTGAGTTGATATGACTTGCTTGATCCAACTAAACCTCTAGTGACCAGTATGTTTCACGGTATTGGTTCGGTACGAGATCGGGACGGTATCGGTATTCGGCTCTATGTGCTCATCCCTAGTATGTCGTTGTCAGTTAGCTTTTAACTTGCTTGGAGCTGACCACACTTTAGATCCACCATGTTTGTTTGAGCTGGCATGCTTTCACAACCGGTCCATGGTTCGCAGCACATCAACCATCTTTCATATGTGCATTATCTTGGCCTTTCTTCAAGATGTGGTATGCTAATAATGTTATATGTGGAATCTTTTAAACTAGCATACTTGTTTGAGCTAACAAGGTGTATTTGAGCCCTCATCCATCGTTAGCGCATCGACAGTCTTGTTTCTACGTGTCTTTTAGAACTAACGGTCGATCTGTAGTCAAACCATCGATCAACCGCACTCCTATCATACATTTAATTCTTGATTTTAATTTACTTGTTACATCTTGTGAAAAAATTGTTCTTGATTAAAATTTTAATTAGTATTTAAACAGCTAAACCGGTTTAGCTTGATATTCGTTAATCGAATGTCGAAACAAACTCTAATTCGACACTTATACGCTGATACTGGGTGACCATGTTTTCGGAACCATAACCTTGAACTTATGTAGTGTCCAATAAATACCATGTTTTTATCCCTTCTATAAGACATACATGCAACTCATGCTAAAGAGTAAAGACCATTACATTGTCAACTTATTCGCTGCGTGGATGTCGGGTAACAACGAAACATTGCTTGCAATACAAGGTATTTGTCATGATCACTAATAACCCGGACTAGTATACACGCTAACGAAGAATATTACATAATAACGACGTGTTTATGACACAAGATTGGTCCAGAAAACACCACTCAAGATTGTACATGTACTTGGCCAGCTAATAGCACAATATACACTTATGAACAAAAAGCCGGATTGACATGAGGCCTAAATACACACAATATCTGCAAAAAGAGTATTTTTTGTGACTAGGGGCCTCCAAAACACAAAAGTTTGCGTCTTTAAAGTTTAGTAATTTAAAAAGCAGTTGGTTGTGGCAACTCCTGAGTCCTGCACGTCCGTGATTGAGACTTCTACATCATTGTTGTAATCGGTTTGTTGTTGGCTACACGTGTCATCAAACTCGTACTTATGGAAGATGAGATTGGCTACGGCTCTATCAATAACGTTTGTTTTTGATTCCGTATCTTCTGTTTCTCCGGCCCTGAAAACAAGATAGTTGATTCAGGTTATGTTTTATCGCTCGACAATGTAAAATAGAGCATTGTTGATTAAAAGGAAAGACGTCAAGCGGGTCAAAAGTTGTTCAAAGTGTATTTATAATGCATAAAACATTCTAACTACTTGAATTGAAAAAACAGACCATTACTGAATAATGAAACAATATAGTGTTTGTACTCGTATAGGCCGAGGCCAGAGCCTAGGCGCAAGGCGCATTAAAAACGAGGGCTTTTTATAATTAGGCGCATAGTATAAAATACATTTTTTTAGGGATTTTAGAGATGTTTTAGGCTTGTTTAGGGCTACTTTAGGATGTTTTAGGGTTGTTTAGGACTTGTTCATGACTCATTTAGGATGTTTTAGAGGTTTATGCAACTTTTAGCCTGAATTTGGCCGGAAATCAGCCTAAAAACAGCCCTAATAGTGCGCCTCAGTGCCTAGGGGTGCGCCTCACAGGGCGCATCGCACTTGGTGCGCCTCGAGCCTAGGCGCGCTTTTGACAACTATGGTAACAACACAAATAATAAATTTTGAACGAAATAGTGACCCGACCCATAAAACCAAGTATTTTGACCCAACCCGAAGATGCCAGATTACTACTTATGATTGCAGCTATGCAAAATGGTAAACTTGGATGATAGAAACATATATATACTATGAGCGAAGAACACAATGTTATTCATATATACATATAAAGTACAAACATACCTCAGGGTATCATCATTAGAAGTCATCATAGATTCTTCAGCTTGGCACGAGTTGAGTGATTCTTTTGAGCTTTCTGCAAGCCGGTAGAAAGCATCTCGAAAGCAAAGGCGAGTTTTGTTGGTGAACTGAAATGAAGATACAAACATTTAGAAATGGTGTTCATACGTTTGCGCAAACTTTGAAATTCTAATAATATCTCTATAACTCTCACCTGTGCGGTCACCCTTTCAAGATCGTTCAGTACTGATGCCTCCATCGAACTCTCATTGCTAGTGTACTGCTAAGCAAGATTATCAAATAAAAACATTAGTTATTACACAAACGTAACGACCTTTGACTACGCAGGCAAACTCAAAATACTCAGCTCACCTGTGGCATTTGATATCTAGAGTTTCCGTTGCTTTGTCCATAGCGTCCAACGTATTGTGAATTTACCATTTTGCCCTCGCTGATGTCAACGTTGTTGCCTAGAATTGTGTTGTCATGGAGCCGAGTTGAACTTGAGTCTACAGTTGGATCTTCTTCAAGTAATGAACTGCTGCAAAAGATATAATACCATAAGTATGCAAACTAAAAAAAATAAAATGCACATTAAATAATCATTTGTTGAGCCCTTGCTTCGTAAGTTTTCTCGTAACGGGCTCTCACGGTTATCAAAAATCTATATATATAGCTACTTATTTGACCGAAAATAATCTACATATGTCAAACACTAGAAACTAATCATATTAGTGAAAATGGATCGGAAAAGAGTCAAAACAAGACCTTACCGCATCCGATTAGTTTCTTACCATCCAAAAGAGCGAATCTTGAGGACAAAATGGAGCACTTGACCCAATTTGTGTCACTCCTAATCCGAAACTCTTGAATTTTAATTAGTAATAATCGAAGACATGTAATACGACAAAAGTTGAGCATGTACAAGAAAATGTCATCATCATCATCATCATCCATGTGATTGATTCTGGCTTCTTCCTCTGCAAACTGTTGAAAATCCGCTTCATCGTTCCACAAAAGCGATTCGCTATCGTTGTATAGCCCGTCATGGGTCATGTTCATGTTCGAATCGAAATTCTTTTTCGGATAAGAACTCTCGAAACCAGTCATGTCCCAATGTGACCATGTTTCTGGTGATGATATCATCTGTGCTTGTTGTTCATAAGCTTCTGGAACAACAAGATCTTCTGCTTCGGAACCGAAATACCACTCCATAGTATTTGTTAATAATCTCTACAATTTAAAACAACACATGAAGATCAAAGATCAGCCAGATGATAACTGAAAATGAAATAGTAACTCTTAACTGATTTTAAAAATAATCTGTAGGTATAACCCAACTAGGGGGTAAGCATGACGAGCCGAGCCCGGTCTCGCTTAAGCTTGAGCCCAACTCGTTTAACTTACAAAGCTTGAGCTTGAGCTTGGATTGTGAATAATTTTCTAAGCTCAAGCTCGGCTCTTTTGAATTAACTATACAAGCCTACTCATTTATGCAAACGAGCCGAGCCGAGTCCGAGCTCGATTAACTTATAAGAGCTTGAGCTCGGCTCGGTTCGAGCTTTGTTTTTAAAGCTCGAGCTCGGCTCGTTAGTAGTTTCTCAAGCTCAAGCTCGGCTCGTTTAGTATTCATTAGTTAATATATTAAATTAAATAATATATATATATATAATAGGCTCGTTTAGGCTCGATAAGTCAAAAGCTCGGCTCGTTTATTAAACCATTTTAAATGTGAGGTAAATAGTATAAAATATTAATAAACTTAATATTATACTAGGCTCGATAAGGTTCGACGAGTCTCGCGACCTTCATATGTCAGGCTCGAGCTCGATAAGTAAACGAGCTTTGTTTTAGGCTCAAGCTCGGTTCGAGCTCGATAAGGCTCTGCTCGTTTCGAGCTTTTTACCAAGTCGATCTCGAGTAGCTCGTCTCGGCTCATTTGCACCCCTAAATTCGATCTCTTAACAATAATATTGTCAAGAGATCGAATTTAAAAGTAAGCTAGTTTAATAAACTAGTCCAAGCTTTCACTTATCGAGCTTGATTACTACTTATAAATAAATTATTATGGACAGATCTTGAAACCTCATTTGATAAAGATTTCAAAACATTTATAAAGTCAAAATCCAAAAACAAATCCAATAAAAACAATGCTTTTTTTTTTAAATAAAATCTAGATCACAAAACTAGCAAATATAAACACATATGTATCATAAAAACATACCTTAAAATTAATGATCAAACCAATTGAGAAACCAAAGGAAACAAGCGATTGAAGTTTGGATAATCAAAGGGTGTGTGTGAAATGAAGAGAGAGAATATAAATCTTTTGTGGGTAAGAATATAATGAAAGAGTGTGATGTTGTGGGTGTTAAGAGAGAGAATTTGTGGCTGAAAATAGTGGTTGAGAATTAGTGGTTAATAACACACCTCCATCTAAATCTATGCTCTCCTTCATCCACGTGGATATATGTGGGACCCATTGTCACAAATCATGTAAAAGTATTTAAAATTTAAATCTTTTTCTAATTTCTAGTTACTATCAATGGATTTTTATTTTGTACCTCACAACATTATAAGATTTATTCGAGATGCCTTCTTTTATGCTATAGGTATCTTATTATTCTTGTAATTATACCATATGAAAAGTTATTTTTAACAAAAAAATTGTATTTTTTTTAATGTACAAGTGAGTAGAGGCCGGGTAATTTGTACGCAGCTTTCAATGGCTAAAGGAGCCCTAGCCGGCCTTTACCCAGACGGACGGAGCCACCAGTTTTGGGGGAAAACCTGACCATCCACCCGCTCGAAGGCATGACAATGGAATAATCGGTAAAACCTGACGTTCTCAAGAATTAAACCCATAACCTTTCAGCCATAGGTCTTCTATCATTGAGCTTTCATACCACTCCACCATAAGGTGGGTGGTCGAAAAATTGTATTTTGCATGACACAAACACGTATATAATAAGTTCGCATTTTTTAGGATTTGCCCGTTTGATATAATTTTTTTAATACTACCTATTTTTTATATTAGTTTTTTGGTTAATTTTAGAAAACCTATTATTCAAGGTGAAAAGGAATATAATAATAAAGCTAGTGAGAGATCTAAGTTTTAATTTTGTGTGGTTATGGAAATGATGTTTGTCTCGTTGGTAGAAAAATAAATCAGGTGTTGGTGTATAAGGAGAATTCTGTAGATGATTGTGTTCCTATACAATAGGACACATCCAGTGGTAGCCAAGTGATATGCATTCGGGACGAGGGCGATTGACGTAATGTAGTGTTAATAATATTTTTAACTGGTGTGGTCAAGACCTTTTGAATTCATACCTGGTTGTGGAAATCATGTTTGAATTCAGTTAATTTTCTCACAGACCCCGCGGAGGGGAGGTTCACCTTGCGCCCAACAGACGTCTTAGTTTTTTGTTAGGAAGGTGGGAAACTTGCGTGTGTTGATCTTACCTGGGTGTCCCCCCTATTTGGGCTTCAGGATAGTGGGTTTGTGGCCGGGCAAGCGGTCATGAGAGCTGAATCCAAGAAAGTGGAAAAGCACGCTAAATCATGTGAGGATAATCAGCATGTTTTCGTTCCCCTGGCCTTCGACACGTTCGGTTCCTTGGCACCGGAAACGGTGCGATTTTTTGCTCGGGTTCAGCGAGTAGTGCACAACAACTTTTCCATCCCTCAAGGGCGGGGATTTGTTTTTAGCAGATTTGGATTTTCGATACAGAAAGGGGTGGCGGCGCAGCTTGTTACCCGCCTACCTACTATCCTTATGTAATGTTACTTCTAATTGTATGAAAAAAAAAAAAGAATAAAAAAATAAATAAAGTAAACAATCATCTCACATTGGTAGAAAAAATAAATCATATAAGAAGAATTTTGTAGATGCCTATGTTCCTTCCTATACAATAAGATACACCCGGTGGGGGTGTCAAGGGAGAGAATTTGTGGTTGAAAATAGTGCTTGAGAATTAGTGGTTAATAATACATCTCTATCTAAATCTATGTTCTCCTTGATCCACGTCTATATATGTGGGGCCCATATTGTAACAAATCATGTAAAAGCATTTAAAATTTAAATCTTTTTCTTATTCTAACTAGTATATTTCCCGCCGCGCGTTGCTGCGGCACGTGGCGGGTCGAACCGTGCAGTGACACATGAAGTGTAAAACACAATGCATAAGAGACAATTAATAAGAAGTGTAAAACACAATGCTTGTAACTCGGTTTGAAACGAAATCCATGTCGAAACGTAGACAAACTGGAATGAACATAAAATAAGTACGAAAACGTATTATATTTTACATTAAGAAAATATATGCTACCATTTAAAAAAATTAAAAAGTTATTTAGATGATTTTAATGTACCATGAATTACACCAAGGTCAACCATTTGCACTTAGCCCAAAAGAAACGAATTAAAGAAAGGGGTGAAAGTGTCAAATCAAACAAAATGAAGGATATATAATAGAATTTAGGCACCGACACTCCTAATTAGGATAGTATAAATTTCTAGTTTCTATCAATGGATTTATATTTTGTACCTCAACATTAGGGTTATACTTTAATTTACTTTCTGTATTAGTTCTATTACATTGTAGTTTGTTTAATCCTTGTATTGTATTGTAATCCGATTATTATTTTAACAAAAATGTTATTTTCTTTTACTTTATGAACGGTGGTCCTACAACTTTACGATGATCCTACAATTTTGGTGTAAACGACAAACAAGATTTACTCGTTCTAGTCGACAACTGATTAGGACATGTCACCTATTACACTGAATAGTGAATACACAATTCATGAAAGATTATGTGGATGAGAAAGGCTAGGTGTAAAGTATAGGAGACTTCCTTCTTTGTTTCCTTGGTGGGGCAACTTATATTTTGTCATAAAGTAGGTACAAGGGAGTTTTATGTTGCAAGTATTTGAAGGTTTGGAATTGTTAATCATAAACAATTATCATTTTCCTAGTGTGTTTGTTTGTTTGTTAACGTTTTCACATCATATGGACGGTTGGGTTAAACGGATGTTATGATATTAAGAACAACAAATTACTACGCATGTGTGGAATTACTTTTTATAATTTCAATATTTAATAAAAATAAAGTGTTGATCAGTTTTGACTGTATGTAATGAAAAACATGATAATAACACCTGATAGGTTCGTGAGAACTGATACTGAGGCTGAGAGAGTTGAGGTCGACATGATTGTCAGTGTGCTCGGTTCCCTTTAGGGTATGCAATTATGATGGTTTATGTGTTCTTAAGTTATGAACACGTTGAGAGAGATGAGAGTAATGTGGACGGCTACATTAGTGGTTATGGTGTTATGATTGTGTCAACTCTAATCTCATAATAACTTCTCTATATTTATACATACCCAGGGGCAATGGGACACCCTAATAAGACTCATCTAATGTAAGTCCGCCCATCAAAGACATATCTGTTATTGGACTTAAGATAATATTAATAATTGATCATCATCATTATATAAATGATTGTGATGGCTATAGAGATAAATATACTAACGTATATTTATTCTAACATAAAGTTGAACCAAATAAATTATTTGCACACAAATTAATAATGTAAAGAGTTGGTTTCTTGTTTAGTCATGTTACTCCACAACCTTAATTGCATGAAAGATAATATTTATAATTAACCAATTTAATGATTATGAAAGATACAATGATCACTTTCGTTGGAAATATCTTATTACACCTAATGATTCCACCATTTTAATCCTTCTGTCAAAATCACGTTGAATGTGATGATGGTCGAACGTCTTGCATTCTATTATGAGTTTAATTTAGAGACTAAGAGCATTCACAGTAGAGCCTCTATATTTGTGTGAGGGGGGCCTCCATATTATATAGAGTGTGTATAAGTGGTTGTGAGTAGAGGAGAGAGAAAATATATAGATGAGACACTGTTCATCAGTAAATTTGGAGGAGACACTGTTCACCCTCCATAATTTTTTAATATTTTTAGAAGTGGTTGTGAGTAGAGGAGAGAGAAAATGTAATGATAAAAGTATAGAATAAGTATTATTAAATAGAAAATGAGAGAGAATGGTAGTGATTTTTAGTGTAATTATAGAGATGGAGAAGGAGGATCTAGTGTGAATGCTCTAATGTAACAACGTAATTCAACCTTTACAGCATTGAAGGTCTCGGTTTAGCTACAGGTTACATTGTGTTTATATCATCGATAGTAAATTATTAGGAACATTAAAATGTACTAAAATTATTAACGAGCCCATACGTATGTGTACGTATTATGTGTGTGTGATCCCCACTTTGTAGCTCAGTGGTTGGTGAGCCTCTCTCACTTTGGTGAGAGGCAGGCTCGATCCCCATGGGATGCAAGTGAGGGTATTGCCAAGTGATGGTCGAAACTAGCCTACTTGTAGGTGTCAGGTTCGATTCTGATGGCCCCCCGGTTTTCTACTACCGTGCATTTACTCCAGAGAGGCTTGCCTCTTGTGGAGGGTGCAACATCTGTCAAGTGGCAGGTGGCGGGAAATTTTCCGGGTGGAAGCCTTAGTGCCCCTTATGCGCAGCCTCGACTCGCTTGTGGGCCGGCCACTCTCGCGTCAGCGTGGGCCCGGTTAAGACAACATAGTCTGACCATTGTAGAGTGGCTAGGGGACTCCCCTTCTGGGGGGTTGCGATGATCTCTGCCGCAACATAGAAAATTCGCCTTCCAAAAAAAAACGTATTATGTGTGTGTGACAATTGTGTCAGTTTGACAGGTTGAAAATGATGAACCTGAATGATACACCTGAACACAACCCATGTATTTTTGTATCAAAGGCCTTAACTTTAAACCTAAACACACTTTCAATCATGTAATAACCCAAAAACGACATGTTCATTTATCAATCGAGTCAAAACATATTAATGATTAATTTTTAACAAAATGAATGTAACATGATAACCAAGATTTTGTAAAGGCTATTTAAGGTGCGTGGTTCACGGAATCAATAGAATTAGAATCTGAATTCTATTTATTAACGTGATTAGTTTGTAAAATTTATTGGAACTAAAATCTCAATTCTAATTTTAATGTAATTGATTGGAAAATGAAAATTTCCTGAAATTCCTTTAATTAAAGGATCCAACAATCCTTCTAATATGTATGAATTCAACCAAATTAAATATATTCTCATGTCACTTAGTATCGGTTCGTGGAATCTTTAATTCCAAGATTCCACAAACCAAATAAACCATTAGAATTTGCACACAAGGAAAAGTAAGCTTAAGTATATAGGTTCTCTGAATTTAAGAAAATGACCGGGTAATGCTGATGAAGCACATAACATCTATAATCTATAACTTATAATAAAAGAATTGAACTTTGATGATGTGGCATTCAATGGAGGCCTCAATCCCTCATTGAATGTGCCACGTTTACAGGTTAACATGATAAGACACGACAAGGAACACCTAGTTAAATAGGTTAACATGAAAAGACACGATAAGATACGACAAGACATGATAACACACGACAAGACATGATAAGAAACACGATAAGATATGATAAGACCTGCTAAGACACGAACACGAAACAGGTAAACACGAACACGACACGAAATCATAAAATATGTTGTCATATTAGATATATTATTATATGTTATATTAGATATTTCAACCCCGGGACACTCCCGGGATAAAAGCTATAAACAATACAAAAGTTGATATAGCCTTTTAAATTTAAAAAACAATGGGTTGATGACTTCATTTTCTTAAATTTCTTAATGAAAAATTATTATACGTATCAATTGAAAACGTGTCTTTGCGCCGATTACTTTTCGTTCCTTTACATATGTACACAATAGTTTTTGTCATTATATTTGAAAATACCAGGTGGCTAGCAATCATTAAGTCTCCATTTAAGTCGTTTCATTTGTTTTCTTTTATGCCACCAAACTTTGTTTAGTGTTCATATTTGATCCGTCAACTTTTTTCCGAAGAGATTTTACTCTTTGACCCCTTTGAGTTTTTAATACGTGTCGGCAAAAGTTCAAGTTCGTCTATGTTTTACGTCACATGGCTCTGTGACTCACTTGGTGTTATCAAATCTATTTCTTTACGCTTTTTCCTTGTCGTTGCAACGCTGCTTGATGAATTCTAGTTAAGTAAATTTATCAAGCTTTTCTAAATAAAAAGTTTCTCCCTATAAAATAAAAACTTAAAAGAAATCTCGCATTTAATTTAAAGAGGTTATTAGTTCACCCGTTTAATGGTAATACCACTCGAAGACAACTTGTTTACTGAACGGGTTAGATAGGTCAACTTGAATGAATATCCTACTTAATACCTGTTTACAAACGGGTCGAATGAAGTAAAACCACAGGATAAATCAATAACGCATAACAAGTCAAATTACATAAGAGTAAAAAAGGAGTAAATTTCTAAATCCTTGAACAGTGTCAGTACATGTGCATAAAACATTGTCTACTTTCATAGAATCAGACTGCAGTAAAATCACATATCAGTATATCACCATGACACTCTGCATTCCATGTTTCAAATGCCTAGCTTTCATCTCATTGTTTCTGCAACAAAAAATAAAAAATAGTGTTATAACACCAACACAGTTGGGTGCCTTTGAAACCCATTTTGACCCGTTTCCTTTGTAGAGAATTTATTTTTATTTTACCCATTTTGACCCGACAGAGATCAAACATAACCCGTATAAACTCATTTACAAGTAAATGGGTTGAAATTGCCACCTCTGGTTATTATCAAGAAATAAAGCTGGTCATGGGGAGATAGGATGTGAAGGTAACCTGCATGGGAAGGTAAAGTCTGAATTCTGGTGGCAGTTCTTCCTCTGAATAAACGCGGTCGGAAAAGTAAATCCTTCTGAGGCGGCAATTGGCATGAACTTGAACACGCAATGTCTCGGCATAGTTTGTTCCGTATGCACGTCTAGTAAGATCACTTAAATTCAGTTGAATCTGATTCCATCCTTCATCCAACCGCAGAGGCATCGTGCATATGTATGGTTTAACTCGAGTCATAGCCTTTCAAATAAAAGAAAAAAAATATGAAGAGTTAGCTAGCTCAAGTAAAAATCATATGATACACAAACTGAATGGCTTAAGGATGCATAGTTTTACTTGTACATTAGGCACTTGTACCATGTACATATATAATTATATATACTTGTACAGTTGTACTTTAGATTTTCCCTTTTGATAACAACTTCACTTTGATGATTGATAACCATAAACTGGAGTTGAAAATGATGACAATTTGGTGACAAAAAGGAATACAGAACGGTGACGGAAAAAATACAATTTGGTGAAACGAACTTTAGTCGCTGCTAGTTTTAAAAGTATAGCCGTAAGAGTGCATAAATACATGAACACGTTACAACTTTTTATGCAAAAAAACATGGTTGTGCATGGTGCATAGGTGTGCATAAACCACTTGCACCTAAAGACTATGGAAGACTTACACACTTGAAAATTAGAAGCCCGGAAACGACGTCTGACGTTCTTGTCATCCAGAACCTGAATCTCGAACGTAAAATATTTGTTCACGTTCTTCACAATCATTACCAAAAATGGCAGCTTGATACCAAGTGTAGCAGCTGGATCAGCCGGACATGTTATGTATGTTGAAGGAATATTTGTTCCAACAATTTCAAGAACATTTGACTGTATGTCTTCATCATGTACACGCTTGACCTGGCCATTAACAGCTAAAAGAAGCAAACAATAAAAGTGAATAAACTTAAGGACAAATAAATGGGGGTAATAACTAACAAGTAACCAATTGTGGTCAAATTTCAATTTCGCGTAACCAATTTCAACCCTTCAAACTTTCAAAAATTTCAAATCAAGGTAGTATTTGACCTTGACAGCAAGTAACCCGTTTGTCAGCAACACATCAAAAACAGTCTAACATGGTCAAAAGCCTCAAAACTGCCAACACATCATCAGTCATGTCATCAGTTTTGATCTGTAAATTACCTTGAATTGAACTTTCTTTTTGAAAGCTTAAGAGGGTTTTTATAAAAATTTTGGAAGTTCTAAAGGCTCTTTCTAAAAAAAAGAAGAAAAAAGTACGGTAACCTATAATAGAAACTGGACCATGTTGGTTACCTTTGATGCGAATAACCACACAAAAAGGCTTATAAGCAAGAGCCAGGCCAAGAAACCAGACATTAACTAGCTGAATGATTAAACATAGATTCAATGCAACATTTAGGCAGAAGCAGGTAGGGTGTATTTACTTCCTTAAAGATGGCAAAATCAATCACCCTATGATCCCCATCAATTTGGCTAAAAGGCATAATGTCACATATTTGTGGTTGTCGGCAGACCTAAATTATTTTCTATTACAAAGATCTTTCAACTCCATGAAATCTTGGGATGCCTAATTATTAGCAAATTCTTCTAAGGGTATACACATGGCCAATGGTAAGGAGTAAGGACTAAGTACACCATCACGGCTAAGTTTTAAGAGGCGTAAGGCGATATGAGGCTGCTTAGGTCCTAAAAACCGTAGCGTGAGGCAAGAGCTTAACGTACGTGAGGCGCCATATAGTCATAAAATATTTGTAACTTAATTCCAGATAATATTTACTAGTTTGTTAACTTTGAGCACCCAAAATTAGATGATAAAACGTACATACGATATAACAACTTAAAATAAAATAAGTATGATGACTTAATGTATAACAATATAAGCACTATGGACAGTCATACAACCCTATTTTGATATAGCTTTTAAAATTACCAAATATTTGTTAGCTTTTTAATCTTGTAGAAAGTTACAATCTACACTCACTTTTATTCTTATAATCTCTCTTGCACATCTACTTAGTGCTTACACATTCAAACTATCTATCCCTCTCTTCCCAAACCTCCCTGTCACTTCATATTAACAACACCTAGAACACAATCTGCAGATCCAAACCTCTCTGTCTCTTCTCTTTCATTTATTTCTTAGCTCTCCGCCTCTCCCTCCTTCTCTTCCTCCCGCTCCCCTTCACCCTCTTTTAATTTTTCTTAATTCCTTTTCATTTTACCTACCTGCTGCAAACTCAAACCTGACTGAAGGAGCCGCCTTATACAAGAAGTACAAAATGGCACACCAGGCATAGGCACTCACTTCAGGCCAAGAGGCACATTTCAGCCTGCTTCCTCAGTCACTCCACCCAACCAAGAATGGAACGCTATGACTGCCGCCCTCATCGCCTTGCGCGCTTTTTAAACCCAAGCATCGGGGTCATGGGGTAGCAACTACCACATGGATTTGGAATTTTCAGCCTCCAGTCCAATCCCAAACACACATTCAGATTTGGCCAACATGAAATCATATAATTCAAAAATAATAATGACTTGTTTGACTTAGTAGATACGACCATGGTCTTACAAATTGTAAAAGCACTTGAGAAAGCCTAATAACTTCTGTAGTTCTGTCAACTTGAAAATCACTCACTTTTAAGTAGATGCTTGTATCACTCAACTTTTGAGTAGATGTTCGTACCAAAAAAAATTGATAAATAATACCCGTTCCACTTCCCAACACTAACTTGGTCAAAGGCAAATAAACCACTAAACCTGGAAAGTTCCGTTTGATTAGTTACAACTTACATAGGACATGTCTCATGTTTAAAGCAGCTAGCTACATTCTTAAGACCAACAATTTCACAAATGACCTCCAATAAAATGTGAGAATGTGAGTAAACTTGGTGCACGATGAAATCAAGTGAACTTATGCTGTTTTTAGATCTTAGGAATTCAGAAATCAGCTTATGAAGTTCATAATACATCTCCATCTTTCTGGGGTGTGGAACATCAGTTCCACCTCCACAAAATATATTTTGGTCAGGGACTAATAGTTGGTTGTTTCCATTTTTCTGATTGGTGTATAGCCTTAAAAGAATGGCAAGGAAACACAAAATTAACTTGAGCATATTAATTGAAACTGAAATACTAATAGAAACAATGTAACACACTGCATATGTCATCAACCCTTAGGCCATGCCTTAAGTTTGTCTTGAGGGAGGTCTCTACCCAAGAGACTCTAGTTATCTCATTGGTATTCTTTAAATAGTCTGTTTCCTGTAAACTATGGATCAATGCTTATCATTTGTAGGCTTTAGCCAACCTACTTAGTACTACTTACAACCGAATAATATAACAATCATGTATGCCATACCACGCCATCAGAATTTTAACTGTGATATGTTTCACTAACCTAGAAATCCACAAAAAACTATCCTACTATGGTCAAAAGCTGCTTCCAACTCCAAAGACATGTTCAGTTTATCCATCCAGAATAATAATAACACTAGTAGTACAGTCAGTAAACATATTGTTATTATAACAGCTAAAAGAATTTGCTAGCCTTGGCCCTTGTGTCATTTAGTCACAAAGCTATGCCACATAGGCCTCTCAATCCTTTTTTTCCTGACCTAAAAAACAGTCATACATACTGCAGATTGCAGAAGCCACTCACACTCATTGATCTGCTTACTCTTCTCTCTTTCTAAACTCACATGCCCGTCTAGTCATCTACCTTCAGAAACTCACGCCACTACCAGCAATTAGCAAATGCAGCTATTCTAAATTCTAATACAATCTACGCCAACAATTTAAAGGTTCTATTAGGTCATAGACGTCTTAGTTTTTAAAAAACACACTTGAGGCACAAAACAATCTCGAAAACGCCTCAGTGCCTCGAGGCAGCTACTCGTGCACATCATGTTCAAAATTACGGTTCGTAGGTTGCTTATATATAAAAACAACCAAAAGGTTGTAGAATTGATTAACGATATACTTGATAAAAAGGGCTTATATGTAAAAGACACGATAAACTACACATAAAGCTTATTTGGTTGTACATAGAGCAAAGCCGAACCTCCCGACTCTCTCCTCGGCTTTCGGGACCGACTTTTTAATACCAAGGCGAGCAGTTTGCAAATTTTTGCTACTATGGATGAAAACAAATAAAATTTACTAGGGTTCCTAAATAACTAATTGTACAAAAGTGATTAAAACACTTAAATTCATAATTAAACAATATGCAAAAAATTAATGAGTCAACACTTACTTTCTTTATCCCATATCTGCAAAGGCTTGCTCCTACCAAAAAAAAAAAAAAAATCCAATAGCATTATTAACATTAACCAAACAAGAACTGCCAATTAACTCAAACCTAAAATATTCCAACAAAAGCAGAAAACAAAACAATTAAAGAACAAAAATAAAATAAAAAAAATGGATACCCTAGGCTGTATAAGATGGATAAGAAACCAGATTGGAACGTGTTCTTGAACATCTGTAACTGCATAACATCCAGAACGATTAAAACACAATTTTTTTTGAATAAAACATTTGTGAAGAGTAATTAATAATAATATTAAAGGTACCAGAAAGTGGGTACAGCAACGGTGGTTCGTCGGAAGACAGAAAGCTAGAGAGAACACACAAAGGAACCTGAGATGAGAACCCTATTTATTTAATTGGTTTAAGACGTTGAACCGGACCCCTCACCGGTCTAACCAGACAGACGAACCGGCAAAAATTTAAAAAAATCCAATAGTTCCGATTCAACCCCCCTTTTAACCTGGCCGGCCGCCGGTCTGCTGGTCCAACAAGCGGTTCAATGCGTGGCCGGTTCAACCCCATGACCCGGTCTGACTGGTCGGTCTGGGAAAACACTCACTATAATTCGCTAACCTGATAGACTACAAAAGTTGTATTTGGATCACATAGTTTTAATACGTCCGTATTATGATTAACGACTTTTAGGGGCTGTTTGGTTGATTAAGTGCTGAATCATTAAGTTGGACCTCTTAATGGTTAGTTTTTTTGTCCCACATTGGTAGAAGAGCCTCATTCAGGTTCAGCCTAGTTCAATGTTTAATGGTTCAACAATATCCCAAATCTTAATCTTAACTATTTCATTCAGAAGCTGAAACAAACGCGCTAAATACTGAATCATTCAGCACTGAATGGTTCAAAGCCTCATTAAGAGGCTTACCAACAGCCCCTTAATATGAATAAAAACACAATATGTCAGTATTATGCTTAACGACAATACTAGTCTTGTTTAGATCTATAGTTTAGTATGTCAATTATTCTCACCTCATTGTTTTATTGTAAATGTAATATACATAATTTTCAAACCCTCTAGTAGTTTTATTTTTTAACATTGTACAGTTATTTTAATTTGTATAAATTAGAGAGGTTATTCGCGTTATGCAGCGGGAATTTGATCGGTTTCATTTTGCCTTGTCATGGTGCCGGTACTCACTATAACAACCAAAATTTATTTTTGATTTACATGGCACAACTCCCACGCGTTGATATATATGTTCTATTTGAGTCAGGCCGGTTTCATGTTAGGGGTGGGAATCAACCAGTTTCGTATAGGTTCGTTATGGTACAAGCACTTGTTATAGCAATTGAAAGGTAAAACCCTAAAAAGACAATATATTATCTTCGTCTTGACTCGGTTTCAGTTAAAATACATATCGCAAAATGGATAAAAATAAGTTGGCCGCAATAGTATATTTGAAACTTTTACAGTGTTGTATTTTAAAACGTTAAAGAAAAAAAACACATGTTCAATTTAGCTATATATAAATTTATTTAATTTTTGGAGTTTTTCACTAAAACAATGTTTATTTTCTAAAACATAAAATTATTTTAAATAGATAATAGATATTAAATATTAAATATTATGTATTTACCAAAAGTCTAATGTGAGTATCTCTTGCTATTGCAAATTTTATAGCTATCTGATGCGTTATGTTTACTGGGTAGAACCTTTTACTGCTTCTATGTAGCATATGAGCTTGATGTGTTGGTAAACACACCCTCTTAATAAGTTAGATTTGTGTATATTTTAGTATTTAGTTGTATCTTTTCATCGCCTTTACTTGGTTTGTAAGTTTCTTGCAGGTGTTCGTGTAATAAATAAGCGGAAAATGAGGTTTGACCAAGAATATAGGAGCACACGAGTGAAACCGGGAGAAGAAAAAGAAGAAAATGAAGTTCTCTCGTCTTCGCGGTACACGAAGACTGTGGGGCAACAAGCTCGCGACCCAGGGAGCGACTCTTTTAGACATCACGGTACGCGAAGGTTGGAAGCAGTTGTCTTCTCACAAAATTGGGATGTGACATTACTTCGGTTTTTGAAAAGTGTTCAATCTGTCCAACTAGTTCCATTAGTTAGATGACATGTCTAGTTTTAAAAACATTGATGGTTTGTGCTCAGTGGCGGACATATATTATAATTAGGGGTATCACTGGCTACCCCTCAACTTTACCGGCGTAGTGTAATTTTGTTTTACTTTTTGACGTTTTTTTGTATTACGTTACCCCTTAAAGTAAATTAACGTTGCCCCTCAATTTTTTTTAAACCCGCTCTCCAAGTTTTATTATTAATCCACCATAAAAAAATAGAATCGCATAAGTTAATAATCCATTGACCAATTCCATTTATTAATTATGAGATAGAAGTCTATAATTAATTATGAGATAGAAGTCTATAAGGCTTATGTCCAATTAGTTAAAGGTACATGTGCACATGTCGGGTTTTTTTAATACCCGGTTCGGGGTATGGAACCCGATTTGTGTATGAACGGGTATAGAAAAATCGGGTAAACCGAGTAAGGTTCAGTGTTGGTATTGAGGAGAAAAATCATACATGTGTACCGGAGTAGGATATGATCGGGTTCGGATATAACCGGGTATTGGACCTAGGTATGCGACAAGGTATTAACACCACTTTTATAAATTATAATATCAGAAATTTACCGAAGTACAAATTATTTGCTTTATAATATACATTTAAAAATATAAAAGTTAAAAAGTACACATAATTATACTTTAAAAAATATTTTTCCGGGTATTAAAAAAACTGGTATAGGGTATAACCGGCGGGTATAGCGTATAACCGGTTTCAAGTTATTCGGGTATAAATCGGGTACAGTTAATTTCGGATACGGGTATTGAGACTAAAATGTATATATTAGGGTGCAAAAAATATCGATTTTTTGTACATTGGATGAAAATACAGCAAAAAAAATTAAATGTTACCCCTAAGATTTCGATCTAGATCCGCCACTGTTTGTGCTGTTTGAGTTCAGAACTTAAAAGTTCCATTCTGTGATGTTTATGGTGGTGCAAAATGCAATTTGAAGGAGGCGGTCCAGCTGGCGGTATCATGGCAGGGTCGAGCTCATTGCAGCCTCAAAAATCAAAGGACCTGCATTTCCTTCCAATATTGCATCGGTGCTGCAACTGCAGGGTGAAAAGCTATAAAGGAATGGTTCAGAAACTGGGTCCGAAACAATGCAGCTGCTTCGCTGCGTGCGGAAATTGGACATATGCTAGAGGTGCTCGTTGCCACTACTTTGAATGGGTTTGAAGAGGCCAAATAAGTTAAGTGACTTTTCTAACCATGTTTCATGGTCTCGGTTTAAGCTATTTGTAGATTTCTACAAAAGGAGAAAAGGCGGAAAAGAACCATGACGAGGGTCTGGTCTGGTCATGTCGTATGGAAGGTTTTCGGTTATTTCAAAAGATAATCTCACAAAAAGATTTGATACCAAATCCTATAAAAGGGTGTTCTTAATCTAACAAAAAGTGGTACTAATCTTATCAATACACTTGAACACAACTTTGATATGTTGAAGGTAACAATAAAGGAACCTGATATCTACTCTACTTTTCAACACATGCAAACAACATTAATCACTAACTTCGGTCAGTTTGTTTCATAAAGAGTTGTCGATAATGTCCCGCATCATTTGAAGTGGGATGAGTCCTTCGGTTCTGATTGCGTCTTTGTTTGGATCAGGACTAATGAAGTACAATGTCGGTAGACCCCTTACCTGTCAGTCGAGTAACAACAACATTCGTTATAATACTACAAAGGAAGAATATAAGTGTTCTGATCTTGAACAAAGGGACGCATTCTGAAAGTGATTATTAGAGATACACATACTTATAGGACCAATAAGCAAAAGGCGAATTGAAATATAATGAGACGACTAGACTAGACTAGAAGAGATGAGGGACTTGCCTGCATGTCACGTGCAAATTCATACTCATCGTCCGTGTCAACCTTCACTATCATGGCATTGCTTTCGTACTCGACTGCAAGCTGTGGGGAAGATTTGAATTCATGTAAAAGTATTAGTGTAGTACACTAGTACTGTACATATAACAACAAACCTCAATTGTATCGGTTCAACAACATGAAGGCTTTTACCCCAATTCACAAATAAGTGAAACCGTATGTTACGTCACATGTATAGATACGCTTACTCACTAAAAGTTTTTTCTTTTTTCTTTTTTTTTTTTTTTTTTTTTTTTGGGGGGGGGGGGGGGGGGGGGGGGTACATAGCAATGAAGCCTGAAACATATACTTACACGCTTATGTGGTTTGAATTGAGCAACAAGTGGGGCATAGAGCAGAAAATAAACAAGACAAAACGGTATGTATCATACGTCACTGATTGTAATATTTCTCTTCCATAATTCTATCTATGTATGATATGTGCATACTTCAACAATAAACAAACTCGTTTAGCGAATTAGGTGATAACAGTTTTAAGACTTATTTACTAGCGAAAAGGTTGGAGTCAAAACACTTGATGAAAGAAAATTATAACCATCTCTGAACTCTGATCATGTCTAAAGGAATAATCATCCCAAGAAAATCATGACATAATTAAAATATTTAACCAAATAAACTTCTGCATCACACGTTCGATCCTATCTAAGTACTTTATATAATTCTTGAAACAATGTTACAAAAAAAATTATGTTATGAAATTATGACACATTTACGCCCCACTTACGGTGTGCGCATATAATGTATATATGTGTGGCTCTCGGGGGGCAGAAGTAAAGTTGCACTAGTTTTAACGTTATTTTACTAATTTCGTGAAAATAACGTTAAAAATGACGGACGGTTAATCATGCATCATGTGGTGGCGTTGATAGCCAAAAGACAAGGGGGTACATGCACCAATCGAGTTTGTCCCGATTGCTAAGTGTTATGTGCCTTATGTCCAAGGCTTGATACAAAACCACATCGAGCCGGGGGTCTCACCGGAAGCAGCCTCTCTATTCTTAGGGGATAGAGGTAAGGCTGTCTACATCTTACTAATGACATATATGATATATGTAGTTTTAATAGGTTCATCAATATACTCAAATCATAGACATACCATTTCGAGCTCTTGAGCCATCAATATACAAGGCCCGCACCATGTTGCATAGAAATCTATAACCAATGGCACGTTTCTTTCTCCTTTTATCAGATCCTGAACCTCTTTAGCAGATAACTTTTGCTGCAACACAAAGCCAAAACATAAAACCATTAACCTAAAAACACAACCTCAAAAAAAATCCATATACACAAAGAATATGTGAACCTATAAACCACCAACATAGCTCAAAATCTCAATTTTGCATCAATTTCCAAATTACTTTCCCCTCTGTTTGCTCTAAAAAGGAGATTTTTCAAGAAAAATAAGAAAACCGAGAAATTAAATGCACCAATTATCAAAATTCCTAAAGAAAGTTAGAACATTTGACTTTAAAAGTCAAAATTGCCATAGTATTATATAAATCAAAGCAATCAGGATGAAAATTTTGCCCTGTTGTTTATCATATCTCAAATTAAAAACAAAACCCATTAAAAAAAACAAAAACTTTATGCAAACAATCACCAAACTCCCTAAAGAAAGATACAGCATTTGACTTTAGAGAAGTCAAAATTGTTTCAAGATAAACAAAACCCACCAAAAATATAACAACTTTATGCAAGATTAACAAACAAAGACTGATAAAGAAGAGTGTGTGAAGTGGGTATGGACTAAAACATACACCAACATAATCTTGTCTGATCCCTATAGAAATATAGAACAGTTGACTTTAGAAAAGTCAAAATTACCACAATATCCATATAAATCAAAGCATTTAAGATGAACAGTTTGCTCTATTGTTTATCATATCTCAAATTAAAAACAAAACCCATTATAAAAACAACAACTTTATGTAACCAATCATCAAACTCCCTAAAGAAACATACAACATTTGACTTTACAAAAGTCAAAATTGTTTCAAGATTAACAAAACCCATAAAAAAGACGACTTTATGCAAGATTAGCAAACAAAGACCCATAAATAAGAGAGTGTGAAGTGGGTATGGACTAAAACCTACAACAACATAATCTTGTCTAATCCCTATAGAAATATAGAACAGTTGACTTTTAGAAAAGTCAAAATAATCACAATATCCATGTAAAATCAAAGCATTTTAAATGAAAATTTTCCTGTTGTTTATCATATCTCAAATTAAAAACAAATCCCTTTTAAAAACAATAACTTCATGTAACCAATCATCAAAATCCATAAAGAAAATTGAACATTTGACTTTAAAAGTCAAAATTGCCACAATTAAGATGAGGGTTTTGCCTATTGTTTACCATATCTCAAATAAAACACAAACCCACCAAAAAGATAACAACTTTATGCAAGATTAACAAACAAAGACTGATAAAGAAGAGAGTATGAAGTGGGTATGGAGTAAAACATACAACAAGATAATCTTGTCTGAGAAATTTGCCTGGAGGTGGTTTAGCCTTTAAGCTTCTTGGGGTATGAAGAGGAGAAACAGAGGGTTTGGTGAAGGTGGTGGTGGAGAATATGGTGACAGTATTTGGTTGTTTTAAAGGAGAGGGAACTGAAGGTGGAAGAAGGTTTGGTGGAGCACAGAATGAAAAGGGTGTGGATGTGAGTAGCATTTTGATTGGTTGGTGATGTTGAAGATGATAAAGATAAAGAGGAGTGAAGAAATGGGTTTGGACAGGGTTTTGTAAGTTTTGTTTGTGTTTTGGATGGATAAAGGGGAGGAAAGGTTTTGGGGGAGAGGGTTTTGCAGAGTTAAGAGGCGTTTGTGTGTTTGGATAACAAGTATTAGGATTGATGGTGTAGCGGAACCGTTAAACTGAATAAAAATAGACGTAAAAATATTGACTATGTATGTGTGTTATGACGTGTTGAAACATAAAATTTAGACCGAAACGTAAAGCATTATTGTAGCTAAGAAAAACTAAGTCAAAAGAGTAAAACATATTATTGAACCGGGTTTGAATTGTTAATAATAATAATAGTTAAATAAATTTATAAAATATATAACATGTAATAAAAGCTTGTAAATTGAGCTTATGAGTATGTACCATCCAATTAAGTAGCATTCAACTAACCGAAGAAATCATATGGTATAACCAAACTAAACACAAAGAAAATGAATAGTAACCATGTGAGAGAAACTGTATTTAATAAAACAATGCATAGTGTTTTGATAAATATACGTGTTGTTGAACTGGTTGCCTTACTGGTTAAGTATGTAGTTTTCGATTTTACTTGTTTGATTGTGTGATTCGGTTCAGTTTAGAAAATCCTGGTAGATGGATAATGGAACTTTTATAAACACGGTTTACTTTCTTAAAAAAGTTTTTATATACATAGCGTGTTATATGTAAATACTTCATTACGTTTACATGATTTGGCTACGGTTCTCTTCCAACGTGTTAGTTTTAGTATACTAGCGTGAAACTCACAAGTTACTGTAGAGTCGAAAATACACAGTGGAAATATGATACGTATCAGACAATCAAGTGGTTGGTGAAGTGAGGATGTCATGGGTTGAAAAAACACACTTAAAAACAATATAGTCGGAAAGCACTAACATCGATGATGGAACCTTAATGTAATATTATTTTTATTAATATTTAACAGTTATGATTCATGCAAGCACTATCATAGATGATTGGACACCACCGAATCTCATGATGATAGAAAGAGGAAAGAAAAAGAATAATATTCTGATTTTAGAAATAAAAAGCTTTGGTCGAAGGTGGATGTAAGACAATCTCATTTCTAAAATCTCTTTAGAAATTTGTAATTTTATTATGTACTACATTAAGTATTGGATTTCACCAATACTTCATGTAGTATGTTAGATAAGTTGTGTCTAAGATGGGTTGCATTCCCCTTGGTCGAAGGTGGATGTAAGACAATAGAACAAAAGACTAGTTGGAGAGTATTGGTGAAATCCAATCTTAGTTGGAGGTTGACGTACACCAAGAAAACCAAAAGGGTCAATTATTTGATAGATGATGCATTAGTTATAATTGGTGTTCATTAAAAGGTCATAGAACCATCATTTAATTAGTTGGATTAGATGGTGTTCCTTGTAACCTTGAAATGAGTACAATGATAACGATGTTTGAAATTGACTCGTAAATGGTCAACCAGATCATTGGCGGGTGATAAGTTAAACCGTTATGTGAACAACCTTATTTGAAGGTTGTGCAAGCCACACACATGATTATTTGGATCATAGGTGTGGTATGTCGAGAAACTAACCTTAGTTGGAGGTGTTGATTAACTATGTGCGCAACGGGTCACTTAGATGATACTAGTTGTATGTGACTAATAAGTAGTAAACCGGATCGATTATAAGGTAGAAAAGTCTTGGTTATTGGTTGTATGTATGCAATCTTCGTATATGCAAATTTGTTGTACGATATGCGAATCTTTGGTATATGCGAATCTGTTGTGTTATATGCAAATCTTTGGTATATACAAATCTACCGTGTCATATGCAAATCTTTGGTATATGCAAATCTTTGGTATATGCAAATCTGTTGTGTTATATGCAAATATTTGGTATATGCAAATCTGTTGTGTCATATGCAAATCTTTGGTATATCCAAATCTGTTGTGTTATATACAAATCACTGGTATATGCAAATTTATCGGTATATGTAAATTGGTTTTTTGGGGCTCCAATAGTCGTATTCAAGCCCCGGATGCCTCGGATAATATTGGTTTTTAACCCCTTTGGAACAAGGCAAAAATGTCATTACATGCCTTAGAAAATGTTGGCGGGAAAACCCAACAAACAAAACATTCTGGCTGAGAAAAAGGAACCCCTTGCGATACGCGAGGGATGGGACTCATCCCCGTCGCAATACGCGACAGACCTGTAGGTTCTGATTTTTGTTCCGTTTCATATCGTGCAGCTTATACACCTTTCTAACGCACTGTTTATGGTTGTTTAACGTTGTAAACACTAGGTGGAGCTACTTTGGATGTGGAGCAAGGATCAAGGCCATGTAAAGAACTGAACGCGAAGAAATCTAACGTCATGTTGCTTCCGCATTATACTTTCATTAATATTGTTATGTCTATGTCTTTTCGAACAAAGTATACTTTTAAACTAGCATGTAAATCCGAATGTCCATTTTGCTGAACTAGTTAATGATCATACTATGACTTAGCAAATATTCAAATAAATCCGCATTTCAACAATTTTTAAGTAGTCGGTTTAGTGGTAATTGACCGTCTAATCAGGACGGGTCTTACTTAATCTCAAAATATCACTTTATAATTCCTAAATCTTCATTATTAAACTACTCAATATTTCCTTTACTTAACCTGTGTAATACACAAGTTTTAACTTAGTTTAAAAATAATCAAGATCCACCCATAATCCTATGTCAACCCATTTAGCTAAATATGTTCATAGATCCGACTTAAAATAATGTCAATTACGAATGAGATCAGTACCGATACCACATCCAATCAATACAGTACCACATAACACCAATAACATTATTTAGCTAAATTCAAAACCTATTATAGTACCATGTATGTTCAGTCCATCACAAAAAAAGTTGTTCAAAGAGCTCGCGGCTCACAACCACTCATAGCTCGCTCGAAAAAAAAAAACTAGCTAAAAAAACCCAATTTGAAACCACCTAAGCGAGCCGAATCATTTTGTAACCGAGTAAAGCTCGAATCTAGCTCAGCCCAACTGTTGGCTCGTTCTTAAGCTTGTTTAACTACAAGCTCTTGCTCAAGTCAAGCTGCCTTATTTAATTTCGAGCTTGAACTCAATCCTATCCTGGCTTGACTCATTTACGGCCCTAAAAATCTCAAACAAGTTATGTCCCAATGCCAAAAATATATTCCGACATATCAAATCAAACCCAAAACCAGTACACACAGTACTGATCCATCAAACAAACCCCTCAATCCTCATTTCCAAACCTGTGAAGCTATACAACAATGTCAAACACAAACCAAATCACAAAAGGGTCATCAGTAGAAGTATGCAGCAACGACCCAGGCTTCGAGGGTGCATGGTACGTCGGCACATTAATCGACCAACTCAACCCAAACCCAAACCCAAACCAACCCAAATACATAATCAAGTACGACACTTTACTTAAAGATGATGGTTCCAATGACCCATTAACAGAAACAGTCGACCCATCTTTCGTACGCCCCTTACCTCCTCGTAATCTGCGCCGTAATAATATTAAGACTGCTGCAGTGGTTGTTGCTGCTGCTGACGTGGAGGGTAAGAATGATGGTGGGGTTGGTGGTGAGTTTGAGATGTATGATGTGGTGGATGCTTATCATAGGGAAGGGTGGTGGATTGGGGTGGTGAAGAAGGTGGTTGTTAATAATAATATTGGGGGTGGGAGGAGGTATGTTGTCGGGTTTGAGAATCCGCCCGAGGAGGTGGAGTTTGGGAGAGGGCAGTTGCGGTTGCATGTCGATTGGGTTGATGGGCGGTGGCGGGTCCCGCCGAAGAAGGTATGAGTTGGTTTTGGTTAATTGTTTATGTTTATGTTTAGGTAGGTTGTGTTGTGCTTTATATGTAGTTGTAGCGGCCCAAAATTGAGTAGCGGTCAAGGGCCAATGTTTGAGATATAGGTTATTGCGGTGTGTATTGAAAATTAAGTAGCATTACAATTAATAGTTAAGACTTAAAACACTAATAGCAGCAATAGCGTCGGTAATAGTTGTTTCGCTATTTTGGACCGTTGTTTTGGAAAAGCTTGATAACCGCTATTCCATTGCTATTGATTGCTTAGGTTGTGGTTGTAGAGGTTTTTAGGGGTTCTAGGTGTTTTTTGGAAGAGAATTAGTTAGGGTTTAGGGTTTAGGTATGGTTTAATTGGTTGGAATGTTCTTATTGACCTTACGTTTAGCGTTCTTTTTGTGGAATGTAATGGTATTGAGATTCGTGTGGGAACTGGAATTTGATTTGGAATGTAGGTTTGTTGGTTTCGTAGAATGGAATGGAATTGGAATCTTGATGGAATTGGAATGTAGATTCCCTTCTGTGTGTCTTTGTTTGTTCAATTCGAATTCCTTCCTTCTTTTGTTGAAACGGACAATATAATATCTTAACTTCTTAACACGCATACACTTGTGATACTGTTACAAACATGGTTTAAAAAAACGGGTGAGGCGTGAGCCTCGAGGCGCGCCTCAAGGCGATTCGGGTGGAAAACGACTCTGCAGCATCGACTCAGGGTGTTAGTTTATACTTGCGCCTCATAGGACTGAGGCGGTAACAAAATTGCGCCTCAGGTGCGCCTCAGGGGTTTTACATGTTTATTTTGATCTTTTAGACTTTTTTGTGTCAATTTCAACCATTCCGTCTTTTTAATGTGTGTTTTTGATGAATCTGACGAAGAAATTAGTTAGTATTTCTTTTTTTTATAAGATATATAATATTTATATTAATTTTTAATTCCGTCTCGGGCTTACGCCTCGGTTCGCCTTGAGCATACGCCTCGTGAGGCGAAGGGAAAGTGCCTCGAGGCACGTTTCCGTACTTTCAAAACCTTGGTTACAAAAGAACCTACCACCTCTAGATGGTGCCTCATTCTTGCCTTTAGATGACAACTGAATGTGCCCGTATCGAGGTAAAGTTATATGGTAATGGTTTGTTGACAGTTTGGCTATATAAGCTAACACAGTAAATTGGTACTCTAATTCTGTATTTGAACATTATATGTTCCGTAATGTAATGCAGATACCCGAGGATGTATTACTTGCTAGAAAGGCTAAACTTGCATCAGAGTCCAACAACGATGCTCGTTCAGATCTCGCTACACCATCTAAAGGTGCTCAAACAACTGATGCAGACAGCCCAACGATTGACCCTCTACTGTCTTCTTTAAAGAAGAGTCTCTCAAAGAAAAACACCGTGAGTTTCTTCAGTCCATGCGTACTCCTTAGCAATCTGGGATTTCGTCATTTACATCTTA
Source organism: Ambrosia artemisiifolia (assembly GCA_032199755.1). NCBI lineage: Eukaryota > Viridiplantae > Streptophyta > Magnoliopsida > Asterales > Asteraceae > Ambrosia > Ambrosia artemisiifolia. Next base: position 11,249,111 of record CM063528.1, on the reverse strand, counting down.
CATATGCAGGAAGGCAACGCTGAGATGAGTGCCGTGGAAGCTTCAGATCCTTCTAAAAAGAATAAAAGATTAACGACCTCGGTAGGACAAGATTCACGTGGAAAAAGGTTCCAATCTTCAGCAGGTGTGGAAAACATAGGCTGCGTTTCTATTTATGATCAGATGGCAATATGGTCGGGTTAGTCGGGTTGGGTAATTTGTAACAGTGGGTTTGGACCGGAACGGGTCGGTAGGTTCAGCTGACATGAACTACCTTTTGGCCTAGTTTCCTAAATAAAATTTGGTCAATCAAATATAATTCCAATTTTTTTTGACATATGACTCATGTCTATGATAAACTAATTTTTTGAGTAAAATCATTTATTAGGTTTTATGTATTACTAATTTACTACACTTTGTGCTACCTTTCCCCGGACCCAGTTGACGACTTGACACTTTCCCGTTGAAGCTATATTATTGATTTACATGTTTGACCCGTTAGATAAAAACTTAACCATAAGTAAACGATTAGAAATTGCCACCTCATGGTTACAAAACTGCAATTGTTCATTTAACACAACATTAGGGATGAATTGAAGGTACAAAAATTAATATCATGTGGATTTTGGTATAGGTAGCAAGGGAAACACAAAAGCTAAGGTGTCTGTGACGGAAAAACGAGGATTGGATGCTAATAATCAAGATTCACCTGTTGAACATGAAATGATCACCACAGTAAGCATTTTAATATTTTAGCACTCTGATGAACACAAAATATACACGTATTTCTACGAAGTGTTATTTTTATATTTATGCAAGAACAATGGTTTGTTTGCATAAAAAAACCAATTTAAATGGTTGAAGAAAGATAAACGATGTTTCAGATTCTCAATTTCACAATCTAGAGTTGAAGTTCTCTTCCAAGTTTAGCATCAAAAGTTAAGTGAGAACCTTGTGGTTGCTATTCAACTTGGTTCATTATTTTGTTTAACAGTCTAATTCTGGGACAAACTAATAAAGAAAGCGGGACCCTAAAAGGAGCCTGCTTCCAAATATTGGAATTTTCTTAATTCTTTGTGCAATCTTTAGGGGAAGGTAAAATCTAGTATAATGTTAAGATTTGAAACATAATTATCTTGGACAAAATAAAATAAAGTAAATAAGTTGGATGGTTGTCCAACAAAAATTAGCTTCACTGCTTGATTTTTGTTGTTCTTAATAGGAAACTTGTGAGGCAGAGGATGGCAAGAGCCATCAGAAAAAAAAGAGGGGAAGATCATCAACACTACTGGCCAAAGGACCAATCAATTTACAAGAAGGTACTTTCGCTGTTCAACCTTTTTTTCTTACTAGAAGCCGTAAAATTTAAAAGAACGGAAACGAGCCTCAAGGCGTTTTCCCTTCGCCTCACGAGGCGTAAGCTCGAGGCGGAATCAAAAAATAAATATAAAAATTATATATCTTATAAAACATAAAAATAATTGATCCAGATAAGTCTAAAACACAAAAACATACATAAATAAAATAATTGACCCAAAAAGTCATCTGAGGCGCACATTTTCTTGACGCCTCAGCCCTTAGAGGCGTATGTACAGACCAGACCCCATGAGGAGCGCCTCAGACTCGTTTTTTTTGGCGCCTCGCCTCGAGGCAAAGCGCACGCCTCAAGCGTTTTTTTAAACCATGGAAGGTACTGAATTACATTTTTAATTTGTTCCAATTTACTTGGTCCAGCCAACCTGAATCCTGCTCAGCCCTACACCTACAGGTCATGTTGGGTGGATTGGTTAACGGGTCAAAACCTGAATATTCTTTGGATAAACCGGCAGAACATCTTCTGTTTCATAAGCATAAAAGATTGTAAAAATAATTCAATCTTTTATAGCTAACTCATTTAAGGATGGTGCAAACTAGCTTTTTTTTATAGCAATTTTCTATTCTATTTTACATGTTTATTATTATAAAAATAATTCAATCTTTTATAGCTATAACATTGCAAACAAGCTTTTTTTTTTAGCATTTTTCTATTCTATTTTACATCTTTGACCCTTAACAATATTAACCTGATTTGGCCCGTGTTGACTGTCTATTCTAAATAAACTACACGTCTCTGTATCTAGAAATAGTGTTGTAAATGAACCACACGAACGGCTTGTTCTTGTTTTTGTGTCCAAGTTTAACCGAACAAATGAACAAACACCACATCTAATCTAACAGATTTTCTTGCTCATGTTTATTCACCAAGAAAATTTGCTTTTCTAAAACCATAGTTAGCGGTTCGACCCATGATTTACTTAAAAATCTGCTGAATTGGACTGTGAGCATCCCTACTGCACAACTACATTCAACTATATACAGGATCATATAAAAATGTCGGAAACATAATTTAAAAACCTTCATATTGAAAATTGAATTCAGATAGTAATAGGTTGGGATATTTAAATAACTGGGCATGTCTCACTCTTTCTAGGTGAACATGAAATCACCGTTGATCTAGACGAGCAACCGCTATCTCAACTGCCAGGTTTAAAGAGTAAGCTCTTCTAGTTTGTTCACCACTATAACATTCTTTCTGGCTTCGTATTCTTTCAGTTTTTTATTCTTAATTTATGGTATACTTAGGAAGTTCCTGTCATAGACCCGAGCAGCGTGATGAACCACCGAATCAAGCCACCGTCACCAGTGCTGAAACCACCGACTACGAGCAAAACTGGCCTTTTATCAAACGGTCTCCTATCTGGGCCACCATTGCATCTCTAGAGGTATACCAAACGCCACCTCAACGGCCACACTTTTCACCGTTAAAGGAAATCAAAGAGGATCATCGTGAGGGTTTAGCCATCGCCCACATGGTGACATTCGGGAATCAGGTTCAGATGTTTTCAGAGATTAAACTGACCGACCCCGTTAACGTCATCAACAACAGTTTGGAAATTTTGGGTGATTTGGAGACTCATGGGTTCAATGTGGCTGCGATTCGAGGTCGTTTAAACAAGTTACTTTCTTTGAAATCCAAAGTGAGCCAACATGAGATTGAGCTGAAAAAAGTTGAAGCAGAGCTTGAAAAGCGCAACGGTGAAAAGCGCGCAGAGGAGGAGGAGATGAAGGAAATGGAAAAGAAGATGCAGGAGTTGCAGGAAAGGATGGTGCGTAGTGCGACAATGATGAAGGTGAAAGAGGAGGAAACTACGAGGTTGCAATCCGACTTGCATAATTTATCAGAACAAATAACGGATACCGAGCTTGCTTTTAAAAAACTTGCAGCCACCCCTTTGCAAGGAACTAAGTAAGGTCTTTTAGACGAATCTCCATGTTTATGTAGTCAAATCTTAACCCAGATCAAGCTCGCTCACCTTGTATCGTCGATGTCACCCTCAAAGGCATATCAACAAACACATGCTGCAAACCCGAATCCACAATCCTGCAACAATCTGAAACAAACTCAAATCGAAGATGTTAAAATCCAAATCTGCAATCACATTATCAGTTGAACAAACTTGTTGACAATATTATTATCGCTCTTCTGCAAGTCGTAGTGAAAGTTGAAGGAAATGAACTTTGGTAAGAATATGCTTTGTCGTCTTTAATGTAACCTAATGTAACCTAAGCCGCGAGATTGTAGTGATCTTGACGTCGACTAGTACGAGGATGAGACATATTTTATGAATACACACAGCCTACCAAACTTATTTAACATGTTTACTTATTTAACTTATTTAAGATGGGTTATTACTGCATGTAAAAGCCTACATCACTTTTTATATAAAAAAAACACAGTTGAAATGCAAAGATGGGTAAATAATTAAATACAGAAGTAAGAAATAGCATCAAATTGTATAGTAGTTTGTCTATGTTGGTGATCACCATCTACACAAATATACACAAGTTTTTGATAATGAATATGGTAAGACACTTTCATCTACCCTTGTAATCTCAAACTTTTGTTCCTAAAAGATAATAAAATTTTTGGTAAGACACCCTCCTATACATTGACCTTAATACATCTATAGACATCACGAAATTTGATAACTTGTATTGTTCTGTCAGCTCATAAACTACCCATATTGGTAGTACAATCTAAAGTCTAAAAGTTTATGATTTTCATTGTCGGATCTTGAACTGTGTTTTCGGTAAAATCTAAACGGGGAGAGGGGGGACTCAATTAGGGATGAGCATACACCACCGAATACCGAACCGATACCGATCCCGAACCGATACCGTACCGATCCCGTACCGAACCGAGGGTGTTCGGTATCGGTATTCACATTTAGAGGTTTTCGGTTTCGGTATTTTCGGTATCGGTATGGTATCGGTATTTTAAGGTAAAATACCGATACCATACCGGTACCGTACCGATACCGAACCGATACCGTACCGTACCGTACCGTATGTTTTCGGTATCGGTATTGGGTTTTGGGAGTTTTCGGGATCGGTATTTTCGGTATCGGTTAGTACCGATACCGTCCCGAGCTCATCCCTAGACTCAATGCATATAACTTTTTTTAACGGTCAACGAATCAAACCCGAGCACTCTCGGGGCATCCACCAGACAAATCGAATACTCTGAGAGCAACCCAAGTTGCCAAACATCAATTTCGTAAAAAACCCGATATCCCACCTGACCTTAGGCACGACAATGAAAATACCTTTAAATGTTTTTGCTTTTAAAAACTAAAAAAATATTATGATATAAAATTGTCCATCTTATCCTCCTCTCCATCCAAACCTGAGATATCAATCCCCATCCCATTCCTCTGTTTTCACTTCTCCCTCACTCCCAACTGCCACCAATAACACCGCCGTCTTCCGCCACCGTAAACCACCACCACCAATAATGGTGGAATGACCACCACCACTTACCACCACCCATTCACCACCATGAAACTAACTGAACTCCCATTCCGCACCACTAAATTCACATTCCCTTTCCATCCTTACCCACACTCCCTCTTCTTCTCATCTTCATCTTATTCTCTTCTTAAACCCTCTTTTATTAAACCCTTTTCCTCAATTCATTCATCAACTGATCATTCCAATACTAAAAATACCACCTTTAATAATAATATTAATAATAATAATAATAGTAAACCTTCTTCTTCACCTTGGCTTAATAATTGGTCATCCCCTCAATCACCTCCAAACCCTAGTTTGAAACCTGAATTGGGTAAAAGGTCTAAACTTTCACATTCTTGTGATGTTTCTGTTGCCAGTACTGGTGTTGGTCCAACCAGGTTCTTTTTCTTCTTTTTTTTAAGTTTTAATTTTTTTTTTCAAGATTGTATGTTGTTGTTATTATGCCTGTATACCGATTGTATTTTGCTGTGTCTGAGTATCTGATAGAGCAGTGTTGTAAGAATCGCTAGGTGCTAATGTACCGACTAGGGATTAATGATAGGGATTAATCGGATTGAGATTTTATATATAATTTTCAATTTTGTAATTAGACATATTTTAACACCTTCTTCGACCCATATTTTGAAGTGGGTAGAATTAATTTGCCGGAGTTTACAAGTTTTGACCGGAATATGGCCGGAATTTACAGATTTTGGCTACAATTATGGACGGAATCACAAGCTTGCCGCCGAGTTTTGGCCGTTTTTGACCGGATTTGACCACTGTTGGCTGCCTACTGATTAATTGGCTGATTAGTTGAAAATAACTCGGAGATAGAGTGTATATTAATAATTTAAAAAGGGTTTATTGTTATATTGGTTCCATAATTAGGTGAAAGGATTTGATTTAGTTTTCTTTGTATTACTTTATCCCTATATATATTGTTGATTAATAATAATACACAATGCCAAGAGTATTAGAGAGAATATATTAGTTAGCGGTTTATTGTTATATCAATACCATAAGTTGGCGATATGAGTTGATTAAGTTTTCTTTGTAATGTTGTATCCCTATATATAGTTGATTAATGATACACGACATATGACGGGTTTTTTCATTATTCTATACCAGGACCACTGCCATTGACAGGATTGTTCTTCGGCTGCGTAATTTAGGGTTGGGTTCCGATGACGAAGAAGAAGAGGAGGAAATTGATGCTGCTCGTTCGGAAATGGTTTTGACGGGAGAGGAGAAATTGGGGGATTTGTTAAGGAGAGATTGGGTTCGTCCGGATAGAATGTTGGTTGAGGATGAAGATGAGGAGACTGTTCTGCCATGGGAGAGAGATCAGGGAGGAAATGAAGATGAACAGAGGGAATCGGAAGGGGTAAAGAAGAGGATGAAAGCTCCAACGTTGGCTGAATTGACACTTGAGGATTCAGAGTTAAGGAGGTTGAGGACACTGGGTACAACGTTACGAGAGCGGATTACGATCCCGAAAGCTGGGATTACCACTGCTGTGCTCGAAAAGATTCATGATCAATGGAGGAAATCGGAGTTGGTTCGACTAAAGTTTCATGAGGTGTTGGCTCGAGATATGAAAACGGCTCATGAAATTGTTCAGGTTGGTTGGTATTTTTAATCACCCAAAGCATTTGTTTGCAGTTCTATAATTAGGCGGACATATATGGTTCTTTGGAATTTTTATCAAATAGGAATTTGAATTGTATTGTATTCTAAACTAGCCTTTTCCAAACCAAGGCGATATGGTAGATTTTTTTTTATAGCTATGAAGTCAATAGAAATTGACTGTGCAATTTTCAAATTAACTTTGAAGTTTCTGATGAGCAGCGCCGAACAGGTGGACTAGTGATATGGCAATCTGGAAGTGTGATGATGGTATATAGGGGAGTTAATTATGCAGGCCCTTCTTCAAGACCACCACCCGCTGGTGATAATCTTTTTGTTCCGGACGTTTCCTCTACCAACAATATTAAAAGTAATAATAATCTTAAGCCGATAGCAACAAATGGCGATGCAAGAACGCCTATTACCAAGAGTATGACAGAAGAGGAAATTGAGTTTAGTAGTGTGCTAGATGGGTTAGGTCCACGGTTTCAAGAATGGTGGGGCACCGGGATTCTTCCGGTGGATGCCGATTTACTTCCTCAGACGATTCCCGGTTTCAAAACCCCCTTCAGACTTCTTCCTACCGGAATGAGGCCTCGCCTCACCAATGCAGAGATGACTAATTTGAGGAAGCTTGCCAAATCACTACCTTGTCATTTTGCTCTCGGTACTAATTCCTTCATCAAATTTAGTATTTCATTTCTTAGAAGGGGCTAACTGGATCCGTTTTTTGGTAGCGGAATTGAAATGTCCAGAGACACTTTTTTGTCCAAATTTTAAATCTTTTTTTAATTAAACCTATATTCGAGTGTGTAATATGATTACAAAGTTATATGATATAAATAACAATCTAGTTTTTGAATAAATTGATAGAGGTGATGTGCACTCAGTTAGATTGCTTTCAACCTATTTGACCCCTTAGAGATGAAGCATAAACTGAATCGACTCGTTCATAAATTGACGGGCTGAAATTGCTCTCTAGATTTTTTTTTTATTTTTTTAAATATGTGCATGTAACATATATCTGCATTTTTAACTTGGTAACAAAGGGAGAAACAGGAATCATCAGGGCTTGGCAGCTGCTATAGTCAAACTTTGGGAGAAAAGTATGGTTGCTAAGATCGCCGTGAAACGTGGGATTCAAAACACCAATAATGAGTTAATGGCTGAGGAGTTAAAGGTACATTGAATATAACCATGGGCATCATATATATCCATAAATAGGGGTGTAAATGAGCCAAGTTGAGACGAGCTCGGCTCGTTTCAAGCTCTATTTCTAAAGCTCGGTTCGTTGATTATGTATTAATTGTTTAATTATTTAATGTATTTAAGTTTATAATTATATTTATATTATTTATAATTATAACTTTTGTATATGACATAAGGGTTAAATTAGTGTACAAAGACCATATTTCGTGAGAAGTGTGAGAAGGATTAAGAATTGATATGTAGGTGTAATTTTTTGGACTTAGTCATGATATTTTGGATTGTTTTTGCTAGAAAAACACCAAACATAACAATTAAAAACGCAAAGCGATGCATTACCATGCCAAGAAAGTTAATCAGTGTGTTTTAAGTGTTAATCAGTGTGTTTTAAGTGTTAATCAGTGTGTTTTAGTTGTGAAGTAAATTCCATGACTATAATATTTTGTAGCCAAAACATCATGCTTAAATTCAAAACGGTATGCCTACATGCTAATTCCTAATCCTTCTAACACTTCTCATGAATTATAGCCTTTGTACATGAACCTATTATTTAGTTATTATTATCATAATTGCATAAATGATAATAATAATTATTATGTAGTTATATATTTAATATATTAGATAAAAATTATATAAATAACATGCTCGTTTAGGCTCGCCAGCCTACTTGAGATCATTGACTGAAGCTTGGGCTCTAGTTCATTCAAGCGTGGTTCGATTCAAGTTTTTAGCGAGCTGATTTTGAGTAGCTCATGAGTGGCTTGGTTCGATTACCACCCCTATCCACAAACATGATAAACTATAGCTTTTCATGAAGAAAATAATGTGGTGTACGGGATAATGAAATGATGTAAAGGACAACAAGAGTCTTAACTTGTGAAATACTGCAGAAACTAACAGGAGGTGTTCTACTGCTCAGAAACAAATACTACATTGTGATTTACCGTGGGAAAGATTTTGTTCCCACAAGTGTGGCTACTGCTTTAGCAGAAAGACAGGAAATGACAAAAGATATACAAGATGCAGAAGAGAAGGTAAGGATTGGAACAGTAGAACCAGTAGCCGCAGCCGCAAGTGTTGAAGATGGACAGGTGGCGCTTGCAGGAAGTCTAGCCGAGTTTTATGAGGCTCAAGCACAATGGGGAAGAGAAAAAACAACCGAAGAACACGAGCAAATGTTAGTAGAAGCATCCAAAACAAAGATAACTAGAGTTGTCAAGAAGCTCGAGCATAAGTTATTTATCGTAAGTGTTATTTTCATTGTTGAACTGTCAACTGATTTTATTTATTTAATTGTTCTCTTTTATAATATTTTCATGCAAATTTAATTGTTTTTTTACTTATTATTTGATTCTGGATGTATTGAACAGGCCCAGTCTAAAAGGAGCAAGGCAGATAAAGAATTAGCTAAGATACGTGAAACTTGGCTTCCTGCTGATCCTCCTGATGACCAGGAAACTATTACGGATGAAGAACGCGTTATGTTTAGAAGAGTTGGATTAAGAATGAAGCCTTACTTACCACTCGGTAAATTCTTGTCACTGAACTATGCTTCTTATTTTTGTGTAAAAGAGGCCAAGTTTGGATTTTCGGCTTTACTTTTTCTCTAAATATGTATTTGTTTTGTACAAAGTTTAAAAGAACGGAAACGAGCCTCAAGACGTTTTCCCTTCGCCTCACGAGGTGTAAGCCTCGAGGCAAACCGAGGCGGAATCAAAAAAATAAATGAAAAAAATTATATATCTTATAAAATATAAAATAATTGACCCAAAAAAGTCTTAAACATGCATCAAAAATAAGACAATTGACCCAAAAAGTCTAAAACATAAAAAAAACAAATAAAAAACACCAACCCCCCCCCCCCCCCCCCCCGCGAGGCGCACCTGAGGCACGCAGTTTCTTAATGCCTCCGCCCCTAGAGGTGTATGTACAGACTAGACCCCATGAGGCGCGCCTCAGACTCGTTTTTTTGGCATCTCGCCTCGAGGCGCACGCCTCAAAAGTTTTTTTTAAACCATGGTTTTGTATATTTTGGAGATGGCACTCTCAAACCATTAACATAAGAATGAGTCATGTCCAATGGTAAGAAAAGAAATATAGTTATAAAGGAAACGGGTCAAAAGTTGCCAAGGTGTACTTTTTGATGCTTAAAACCTCTTAAAAACATTTGATTAAAGTTTTTATTGAAATAGTATCATTTATGTAATTGTATTGACACTCTAATTATGTATAGTAATTTTGGTTGAGAAGTGTTTCAGACCCTTAATATTATCCAACCCACCCAATTTGCCACCTTTAATTTGTTTTTTATATTGGAATGCTCCACCTTCATTTTCGAAATTATAATACGCATCTTTTTTTCGGATGAAAAGTTTATTTTTCTGAAAATTTAATGCTGTATCTATAAGGTAATTTGCAGGTATTCGTGGTGTTTTTGATGGTGTTATTGAGAACATGCATTTGCATTGGAAACATAGAGAACTTGTAAAACTTATATCAAAGCAAAAAGACATTGAATTTGTTGAAGAAACAGCAAGGTTTTTGGAGTATGAAAGTGGTGGGATATTAATAGACATTGTAAGAGTGCCCAAAGGTTATGCCATCATTTATTATCGTGGAAAGAATTATCGGAGGCCCATTAGTATTAGGCCTAGAAGTCTTCCTTCAAAAGCACGGGCATTGAAACGTTGGAAGGCCTTGCAGAGATACGAGGTATCTTTACCTTTGTTTCTACTTATTCATGATTCAAATGGTATACTGATGCAGTGTAAGGTAGAGGTGGCAAAATGAGTGGGTCGGGTAACAGGTTCATGTCAAAAACTGGGTAATTTTGTAAGTGTGGGTTGAAACGGGTCGGATGTGGTTGGGCTTAATGCTGACCCACAAACACGTCTGCGCTGTTTTTTAGTTTTATTATAAATAACGTGCTAATTATGATTACCAAAAGACTAAAATTATTTAATTTCAATTATAATTTAATCTTATAAATGAAGTTGGTTAGGAGGTTTTGTTTTAATTCACATATAAATGCACCTCTAATAGCTTTCAACCAGTTGAACCCGTTTCACTTGTTTCCTTCTTTACTTGATTTTAAACCTTAAATCATCTGACCTGACATAACCCGAATCTAGTCAAGATCGCCACCTCCACTGATATGTAAGTTACTTATAACGTATTTAATGTAAACTTTGCAGGCTCTCACAGAACACGTAACTGAGTTGGAAAATACCATAAAGCAAATGAAAGCACAAAATGTAAGTAATCATTTGATCTTCACTACGTTCTGTTAATTCAAGTTTTCTAAATTTATACTTAAAATACAACTTCTTTTGAATTTAAGGATATTACGGATGTGACTACTCAGAACACAGATGAAATCGAGCTGCGTGATCATGTCCTGGAATCCAGCGAGGTTCGTTTCATTGGTTATTAATGTTTAATAAACAAACAAATTCCGCGTCCTTTAGGGGTCAATAATTACTTGAGTAATGCGTTTCATACTAGCTGCAACTTGAAACACTCAAAAACAATTATTTATCTTTGATAAGTACAACTTTGAACGGCAAAAGCAAATCCCAACACTATCTTCACGATCTACAATTGCTCGTTATGAAGTTATAAATATTCCAAATCAAATCATCACTCAAAACGCATATCTGAACACCCCCTTTTATCTCACATATCAAAAAGTTGTACATTAAGGATACTAGCCATTTGAACTTTCTTTCTAGTTTATCTGCTGATTTATGTTTAGAGGTATCAAGAAGACAATAAGTGTGTATACATTTTTTGTAATGTGCAGGGTGAAGATGAAAGTTCATGGACGAATGACGATGATGGCGACTACTATGATGAAGATGAAGATGACGAAGATGAAGATGAACGACTCTAAGCTGTTGAGATATGAGATTGTCTACTTCCTTTTCTTTGGGGAATTTTTCAAGCTGGTGAGAAGGACAAATTTAGAAAAGTTTAAATTCATATATAAGTATTGGACTAGGGATGTTTTTTGATAATAAAAAATAGAGTAAATTATAATTTTCTTTTATCAAGCTATATGGCAAATTGCATCTTTCATTAATTACACGAAGCAAGAACTAGATTCTTGTGGTCGTAAGTTTGAATCCGAGTCAACACGAGTTTTATCCTTCAATGTTACCTCAGGGAACATAGTTATTGTGGGGACATAACGACCGTTAACCCGTCTAGTACAATAGATCAGACGTGGTAAGGTTCTCGTGGAACGTCAAGCCCCACACCGATGCCAGAGTAGAACTGGTTAAGAGTACAACTAGTCAAGCCGGATGTGGGGGTGGCGGGCCTGACAAGAGGCAGGTGTGACGTACTTATCCCCGTAAAAAGATGAAGGAAAGTCACCCTTAAAAAAATTAATTACACGTATCATCATTTATATATTGAGGTTTTGTCAATAGTTTTAGTCATGTTAATTAACCAACATTAAATTTCTAGATATTTTCTAGGAAATGACTAAACTACCCTTACGTTTGAAAAAAAAGGGATTGGTGGGACTTAGGGGCTGTTTGGTTGATTAAGTGCTAAATCATTAAGAGGTCTGAATGGTTAAGTGCCGAATCATTAAGTTGAACCTCTTAATGGTTAGTTTTCTTGTCCCACATTGGTAGGATAGCCCCTAGTTCAGTGCTTAATGGTTCAGCAATATCCCAAATCTTAATGGTTCAGCCTTAACCATTCAATTCAGAAGCTGAATGCTTCAGCATTTAGTGCGTTCGTTTCAGCTTCTGAATGGAATGATTAAGGCTGAACCATTAAGATTTGGGATGTTGCTGAACTATTAAGCACTGAACCATTAATCATTGAACTAGGCTGAACCTTAATGATGCTCTTCTACCAATGTGAGACAAGAAAACTAACCATTAAGAGGTCCAACTTAATGATTTAACACTTAACCATTCAGACCTCTTAACCGTTCATACATCTTAATGATTAAGCACTTAATGAGCCAAACAACCCCTAACACTAGGGGTGTTCATGGTCCGGTTTTCGCGGTTTTTAGGTTAAACCGTGAACCAAACCGTTAGTAACGGTTTTTTATTATTGTAAACCAAAACCGAACCGTAAAACTCTAAAACCGAACCAAACCAAACCGTTAGTAACGGTTTGGTTCCGGTTTGGTTTCACGGTTTGGGCTAGTTAGTCCTTTATACAATCTATCCCAAACTTTGCTGAAGAAAAGAAATAAAAAACATGTTTTCCAAACTTCAAATTCCATCCAACCATCACATAGCCCAAAAAATCAAATGCATCGTATGCCCAAGTGTGTAAAACCACAGTTGTTGGCTAATTAATCATTTTAGGGCCGGTAATGAAGAATTAGATGTACATATGAGGCTGATTTAGTGTAGTGAATTATGGGAACTTCAGAATGTGCTAAGCCCATTTGCGTTTTACATAAATTGAATTACAGGTTGAAACATATTTAATTTTATTTACATGTATATATAATATATATATATATATATATATATATATATATATATTCTTACGGTCCGGTCCGGTTTCATACGGTTGGTTTTTAGTATAAACCATAAACCAAACCGTTCACTACGGTTTAAAATTTTTGAAACCGACCGACCGAACGTTTAGTAAATAAACCGACCATGAAACCAAACCGATGACCGGTTTGGGTGGTTTCACGGTTTGAAACCGAACCGTGAACACCCCTACCTAACACGTACACTATTTCGAATGGCTTAATTCACATATATATTCCAGTCCACTAAACCGCGCGTGTGAACGCGACGAAGTATGCCAACTCTTTCCTTAGATTGTGTGTTGTGGCTTAAGGCGAGCACAGGTATTATCCTCTCATATTACGTCAACTGGGCGCAGACGTGACGATAAAGATTGAGCTCACTTACTTGATCTCATTGTGGCTCAAGGTGAGCAATGACTTTATTCATTTTTTTAATAAAATATTAGATTAAATATAATAGAAACATTATATTATATTAAATAAAAAAAAAACATTACATTAAATAAAATAAAAAAAACATTAGATAAAGATAAAAACATTACAATAAATAAAAAAAGGAGTAATGAATTTAAACAATCCCAGCTATTGAGTATTAGCCAATAATAGTCCCAACTACGAAAATAACCACCAGCGGTCCCAACTTTTAGACAGTTTACTCTCAATGGACCCCTTGTTAACTCACACTAACGCCGTTAGCTGAAACTCACAATTCCATGCTCATTTCTGTAATTGAACATACCAATATCATTGTCTCGATTCCCTCTTTCAAACCCGATGAAAAATCGCCTAGAATTGTGAGTTTCAGCTAACGACGTTAGTGTGAGTTAACAGAGGGTCCATTGAGAGCAAAATGTCTAAAAGTTAGAACCGCTAGTGGTTATTTTCGTAGTTGGGACTGTTATTGGCCAGTAGTCAATAGTTGAGATTATTTAAATCCATTACTCCATAAAAAACATTACAATAAATAAAAAAACATTACACTAAATAAAAAAACATTACATAGACATTAAATAACTAGAAAATATAAACCTAACGTAATGTTGGGCGTAATATTTGCCACGCCGAAATATGCGTAAAGTCGTACTCGGTCTCTGAAACATACTCAAAGTGAGCGAATGCTATGACCACATCTTCTTTTTCGTTGGAGAGTTCGTTTTTAACTTTTTTTAAAAAGTCGTTCGAATTTTGATACTTCGATTTGAGGTCCCCGTACTTGTGGGAGATTGAATCACAACTACGTTGTATTCCCCCAACAAGCTGTCCAAATTCGGCTAAAACTTTAGCCCATTGGGGAGCCCGACTTCGATTACCCCGACTAGTGGAAGTGCCATCGCCGTGCACGTTATTGTACGCGATGATTAACGCAAGTCTTTCTATTCTGTCCACTGCACCATCATTTTGATTGAGTTGAAGAAGAAGAAATTGAAGTTTTGTATTGATTGTAGAAGAAAGTGAAGGTTGAATGTTGAATAAGAAGATGAAAAATGGTTAAAATGGAAGGTTAAGTGTGTGTGTATATATATATTAAAAGAAATTTGATTTTTTTTAAATTTCAAACGGTCACAATGCCGTTAGTGGACGCGACAGCGGTCGCGTCTGCTCGCTCGCGTGTGCCTTCAAGCATGGTGGTTGTCGTGTTCGCGAGGCACGTGGCTCATTGGATTACTCGTGACCGTTCGCTCGCATGCCAAAACGGATAGCTTAAGCGAAGCCACGGTTCAGCTCCCACGTGCGCTAAAAGTTTAACCGATCTTGAGTAGCTCGTGAGATGCTCGACTCATTTACGTCCCTAGTGTTAAGTTCTTGTTATGTTTTCAGGTCGTACTAAAAATTTACATCCCTAAGTGTTGGGTGGTCGATGACGGTGGTGGAAGAGTGGGTGGAAGAGACGACGATTAGTGTTCAAAGATTCCAATTTCTTTGATCATTAACCTGTATTATGTAAACTAGGATTTAAACCGCGCGCTAAACCGAATCGTTATTTGTTTGATAATCTGTACGCGTGTGCTTTAATTACACCGAAACTCGGCATAGTAACGGGAAGAGAATACCTAAATACGGTACCATTAGCACCCGTAAGAGACAAATAAAAACATAATGTGGTAGTACAACAAACACGATATAAAAGTTTACATCAAGCGTAAACCAGCAAAAAAAAAAGTACATAAAATAAGAATGAAAACATATTATATATTTATATCTAACATGACTCATTTCCGTAAAAAAAAAATTACGTCGAAACTAGGGGCGCAAGATACCTGTGGCAGGGAGTACCCCGGCCCCGCCATCCTTTTTGCTATGTAGTGTAATTTTACACTTTTTTGTCTGAAAATTGTATCCGTATTGAGTTCAGCTCCCACCGTTTTAAGAGTCAGTGACTTTTTGCCTCCTCAGAATTTTTTCAAGCCTCGCCACTAGGCAAAACGTAAATACCAAGCTAAAGTTGTATGTCTAAAGTCTTAAAACTAAACATAGCAGGATTCAACCCACGCATTGTCATGAGGGTAGGATGGAAATTTGATCGGTATCGACTTGGTTTATTACAGTACCGACACATGTTGTTGCACATCGCAGAGGGGCCAAATAATTTTATGTTAAAAACAACATTTCGGTCGATGAATTTGTAAGGCTTGGTTCTAAAGCCGAAACATAAATAAAAATAAGCATGCCACAATGATATATTTAGAATATTATAAAATGAGAATGGAAACATCAACACTTTATAAAAAAAAGTAAAAAAAGAAAAAGACATCATGACATTGGTTTGATGAGTTATACGTTTGTGCGTTGATTACTCGTGCATGTAAAAAAATGATACCTTAATGTAGCGATGAGCCTGTAATGGCCCCTACGTTTAAGCTTTGAGAATTTGTACAATACTATTCACAACTTGATTTTACATAAAATTCGCGTCTAAACATAGATTAAACTAAGCATGTCGCAAAGATTTATCACGGATTTTATAAAATTTACACATTAAAAGTTGTAAGAAAAATAAAATAGATTTAAAACTAGTATTTAAATATGGGGTTTTAAATAAAAACCATAGTGTGCCACATGTCAACAAAGAGTAAAGATCAAATACATATAGTTTTTTTGTAAGAACTGTGAGAATCAAAGGGGGTAAAAAAAATTTATTTTTTTTTTAGAATTTTTTTTCCCATGTGCTTAAACATTCTTTCTAGATGAATAATACAAAAAAAAATTAAAAAAAAAATTTTTTTTTAGTGTAATTACGTCATTAAGGTAAATACATTAGTTTACACTAGAGTAATTATATAATTACTCTACACGTAATTACTCTACACCCAATTTTTTTTTTTTTTTTTTTTTTTAGTTTTCAATACTATAATACATGTTTAACAATATGGGGAAAAAAAATTTTAAAAAAAAAATAAATTAAAAATACCCTCCTTTGATTCTCACAGTTCTTACCAAAAAAGCTATTTGTACCGGATCTTTCCCCTGTCAACAAATGTGTGGTGATTCGATAATGTGAGTCACCAACATGTAGTTTTAAACTTTACCCAACTTAAAAGACTGAAATCCTGAATACTTCGATTGTTTGATATGTCTATAGGTACTTTAGTATTCAGATAAAAGTGGTCGAAATAGTACCTGTGGTTTGTCAAATTTCATATTTAGTCCTTAGTTTTTCAAAGTTACATTTGTATTCCTCAATTTTTGGTGTCACTTAACTCGTATAGTTTTTGGAGTGGATAAACGTTAAATAATCCAGTTAAGTGGATATGAAATTACTAAACTACCATTGTTATTAAAAACTATAAAAAAAATTAATGTGAGAGCCAATCACTTCATCTTCCCCACCCATCACCTCCACAAATCACCAACACCTCAACCATCTTCGATCCCTGTCACCGCATTAATTTTTTTTTATATTTTTTTAATAACAAGGGTAGTTTAGTAATTTCACACCTGTTTAACTGGAATATTTAATCTCTAACAACTCTAGGGACTATCCGAGTTAAGTGAAAACAAAAGTTGGAGACTATCAATGTAATTTTGAAAAATTAGGGATTAAATGTGAAATTTGGGTAAACTAGGTTTGTGGAGGTGATGTATTTTGAAAAATTATCAATGTATTTTAAACTTCCTCTCTAGTAGCATTCCCTACTTCGTATATAAAGTGTTTAAAATATTGGAGTACTATTCATTTGCACCAAGTATTCCGCCATGGAAAACAGAGGAAGTAACTTTGCAGCATTAGCTCTTCCAAATCCAGTCCGAGCACAACGTGGTTATGCCAATCACGATCCTCCGCTTGCACAGTAAACCTTTAGCCTAATTAAGACTCATTACTTTGATCTTTTAGTTTTCAGATATTTGTTCTCATCATAGTCTTTACAGCTTTTCAGCGCTCGTCAACCTCGACCCGCCAGAACCAGTCATAAACATAAATATTTCCAACAATTTAGCTGAACAAGAGCCTAATCTCCATCCTCCCATTATTACGTAAGCTGTTTTTCATTATTACTACATACTAGCTTTATCTCATGTCTTGATATGCTTTTAATCTCTTCTCTCTGTTTTATACACTTTTGTTGGATTGTTATCATTGACTGATCTTTATACCAATACAAATTCTATCTTATTAGATGATGATGATTGGCATATGGTTTTTTTGTAGTTTTGGCCAAAACCAACTTGAACTGTCATTACTAAATTTCAGGGCCGGTGATGAGTGTGGGCCCGGATTTTTATTTTTTAAATATTATATATATGGATCGTTACGACGGACGCGAATGTAGGTTTTGATTTTAATGGTTAGCGGTTGTGGTGTATTTGGAAATAAGGTTGAAGTTTATTAGAAGGAAGGTGAACGTTTGGATTTGTAGGTGAAAGGTGATGTTGGTTTAGGAAGAGAGAACGAGAATGAGTCATCCAAAACATAGGTTGAATAGTCAACCTGATTAATATTAATATAAAATGCTTTTAAATTTAAGTGGGATTTAACAAGTCTAATTAATTGTCACACGGCCACTCTCGTGTCAGCATGAGCTCGGTTAAAACAACATAGTCTGACCATTGTAGAGTGGCTACGGGATTCTCCTTCGAAAGGTTATGATGATCTCTGCTATAACATAAAAAATTCGCCTTAAAAAAATTAGTTGTCACAGAAAAAGTCAATTGTAGATTGTAGGCCTTGATTCTTGCCTTGATTCTAATCATTTACAACTTTAGGGACGAGATTAAAAATCAACCTATTTGGGCCATGAATATTGAACTAACAATGTTGTAGTTCTATTTTCACTTGTTAGTAAAAGAAAAATAAAAAGTCGTAGGAAGGGTATTAAACGGACTCCGGTTGAGCTCATTCAAGTGGGATTAGAACCGTCTCATCGAACCCTATACATATTAGTTTTTAGGTTTCGCTTTTTTGGAGTTTTAGCTTGTAGTTTTTAGAATTTACATTATATCATTGTGTCTTTTATGTAATAGTGTCTTTTTTTTCATCATTTGTCATTTTTGTGATTCATTGTCTTTTTTCTTCAACATTGTGTTATATTTTCGGCATTGTGTTATATTTTGTGACTCATTGTGTCATATTTCATGATTTATTGTGTTTTTTGTATCTTTCTCACCATTCTCATTTTTGTTGCACTGTGTAGAATAACCTCACCCTATAAAATATATAATATATCAAAAGAAATCTATATTTTTTATTAAACACTTAAACTTATTAACATTTTATTTTTTAATTTCCATTAAACACCATTTTAATTTAGGCCCATTATTTTTATACAAATAAACACATACTAGTAAAGTTTAAACACACTTAAAATTGAGCCTGTTACCTTGAACTTGCCCAAGGCCCAGAGTTTTTAAAGGATTGTCAGAGACGGGGGGGGGGGGGGGGGGGGGGGGGGGGGCATGCTCAATTTCATGCTATCCTTAATTAACTATACATATTTCCATTTCAAAATATCCATTTAGCTGAATCTGTGATCTTTTGTTGATTGTTTGTTCGAAACATTGCTTACCTCAATGTTTTATGGTGATGACAAAGAATGCCAGCTAACTTCATCATTGCAGAACACTTCATGCATACTAATATCTGTGTTTCAATGATGAGCACGAGAAAACTTCTTTCCTCTATTCATCTGTAGTTCTGTTTTTTTATATATATATTGTGAGTTGATAATAACAGAGATGGATGTTTTTGGGTTTCTTGCCTTACAATATGGATAAAACCGTGTTTTTCTATCCAAACCGGTTTACGTTTGTGTCAACAAATGTCAAAACTGTATCTTTTGTGATATGATTTCATTTTTATGCATTTTGCCATTACAATTTTTTGATGTTGTTCATGTTTGCTACATTTTTAACATATTTTCAATAATAAGATTGAAGTGATCTGTAATAAACAAGTCAACCATTGTAACAGGCTTGATCAATCCATAACCATTAGAGATGAAGAAGAAGAAGAAGACGACACTGGTGGTGATCCAAGCATTTTAGGAATAAATGAGCAACTAGCTATAAGGTAAGTGTAGTTACATTTTACTTGTGCCTTTGAAGGGTTGAATGTCCTTGCTATATTTTTATTACATAAATCTTTGTTTTGTCTAACTAGGTTTAATGTCCCTAGAGTGGCTCCCTATGTGCTTGCCATGGTTCTATCATTGTTTGGGGTCGTTTCCTTGAATCTTAAACGTGGAAAACACACTCATCTTCACATTGCAAATCCCTTTATGATTTTGTCTGCTGTTGGTTTTGGCATCGCATACGTGACTTTCAGTATACTGTCTTGGGTATATGACCGTTCAGATTACAAGATGCTAAAAGGCCTTTACTATATCGGTTGCAACATAGCATTCATCTCGTTGCTATTCATGTTTTTCACCACTACCTAGGTTGGGTACCCCTGCATTACACATTTGGTATTACTTGGGGCATTACATTTACACTTATGTAAACTTATTCCCTTTGGACTTGTGAACTTGTTTTGGTGTTGATGTAATTATCTTTAAAGACTTGGGCTTTGTATATGTTTTGTATCAATTGTAAAAGTTTTCATGTCGTGTATGTTGTTTGTTTTTACTTGCTAGCGATATACTTCATTTCTTTCTTTGCCAAGGACATAGAGCATGTTTGGCTCTCCTTATTTTCACCTCCTTATAATTTATTACTTTTAAAGCTTTTATGAAAGTTGATAACTTATTACTTTTTTCAAAAAGTAGATAAGGTTACCCAAACACCCTCATAGTATCAATCTCTAAGTTTCCTAAGTAATAGCGATATATTGTAATTTAAATAGATTGCTTAATTATAGGAAACATTGTTGTATTTCCTTTCTTGTGATAGCATCTGTAATTATATATTGTGAAGAATGTTAATGAAAGGATCATTCAGAAATTTACCCTCTCTATTATTATTCTTTCCTATATGGTATCAAGAGATATCACCGATCCCAACCTTTGACCGCCGGCCCTACCACCATCTTCCGCCCCATTCTTTTCTGCTCCCTGCTATTCGCAGCCCCTTCAACCCCTTCTTTCTCTCATGGATACTAAGATCCATCCAGCCATGGCGGTCACCAACATAAAAACGATGATTCCCCTCATTCTTGAGGATGAATCGTCGCACTACACAACCTGGACAACCCTCTTTGAGGTTCACTGTCGTGCATATCAGGTTTATGATCACCTGCAGCCCCGTCTCCCTGCTGCCACACCTGCAGGTTCGGCGTCTCCTGCCGACGCAGCAGCCGTCCTTGCTGCCAGGGCTGAGGCCGATGCCCTTTGGGCACGCCTTGGTTTTGCAATGGATATACGGCACTATCTCCAAACCCCTTCTCCACATCATTCTTGTTCCGGGTCAGACGGCTCATGAAGCGTGGCTCGCTATTGAAGACCACTTCAACAGCAACAAAACCGCGCGTCAAATCCATCTTCAACAACAATTCTCCAATGTTCACCTTGAAGCTTTTCCGAATATGGCAGCCTATTGCCAACATGTCAAGCACCTTGCGGATCAGTTGAATAGCGTCGGGGCGCCCGTTGACAACTAACGCCTTGTTTCTCAACTCCTTGCGGGTCTCACCGAGGCCTACGAGAGCATATCCACGGTGTTGCAAAACCAAGACCCCCTACCACCATTTAATGAATGCCGATCCCGTTTAACCATGACCGAGTCCACGAAGAAAAATCTCTCAGCCCGCGCTGCAGCCACGTCCGCTACTGCACTTGCTGCTACTGCCGTGTCACAGCCCTCGGCTTCGGCTACGGGTTCTGCTCCTTCCTATGGCAGACCCCGTGGAAAACCCCGGAGCAAGGGCTGAACACCAAACCGTAACAACCGCCCAGCCGCTACGCCGCCCCAACACCCATACATCGTCTTCCCCAACTCCTGGGCAACCAGTCAGTGGAGCTCTCTTATGCAAGGTCAGCAGCCCGCGTGGTCCCCTCAGCCTGCCGCACCACCATGTCCCTACCCGTCCGCTCCTCGGCAACAAAACACCTCCGCGGGCATTCTGGGTGCAGCCCCTGATCAGGCCTACACCGCTACTTTGTCACCCACTGACATCCAGCAGGCTCTCTATGCCTTGTCCCTCAACCAGCAGGATCCGCACGGCGTTTTGGACACCGGGGCATCGGGTCATATGAAAACTCCTCAAGGTAACAACTTCCCGTCTTCTTTTAATACTTGCACTAACAAATTTATTGTCGTTGGAAATGGTATGACCATCCTCGTGATCGGTCAAGGCAACCTTACCCTACCGCCACCTTTCCCGCCCTTTAAATTAAACAACGTTCTCTTTGCCCCGAACCTTATAAAGAACCTAATTTCAGTCCGTAAACTTACCACTGATAACTTATTATCCATTGAATTTGACCCCTTCGGTTTTACTGTGAAGGATCTCAAGACCAAGGAACACCTCCTGCGATGCAATAGCTCGGGCGACCTCTACCCACTGACTGCACCAATCCCTTCCACTACAACCTCTACCGCTTTTGTGGCTACCACTCAAGACCGTTGGCATCAACGACTTGGGCACCCGAGCTCCTCTACTTTGCATTCGTTGCCTTTATCTGTTTCAAATTCATCTAATAAACCTGACAAAACATTATGTCAAGCTTGTGTTTTTGGCAAAAGTGTGCGCATGCCATTTTTTGACTCTTGTAATCGTACTTGTTTACCGTTTGATATAATTCACAGTGATCTGTGGACCTCACCAGTGCCTAGCACCGGGGGACACCGATATTATGTTTTGTTTTTAGATGATTTTACCAATTTTCTTTGGACTTTTCCCTTAACAAAAAATCGAATGTGTTCTCAATATTTACCATTTTTAATAACTACATCAACACCCAATTTGGCCGAAACCTAAAACAATTCCAATGTGATAATGGCAAGGAATACGACAATAATGCTTTTCACAACTTTTGTCGTCTCCACGGGATGCACTTCCGCTTTTCTTGCCCTTACACTTCCTCCCAAAACGGTAAGGCCGAACGCAAAATTAGAACAATCAATAACATGGTTCGCTCCTTACTAGCCCAATCCTCTTTACCGCCATCTTTTTGGCATCACGCACTTGAGACCGCCACTTACCTTCTAAATATTATCCCAAACAAACACACTCAATTTCTTTCACCCACCTCTCTCCTATACAAAAGCGATCCCACCTATGAGCATCTTCGCGTGTTCGGGTGTTTGTGCTACCCTTTACTCCCCTCCACCACCATAAACAAACTCGCCAACCGGTCCAAACCGTGTGTCTTTCTCGGCTACCCGCCTAATCATCGCGGTTACCGATGTCTAGACCTCACCACCAACTCAATTTTTGTCTCTCGACACGTTCAATTCGAAGAGACAATCTTCCCCTTTTCGACCACCCAACCACCCAAACCCGCCTCCTATACCTTCCTGGATAGTGGCCTAAATCCACTACTATGGGATCACCTTCACCCTACTACTTCCCCACCCTCCTCCATCGGGCCTATACCTTCGAGCCCAACTACCCAACCCCCACCGTCTACTACCCCAGCCCAGCCCCTAACCTACTCCAGACGACCACGGCCCACATCAGGCCCAACCGCTGGTCAGTCCTCATCCACACCTGCTGCTCCAACGCAGCCTACTACCTCCGGTCCAGCCCAAAGCATTCCCAGCAGCCAAGCCCACCCAGCAGCCCATCCCACGGCCCAACCTGCTCCCATGCCTACTACCGACCCTCAGCCCAACACAGACACACCTCCTGCGCCCACTCGTTCTATGCGCACTCGCGCAATGGACGGTATCACCAAACCCAAGCGCCATTTTAACCTCCACACCACCGCCATTGTTCCTATCCCCAAGTCCCCACAGGTTGCCTTGTCCTCACCCGAATGGCTTCACGCCATGACCAACGAGTTTAGTGCACTTATTAAAAATGAGACCTGGGAGTTAGTTCCCCGTCGACCGGATATGAATGTTATACGGTGTATGTGGCTTTTCAAACATAAGTTTCGATCCGATGGCAGCTTGGAACGGTATAAGGCTCGACTTGTTTGTGATGGTCGTAGCCAACAGGTGGGTATCGATTGTGGTGACGCCTTCAGTCCGGTTGTGAAACCGGCGACGATTCGGCTTATTCTCACACTGGCTCTCTCACGTTCGTGGGCTATTAATCAACTGGACGTCACCAATGCTTTTCTGCATGGTAATCTGGCGGAGACGGTTTTTATGCATCAACCCATGGGCTTCCGAGACTCTCGTTTTCCGGGTCATGTTTGCCGACTGAAGAAGTCTTTATATGGACTAAAGCAGGCTCCAAGAGCCTGGTACCAGCGTTTTACTGACTTTGTCTTATTGCAGGGCTTCACACAAAGCAAATCTGATAATTCCTTGTTTATCTATCATCAAGGACCGGACACTGCTTACCTTCTTCTCTACGTGGACGACATCATACTCACCACCTCGTCTGATGCGCTTCACAGACGCATTATGCATTCTTTATCTGGGGAATTTGCAATGAAAGACTTGGGTTCTTTATCTCATTTTCTGGGTATCTCTGTTGTCCGCACAGGGGACAGCATGTTCTTATCACAGCAATCCTATGCCAGAGACATCATCCACCGGGCCGCCATGGATTCCTGCAACCCGGTGGCTACTCCTGTTGACACCGGTTCGAAGCTCAGTGCCCACTCCTCTGCCCCGTTTGATGATCCTACTACCTATCGCAGTTTGGCAGGTGCTCTGCAGTATCTCACCTTTACTCGACCGGATATATCCTATGCCGTTCAACAGATTTGCATGCATATGCATTCTCCGTCCATTGATCATTGGAACGCTCTGAAGCGGATCCTCCGGTATATCCAGGGCACCTCTGAATATGGTCTCTATCTCCATCCTGCTCGTGATATTTCCCTGCGTGCATACACTGATGCTGACTGGGCAGGTTGCCCCGATACTCGCCGCTCCACTTCTGGCTACTGTGTTTATCTCGGCGACAACTTAATCTCTTGGTCGTCCAAACGACAGCCCACAGTTTCCCGTTCCAGTGCAGAGGCGGAATACCGCGGGGTCGCTAATGTCGTCTCCGAAATCTGTTGGATTCGCAATCTGATGCTTGAATTGAACCGGCCGCTTCTCAAAGCCACTCTTGTTTACTGCGACAACGTAAGCGCCATTTATTTATCTGGTAATCCGGTTCAACATTAGCGGACCAAACACATTGAACTGGACATTCACTTTGTTCGAGAGCAGGTACAACGGGGGTGCGTTCGTGTTTTACATGTCCCGTCTCGCTACCAGGTTGCGGATGTCTTCACCAAAGGCTTGCCTCGTCTATTGTTTGATGATTTTCGATCCAGTCTCAACGTTCGTCAACCTCCCGATTCGACTGCGGGGGTGTAATAGCGATATATTGTAATTTAAATAGATTGCTTAATTATAGGAAACATTGTTGTATTTCCTTTCTTGTGATAGCATCTGTAATTATATATTGTGAAGAATGTTAATGAAAGGATCATTCAGAAAATTACCCTCTCTATTATTATTCTTTCCTATACTAAGGTCCAACACTTGTAGCCCAGTTGGTTGAGGGCCTAAAGTTTCCTATGGGAGGCTTGGGTTCAATTCCCACTAGCTACATTTGGAGGGCATTGGTGGAGGGAAATGAGGGATGACCCGGCCATTGGCTTGGGTTTGAGTCCTGATCCCGACCGGTTTTACCGATTATTTCACTGTCGTGCCTTCGGGCGGGTGAGTGGTCGGGTTTTCCCTGGAATTGGTGGCAATTGGTGGCCCGGGTATTCTCGAGTACCTGATTCGCCAAAAGGGTGCCCGAGAATGTTCGGAAATTGATTCGTTGGCCGTTAAAAAAAAAGTATCAATCTCTAAGCAAGCCAATCATCCTTCTCGATTATGTGTACTTAAAGGTCCATATCAGTCGTTTGAATCTGCCTTTACGAGTTGTACGTCTGCGTATCACCTACACGACGTCACATGAGCTTTTCATTATTTTTTTGGCTTCAAAAGTTGTAAAGAGGAAATGCAATGGTAGTTTTCAGTCTCGCTTAACCGGTTGTACGCAGACACGTAAATAATTAAATTCCCTCCTGATTGTATTAAAAAGCCAGAACTTTTTTCAGATTCTCTTTTTTCATTCTTCTTTTTTCTTTTTCCTTTCTTCTATATGTTTTCTTTGTTCTTTATGTTCCCAAAAATTATAAAAGAGTGGGAAACAGAAAAGAAGACTGGAAAAAGAAAGGGTGAAACTAAAATTCCGGCCTGGTCCCACACACATAAAACATAGAACTAACTAAAACATTTATTTAATCATTCTGTTTTATAATATTTTCATGCAAATTTAATTGTTTTTTTTACTTATTATTTGATCCTGGATATACTGAACAGGCCCAGTCTAAAAGGAGCAAAGCAGATAAAGAATTAGCTAAGATACATGAAACTTGGCTTCCTGCTGATCCTCCTGATGACCAGGAAACTATTACAGATGAGGAACGCGTTATGTTTAGAAGAGTTGGATTAAGAATGAAGCCTTACTTACCACTCGGTAAATTCTTGTCACTAAACTATGCTTCTTATTTTTGTGGAAAAGAGGCCAAGTTTGGGTTTTTGGCTTTACTTTTTCTCTAAATTTGTATTTGTTTTGTACAAAGTTTAAAAGAACGGAAACGAGCCTCAAGACGTTTTCCCTTCGCCTCACGAGGTGTAAGCCTCGAGGCAAACCGAGGCGTAAGCCCGAGGCGGAATCAAAAAATAAATGAAAAAATTATATATCTTATAAAATATAAAATAATTGACCCAAAAAAGTCTAAAACATAGAAAACATACATCAAAAATAAAACAATTGACCCAAAAGGTCTAAAACATAAAAAAACAAATAAAAACACCATAACCCCCTTGAGGCGTATCTGAGGCACGCATTTTCTTAATGCCTCCGCCCTTAGAGGTGTATGTACAGACTAGACGCCTCAGACTCGTTTTTTTGGTGCCTCGCCTCAAGGCACGCCTCAAAAGTTTTTTTAAACCATGGTTTTGTATATTTTGGAGATGGCACTCTCAAACCATTAACATAAGAATGAGTCATGTCCAATGGTAAGAAAAGAAATATAGTTATAAAGGAAACGGGTCAAAAGTTGCCAAGGTGTACATTTTGATGCTTAAAACCATTTGATTAAAGTTTTTATTGATATAGTATCATTTATGTAATTGTATTGACACTCTAATTATGTATAGTAATTTTGGTTGAGAAGTGTTTCAGACCCATACTATTATCCAACCCACCCAAGTTGGCACCTTTAATTTGTTTTTTATATTGGAATGTTGCACCTTCATTTTGGAAAGTATAATACACATCTTTTTTTTGGATGAAAAGTTTATTTTTCTGAAAATTTAATGCTGTATCTATAAGGTAATTTGCAGGTATCCGTGGTGTTTTTGATGGTGTTATCGAGAACATGCATTTGCATTGGAAACATAGAGAGCTTGTAAAACTTATATCAAAGCAAAAAGACATTGAATTTGTTGAAGAAACAGCAAGGTTTTTGGAGTATGAAAGTGGTGGGATATTAATAGACATTGTAAGAGTGCCCAAAGGTTATGCCATCATTTATTATCGTGGAAAGAATTATCGGAGGCCCATTAGTATTAGGCCTAGAAGTCTTCCTTCAAAAGCACGGGCATTGAAACGTTGGAAGGCCTTGCAGAGATATGAGGTATCTTTACCTTTGTTTCTACTTATTCATGATTCAAATAGTATACTGATGCAGTGTTGGACATATGGTATGTCCGATAGTAATTAAAGTCAAAGTCTATGTAACCCGACCCGGTACGATCCGAAGAGTTACACGTTGGTACACGAATCAGATAAGTTTACATTTAGGTGGTTTATTATTTGTGAAATAATAAATTGTTTGAACTGGAGGGACTTAATTGTAAAAGAGTTTATTATTAAAGGAGAATCCTAGTTGATTACTAAAAGGGGTTATGTGTAAGTTTTAGGGAATCCTAATTGATTACTAAAAGGGGTTATGTGTAAGTTTTATTGTTATAAATAAGGGATTAGGGATCAAACCCTAATCACAAGTTTTATAAGATAAAAACACACATACACCCACTTCTCTTCCCTTGGTCGCCGCTACCACCACTCGGCCTCCTCCCTCCGCCGCCAAGCAACCACCGCCGGTCACCCCTTCCTTCTGGTTGGTTCGTGCTCGGTTTGTGATACTTCCTACTAGCGAGGATTCGTTGTAACCCGCGTGTTGCAATCCCGGTGTAGTCGTCAAAGGTTGATTACTAAACCCCCTATGGTTGTGAATATTATTTATTTGTTTATACGCATTTAACCGAGATCCTGATTGGGAATATTTTGTTAATTGGATTAATAAAATCTATTATTATTCACTATATATATGAATCGCAAATATATACATATATATATATATATGTATAAATATATTTCGGTCAAAATAAAATAATAATAATAACCGCTTCCGCTTCGTATACGATACTAAGATTCCCAACAGTGGTATCAGAGCCACGGTTACGCGCGTATAGATGGTAAAGTTATAATTTTGATCTTTGTTTTATTTGTCAAAATTTATTTTTTTATTTTGACAAAAGATCAAAAGCTTTTAGTTGTTCATGTTTGTGATGTGAATCGAGCCCTAGGTTTCTGACCCTTGTCATGGTTGTGTTTGTGATTGGTTTTATTTTATCTTTATCTTTTATTGATTTGTATTTTTTTATTACGGATATTGGATCCGGTGTAATAGATAGGATTAGAATAGTTTTGTTTTATTTTGTATTTCAAATTTATTTGTAATCCTACAAGTACAAGATCAAGATGAAGATAAAAAGGCGAACAGGTTCCATGAAGATAGAGATCTCGGGTCAAGTGGGAGTTATCAAATAGTTTTGAAACCCTTTTAGACTAGTTCGTTTCGTTTCTGGCTAAAACGAAACGGGCGACCTGTTAGGGGCTCGATTCGGTTATTTTATTTTATGTTTTGTGGTTGTGTTTTATTTATTGTAAATAATCGAGATAACCCAAAATAAATAAAATTTTTCACAATCATGACAACGGTTTTGTTAAAACAAGTTTTATAAAAACCGAAAAGCATATTTAATAAAAGGAGTTTTATTAATATTAAAACAAGTCCATTCGCGATAATACGACCAACGTAGTTTAAATAGGGTATTTAAAACTATACCGTGTCGAGTGTTGAAAGTAGTTTCAATTATCACGAACAATATAAAATTGGATTTTATAAACTATTGTGTGACTCACATCATGCTAACGAGTCATTCAAAATATTTATGGTAAATATTAAAATTAAATCCCAATTTTAATTGATGTTTTTATGCCACCCTTAACGAGTTAACACTTCTTCTAAATCGAACCCAGAAGTTAGTGCCGAACCCTGCTCTGGAGGTTGATCATGTAAGAAGGTAATCACCGCGTTTCCTGTGTAACATAGGCCGGTATTACAGTTAACAGTAAAGGACCAAACATCGCTTGTTTATCAAGTGGGCATAGTTGGGGTTAAACATACATCGCTCCTAGCGATAACCCCAAAATGGAGAGTTGTGTAGTGGACACAATTAACAATCGTTGTTTACCTACCTAATCATACCAGTGAACAGTGCTTAGCCAGTTCACTATGTATTGATGAATCGGGGTCTCATCCTATTTAATTTTGTTTTGGGTCATAATACAATTAGGATATTTAAAACATGAAATACTAATAAATTAATTTTGAACTTTGTAGATGTCAAACGAAAACATTTCCGCCTCCCAATTCTCTCTCAAGTCCATCTTAGAGAAAGACAAACTGAACCACTCCAACTTCATGGACTGGCACCGCAACTTGAAAATCGTTCTCAAGGCGGAGAACAAACTGTATGTTCTTGAAACGCCAATCCCTGATGAACCCATCAACCAACAAACTAATGCTTACAGAAACTATGCTAAGCACTTCGATGACTCTATGAAAGTCTCGTGTTTGATGTTGGCGTCCATGATCCCTGAACTTCAAAGGACCATGGATGACAAGATGGCATATGAGATGAATCAGCACCTGGTGGAAATGTTCCAACAGAAGGCTCGTCATGAGAGGTTTGATGTAATGCGATTACTCATAACCACTCGTATGCAAGAGGGTACATCAGTTAGCGCTCATGTGCTAAAGATGAAGGCTTATGTTGATCACTTAGCTCGTCTGGAATCTCCCTTGAGTGATGAGCTGGCTGGGGATATTATCCTCAACTCATTGCCCAAGTCATATGATCAGTTCACTATGAACTACAATATGAATGGTATGGAGAAGACACTTGCAGAGTTGCATCAGATGCTCAAAACTGCTGAGGTAAACATACCTGGTAAAACTGCACCAGTGCTAATGATCAGGGAGGGACAAGTTAAGAAACCTAACACCAAGAAGAAAGGCAATCAGGGCAAAGGGAAGGGAAAGGGCAAAGCTGTTGCCAACAAGAAACCTCTGAAAGATGCCAAATGTTTTCATTGTGATGAAACTGGGCACTGGAAGAGGAACTGTGCTAAGTACTTAGCTGAACTGAAGCAAGCCAAAGCTTCTGGAGGAGAGTCCTCAGGTATATATGTTATTGAAATCTTTGCTTTTTCTAGCAAGACATGGGTGTTTGACACAGGATGTGGTTTCCACATTTGTAATGTTTTGCAGGGACTAAGAAAGATTAGAAAGCTGAAACAGGGCGACTTGGAGGTCCATGTTGGCAATGGACAAAGAGTTGCAGTGAAGGCAATAGGAGAATATGTTCTTTTACTTCCTTCTGGTTTAGAACTTGTTTTGAACAATGTTTATTACATTCCTAGTGTGACTAGAAATATTGTTTCATTTTATGCTTTGCGTGGACAAGGTTTTAATTATCGTTTTAATGGTGAATTTATTTCTGCTTATTTTAACGATGTATTTTACTTTGATGCAAAACCCAACAATGGGATCTATGAGATAGAAATCCAAAACGATAACATATTATGCAATATCTCCCATAAACGTAATAAGTTGGACTTTAATGATACGTATATGTGGCATTGTAGACTTGGTCACATAAGTGAGAATCGTGTTAAACAACTCAAAACCACAGGAATCTTAGATTCCAAGGGTTCTGAGTCGTTTGGAAAATGCGAATCATGCTTGAGTGGGAAGTTAACAAAAGCACCTTTTTCAAATGTTGGAGAAAGAGCTAATGATCTGTTAGGACTTGTACATACAGATGTATGTGGTCCATTCAGAACAATGTCAAGACATGGAGAAAGATACTTTGTTACATTTACTGATGATTTCAGTAGATATGGTTATGTTTATCTTATGAAGCATAAACATGAAACTCTTGAAAAGTTCAAGGAGTACCAAAACGAAGTAGAAAATCAGCTAAATAGAACTATTAAAATGCTTCGATCAGATCGAGGTGGTGAATATCTTAGTCAGGAATTCATCGACCATCTAAAGGATTGTGGAATAGTTTCACAACTCACTCCACCTGGAACACCGCAACATAATGGTGTGTCTGAGCGGAGAAATCGAACTCTATTAGATATGATTCGATCAATGATGTGTCGAACAAACCTTCCAAAATCCTTTTGGAGTTATGCTTTGGAAACTGCCGCAAGACTTGTGAATATAGCTCCAACAAAGAAGGTTGATGTAACACCCTAAAATCTGTTTTACAGATAACACGCAGCGGAAAATACCAACCGAAAAATTCATTTCTTTAAAAACAACTTAAATGTTTAGAAACCGAATCTTCTAAGTATTTTTGGTGTTACATCTTATAGTAATTAGCAATACAATCAACATGACTCCTCTCTACTAGATCAGACGACCGTGACCACGTACAATCCGCCTCCTCGCTCGATCTCCATCCCTTGCTCTACTAGGTAAACCAGTCATCCTGCAATCACCACATAACCAATCCGTTAATTTAATAGGTAGCTTTATAAAATCTACTTATGATGCGGAAGTAGCATTCCACAATACTCTGTGATCCTGTCTAAGATTCTTCCTTCAAGTTCGGGTGGGTTACCCCGACCCGAACCTCCACATCTTCTACAAATCATGCTTATATACCTACATTTTCATCATTTTCAAACAAAGGTTAATAACCTTACAATATGTCCAAACATACAATTTCCTCCCTATACTCTCACAGTACATACAAGCATACACTTCCTTCGTAAGTTTTCACAATACATACGATCATGCAATTCCCTCATATAATACCACCATACATACAAGTATACAACTTCTACCTGTAATACCACCATACATACAAATACACAACTTCTACCTATAATACCACCATACATACAAGTATGCAACTTCTACCTATAATACCATCATACATACAAGCATACAACTTCTACCTATAATACCACCATACATACAAGTATGCAACTTCTACCTATAATACCACCATACATACAAGTATACAAGTCCTTCGTATAATTCTACAATACATACAAGCATACAATTCCCTCATATAATCTACTTTACCCGTCATGTTATTCTTTCTTCGCCAATCTCTAAGACAAATGTGACGTTTCCAATCCTCTACTCAATCTACATATAAATACCAACCCTTTTCATACATGAAGCTCTCTCTCAAACCTGAGCATTAGTACACAAATGTACTATAATGAGGTTTGGAGTTGCCCGGGCAAGGCACGGAAGCATAAACGAGCTAAAAAATCAACATCCGGGGCCGAAAGGGAATTTGGCGTAGGGTACGCCAAAACTGGCGTAGCCTACGCCACTTGCGTAGGCAAGGGGTGTCTGAATGGCGTAGGGCAGCAGAAATTTGCGTAGGCAAAACAGGCTTGGCGTAGCCTACGCCAAAACTGGCGTAGCCTACGCCAACAGCAGGTCTCGCGCAATGTTTTCCTTTTTCAACGCAATATCTTTCATGCCATTCTTACCCACAATTTCCGACATTCTAGCAACTCATTTACCAACTCTCCCACCCCTCATTTCACACATACCTTGATCGAATGCGCGCCCCTACGAGCTTCCGGTTTGAGTTCAAGTGCCTAATATACTTGATTCGCTCAAACCTTGTCTACGCTAGTTACATTTACCAAAAGACAATGTCCAAGTTAAGTACCATGTGGATCCTTGACCCATAACCAAAACCATGTACTCCTTCAAGATTCCCATTCTATGTGAACATAATTCAATATCATAGATGCGAGTTAAGTTCGGGAATCACTTACCTCAAGTCCCCCAAGTTCATGCTTGTTTACTTGCCTCCTCTTGACCCATTAGCTTCCCATGGTTGAGTCCATCCTTCCTATCCTTTCATATTATCATATTCACATCATTGTTAGCATACATAATCATATCATACTAACAACTCTCCTCAACCAAATATCACATTGACTTTCATTAGTCAACTTCTATCATGTCTAAAACATACATTCACAACCACATTTATTCTCACATCATGTAATACCACTTACTATCATATATGTCTCATAGTTCTAACATATTATGCGTCACATAGTGCTTCTAATCGCACAATTAAGTTTGGGAGCCTAACCATGTTATTCTACATTGTTGACTTTCCAGAAAGTCAACTTCCAACTATACCAACATCCTACTTAGAACATATGTCCATATTGATGTACTAGATCATACAAGATTCACCATAGACATCATACTCACATCTCATTTAAGATACAAGATCATTCGTCACACCAATTAATCAACACATCGTGTACATCATAATATTTAAGCATAGTGTACATACTACTAATGCATACTTCTTACCAATTCATACAATCAACCAAGTCCCCACATGATTACTCTTTAAGATGCAATCCTTATGTTAACCTACTACCAATTTCACCAACTATCTCATTACTCTCATACTTAGTCAAGTTTTTGCATACAAATTCATACATCATACTCACTTAGACAATTCATCAAACACATGGTGTGCGTACAACATTCTAAGCTCAATGTACAAGCTCCTAATACACGCATTCCACCAAATGAGTAATCACCTTCAATCATAATCAAAATTTCCACATGCATGTCATCTACTACACATTATCCTTACAATTACATGGATTCACAACTAATTTAACAACATTAAGCTCTAATGGAAATCCAATATCATCATTTATGCAAATAAACAAACTCTTGGTGGTTAACTCATCCCTTAACCATTAGGGATGGTTAATACCACTTACAATCAAGCCATAATACGAATTTAACGTGTTTTCTTCAAAACCCACATGTGGGGTTCGAACCCTACACGAATTTTACATCAAATTCTACCAAACAAAAGGTACCTTCGGGTTCCATTGACCTTAAAGGGTCGATTTCTGTCTCATGCATCGATTTCCCCTTTGAATCCTTGCTAGATTGAGTTGGTTGTTGAACTAGGGTTGAAACCCTTTTTCTTCTTCCTGATGATCGACCAAAACACACACAAGTGTGTGTTTTTGGTGTTGTCCCTCAATTTTATCTATTGTTATATGGACTTTGGATAATTGACAATATCCACCCTCAAACTTATAACCTCTTGACTCAATCTTGTTATATAAATCCCGCCTCTCAACGTCTTTAAATGAAGCGGGTTTTTGGGGCGTTACAAGTCTACCCCCCTTAAAGAAGGTTTCGTCCCCGAAACCTCTTTCATTTCTACCCTACTAGGCTTTCTCTACTTACTTATCTACTTTGACACTTCATTCAAAGTTTCATGCCACATCACAAGCCCACATCATAGGCTACACTACTACTTTAATCGTGACTAGACATAATTATATGTCCACGCCTCCTAATATTAACACAAGCCTTCTCGCAATTATCAGGTATACCAAACTACTACTACCCAGCTACTGCTTCACCCTCCCTTATTCGTACTCGACCTGGGAATCCGACATTGTCCCATAGTACTTACAGGACAAATATATTTACCATACTCACCCTACCCCTTCCTGGTAGGTTTTAGAGTCATTCTGTTCATACCTATTTGGTTGTTAATTCATTTCGCGCACTATCTACTGTAGACACGTATGTCCTTTGCTTAACAACACCGAGTCCAATGCTAAGACTCATTTATTTTCTTGACCTTTAAAGGTCAAACATCTCATGCTACAACATGCGTAAGATATCATACATTCCTACGTGGGTGCTATCTGTCATATCAATTCTCTACTTGACAATCATAAAACAACCGAAGTCACTAACCTTCCTTTCGGAATGTTAACCGATCATCTCGTCGTCGGCTTGACTTTCTCCCTAATAATTCCATGCCATATTTATGCTGCTTTAATTCATTCACAATTAGTTCCAACTCATTATCTTCATATCATCTATCTTGTAGATTTCGTCAAATCCATAATCTTGACCATTCGCATCTACAAAATCATTGGTCAAGCATATACCTTTCATTCATGAAAATCGACCTTCAATGGTCTATGCAAGTTTTTCCTCCTCTTGTAATGTCTAATCAGGTGCTTTCTTTCCTTACAATCTGTTTCTATCTTAACTACCGTATATTATTACTCATCCTTACACATCAAGGTCCTTCCAACCTTGCCCCATTAGGGTTCTCCTACCTCTCATACATGATTTCCACCCTAAGAACCGTTAAGGTCCTCCCAACCCTTATGACCCGCTAAGGTCTTTCCATCCAATTTGACCCACAAGGGTACTTCTACAATTTTGACCCACCATGGTCATTCTACTATTTTAACCCACAAGGGCTTTTCCACCATTTGACCCATCATGGTCATTCTACTATTTTAACCCATACGGGCTTTTCCACCATTTGACCTTTTAAGGTCAATTCTACTATTTTAACCCACACGGGCTTTTCCACCATTTGACCTTTTAAGGTCAATTCTACTATTTTAACCCACACGGGCTTTTCCACCATTTGACCTTTTAAGGTCAATTCTACTATTTTAACCCACACGGGCTTTTCCACCATTTGACCCATCATGGTCATTCTACTATTTTAACCCATACGGGCTTTTCCACCATTTGACCTTTTAAGGTCAATTCTACTATTTTAACCCACACGGGCTTTTCCACCATTTGACCTTTTAAGGTCAATTCTACTATTTTAACCCACACGGGCTTTTCCACCATTTGACCTTTTAAGGTCAATTCTACTATTTTAACCCATACGGGCTTTTCTACTATTTTGACCCGTTAGGGTCAATTCTACCACTTTAACCCATAAAGGGTAATTCTACCACTTGACCCATTAAGGTCATTCACCACTTTAACCCACAAAGGGTATTTCTATTACTTTGATTTGATCCGTACTTGTCTACGGACTCAAACTTTTCATTCCAACTACTCACCCACACGACTACTTACTTTCCAATTCCACCGGGCATACCTGTAATGATTCTCATGGTCTCACGTGTGTCGCATGTTTCTTGTGCACTGGCCAGGTGTACAGTCCACATGTTATCCATGTGCCTTCATGTAATCATTACCTTATGCCTGGGGACTGGTTTTCAGCTTCGTGCCACATTTCAATTTCCTTCTCTGTTCTACTATCCCTGAGGATTTTCTTCCCCCCGGTATAAATAGTCAATTATCACGTACCTGTGATTGTCACATCTTATCTACAACTTCCGCGATCTATCTTGGATCGTGTCCTTGAGATCTCTTCATTATCCACAAAAGCTCACCTTAACATAAACACCACAATTAGCTTTTAACATGTCATGTGAGTTAATATTAAATTCTACCTTTGGGTCTTGATCGAGCCTTGGATTGTACGGGTCATTTCATTCAGGAGCACACAAGTTTGAGTTCGAGTACATACTTCCTTGTACTAGATTTCACTCAAACCAGGGCTCTGATACCAACTTGTAACACCCTAAAATCTGTTTTACAGATAACACGCAGCGGAAAATACCAACCGAAAAATTCATTTCTTTAAAAACAACTTAAATGTTTAGAAACCGAATCTTCTAAGTATTTTTGGTGTTACATCTTATAGTAATTAGCAATACAATCAACATGACTCCTCTCTACTAGATCAGACGATCGTGACCACGTACAATCCGCCTCCTCGCTCGATCTCCATCCCTTGCTCTACTAGGTAAACCAGTCATCCTGCAATCACCACATAACCAATCCGTTAATTTAATAGGTAGCTTTATAAAATCTACTTATGATGCGGAAGTAGCATTCCACAATACTCTGTGATCCTGTCTAAGATTCTTCCTTCAAGTTCGGGTGGGTTACCCCGACCCGAACCTCCACATCTTCTACAAATCATGCTTATATACCTACATTTTCATCATTTTCAAACAAAGGTTAATAACCTTACAATATGTCCAAACATACAATTTCCTCCCTATACTCTCACAGTACATACAAGCATACACTTCCTTCGTAAGTTTTCACAATACATAGGATCATGCAATTCCCTCATATAATACCACCATACATACAAGTATTCAACTTCTACCTGTAATACCACCATACATACAAATACACAACTTCTACCTATAATACCACCATACATACAAGTATGCAACTTCTACCTATAATACCATCATACATACAAGCATACAACTTCTACCTATAATACCACCATACATACAAGTATGCAACTTCTACCTATAATACCACCATACATACAAGTATACAAGTCCTTCGTATAATTCTACAATACATACAAGCATACAATTCCCTCATATAATCTACTTTACCCGTCATGTTATTCTTTCTTCGCCAATCTCTAAGACAAATGTGACGTTTCCAATCCTCTACTCAATCTACATATAAATACCAACCCTTTTCATACATGAAGCTCTCTCTCAAACCTGAGCATTAGTACACAAATGTACTATAATGAGGTTTGGAGTTGCCCGGGCAAGGCACGGAAGCATAAACGAGCTAAAAAATAACATCCGGGGCCGAAAGGGAATTTGGCGTAGGGTACGCCAAAACTGGCGTAGCCTACGCCACTTGCGTAGGCAAGGGGTGTCTGAATGGCGTAGGGCAGCAGAAATTTGCGTAGGCAAAACAGGCTTGGCGTAGCCTACGCCAACAGCAGGTCTCGCGCAATGTTTTCCTTTTTCAACGCAATATCTTTCATGCCATTCTTACCCACAATTTCCGACATTCTAGCAACTCATTTACCAACTCTCCCACCCCTCATTTCACACATACCTTGATCGAATGCGCGCCCCTACGAGCTTCCGGTTTGAGTTCAAGTGCCTAATATACTTGATTCGCTCAAACCTTGTCTACGCTAGTTACATTTACCAAAAGACAATGTCCAAGTTAACTACCATGTGGATCCTTGACCCATAACCAAAACCATGTACTCCTTCAAGATTCCCATTCTATGTGAACATAATTCAATATCATAGATGCGAGTTAAGTTCGGGAATCACTTACCTCAAGTCCCCCAAGTTCATGCTTGTTTACTTGCCTCCTCTTGACCCATTAGCTTCCCATGGTTGAGTCCATCCTTCCTATCCTTTCATATTATCATATTCACATCATTGTTAGCATACATAATCATATCATACTAACAACTCTCCTCAACCAAATATCACATTGACTTTCATTAGTCAACTTCTATCATGTCTAAAACATACATTCACAACCACATTTATTCTCACATCATGTAATACCACTTACTATCATATATGTCTCATAGTTCTAACATATTATGCGTCACATAGTGCTTCTAATCGCACAATTAAGTTTGGGAGCCTAACCATGTTATTCTACATTGTTGACTTTCCAGAAAGTCAACTTCCAACTATACCAACATCCTACTTAGAACATATGTCCATATTGATGTACTAGATCATACAAGATTCACCATAGACATCATACTCACATCTCATTTAAGATACAAGATCATTCGTCACACCAATTAATCAACACATCGTGTACATCATAATATTTAAGCATAGTGTACATACTACTAATGCATACTTCTTACCAATTCATACAATCAACCAAGTCCCCACATGATTACTCTTTAAGATGCAATCCTTATGTTAACCTACTACCAATTTCACCAACTATCTCATTACTCTCATACTTAGTCAAGTTTTTGCATACAAATTCATACATCATACTCACTTAGACAATTCATCAAACACATGGTGTGCGTACAACATTCTAAGCTCAATGTACAAGCTCCTAATACATGCATTCCACCAAATGAGTAATCACCTTCAATCATAATCAAAATTTCCACATGCATGTCATCTACTACACATTATCCTTACAATTACATGGATTCACAACTAATTTAACAACATTAAGCTCTAATGGAAATCCAATATCATCATTTATGCAAATAAACAAACTCTTGGTG
This sequence comes from Ambrosia artemisiifolia, assembly GCA_032199755.1. NCBI lineage: Eukaryota > Viridiplantae > Streptophyta > Magnoliopsida > Asterales > Asteraceae > Ambrosia > Ambrosia artemisiifolia. The sequence continues at coordinate 11,210,122 of CM063528.1, read as the reverse complement.
GTTAACTCATCCCTTAACCATTAGGGATGGTTAATACCACTTACAATCAAGCCATAATACGAATTTAACGTGTTTTCTTCAAAACCCACATGTGGGGTTCGAACCCTACACGAATTTTACATCAAATTCTACCAAACAAAAGGTACCTTCGGGTTCCATTGACCTTAAAGGGTCGATTTCTGTCTCATGCATCGATTTCCCCTTTGAATCCTTGCTAGATTGAGTTGGTTGTTGAACTAGGGTTGAAACCCTTTTTCTTCTTCCTGATGATCGACCAAAACACACACAAGTGTGTGTTTTTGGTGTTGTCCCTCAATTTTATCTATTGTTATATGGACTTTGGATAATTGACAATATCCACCCTCAAACTTATAACCTCTTGACTCAATCTTGTTATATAAATCCCGCCTCTCAACGTCTTTAAATGAAGCGGGTTTTTGGGGCGTTACAGTTGATAAAACGCCTTATGAGATATGGCATGGAAAGAAACCTCATGTATCCTACCTTAAAGTCTGGGGATGTAATGCTTATGTCACTCTAGAATCTTCGGATAAACTAGATCCCAGAGGCGAAAAAGTGGTTTTCGTCGGATACGCTAAGAAGATTGGTTACCTGTTCTACCACCCCACTGAAAATAGGATTTTCACTAAACGTAGAGGCACTTTCTTGGAGGAAGAGCTTCTGGCGCGAGGGATTGGAGATAACCATGTGGATCTTGAAGAAATTCGAGAACCACAAGTGACTGAACCAGTTGTTCAGACAGAACCAGAGGTAACTGATCCAGTTGTTGAAGTTGAGCCTGAGAGGACTCAAGAAACAACAGAAACACCAAGTGTTCGAAAAAGTATTAGGGATCGTCGTGCACCTGTAAGGTATGACGATATCTTCATGATTGATGAAGCTGAGCCTGCTACTTACAAAGCTGCAATCTTGGATTCGGAATCCAAGAAATGGCAAGAAGCCATGAATGCAGAGATGCAATCCATGTATGATAACCAAGTCTGGGATTTGGTTGATCTTCCTGCCGAATGTCGGACTGTGGGAAACAAATGGATCTTCAAGAAGAAGACTGACATGGATGGGAATGTGCAAACCTACAAAGCAAGGCTTGTAGCGAAAGGTTTTACTCAGACTCAAGGAATTGATTATGAGGAAACTTTCTCGCCAGTAGCCATGCTTAAGTCTATTAGAATTCTACTTGCCATTGCTGCATATTATGACTATGAGATATGGCAAATGGATGTCAAAACCGCGTTCCTTAATGGACACTTACTGGAAGATGTCTATATGGTTCAACCTGAAGGTTTTGTCGATCCAAAGAATCCTAATAAGGTGTGCAAGCTGAATAAATCCATCTATGGATTAAAGCAAGCATCTCGCAGCTGGAATCTCCGTTTTGATCAGAAAATCAAAGAGTTTGGTTTTATTAAGAACGAAGATGAACCGTGTGTTTACAAGAAATCTAGTGGGAGCTATATCACTTTTCTTATACTGTATGTAGATGACATACTGATCATTGGAAACAATATCCCTATGCTTAAAGATGTTAAGGCATGGTTGGGTAAATGTTTCGCAATGAAAGATCTTGGTGAAGCCGCTTATATTCTGGGAATAAAGATTTATAGAGATAGATCAAAGCGGCTGTTAGGTTTAAGTCAAAGTACATATATTGATAAGGTCATACGACGCTTCTCAATGCAAGACTCGAAAAGGGGGCTCTTGCCCATGGCACATGGAACCATTCTTAGTAGCAAACAGTGTGCAAACACTGAAGAAGAAAAGAAGAAAATGGAAAGAGTTCCATATGCTTCTGCTATTGGTTCCATCATGTATGCCATGTTGTGTACTAGACCTGATGTCTCGTATGCTCTTAGCATGACGAGTAGATATCAACAGAATCCGGGAGAGAGTCACTGGGCTGCAGTGAAGAACGTTCTTAAGTACTTGAGAAGGACTAAGGATATGTTCTTAATATATGGAGGACTGGATGAGGAGCTGTCAGTTAAGTGTTATACTGATGCAAGCTTCCAGACTGATCGTGATGATTCAAAATCACAAACGGGATATGTTTTCATTCTGAATGGTGGGGCTATTACTTGGAAGAGCTATAAGCAAAGTGTGGTTGCCCAATCCACCTGTGAATCAGAATACAATGCTGCATCGGATGCTGCAAAGGAGGCTGCCTGGATGAAGAAGTTCATTACTGATCTCGATGTTGTGCCTAGCATAAAGAAACCAATCGAGATATTGTGTGACAACACTGGTGCCATTGCTCTTGCAAAGGAACCAAGGTCACATCAGACCACAAGGCATATACTCAGGAAATTCCACTATATTAGAGAGATAGTAGAACGTGGAGACATCGTGATAAACAAGGTTCATACAGATCTAAATCTGGCTGACCCCTTTACTAAGCCTTTACCTCAAGCTAAACATGAGGAGCATGCTGGAAAGATAGGGCTTAGAGTTGCTAGACAGTGGGCATGATCTGTAGTTAGTATTGGTGTTTTATTTTGAACTATAACAGTTATATTGAATGTTTATTTGATTTAATGAGTTAAATGCAAATTTAAATATTTAGCAACTGTGTTCATTTTTGTATGTTTAAATCCTTGAATAAGAGTATTCTAAAAGTCCGTAGTCGATCAAATTACATGGGAATGAATTTGAATGTAAGACTATTGTGAATTGAAATGATTGTATTCATGAGATGAATAGCTCAAGGGTTGAGAATCATAATTCACAAATATCATTAGAGAATGATATTGGATGTAACTCGCTTCAAAACGATCTCCATGGATCTGTGTCATGAGATGTTTTGATATTGATATGTTCAATCTGTCCTTTTTCTTAAGGCACATATTAAACTACATTGATCAAGGACTATCTTTGATGTTATCTAACACTGTCCTGAAACATGGGTAGTAATCCGGATAGCATTGGGAGAAATCCAAGATTGAGTGGGAGTTATATGACGCTGATGGAATTCTGTACTTCTATAGGATTAGAAGCTTAGACATTCTGGCGCCCTCGTAAACTCAAACTGGTGTAAACGCGTGGCCACGCTCGGACTAATGTAGTCCGTTAGACCATTTTGAATTAAAGACGAGAATAGAGAATGGTTGATCAATATAAGAATGAATGATCCATGTCTTGTGATCAACATATGTTTATACAGAAGGGACCTATTGATAGAATTATCAGGGCTATAGTATTTGGTTAAGTAAAGCGTTACTTGAACTCAAAGAACTAGTTGACGACTGTAAAGTGTCATACTGTGTTGGGTGCAGTGCGATGCAGCTAGGCGTCCAACTCTGCACACATTGACTCATTTAATTAAAATCGTCCAAGTGGGAGATTGTTGGACATATGGTATGTCCGATAGTAATTAAAGTCAAAGTCTATGTAACCCGACCCGGTACGATCCGAAGAGTTACACGTTGGTACACGAATCAGATAAGTTTACATTTAGGTGGTTTATTATTTGTGAAATAATAAATTGTTTGAACTGGAGGGACTTAATTGTAAAAGAGTTTATTATTAAAGGAGAATCCTAGTTGATTACTAAAAGGGGTTATGTGTAAGTTTTAGGGAATCCTAATTGATTACTAAAAGGGGTTATGTGTAAGTTTTATTGTTATAAATAAGGGATTAGGGATCAAACCCTAATCACAAGTTTTATAAGATAAAAACACACATACACCCACTTCTCTTCCCTTGGTCGCCGCTACCACCACTCGGCCTCCTCCCTCCGCCGCCAAGCAACCACCGCCGGTCACCCCTTCCTTCTGGTTGGTTCGTGCTCGGTTTGTGATACTTCCTACTAGCGAGGATTCGTTGTAACCCGCGTGTTGCAATCCCGGTGTAGTCGTCAAAGGTTGATTACTAAACCCCCTATGGTTGTGAATATTATTTATTTGTTTATACGCATTTAACCGAGATCCTGATTGGGAATATTTTGTTAATTGGATTAATAAAATCTATTATTATTCACTATATATATGAATCGCAAATATATACATATATATATATATATGTATAAATATATTTCGGTCAAAATAAAATAATAATAATAACCGCTTCCGCTTCGTATACGATACTAAGATTCCCAACATGCAGTGTAAGGTAGAGGTCGCAAAATGGGTGGGTCGGGTAACAGGTTCATGTCACAAACTGGGTAATTTTGTAAGTGGGTTGAAATGGGTCGGATGTGGTTGGGCTGAATGCTGACCCACAATCACGTCTGCGCTGTTTTTGTAGTTGTATTATCAATAATGTGCTAATTATGATTACCAAAAGACTAAAATTATTTTAATTCAATTATAATTTAATCTTATAAATGAAGTTGGTTAGGAGGTTTTGTTTTAATGCATATAAATGCACCTCTTATTTGCTTTCAACCAGTTGAACCCGTTTCACTCGTTTCCTTCTTTACTTGATCTTTTACCTTAAATCATCTGACCTGATATAACCCGAATCTAGTCAAGATCGCCACCTCCACTGATATGTAAGTACTTATAACGTATTTAATGTAAACTATGCAGGCTCTCACAGAACACGTAACTGAGTTGGAAAACACCATAAAGCAAATGAAAGCACAAAATGTAAGTAATCATTTGATCATCAAATATGTTCTGTTAATTCAGTTTTTTTAAAAAAAATATACTTAAAATACAACTTCTTCTGAATTTTAAGGGTATTACGGATGTGAGTAGTCAGAACACAGATGAAATCGAGTTGCGTGATCATGTCTTGGAATCCAGCGAGGTTCGTTTCATTGGTTATTAATGTTTAATAAAAAAACAAATTCCGCGTCCTTTAGGGGTCAATAATTACTTGAGTAATGCGTTTCATACTAGCTGCAACTTGAAACACTCAAAAACAATTATTTATCTTTGATAAGTACAACTTTTAACGGCAAAAGCACATCCATACACTATCTTCATGATCTGCAATCGCTCATTATGAAGTTATAAATATTCCAAATCAAATAATCACTCAAAACGCATATCTGAACGCCCCCTTTTTATCTCGCATATCAAAAGGTTGTACATTAAGGACACATGCCATATGAACTTTCTTTCTAGTTTATCTGCTGATTTATGTTTAGAGGTATCAAGAAGACAAGAAGTGTATATACATTTTTTTTGTAATGTGCAGGGTGAAGATGAAAGTTCATGGACGAATGACGATGACGACTACTATGATGAAGATGAGGATCATGAAGATGAAGATGAACGATTCTAAACTGTTGACATATGAGATTGTCTACTTCCTTTTCACCCTTTGGGGAATTTTTCAAGCTGGTGAGAAAGACAAATTTAGAGAAGTTTTATTCATATATAAATATTGGACAAGGGATGTTTTTGATAATAATAAAAAAATAGAGTAAATTATAATTTTCGTTTAGCAAGCTATATGGCAAATTGCATCTTTCATCCTTAATCTTTCATTAATAACACGAATTAGCATTTATATATTGAGGTTTTATCATAGTTTTAGTCATTTTAATTAAATGTCTTAAGCTTAGGGACTTCACATTATCCAACACTACTCAAAATCTGACATTTGTCTCAAAAGTCTTAAATAAAGACTCTTTAACTTGTAATGGTCTCACAAACCAACCGATAAAATGATGACATGTGGTCAAAAAAGACTACTAGACACTTGAGTTTTGTAGAGTCTTTACCCTAGAGAGAGACGCCACGATCTTTTGAGAAGACATTTATTTGACAGAAGTAAAGGAAAAATTTGAACCCTTGATTAAATAAAATCTATGGTTTCTAATGAAGGTGCTATTTTTGTAAATACATAACTTGTTTACTCATGTTTAGTAAATATAAGATTATGTGTTCTGAGTAGAGGTAAGTGATGACTTTATCCTCTAATATTAAGCCACGTAAGCGCTGACATGGCAGGGTGATAAAGCTGCAGCTCACTAGCCTGATCTTGTTGTGAGTAGAGGTGAGCAGCAGCTTTATCCAGTTTTTTTTTAAATTATTATTTTTTAAACTTTGTTATTTTAAATTTATATATTTAAATTTGTAACACAAATTAAATAAAAAAACATAAAATATTCATTAATAAAAAAAACTAAAAAGACATAATTAATAAAAAAAAACTAGTAAACTACTTCTCTTGGTCGTTGAGCTCTTGTTCGAATTCCTTCACGAGATGATCCTGTTCTCGTTGAAGTATCGCCCAACGAGCCATTGGAGGTTGCTAAAGTCTTTCGTTAAAAAGTCCATGTTCCTCAATCGAACTTTATCGATTTTAGCTTTCGCCGTCATCTCCATTGTAGTCCTTATTTTGCTAATTTCCCCCGAGAACTCGTTATCGGCTTCATTAGCAATTTCGTTATCAAGTAAACTAGTCATGGGTATACCACTGTGTTGGTCGTTTTACGTTAGGTATTAGCCTCATCAAGACCCTTAGTTTGATTCATATGTGAACGAAGTAATTAAAAACAAAGATTATAGGGTTTTGATTAATGGAAGCAAAAAACTAAAACATGCATATTTGGGCTCAGTTATGATTGTCTGATTATTAAATCACCATTGTTAAACTTGTGCCATTAGATTTTACATTGATGATTTTATGTGCAAGCTTTTGATGTGTGTACACTGACTATTACATTAAACTGTTTTTACACTGGTGTAAATTACATTAGATTTTTACATTGATTAATACATCACCATTATTAAACTTCGCGCCATTAAACTGTTTCTTACACTGATGTAAAATGTTTTGCCCCCATTTAATTGTAATTTTAATACAATATTTTTCATAGGTGTAAATTAGATTTTACATATATGTTTTTAGATAATTTCGTGCAGTTGAACGACGACTATGCAAAGATACTGTTGTTGGGGGACGATCCACCTTCTAGGGTAGTGCATGATGTGTACAGCGGTGTTCGCGCACGTCCAGCTGGTGATAACGCAAGTACGAGAGAAACGGTTTTTGTTTTTGGTCGCATTTTTTAAGATAACTATTTTACACTAATGTCTGCGTACGAAAACCCCCAGATGGGAAGGCTGTTGTGTTGGAGGGCACGGGGGCAAACACCAATGACGATACGTCCGATATGGGGGAGGAGGGCAGCTGGCTGTTCACGAAGTTTACGCCTACGGGTGCGTAATGTTGTGTTGTCGATGCGACAGCGAACTTGAGCATTGGGGATGAAAAAGCTACGCTCGCCAATGACCTACCGGTGCGCAGTGTGGTGTTGGCAATTGGTGTTGCCAATGCGCCTACAAGTGCGCAAGGTGGTGTTGGCAAATGCGCAACGGGGGAGGGGTCGCGTCGTGCTTGCAAGGTGGGTACAGTTGTTTTTTTACACTGATGTAAATGTGTTTGTCATGTTGTAATTGTAATTTTTATACACTGATATAAATGGATTATGTCCTTTGTTTTTTTTATTTAACCTCAAAATTATAAATATATTTGGGTATTTTACACTGGTGTAAATAATACATTTGAACCCTTGATTAAATAAAATCTATGGTTTCTAATGAAGGTGCTATTTTGTAAATACATTAACTTGTTTACTCATGTTTAGTAGATATAAGATTATGTGTTCTGGGTAGAGGTGAGTGATGACTTTATCCTTTAATATTAAGTGACGTAAGCGCTGATATGGCAGGGTGATAAAGCTGCAGCTCACTAGCCTGATCTTGTTGTGAGTAGAGGTGAGCAGCAGCTTTATCCAGTTTTTTTTAAATTATTATTTTTTAAACTTTGTTATTTTAAATTTATATATTTAAATTTGTAACACAAATTAAATAAAAAACATAAAATATTCATTAATAAAAAAAACTAAAAAGGCATAATTAATAAAAAAAACTAGTACACTACTCCTCTTGGTCGTTGAGCTCTTGTTCGAATCCCTTCATGAGATGATCCTGTTCTCGTTGAAGTATCGCCCGACAAGCCATTGGCAGGTTGCTAAAGTCTTTCGTTAAAAAGTCCATGTTCCTCAATCGAACTTTATCGACTTTAGCTTTCGCCGTCATCTCCATTGTAGTCCTTATTTTGCTAATTTCCCCCGAGAACTCCTTATCGGCTTCATTAGCAATTTCGTTATCAAGTAAACTAGTCATGGGTATATCATTATGTTGGTCGTTTTACATTAGGTATTAGCCTCATCAAGACCCTCATTTTGACTCATATGTGAACGAAGTGATTAAAAACAAAGATTATAAGGTTTTGATTAATGGAAGCAAAAAACTAAAACCTGCATATTTGGGCTCAGTTATGATTGTCTAATTATTAAATCACCATTGTTAAACTTGTGCCATTAGATTTTACATTGATGATTTTATGTGCAAGCTTTTGATGTGTGTACACTGACCATTACATTAAACTGTTTTTACACTAGTGTAAATTACATTAGATTTTTACATTGATTATTATATCACCATTGTTAAACTTCGTGCCATTAAACTATTTCTTAAACTGATTAAAATGTTTTGCCCCCATTTAATTGTAATTTTTATACAATATTTTTCATAGGTGTAAATTAGATTTACATATATGTTTTTAGATAATTTCGTGCAGTTGAACGACGAGTATGCAAAGATACTATTGTTAGGGGACGATCCACCTTCTAGGGTAGTGCATGATGTGTACAGCGGTGTTCGCGCACGTCCAGCTGGTGATAACGCAAGTACGAGAGAAACGGTTTTTGTTTTTGGTCGCATTTTTTAAGATAACTATTTTACACTAATGTCTGCATATGAAAACCCCCAGATGGGAAGGCTGTTGCGTTGGAGGGCACGGGCGCAAACACCAGTGACGATACGTCTGATATGGGGGAGGAGGGCAGCTGGCTGTTCACGAAGTTTATGCCTACGGGTGCGTAATGTTGTGTTGGCGACACGACAACGGACTTGAGCATTGGGGTTGAAAAGGCTACGGTCGCATACAAAAACACAAAAACAAAAATCGCCATCAACTACTTTAGTCACATTACCTGCTGGATTGTATGTAGAATACACCGGGGCTAAGATTATGCTACGTACCCCCACCAACCCACCTACACAAGTTAATAAAATCGTTGGATGGTTCGCATAATAAAGCTGTTGAAAGTATTGGTTTTGGTTCACTCTTGGGATTTAAGCTAGATTCAATACCTTCAAAGATGGGGTACTGCTTAGTTCAGAACTACAACTCAGATAACTGTGTTTTGAACTTGGGAAGTCACCAGATTCATATAACACATGTCGACTAAAACATAGTTCCTGTAATGATAACCACTTAATATTTTATTTGAATTTAAAACACATCTTGACTAAAAACTTAGTTGTTAACCGCTAAATCCTTTATTTGAATTTAAAACACATAACAATGATTAAAATCTCATGCATAAAATAGGAATGATTAATACACAATACTATGATAATTAATAAAGAGGACTGTATGCATAAAATATCATGTAAGAATGAAAATAGATAACAAAACACATAACACATGTGATAAAAGTGACCTTCGATATTGTTAGCCATAGTATTATTCATGTTGATCGCCGATGAAGATAAAACACAGTGCTAATGTCTGGTTATCTTCGAATAAAACAAACTCAATGAACACAACTAATTAGCAGAATTATAGAAAGATAATATGTATTTGCGGATGAAATCTTGAAAAATAATATCCATATGATCCAACCAAAAATAAAAAAAATAAGTTTGAAAAATCAGTTATAAAAAAACAAACGAAAATTTTGAATAACACAATCCCTTTAATCACTCCACCATTAATAAAAGAATTAAGTTTAATGATTTAATTATTTGGTTAAAATTACATTTTTATCCTTCTTGCTAGTGCCACATGTTATTATGAGAGTCTTTCTTACCCTTCTCACAAAATATAGTTTTTGTATAGTAACCCTTATCTATATTATATATATATCCTATATATATATATATATATATATAGGTTTAGGATCCTGTACAAAGTACATTTTTCGTGAGAAGTGTGAGAAGGACTAAGAATTGACATGTAGACATCATGTTTTGGATTTAGGAATGATGTTTTAGGTTGTTTTAACTTGAAAAACACCAAAAACAACAATCTAAAACACAATACAATGTATTATAGTCATTAAATTTAAAAAACAACTAAAACACACTACTTAACGCTTAAAACACACTGCTAATGTTCTTAGCATGGTGTTTTAAGTTTTAAGCCTAAAATACATTGTTTTCGGTTTTTAATTGTTATGTTTGGTGTTTTTATAGGCAAAACAATCCAAAACATCACGACTAAGTTCAAAAAATGATGCCTAAGTATCAATTTTTAATACTTCTCACACTTCTCACAAAAAAAACACTTTGTACACGATCTTGACCCTATATATATATATATATATAAAGTTTACATACATAAATGCCATCAAACGAAATAAGAATTATACAAATACGTACTAGGTATGTATGGACTTGTGAGGCAAATTGAACTCGATAAATGAATATCAAGTTTAGTCTTGTCTGTTAAGCAAGGTTTTTTTTGGGTCATGAAATAAATGTTTATCTAAATAAAATTATGCTTCTCCTCCATAGTGTGTCCTACAATCCTACATACTAATTGACTTTCGTAGACCATGCTCCAATGGTATAGACTTTTGTGGGCCATATGGATTAGATTTTCGTTCCCGAATTCATGTTTTTTTTTTTAACGGCCAATTTCCTCCTTTTTTTTTTTTTTTTTTTTTTACCTCTTATGGGCCATATGGATTAGATTTTCGTTCCCGAATTCATGTATGCTTCTCCTCCATAGTGTGTGCTAAAAAGTGAAAAGTAAAAACTAATAATAAGTTTCAAGTAGCTTGGAGAACAACTTTACAACCATGTCCGCCATTGGTATATACCTTATTTTTGATCCTTTGGTGTTATTAAATTGAAACTAATCAAAGTAATTGAATTAGTTTGCTCACAGGTGTTTTTGAAGCAGTTTCCTAGCGAGCTAATTTGGGCTCGATAAATGAAGTTTGGTTTTTAATTTATCATTGGGTTTGGTGGTGGTCCAGTGGCAAGGCAAAGAGATTTAATACACTTAAGTGTGAGCTCTTGGGTTTAAGTCTCACTAGTAGTAGTAAGAAATTCGCTGTTTAAAAAAATAGAAGACAATTTGATCAAGCTCATAGCCCAGCTTGATTCAAGAATAACAACTACTTTCTTATAAACTAGGTTTTCTCATGAACCTGACATAAAGATATTTGTGTATTTATATATAGTATCGGGTTATTCTTAAATATCAGCTTATGAGATCCCTTTTCTCTATGAATGAGTCTTGTCGTGTGTGTAAAAATGCTTGTTTGGATAAATTTGAACACGTTGTCCATGTTAAGGAGCTGTTGGGTTCAAATACCGACGCGACCTAGTTAGGGATTTCATGCGGGATGTGCTTAGGCGAGCTTGGATCTCCGCTAAGAAAAAGGCTCCCGTAAACTTCCTGATTGACCCTCTTGAAGGGAGGTCCACCCTACGTCAAACGGATGTTCTCGAGTTTTATTGGACGAATGACAAACATGCTTGTGTGGACCTCATTAGAGATGTCTTCCTTGGTAGGACTCCAGGAAATTGGATTTGTGTCGGGGCAAGCGATCTCCCAGGCAGGGTGTAAGTAGGTTGCTAAGCACAAAACAACATGTTTTGAGAATCAACATTTGATTGTGCGATATGCCTTTCAGGGGCGATCCTTTTAAGGGGCGGGAGGGGGCGGCCGCCCCCCTGACTTTTCCCTCAGAAGTTTCGATTATATAATATTCGTATAGAAATTTTTTGGTATATAAGGTTTCGACCTCCCCGAAACGGCAAAACTGGTTTTCGACCCCCCGAAACTAGTGACTTCTGATCCCCCGATGACTTCCGACCCCCTAAAGTTTCGGGTCAAGATTCGCCACTGATGCCTTTGATACGTTTGGGTCCCTCACGCCTGAGGCTAACCGTTTTCTAGATTGAGTGTAAAAGGTCGTTCACGGTTTTTCCCTGACCTCAAGAAACCAAAGATTTATTTATAGCATAATAGAATTTGCAATTCAAAAAAGATAGCGATGGGCGGATCTATGTGAAAACCTTTGGGTTCACATGAACTCACTCGGTTTCAGAGTTTTAATAGAAATTTATATAAAAACATGGGGTAAACCCATAGACACCATATTAGATGAACCCAATAACAAAAATGATGAATTGGTTAAGGTTTATGGCTTTAAGGCGAGGTTCCCTCGTACCTTTTCCTTGGCTTTTTATTTTTTTATTTTTAAATTTAAATCTAAATCTGAAACCCATATTAGGTGTTTATAATCCCAAACTCAATCCAAACCCCTTAAAATACGTGGAAACCAAAGTTTTATTTATAACTAGTCCAATATTGGTTATGTTTTAATTTGGTATCGTTGTATGTTTCAAGCTCATCTTCCTGCTCGATCTTGATAACAACTCGATTGGTACAAGACTAGATGAAAGTTTGATGTTTATAACTCCGGGATAAATACGTATCGATTCTCTAAATGACGGTGTTTTTCTATTGTTTTATCATATTTTTATTATTTGATGTTTCTTTATTATTTGATGAGTCTTATCCGATCTGAATCGCCGAACGACCCGAAAGTTATTACTCCCTGTCCTTTAAAATTGTAGCATCTAAGGGGTCGTTTCGCAACGTCTGAATGGGTAAGTGCTGACCCAGAAAGAGGTCTGAATATTTAAGAGTTCTGAATGATTGAGTGATGAATCATTAAGTGGTGTTTGGTTAGACTTCTGAATGGTTAAATTTTTTTTTATTTTATCAAATTTATGGTTAAATTTATATTATTATTATTATTATTATTATTATTATTATTATTATTATCAAAAACCAAGACACACACACCTAATAAAATCAAAAAATATGTTGATTATTAAAAACCAACCTATTTATGTGATCACATATTTTATATTTATTAAAAACCAAACAAATATCCCAACCCACCACACTTTTCCCTTCTTCTATACCAAGACACACACGTAGTCACACACACATAGAGCGCGCGCTTGGAGAAGAGGAAGCACGGGGCAACACCACATGCAAGCACACGCGTCGGAGGGAGGAGCAGCACAACACGCACGAAGCAGAGGAGGAGCATCTTCATTTCGTTTTTTCCAGGCACCAAACAGCAGCGAGCAGCAGCAACACACACGCATGTGAATCAACTGGAAAAAAAAATCGTGAATCAACCACTTGTAGCGGCGTAGCTTATTGCCTGTCTTCTTACCATTCTCCTATAATTTTTTTTGATTCCTTTTTTTTATAAAATGGTTAATATTTAATTAAAAAAATTTAATTAAAAAATAGAGAGAATAAATTTATATTTCTGCGTGAACAAATCTTTATCGTTAGTTTTTTTTTTGTTTTTTTATTAATAACGTTGACAATAAGGGTCCTCTATTAATCTGTCTTACGTCTACGTTGAGACATTACTTTTACTAATGGCTAATATTTAATTGATGAGGCCACCCACTAAGACCTTCCAAACTGCCAAACCAAACCCAAACACCAAAGTCCAAAACACCGTTTTTCACTTTTTCTTAATTACTTTATGGCTTTATGCTGCATCCCATCCCCATCCCCTACTGTTACCTCTTTTTTGTATTTTGTTTTATCTGTATTGAGTTGTGGCAAGGATGGTATCTTTCCTTTTTTTTCACTCCATATAACCTATGGCATAAAAAGATAATCTAATATGTATACAATGCTGTTTTCTATAAAATTTATACCGAAACATCATGAGAAAAATAAATTAAACACGATTCCTTATTGAGTTGTTTCTTAAAGCCAACGAAAGCAGATTATCAAAAAAAAAAAAAAAGATCAAATGAGTAAAAAGTTTAGTAGGTTAAAGACATAATTTAAATTAAAAAAAATATTTAATCATTGGTAGAAAATGTTAAATATTGGTAAACATAATACAACTTTTAGACGAAATTGAATTTGGACTGCGACACCAGGTACTTACGCAAGAGGATTATAGTTATTTGAGTAATGCGATCTATATCTACTAACGGCCATGTTTCATATCCTAATCAACTTGAATCAATATTTTACTAATGGCCATGTCTCATATCCTAATCAACTTGTATTCTGTAATTTGCTGAAATACTGATTAGTTGGATTATTCATACTTACTTTTTGAAAGGCTAACAAAGTCATCACGGGCTCCCGTAGGAATCCCTTTATGACGAATTCAGGATACACACGGGGCATTTGGTCCTCCAAGTCCACTAATTCAGGGAAAACCCGACTATCACCCGCCCGAAGGCACGACAGTGAATAATCAGTAAAACCTGGTATCCTACAAGGCTCGAACTTATGACATTAGGTCTCAAGAAAATGTGTGGTATTTAATAAAAGTCATCTTTCAAAAAAGAAAAAGAAAAAAAGAAAATGTGTGGTATTATTCATACTTACTAATTAGTTGTAACAAATAGTCTTTATATTTTGATTCGTCGTTTTTAGTGAGTCATTAAACTTTTGTGAGAATAAATCTAAAGTGCATAAGTTATGTTTATTAATCATTTGAGAGATCAAATTAGTCAAACAAACAAATTAACGAGATAGAGAACTAAGGAATTCAAAACCATACCATAATATTTTTTTATCTAATTCCTGACGGTTGATTTAGATAAAAATGAAATAATTAAAGGATTCAAACTACCTAAAATAGTGGGATTGCATTTTACTAAAATGCCCTTTAGAATAAATAAAATAACAATCAAGTTTAAAATAAAATGAAGGGCTAGAATTGGTTCTTATGGTTCTTAAATATTATATGGTTCTTATTTGATCCTAATTATATATATATATATATATATATAGGCTAAGTATACACAAGAAACCTTCTAAAATGAAAAAACTCCCACAAACCCATCTAGTGGCTCACATTGCTCCACATCACCCATTAGTAGAAATATTATTTTATGTCTGGAAGGGTATATTAGTCATATTCCTTTTCCCCCCCATTTAATATTTTGAATCTTTTACCCTCCCTCCTATATAAAGACACACACTCTCTCTCTCTCTTCCACCATAATCACCAGCCAATACCACCTCTCTTCCACCATAATAATCAGCCACTACCATCTCTCTTCCACCATAAACATCAGCCACCTCCACCACCAACCACCAGCCACCATCGCGACACAAAAGGCTCTGTAGTCGAAGTTACCTCAAACCAAGACGGGTTCATCAGAAATGGGTCGCTGGCAGATGGGTTTAACCCTCGTCCCTGGTCATCACCGTCGTCGTCCCACCTCCGACCACCAGCCACCACCGTCGTCGTCCCTCTACATCATCTTCTTCAAGAAAAAGCCCTAAATCAATCAGGTAACCCTTAAATTCGTTTTTAGCTTTAAATTCGTAACAGATCTGTTAATTTGTTTTATATTTAGTAACAGATCAGTTAAATTTGTTATTAGCTTTAAAATGGTTTGAATGGCACTTTAAATGTTTTTATATTGAATGGCACAAATCATTTTTACGTGAATGGCTCAAATCAGATCTGTTAAACTTGTAGTAGAACACCTTTTTATATTATTATTATTAGCCATTATTATTATTCATTAATAATAGTTTTATGTGAATGGCCCAAATCGTTTTACCTCCCCTGGCACAAATCATTTTATGGCACAAATTGTTTTAAATAGAAATGCATTATTATTATTATTATTATTATTATTATTATTATTATTATTATTATTATTATTATTATTGATTTTTCTTAACAGAAGGTGATACCTCCTCTGTTGGTGGGTGTTTGGGGAAATGTTTTTTGGTAAATGGTGATCACCAAGTTTAAATTTGAGCTAATTAGTGTTAAGTAATAAGAAGTTGTTTGTGATGGTTTTGAAAACGTATGTTTACATATTAATTAGTGTTAGGTAATAAGAAGTTGTTTGTGTCTCTTAACGTATGCAACAATATGTCTGAGTTGTTTTTTTTACCAGTATGTGCATGTTTGTATGAGTATTATAATTTGTGGATTGTATGTTTGCATCTGTTTCCTATATTTGCGTCTGTTTCGTATGTAACAGCAGAACTAAGTTGCGTATATAAGATATTAATTAACCCTTTTAATATTTTATTAATATTAATATGTTTTTTTTATTAAAAATTGGTGAATTTTAGTGTCTCTTAACATATGCAACAATATGTCTGATTTGTTTTTTACCAGTATGTGCATGTTTGTATGAGTGTTATAATGTGTGGAATGTATGTTTGCATCTGTTTCCTATATTTGCGTCTGTTTCGTATGTAACAGCAGAACTAAGTTGGTATAAATTAGTTATTGATTTTTTTACCAGATACAAAGGTTTGATTTTTTGCATATTATATAGGAAGAATTGGTAAAAAAAAACTCTTGAACGGAATGTCATTGATCATGATAACTAATTTGGTATAAATTAGTTTCTGTTTTTTTTTTTTTTTTTGCGTTTGTTTCGTATGTAACAGCACCACTAAGTTGGTATAAATTAGTTTCTGTTTTTTTTTACTACAAAGTTTTGATTTTTAAGTTTGATAATCTTGATAACTAAATGTATAAAACAATGTTTTTTGTATCAGTTTCGTATTTTTCTTTTGTAATCCAGTTGGTTAACATACGTTAAGCGGGGGGGGGGGGGGGGGGGTTGGGCTTTACATGTAAATTGCTGATTTTTGTTTTATTTTTGCAGGTGAGCATATTTTTTGCATTAAAGATGAAGATGATTATCAAGAATGAAGTGTAGACAATTTTTTTTTATTTATGATACTTTTTTAGCATTTGTTGAATTGTAATGACCGTTTTGTTTGTTTTTAGCATTTTGTAAGAAACAATTCTTGTCTACATTTGAATGTTTATTGATCTATAAAGTTTTTAGCACTTTGTAATGACCGTTTTCTTTGTTTTTAGCACTTTGTAAGTAACAAAATGCCTATAACCATATCAATTCTCGTTACGTATGCAACAATTCTGGTGCTGGTACAATAAAACGAAAAAAAATATGGTCTAATAAAAAAAATAATAAATCAGCATTTTTTAAATAATATAAACTGGCAACTCAGTTTTAACCTATGTAACACAACACATGTTACATATGTAACACGGGAAGTCTGACAGCTTATATAATAATGTGAAAAAAGTAAGAGAGAGATGATGTGATGGGTGTCATATCAGCTTTTGTCATACCCCTTTTCAGAAAAATCAAATTACCCTATTACCCTTTCTTGTCTTTTTTTACCCATTTAATTAAATCAATATTATAGAAAAAATTGTGACCATAGATTAAATAGATGGATGGTTAGGATTGAGTTTACAAGGTTTCTTCATTTTGAGTGGGTTTTTATTTAAACCTTCCCCTATATATATATATATATATTTAAAGTTTACATACATAAAAGCCATCAAACTAAATAAGAATTATACAAATAATAGGTATGTATGGACTTGTGAGGCAACCTGACCTCGATAAATGAATATCAAGCTTAGTCTTTTCTGTTAAGCAAGTTTTTTTTTTTTTTTTTTTGGGGTCACGAAATATATGTTTATCTAAACTAAAATATTTGCAGTATTATAATAAAATGGGAATGACATATGTTAACATCCTTACAGCCATGATATTTGGTAGGGGTGAGAATGAAAACTATTTACAGAATTGTGAATTAATTATATATAGAATAAAATCGTTTAAAACGTTAAAACAAAAGAAAGGAATATGATTGATACTAAACTGGGAATGTATAATGTATATAAATGACTGAGGGTATATAAATGACTTGGTATTTGTGTTGTATAAAGTGTGAAACATTTCAATTTTCATGTTATATATGTTTGTTTTTTTACTTGCTATTTATGAACTTTGTTCTTTGCATGTATGCCAATGTTCTTTCAGTTCAGTTTTAATAGCTTCTAATACGAAACTTAATTATGCATCCCAAAGACTTCACATTGATATGTGATTTGAAACGTTGTTATGGAACTTTTTGCAAATGCAAATCTAAGGTCATTTGGGGTCTATTTGTCGTGCATGTCATAATTTCTATATACGGGTCATGGTAATTTTCTAGATACAAAAACTTAAATCCCTATCAATTTCTTTTTTACAATCCATTTGTATCTTTTGCTTTTGCTTTTGCTTATGGTGAAGGAATGAAGGTTGTAATCAATTATGTTTAGAGGTTGAATTATGTGCCATATATTATTATATTGGCACTAAAACGGAAGGATCCATCCATCCATTTCCTAGCACCGACTTCCAAACAAAACAGAATCCTAACTTTTGGTCCTCCTTTTGTTTTCAAATTGACATTGGTTGAAATGTTGCTTTTTTTTATATTTTGGAGGAACCAAACGAACATGAATAATGGCTTATCCGTGTTGGTTTATTAAGGAAATAATCTGTTCACGAGCTGTTAATGAACACTTACCAAACGAGATTTTATGTTCGTGTTTGTTTTTCAAGGAAATAACGTGTTCATAAACAGTTACCGAATGAGATTTTTTTGTGTTCATTTATTAAGGAAATAAACCAGTTCGTGTTAGTTTGTGTTTATATGTTATATTTAGGTGTTGAACAAAATCGAAACAAACAAATACAAGTGAACATAAACGAACAGGCATTAGTGAACAAAAATGAGTACAAACTAACACATAGTAAATTCCGAATAAAATCAACATTTTTCATCGCAAACATTGTCTGCCCAAAATATACTAATCCAATTTTCTCAAATATACTTGACATAATCTTAATCACATAATGTCTCATAAAAACACAAAATTATCACATTAAACTTAATACCTCGTTTAATCTACCCAAAATAATAGTTAATCAAAATAGAAAAAAGTAACATTAATATGCCATACACAAATATATATTAAATAATCTACCATTAGGAACTTTAAAATACTTAAATTAAAAATAAACAGTTAAAACACTAATGAACTATCGAACACAAACAAACATAAAGGAACACGTTACCGAACGTTCACGAACATATATGAACGGGTGCGACTTTTTTTTCATGTTCGTTTGTTTAAAGGAACACGTTACGGAACGTTCATTTAGTAAACGAACACAAACGAACTTCTCGCCAAACAATTCACAAACTGTTCGTTGAACATTTGGTTTCTTCATAGCACTAGCTTCTACCTGAATTCTGGATTTACGATGTCGTTTTATTGAAAGCTAAAAACTAATTAATAAGGGAGGGTGGGGCACTATCAGCAAACGGTGCTGGTACCCCTTTACCCTTATGGTAACACTGTCCTGGATGACAGAGGTAGTGTTTTGTTGGTATGTTTTACAGATGTTATACCACGGATATATTAAGAGTGGGGTTTTTGCTTTTTATAGGTTGAGTGGTTTAGGATAGTGATGCCTCCAAAACTGTGTGTTTTGGTGATGTGGATCACTAAATTAATTTTACACCGTACGATTGGTAATCAGGTTTGAAGATATTTCATTGAAGTATCCTGGCTTTGGGAGTTGTACTACAAGAATATAACTCTATTATTCTCGCAATCTCGCTTTAGGAGTTGTACGTTGGCCATATGGAATCGAGTCCTTGCTGCATGTGAAACAAATATACATATATTGTTGGGAATCTTGGTATCGTATACGGAGCGGAAGCGGTTTATATATTTAACAAAAACGGATTATATATACAATATATAATAATAGCCGATTTATATATATTGATTGTTAGTTAATTTTATTAATCAGATTAACAAAATATTCCCAATCAGGATCTCGGTTAAACGCATATAAACAAATAAATAATAATCACAACCATAGGGGGTTTAGTAATCAACCTTTGACGACTACACCGGGATTGCAACACGCGGGTTACAACGAATCCTCGCTAGTAGGAAGTATCACGAACCGAGCACGAACCAACCAGAAGGAAGGGGTGACCGGCGGTGGTTGTTTGGCGGCGGAGGGAGGAGGCCGAGTGGTGGTAGCGGCGACCAAGGGAGAGGAGTGAGTGTATGTGTGTTTTATTTTATAAAACTTGTGATTAGGGTTTGATCCATAATCCCTTATTTATAACAATAAAACTTACACATAACCCCTTTTAGTAATCAATTAGGATTCCCTAAAAGTTACACATAACCCCTTTTAGTAATCAACTAGGATTCTCCTTTAATAATAAACTCTTTTAATATTAAGTCCCTCCAGTTCAAACAATTTATTATTTCACAAATAATAAACCACTTAAATGTAAACTTATCTGATTCGTGTACCAACGTGTAACTCTTCGGATCGTACCGGGTCGGGTTACATAGACTTCGACTTTAATTACTATCGGACATACCATATGTCCAACAATCTCCCACTTGGACGATTTTAATTAAATGAGTCAATGTGTGCAGAGTTGGACGCCTAGCTGCATCGCACTGCACCCAACACAGTATGACACTTTACAATCGTCAACTAGTTCTTTGAGTTCAAGTAACGCTTTACTTAACCAAATACTATAGCCCTGATAATTCTATCAATAGGTCCCTTCTGTATAAACATATGTTGATTATAAGACATGGATCATTCATTCTTATATTGATCAACCATTCTCTATTCTCGTCTTTAATTCAAAATGGTCTAACGGACTACATTAGTCCGAGCGTGGCCACGCGTTTACACCAGTTTGAGTTTACGAGGGCGCCATAATGTCTAAGCTTCTAATCCTATAGAAGTACAGAATTCCATCAGCGTCATATAACTCCCACTTAATATTGGATTTCTCCCAATGCTACCCGGATTACTACCCATGTTTCAGGACAGCGTTAGATAACATCAAAGATAGTCCTTGATCAATGTAGTTTAATATGTGCCTTAAGAAAAAGGACAGATTGAACATATCAATATCAAAACATCTCATGACACAGATCCATGGAGATCGTTTTGAAACGAGTTACATCCAATATCATTCTCTAATGATATTTGTGAATTATGATTCTCAACCCTTGAGCTATTCATCTCATGAATACAATCATTTCAATTCACAATAGTCTTACATTCAAATTCATTCCCATGTAATTTGATCGACTACGGACTTTTAGAATACTCTTATTCAAGGATTTAAACATACAAAAATGAACACAGTTGATAAATATTTAAATTTGCATTTAACCCATTAAATCAAATAAACATTCAATATAACTGTCATAGTTCAAAATAAAACACCAATACTAACTACAGATCATGCCCACTGTCTAGCAACTCTAAGCCCTATCTTTCCAGCATGCTCCTCATGTTTAGCTTGAGGTAAAGGCTTAGTAAAGGGGTCAGCCAGATTTAGATCTGTATGAACCTTGTTTATCACGATGTCTCCACGTTCTACTATCTCTCTAATATAGTGGAATTTCCTGAGTATATGCCTTGTGGTCTGATGTTGTAACACCCTGCCCCTCTCACCACCAATATTGTCCGCTTTGCCCTCCCAGAGCTCACGGATTTGTTTTTGGGTGCCCCGGTGGAAACTTCCCAGGAGGTCACCCATCCTGAAACTGCTCTCACCTGAGCACGCTTAACTGTGGAGTTCTCCTCTCATCCACTAACATTAAGCCCCAAAACGCGTTGGTGATTTAAGAGGCAAGACATTACTTATGAACCAAGGATCTCTCCTGGCCACGGCCGATGTGGGATTTTCCCGGGGTGTCACATTCACCCCCTGTTAGAGTCTCATCGTCCCTGATGAGGTATGTACCCACCATCCCGAAAGGCACAGGAGTGGCACGGGAAGTCTCGGGTCACCAATGGGATGTCGAGTCTTGTACATTTGGTCATGTTAACAGTGAACGTGTTTTCAAACAAACTTGGTTATGGTCTGGACATCTAGGGACTAACTAACCTAAGGGTTATTAGTCTAAGTACTTGTAACTGTCATATGTTAGGTCGCTGTTTTACGGGACTAGCATAGCTTGTTGAACTATTCTATTATCTGAAGTTAACGCAACCTAAGGTGAGTTTACGGCCCCACTTTACTTGGTTTTCGTTTTCGGGGGAGAAAACATGTGTTAAACAACTATTTGGTAACAACTGTCATACTATGGGTTTTCAAACGGTTTACTATACGATCTTTGGAAGTCCCGGGGGGAACCATGAATGTGCTGGTTTGCACAACGGGGAAATGTGAATAGCGCTATTGGGAGTGACCAACCCCACCCGTCGGCATGGAGCGCCGGGCGGGTGCATATTGTCTCAAACAGGAACAGGTTTACTATTCGGGCACAACATCTGGTTTGCGAGTTAGTAATGGTTTTCCAATCGTAGTAGTAATGGTACATGCGCCTAGCTAGCGTACTTGGTTTACAATTGTTATAGTATGGACAGGTTATACTTGGAACTTTGATTACAAACCTGTAAACTCACCAGCATTTTTGTGCTGACGTAAACTCTTACATGTTTTCTCAGGTCGCTAAGGTAGCAAACTGGAACTAGGGCGCACGCGTCTGCACGGCGTCTAGTTAGAGTTGCATGGTTTTGAACATTAAACATTTGGTTTTGTTTTGTTTATGTAATGACCTTTAGCTTCCGCTGATGTTTGGGATTTTTAAACTATGTTTTTGAAATTCATTTAGTATTGATTATTGTGATCATTGACTTGGATCCTGGTTTGTCATGCGCCTCGCGGTAAAACTCCGCAAGTGGATTTTGAGGGTGTGACAGAATGGTATCAGAGCCACTCCTGTGCCTTTCGGGATGGTGGGTACATACCTCATCAGGGACGATGAGACTCTAACAGGGGGTGAATGTGACACCCCGGGAAAATCCCACATCGGCCGTGGCCAGGAGAGATCCTTGGTTCATAAGTAATGTCTTGCCTCTTAAATAACCAACGCGTTTTGGGGCTTAATGTTAGTGGATGAGAGGAGAACTCCACAGTTAAGCGTGCTCAGGTGGGAGAAATTCCAGGATGGGTGACCTCCTGGGAAGTCTCCACTTGGGCACCCAAAAACAAATCCGTGAGCTCTGGATGGGCAAAGCGGACAATATTGGTGGTGAGAGGGGCGGGGTGTTACAGATGTGACCTTGGTTCCTTTGCAAGAGCAATGGCACCAGTGTTGTCACACAATATCTCGATTGGTTTCTTTATGCTAGGCACAACATCGAGATCAGTAATGAACTTCTTCATCCAGGCAGCCTCCTTTGCAGCATCCGATGCAGCATTGTATTCTGATTCACAGGTGGATTGGGCAACCACACTTTGCTTATAGCTCATCCAAGTAATAGCCCCACCATTCAGCATGAAAACATATCCCGTTTGTGATTTTGAATCATCACGATCAGTCTGGAAGCTTGCATCAGTATAACACTTAACTGACAGCTCCTCATCCAGTCCTCCATATATTAAGAACATATCCTTAGTCCTTCTCAAGTACTTAAGAATGTTCTTCACTGCAGCCTAGTGACTCTCTCCCGGATTCTGTTGATATCTACTCGTCATGCTAAGAGCATACGAGACATCAGGTCTAGTACACAACATGGCATACATGATGGAACCAATAGCAGAAGCATATGGAACTCTTTCCATTTTCTTCTTTTCTTCTTCAGTGTTTGCACACTGTTTGCTACTAAGAATGGTTCCATGTGCCATGGGCAAGAGCCCCCTTTTCGAGTCTTGCATTGAGAAGCGTCGTATGACCTTATCAATATATGTACTTTGACTTAAACCCAACAACCGCTTTGATCTATCTCTATAAATCTTTATTCCCAGAATATAAGCGGCTTCACCAAGATCTTTCATTGCGAAACATTTACCCAACCATGCCTTAACATCTTTAAGCATAGGGATATTGTTTCCAATGATCAGTATGTCATCTACATACAGTATAAGAAATGTGATATAGCTCCCACTAGATTTCTTGTAAACACATGGTTCATCTTCGTTCTTGATAAAACCAAACTCTTTGATTTTCTGATCAAAACGGAGATTCCAGCTGCGAGATGCTTGCTTTAATCCATAGATGGATTTATTCAGTTTGCACACCTTATTAGGATTCTTTGGATCGACAAAACCTTCAGGTTGAACCATATAGACATCTTCCAGTAAATGTCCATTAAGGAACGCGGTTTTGACATCCATTTGCCATATCTCATAGTCATAATATGCAGCAATGGCAAGTAGAATTCTAATAGACTTAAGCATGGCTACTGGCGAGAAAGTTTCCTCATAATCAATTCCTTGAGTCTGAGTAAAACCTTTCGCTACAAGCCTTGCTTTGTAGGTTTGCACATTCCCATCCATGTCAGTCTTCTTCTTGAAGATCCATTTGTTTCCCACAGTCCGACATTCGGCAGGAAGATCAACCAAATCCCAGACTTGGTTATCATACATGGATTGCATCTCTGCATTCATGGCTTCTTGCCATTTCTTGGATTCCGAATCCAAGATTGCAGCTTTGTAAGTAGCAGGCTCAGCTTCATCAATCATGAAGATATCGTCATACCTTACAGGTGCACGACGATCCCTAATACTTTTTCGAACACTTGGTGTTTCTGTTGTTTCTTGAGTCCTCTCAGGCTCAACTTCAACAACTGGATCAGTTACTTCTGGTTCTGTCTGAACAACTGGTTCAGTCACTTGTGGTTCTCGAATTTCTTCAAGATCTACATGGTTATCTCCAATCCCTCGCGCCAGAAGCTCTTCCTCCAAGAAAGTGCCTCTACGTTTAGTGAAAATCCTATTTTCAGTGGGGTGGTAGAACAGGTAACCAATCTTCTTAGCGTATCCGACGAAAACCACTTTTTCGCCTCTGGGATCTAGTTTATCCGAAGATTCTAGAGTGACATAAGCATTACATCCCCAGACTTTAAGGTAGGATACATGAGGTTTCTTTCCATGCCATATCTCATAAGGCGTTTTACCAACCTTCTTCGTTGGAGCTATATTCACAAGTCTTGCGGCAGTTTCCAAAGCATAACTCCAAAAGGATTTTGGAAGGTTTGTTCGACACATCATTGATCGAATCATATCTAATAGAGTTCGATTTCTCCGCTCAGACACACCATTATGTTGCGGTGTTCCAGGTGGAGTGAGTTGTGAAACTATTCCACAATCCTTTAGATGGTCGATGAATTCCTGACTAAGATATTCACCACCTCGATCTGATCGAAGCATTTTAATAGTTCTATTTAGCTGATTTTCTACTTCGTTTTGGTACTCTTTGAACTTTTCAAGAGTTTCATGTTTATGCTTCATAAGATAAACATAACCATATCTACTGAAATCATCAGTAAATGTAACAAAGTATCTTTCTCCATGTCTTGACATTGTTCTGAATGGACCACATACATCTGTATGTACAAGTCCTAACAGATCATTAGCTCTTTCTCCAACATTTGAAAAAAGTGCTTTTGTTAACTTCCCACTCAAGCATGATTCGCATTTTCCAAACGACTCAGAACCTTTGGAATCTAAGATTCCTGTGGTTTTGAGTTGTTTAACACGATTCTCACTTATGTGACCAAGTCTACAATGCCACATATACGTATCATTAAAGTCCAACTTATTACGTTTATGGGAGATATTGCATAATATGTTATCGTTTTGGATTTCTATCTCATAGATCCCATTGTTGGGTTTTGCATCAAAGTAAAATACATCGTTAAAATAAGCAGAAATAAATTCACCATTAAAACGATAATTAAAACCTTGTCCACGCAAAGCATAAAATGAAACAATATTTCTAGTCACACTAGGAATGTAATAAACATTGTTCAAAACAAGTTCTAAACCAGAAGGAAGTAAAAGAACATATTCTCCTATTGCCTTCACTGCAACTCTTTGTCTATTGCCAACATGGACCTCCAAGTCGCCCTGTTTCAGCTTTCTAATCTTTCTTAGTCCCTGCAAAACATTACAAATGTGGAAACCACATCCTGTGTCAAACACCCATGTCTTGCTAGAAAAAGCAAAAATTTCAATAACATATATACCTGAGGACTCTCCTCCAGAAGCTTTGGCTTGCTTCAGTTCAGCTAAGTACTTAGCACAGTTCCTCTTCCAGTGCCCAGTTTCATCACAATGAAAACATTTGGCATCTTTCAGAGGTTTCTTGTTGGCAACAGCTTTGCCCTTTCCCTTCCCTTTGCCCTGATTGCCTTTCTTCTTGGTGTTAGGTTTCTTAACTTGTCCCTCCCTGATCATTAGCACTGGTGCAGTTTTACCAGGTATGTTTACCTCAGCAGTTTTGAGCATCTGATGCAACTCTGCAAGTGTCTTCTCCATACCATTCATATTGTAGTTCATAGTGAACTGATCATATGACTTGGGCAATGAGTTGAGGATAATATCCCCAGCCAGCTCATCACTCAAGGGAGATTCCAGACGAGCTAAGTGATCAACATAAGCCTTCATCTTTAGCACATGAGCGCTAACTGATGTACCCTCTTGCATACGAGTGGTTATGAGTAATCGCATTACATCAAACCTCTCATGACGAGCCTTCTGTTGGAACATTTCCACCAGGTGCTGATTCATCTCATATGCCATCTTGTCATCCATGGTCCTTTGAAGTTCAGGGATCATGGACGCCAACATCAAACACGAGACTTTCATAGAGTCATCGAAGTGCTTAGCATAGTTTCTGTAAGCATTAGTTTGTTGGTTGATGGGTTCATCAGGGATTGGCGTTTCAAGAACATACAGTTTGTTCTCCGCCTTGAGAACAATTTTCAAGTTGCGGTGCCAGTCCATGAAGTTGGAGTGGTTCAGTTTGTCCTTCTCTAAGATGGACTTGAGAGAGAATTGGGAGGCGGAATTGTTTTCGTTTGACATCTACAAAGTTCAAAATTAATTTATTAGTATTTCATGTTTTAAATATCCTAATTGTATTATGACCCAAAACAAAATTAAATAGGATGAGACCCCGATTCATCAATACATAGTGAACTGGCTAAGCACTGTTCACTGGTATGATTAGGTAGGTAAACAACGATTGTTAATTGTGTCCACTACACAACTCTCCATTTTGGGGTTATCGCTAGGAGCGATGTATGTTTAACCCCAACTATGCCCACTTGATAAACAAGCGATGTTTGGTCCTTTACTGTTAACTGTAATACCGGCCTATGTTACATAGGAAACGCGGTGATTACCTTCTTACATGATCAACCCCCATAGCAGGGTTCGGCACTAACTTCTGGGTTCGATTTAGAATAAGTGTTAACTCGTTAAGGGTGGCATAAAAACATCAATTAAAATTGGGATTTAATTTTAATATTTACCATAAATATTTTGAATGACTCGTTAGCATGATGTGAGTCACACAATAGTTTATAAAATCCAATTTTATATTGTTCGTGATAATTGAAACTACTTTCAACACTCGACACGGTATAGTTTTTAAATACCCTATTTAAACTACGTTGGTCGTATTATCGCGAATGGACTTGTTTTAATATTAATAAAACTCCTTTTATTAAATATGCTTTTCGGTTTTTATAAAACTTGTTTTAACAAAACCGTTGTCATGATTGTGAAAAATTTTATTTATTTTGGGTTATCTCGATTATTTACAATAAATAAAACACAACCACAAAACATAAAATAAAATAACCGAATCGAGCCCCTAACAGGTCGCCCGTTTCGTTTTAGCCAGAAACGAAACGAACTAGTCTAAAGGGTTTCAAAACTGTTTGATAACTCCCACTTGACCCGAGATCTCTATCTTCATGGAACCTGTTCGTCCTTTTATCTTCATCTTGATCTTGTACTTGTAGGATTACAAATAAATTTGAAATACAAAATAAAACAAATCTATTCTAACCCTATCTATTACACCGGATCCAATATCCGTAATAAAAAATACAAATCAATAAAAGATAAAGATAAAATAAAACCAATCACAAACACAACCATGACAAGGGTCAAAAACCTAGGGCTCGATTCACATCACAAACATGAACAACTAAAAGCTTTTGATCTTTTGTCAAAATAAAAAAAAATAAATTTTGACAAATAAAACATAGATCAAAATTATAACTTTTACCATCTATACGCGCGTAACCGTGGCTCTGATACCACTGTTGGGAATCTTGGTATCGTATACGGAGCGGAAGCGGTTTATATATTTAACAAAAACGGATTATATATACAATATATAATAATAGCCGATTTATATATATTGATTGTTAGTTAATTTTATTAATCAGATTAACAAAATATTCCCAATCAGGATCTCGGTTAAACGCATATAAACAAATAAATAATAATCACAACCATAGGGGGTTTAGTAATCAACCTTTGACGACTACACCGGGATTGCAACACGCGGGTTACAACGAATCCTCGCTAGTAGGAAGTATCACGAACCAAGCACGAACCAACCAGAAGGAAGGGGTGACCGGCGGTGGTTGTTTGGCGGCGGAGGGAGGAGGCCGAGTGGTGGTAGCGGCGACCAAGGGAGAGGAGTGAGTGTATGTGTGTTTTATTTTATAAAACTTGTGATTAGGGTTTGATCCATAATCCCTTATTTATAACAATAAAACTTACACATAACCCCTTTTAGTAATCAATTAGGATTCCCTAAAAGTTACACATAACCCCTTTTAGTAATCAACTAGGATTCTCCTTTAATAATAAACTCTTTTAATATTAAGTCCCTCCAGTTCAAACAATTTATTATTTCACAAATAATAAACCACTTAAATGTAAACTTATCTGATTCGTGTACCAACGTATAACTCTTCGGATCGTACCGGGTCGGGTTACATAGACTTCGACTTTAATTACTATTGGACATACCATATGTCAAACATATATATCACACAAATTCATGTTATCATGTATGCTTCTCCTAGACTCCTACATAGCTACAAACTAACAATAAGTTTCAGGTGGGATGGAGAACAACTTTACAGCATTTAGTCTTCCAAATTCCGTCGAAGCACCGCGAAGCTATCCGTCCCACGATCATCCGCTTCCACAGTAAGCTTTCATGAGTCAATAATATTAATATATATTGTCTTTCTTCTTCTTTAAAATAATATGCTGGTTTTTAACCCTATTTTGTGTATCATTACCTCTCAAGTTTTTCAGCTCTCATCAACCGCAATCAACCAACTGAGGAAGGCCGTAGTAGTTCCCATGGCCATCCCCCGATTGATGTGTAAGCTGTTTATCTTTATATTTACATCCACTAATGGCCACTGTTGCAAAAGTCCCGAGTTGTTGCCCGAGTAAGGCCGTAGTCACCATCCCCTGATTGTTGTGTATATATTTACATCCGCTAATGGCCGCTTGTAGAAGTCCCGAGTTGGCCGAGTCATTGAGCGAGTTGTCCGAGTCGTTGCCTGAGTAAGGCCGTAGTCCCCATCTCCGGATTGTTGTGTATATATTTACATCCGCTAATGGCCACCACTGTTGCAGAAGTCCCGAGTTGGCCGAGTCATTGAGTGAGTTGTCCGAGTCATTGCCTGAGTAAGGCCGTAGTCCCCATCTCTGGATTGTTGTGTATATATTTACATCCGCTAATGGCCGCCACTGTTGCAAAAGTCCCGAGTTGGCCGAGTTATTGAGCGAGTTGTCCGAGTCGTTGCCTGAGTAAGGCCGTAGTCCCCATCTCCGGATTGTTGTGTGTATATTTATATCCACTTTTGCAAAAGTCCCGAGTTGGCCGAGTCATTGAGCGAGTTGTTCGAGTCGTTGCCTGAGTAAGGCCGTAGTCCCCATCTCCGGATTGTTGTGTATATATTTATATCCACTTTTGCAAAAGTCCCGAGTTGGCCGAGTCATTGAGCGAGTTTGTTCGAGTCGTTGCCTGAGTAAGGCCGTAGTCCCCATCTCCGGATTGTACGTATATATTTATATCCACTTTTGCAAAAGTCCCGAGTTGGCCGAGTCATTGAGCGAGTTGTCCGAGTCGTTGCCTGAGTTAGGCCGTAGTCCCCATCTCCGGATTGTTGTGTAAGCTATTCATTTTGATATTTACATCCACTAATGGCCAGTGTTGCAAAAGTCCCGAGTTGGCCGAGTCATTTAGCGAGTTTTTCGAGTAGTTGGTCGAGTAAGCCCAACTAGTCTGTGGGAGTTGAGAGAGTTGGCCGAGTAGTTACCCGAGTAAGCCAACTAGTTGGTCGAGTTGGCTGAGTTGATTGAGTCCGTCTTTTAAACTCGATTTGCAATTACTCTCCGAGCTTAGGAGCCGACTATCAAGTACTCGGCCGAGGAAACCCACTTGTAATCTTTCTCTCAATATGATACATTTGTGTTGCATGATTCATAGTCGTAGTTACTAATTGGGAATATATTAAACAGAGGATCGATGTACGTTAAGAACTAGTGTGATGAAATCGATAAGTAAAAACACATAATCGTTATCATGACGAACATTTGCAGAGAGTTAAGAACGATCATATACATGTATAGAATTATGACAGGATCTAAATGTTGTTGACATGGAATGTATGAAAACGACGTATGAAAACGACGTAACGATGCAAGATAACGGTGTTTAGGATAACCTTAAACTAGTTAATTAGGCTTTACACACATTTACACTATTGACCCCTACACTATAGTAATAACAACAAATAGTTCCATTAGGCCGCATGGTATGGAACCTGAGGTTTCATTATGCCGCTGTAGTGTCACGTCAAAATGAGGCTTCATTCCCTTCTTCCAATAACACCTAGAAATAGAATAAAGCCTCCTTAATTATTTATTTATTTATTTTGGTTCAAATTCACCGAAATAAAATACATAATATTAAATGGTATTAGTAATATAAGTATTAATAGTAATTGCAAATTAATGTAATATAAGTATATTTAATTTACATAGTTAATGTAGTGAATTAGATAATTTATTAATTAAGGGAAGTTTATATAATGAGGTTGTTTAAAAGACAAATTTGTCCCCAAAAATGTAACTAACATATATTTTGTATTTTACCATCCAATCACATTAAATATTTGTAAACTTTTAGAAATCATGTATAATTGTATAAAACTTTATCATCATTATGTTTTCTTTTTAATATTTTAACCAACATAATTTTAAACTTCGTGAAACTTTTAAGTAACAATACAAGTTTATTTAAAAAACTAATACTTAATTTCTTATTAAATTCATTTGTTTAATGATATAATAACTAAAAAGTAGATGACTTCAACGGATGACACAACCGTGTTTAGTTTCTTAGAGTCAATGTTGATGGTCATGTACATAGGTTAGACAGAATTTGAGGTCACTAACTCACTATATATGTGATCACGATTATGCTTGAAATCTATGATATTGAAGTTAAGTACAGATCATCTTAAATGTAATACTGACCATTAATTTCTTTTAATTTAACCTGATATGTGTGCTTGGATTTGCAAACTATTCAATTAGTTGGATGATTGAGAAATGTATAGCAATGTGAATCCGTAATATTTGGTTAAATGATTGTTTAACACTCACTTACCACAATACAAAATACTAACTGCATACTTTTCAATTATGCGCAGGGAAAACATTTCTCGACCATTGTTGAGTCAGCTCTGCGACTTGGTTTGTTATATGTAGTAAGTTCTTCCCTTGTTTTTAGTGACAAAGACTAAACTAAGACGGGTTCGTGTCAGTTTCAGGTTGAATCCATGAACTAGTTTAGATAAACGGGTTGGGTTTGGGTCAACCTGAGCGAGTTGGTGAGTTGACTCGTTTAACCCATTTATACTATATTTAACTTTTTTACAATATGTTTTATCATACGGCATTTTATACATGCTAAAACGCAAAGTGATACATGATAAAACGTAAGTTTCACCCCAATTTTTAAAATGGTGGTAATTTTTTCATACGACATTTTAAAAAAAATATATATCATAAAAACAGGTTTTTTATCCTCTTTCATTTGCATACTCTATTACTATACTTTAAAAAAAAAATTTTGGCTGGGTTGATAACTTGCGTTTTGTTGAGGGTATACTTGAGTTTTAGAAACGCAAGTTATACCTGATAAGACGATCTGCTAACATGACCTAATAAAACGCAAGTTATGTATAATAAAACGCAAGTTATACATGCTAAAACGCAAAGTGATACATGATAAAACGTAAGTTATATCTAATAAAAAGATGCAAGTTATACATGATAAAAAAAGATGCAAGATATATCTGATAAAAAACACAAGTTATACTTGAAAAAAACGCAAGTTACTAACCCAACAATTTTTTTTTAAAGTATAGCAATATATGCAAATGAAGGAGGATAAAAAGCTTGTTTTTATGGTGTATTTAAAAAAAAAAATCATGCCGTATGAAAAAGTTGTGAACGTTTAAAAATTGGGGGTGGAACTCAACAATTGTAGGTTATACCTATTTTGCCCTTCCCTTTCTCTTTTGAAAAATCCAACGTATATATTCACCATTTTAATCTATCCATTGATTTATTTAGATTAACAGCCCAAAATCCTTCTTATCCTTTTTAAGTTAAGGTTCTTTGTACAGTAAACTTTCTCATTTAACGCCCCGATAAAAGAAACAAGATGCTATTAATTCCAACTAACTTAACTGCTTAATTTACACTAAGATCACAAATAGGTTATTTGTCCGAACTCCGATAGTGAAGGCTGTGTGTCTTTTTTATGAGGTTTTTAAACCCCAGTTATTTTCATGATTTTCTTCGAAGTCATTTAGCACTCAATGGCGGAACTCTTCCGGAATCAGTCACAGGCTCGGGGATTTCGAACAACTCAAATGCAGAAAATCGCAATTTTCCTAACCATGTGGGGTAAGCTCTTACTCTATTTATAATATTTGTCCAATTGTAGACATAACGAGTAAATCTATTCGATATCAAGATTGAAATGATTTCCATATACATATTTCAATTATTATTGTTTTGTTGAAAGCAGGCTTCATCAATCCATAACCATTAGAGAAGGAGGAGGAGGTGGAGAAGAAGAACTTGTAGTTGAAAGAGGAGGAGAAGGAGAAGGAGAAGATGAATTTGAAGCTGAAGGAGGAGAAGGAAGAGGAGACTCTGGCGATGATCCAAGCAATCCAAGAATAAATGTCCAACAAACTACAAGGTAAGCCTGATTACATTGAAATTGTGCCTTTGAAGGTTGTTCGTATTTTTAATTTCTTCTATCCATCCATCTATCTTTGTTTTGTCTAACCAGGTTAACAAACCCAAGAGTAGCTCCGTATGCGCTTACCATGGTTTTAACACTGTTAGGATTGGTTATCACCATTCTTAAACAAGGAAAACACGCTCTTCATATTGCAAAGCCCTTTATGCTTATATTTGTTGTGGGTTCTGGCAGCGCTTACGCTACTTACAGTGTATTCTCTTGGATCAACGACCATTCAGATTACAAAATTCTCAGGGGTCTTTATTATATCTTTTGCAACCTTGCTTTCATCTCGCTGCTGTTGATGCTATACACCACTACCTAAATTGGGCACAACCACATTACACATTTGGTGTTACTTGGTGCATTACACTTATGTGTAAATGTTTAAACTTTTTTTCTATCGGCTTGTGAACTTATTGGCGTGTTAATGTTTCTCTAAAGGATGACCTACATGACTTTATATATGTTTTGAATGGATTGTGAAACTTTTCATGTTTTGTATGTTATGTTTAATGTTTTTACTTGCTATTTTATAAACTTTTCTTCTCTGCAAGTATCACTACAATTTTAAGGCTTCCCATTCATTTGTTTGTGACTTGAAGCTTCGTTACGGAATTTCTTCCAAATTCAAGGTCAATTTAGCTGTGTTTGTCCTTCATGTCTGATGTAATCTATTTTAAAATACAATCTATTTTCACGAAAAAAAAAACTAAAATTCCATCAATTTTCACATTTAAAATACCATCTATTTCAAGTGTAGATTTTCTTTTTAGAATGTAATCTAGTGTGTTAGAGCATTCACATCCCTTCCATCAAACCTCCCATCATCTTTAAAATTTAAAAAACTTACTAAAACACCCTACATCCCATCCACCATTTTATACCTCATCTTTGTATTTTGAAAAATCCATATATAAAAACCTACTATTCAGAGCATTCACATTCCATCCACCATTTTTTACCCTATAATTTAACTAAAAATCACACTTTTTAAAATTTATCTCTCATTTTAAAAAACATCCCACATCCCATCCACCATTTTTATCTTTATCTTACTCACAAACACATATTTTATTATATTTCTCGTTTTCATACACTCACAATAATTTGGTGGAGGGTGAATAGTAGCTTTTTATATATAAAAAGCTAGGATAACAAATTTTCATAATATAAAGATGGGGTATAAAATGGTGGATGGGTTGTAGTGTGTTTTTAGTAGGATTTTTTAAATTTTAAAGATGGGGGAAGGTTTGATGGGTGGGTTGTGAATGCTCTCACCCCATCAAATTATTGTGAGTGTATTTTAACGAGGAATATAATAAAAAAGTGTTCGTGAGTAAGATAAAGGTAAATATGGTGGAGTACTGGAGTGGATGTGAAAGGTTTTTAAAATAAGAGATAAATTTTGAAAAGTATGAATTTTTATTATATTATAAGGTATAAAGTGGTGGAGGGGATGTGAATGCTCTTATGAGGTTAAAGTTTTCATATTATTAAAATGGAAGAATCCATCCATTTCCTAACAGCCACTTCCAAATAAGGTATCATATATATGAGTGTAAAATAAACGGAAATGGGTGGCGCGCAGTGTAGCTTATTGTCCGCGTGCTATCTTAGGGTATGTTTGGCAAATAGCTTTTAAGAGCTTCAAACTTTTAAGAAAAAAACTCATACTCAGGGTATGTTTGGTAAGAAGCTTTTAGGAGCTTTAAGCTTCAAGCTTTTAAGAAAAAGCTCCTACTCAATAAAAAGCCTTGTTTGGTTGAAGGAGCTGGAAGCTTTTAAATTGGAGAAAAAGCTCTATAGTGAAAAGCTACTAGTAGTAGCTTTTAAGAAAAAGCTCTACTAGCTACAAGCTTTTAACTAGTAAATGACATAAATACCCATTCTATTTTAAAAATAAAATAAAAACATTCTTTACAAGTTTTTAATTATGTCTATTTTGGTCATTTTATACATTTTATTAAAAGCTCCAGCTACTCTGCCAAACACCAAAATATATTTAAAAAGCTTACAGCTACCAGTTTTCAGCTAACAGCTTACAGCTACCAGCTTCCAGCTAACAGCTTGCAGCTACTAGCTAGTTTTGCCAAACATACCCTCAATAAAAAACCTTCTTTGGTTGAAGGAGCTGGAAGCTTTTAGGTTAGGAGAAAAAACTCTTTAGTGAAAAGCTACTAGTAATAGCGTTTAAGAAAAAGCTTTTGCTAGCTACAACTACTAGCTTCCAGGTACTAACTTCTAGCTACCAGCTAGTTTTGCCAAACATACCCTTAATGTAATTTTTATAATTGTGGAATGAAATTTCATAAGAAATTTAGTAAATAAATAAAATAAACGTATAAACGTATGAATCCTTACTTTTGGTCCCCTTTTTTTATATAAACCTAAAATTTGATTAAAGAAATTGACAATTTGCTCAGGATTTTTAGAAGCAATCAGTGAGTATTTTCATAAAGGACGATTTGGTTCATATCGCCGTTCATATATTTGAATATGAGCGTAAATAATGTACTTAATTTGAGTTTAAAATGCCTTATGGGTTAAATTCAAACGACTTTCTTTGTATACGTAATCTTTTGTTTCCTTTTCAAATTAAATTGGACTAATAAATGAAACTTATATATTAATTGAAGAAACAATAAGTATCATGGTGATTAGTGGTTTATACTTACGTCACGTCAAGAATAATCCTTTACCCAAACTTCTAGGTTTAACCCGTGTGAGAATAAAGAGTGAGAATGTGTGTGTGCTAAGTAAGTAAAGACACGAGATATAAGTGGTTCGGTCGGAGTATGATCTACGTCCACTGTAACTAGCCGGAATCTTATTAATGACTGAGTACAAAGAGTTACAAGAGATTAATGCTAAGTTACAATGAAGAATTTCGGATCCTTTTGCAAGGAGATGACTTCTCTTATTTATAGGGGAACTCGTGGGCTTGGTAGAGAAGCCCACGAGAAGTTATCCTTACTTGGGCCTGGCCAAAGCCCAAGTCCAAGTTCTCCATGAAAATGGCGGGAAAAGGCAGATCACTGTGGATGACGTCAGGCTGCAGCATGGTCATTGCTCGAGGCGGACACGTGACAGGCTCTGATTGGCGGATGGCGGCCTTACCCTGGCTACAGTCGTTCACCCTCCGTTTTAATGGCCACACCGTGCAGTTAAAGAAATGTTGTTTTTCGTTAATTTAATTTTATATTTAAAGTTATCAAAAAATAAATTCAAGGTTGGTGTAAGGGAATATTTTTCCAACGCCACGTAAAAGTATTCAAGAAAAAGAACTTTCCCATACAGTCCTCTCCCATATTGCCGTTCAAAAAAAAATAAAAATAAAAAATAAAAAGAAAATCGGACGTGGCATTTTTTTTCCAATCTTCTTTTTTCTTATTCCAGTATTGTACGCCTATCTCTTATCATTTATCTTCATGTTCCAAATCATTTTATCTTCATGGAAGATTGGAAAAACAAAAGGAAGACTGGAACAAGAACAAAAACAAAAGAACATGGAAGTGGGTTGAAGGACACAAATCACACAAAAGATATCCCATAATAACGACAATTACGCTGACAAAATCGTATTTAAAATCCCATAGCATTAATCAACCTAATTTCACTTCCCATGAGACTATATGGTGTGCCCCTCTTTTCCCTCAACTCCCCCAAGTGTCACATCAGCACCACCTCATTTTCCTCCTTTCCTCCCCCAAAGTTTGGAAATGGTATTCTCCCAATCCCCCTTCATTTTTTTATTATATAAAGTTTAATTAAAAAAATAAATAATAAAATCAACCAATAGGGAGGCTCGGTGTGGACGGTGCATTTTCACCGTTTTGCCCGAAAAAGAAATTGGGGCGGGGGGTGTTTGAAAACGGGGCCGAAGCCACGTCTGCTCCCCGGTTCACTTCCCCGTTGGCACACCAAATAGCCTGAGTTATGAGAGTATGCAGCTGACATCATTAGCTTCCATCAACCTTAGTTAAAGAACCTAATAAACTATTGAACATAAACGAACATGTTATCGAACATTCACGAAAATAAATGAACGAACGCGACCTCTGTTCATGTACGTTTTTTTAGCCAAACGAACTTTCAGAGCCCTAAAGGGTTTGTGTTTAGCAGGATAGGCTTTGCGATTCAAAAGGGAATAGCGGCGCAGCTTGTTGCCCGCTTACCCACCATTTAAATGTAACTTGTTTCGTTGATCAAGATAATACTATATTTTTAATGAAACAAAAAAAAATTTATGACTAAACTTTCAGTTGAACGGTTCATAAACTATTTGGCGAACGTTTAATTCGTTTGCAGCCCTAACCACAAGAACAAAATAACAGTTTACTCAAAACAAAAATTTACAATGAGTTTTCACATCTAGGCTGTTTTAGAAATAACTCTTCCTGGATTTGTCATTAAATATGTATATGCTTATTAAAAGTAACATATCAGTTATTGACAAAAAAAAGTCGTTTATTATTGGCTTTAAAAGATTTAGATTGAATATGCATTTAGGATTTGTACATGTGCATGTCACCTACTTGGAAGTAGCATAAACGCCCGAAAGTTTTTCCCACGTAAGAAAGATGAAAAAAGTTTTACGATTTCATTCTAAGTAAGAATGTAAAATGAGAAGAAGTTAAAAAAGTTTTTTCTGTTAAAAAAAAAAGTTTCTGCTTCATTCCGGTCCTACACAGAACGAAAAATGTGCCATTCAATCAGTGGCGAAGCTTGGTTTCGGAATCGGTTGGGGCCGAACTCAATTTTTTTTCGATTGGTAGTGGCAAATCGGTGGGGGCCGGACTCAACCCGGACTCAATTTACATATAAAAATCGCAAATTTCTACCATTGCGCAAGAAAAAAGGGGGCCAGGGGTCTTCTTATCCTTCGTCCCTGCATTCAATGACAAAATTCGGTCGCCTTTAAGATCCCATGACAACGTCATGATTATCAAAACATACCCATAGTCTGATTAAGTTATCCAACCTTTGTTGATATAAATTATAGAATTAGTCAAATGTTAACAAAATAATTATATCATCAAATAAATAATAATAGCAATAGCAATAGCAGTTTACTTTATTTTTGAGTTTCTTATTTACAAAATATTGTTTGTGATTACCATGACTATGATATTAATACGTCCACCCTTTATTTATAAAATATTCATTTGTTATACTCAATATCGATGATGATATATTGATATCTGTAGTTAGTGTAATTTGAGTTCACTAACTTACTATGTAATATATGCCATCTACATTTTGCTTAAAATATGTGATATTTAAATTTGACCACATATCATTTTAAATGCGACTTAACATTCGGTATGCAATAAAAGGGGATGATGACGCCGGCTTACAATCACTTTTTCATACTGTATTAATGGTACAATCAGTTGTACATACAGTGAAAGGTAACACGGTCCCACATAATAAGACTTATCAACGTTTTTTTCTTTTAATATGCAAGTTTCAAGTTTCTCCAGAATCCATTGTATGTTTGTGCACCGTAGCATGGAGGAAAACAGCTTTACAGCATCTGCTCTTCGAAGTCCCGTAAGAGCACAACATGGTTATCCCCTGCTTTCATAGTAAACCTTCTGTCAAAAAATCTTGTGTTCTTTTCTTCTTTTAATATGCAAGTTTAAGTTTAACCCGGTTTGTTTTTATCATTGTCTCTCAAGTTTTACAGCTCTCGTCAACCGGTACCAGCCAGATGATGTCGTAAACATACCGATTTCAAACAATTCAGCTGAAGAAGAGCCTCACTCCCACACCATTGCGTAAGCTCTTTGATCTTTATATTAATATAACACTAATGGCTAGCCCTTGTAATACACAGTGTACATAACTTTGTTACTTTGTTACTTTGTCACTCATCACTACTGCCACCACCCACGATCACCCATCATCGCCGCCTCCTGCACCCACCATCGTCACCCACCCACCATCACCGCCATCCACCTCCACCCATCGCCACCGTCGTTGCCACCACCCATCACCGCCATCGCCATCCACCACTACGCTACCGCCACACACCACCACCTACCATCACCACCACCGCCACCCACCATCGTCACCCACCCACCATCACGGATATCCACCTCCACCATCCATCGACACCACCGCCACCGACCACCTTCCTTGGCCCTGAGGTCGAAATCAATGTTTAGAAAACTGGAGCTAGAGGAAAAACATACAACGAAACCAAAAGAAAACAAAGAACATGCTACAAAACAAGGAAGAAACCCCAAAGTTACAAAAGACCCGACACGTCGAAATTCTTCCAGTCTTCCTAAGAAACTTTGGCCGATCCTTTTCTGTGAGTAATCCATAGGAAACTATCTTCTTTGATCAAATCGACTGAAACTCTCACCGGGACAAAGCATCCATCGAACACCATTTTATTTCTATCTCCCCATATACGCCAAACCGTAGCCACAATCACCGCCAATACAATCTTCTTCCAGTTGCTACTTCCCGGACATTCACGAACCGTCGAAATTAAGCCAGTAAAATCAGTAAAACCAGGCGCTCTCAAGAATCGAACCCATGACCTTTCAGCCATGAGTCATTGAGCCTCCATACCACTCCACCATAAGGTGGGTGGTATTTAATTCACTATGTTAACTCTTGTTATTCATGATAAAATGCATTAAGATTTACCTGACAAGGTATGAGTTATTTATTTAGTTTGTTCCCCTGTTTTATCAAATTTCATGCAATTCTTAATTTACCATGATATTCCCATTTCAAACTGTTCAAATAGTTGGTTGATTTTGAGACATACATATATAGTTATGTGAATCTTGATTGTTTTATATAGTGATGACATAAAATGAAAGCTAAGTTCATCAATACAAAACACTTACTACTTCACAAGAATAACTGTCTTTCAATGATGGATTGTTTTTGGGATTATTTCCTTATGTGTCAAACCACCCACAGTAATCCTTTCCTTGGTTTAAAATTCGTTTTATTTTCTTTTAATTTCTCATATGATAATCATGTTTGTTTCCATAGTCTTTCAGCTTCCGTCAACTGTAATGAGGCAGAAGAACTGCTGCTGGGCTTACAACTATTGATGTGTCCTATACTCCAATAGTCCAATCGTCTATTCCATATAATTTGTATATATTCGGCTGGTGTAAGCTTGAGCCCAACAACCCATCAATAGTTGTAAGCCCAGCAGCAGCTCCAGAGCCCAGACCTCAACAGCCCGATAAGCTTAAGAATACAAAAACATTTAGTTAGAACTTAGAACACAATATCCAAATAATTTATAAAAATTGAGTTGATTTATTTTTAACACAATTTAAAAATACAGAAAGAGGTGGCGGCGCAGCTTGTTGTCCGCTTGCCCGCTATTTTGATGTAATTTTTCGCGATGGACGTGATTATATAAAAAAAAAAAATTAAATGCAAGACGCCTATAAAGAAAATTAGAGGGTCTGTAAAGGATAAAACTCTTGTTCTTAAGTAGATACAACTAACTTAAATAGTTTGATGACACTAAAATCATCCGCATCTTATTTGTACAATTTGTGTTCCAAACTTTCAGAAAAAAAAAAAAAAACAAAACAAACAGGGGTGACATTCTTTTCTTATATGTATTAAACCTGTTGTTTTCTTGATTTTCTTTGAAGTGGTTCAACACCCAACAATGGAACTCTTCCGGAACTAGTCACAAGCGCAGTGATTTCAAACAACTCAACTGAAGAACCTCGCAATTTTCGCAACAGTGCCTGGCACGCTCTTACTCTATTTATAACATTTGTCCAAATGTAAGCAAGTCTATATCTTTTATGATGTAACTTATATATTAGATGATCATTGGCAGATGTTTTATTTGTAGGTTTGGATATCCTAACGGCCAAAACCAACTTGAACTGCCTATCATTGCCACTGAACATCCCAATGATGAGTATGAACATACATATTAATTCCCATTTCAAACTATTCAATTAGTTGTATGATTTGAAAAATTATATTAATGTGAATCCGTAATATTTGGTTAAATGATTGTTCAACACTTACCACAATGCAAAATACTAACTGCATGCCTTTCAATTATGCGCAGCGAAAACATTTCTCGACCATTGTTGAGTCAGCTCTGTGATTTTGTTCGTTATATGTAGTGAGTTCTTTCTCTTTGTTTATAGTGACGAAGACTAGGCTAAGATGGTCTCTCTTAACGTACAGAGAACTTTTAATCGCATTAGTTGTATAGCTAAGTTGACTTGATTTTGAGTTAATAACATAGATGCATTGTTGTTGAGATTTTTGCCTTCAAATAATATTTGGGGAATATAATACCCTTTTCTTATGTGGTCCATCACACAATTTCATATTAGAAGAACAGAAGTCATATATTTGCTTATTGTAAACCCTGCCCAGAACCTTATCAGCCCATTATGGTCAAGAACACAAATGCATTAGTTAAAACACAATATCCATAGCCCAACAATTTATAAAACTGAGTGGAGTTTATGTATCTTAATACAATTAAAAAACAAGATGCTAGTACGTACACCCAATCAACTTCAATAATGCCTTTAAAGTCACCAATAGCTTATTCATCTGAAGGGTTGTGTGTTTATGTTTCTAAGGTTTTGTTTTCATGATTTTCTTTGAAGTGGTTTAGCACTCAACAACGGAACTCTTCTGGAACGAGTCACAGGTGTAGGGATTTTGAACAACTCAACCGAAGAAAATCGCAATTTTCCTAACCCTGTTGGGTAAGCACTTATATAAAAATAACATTTGCCCAATTGTATGATATAACTAGTAAATCTATTCGATATCAAGATTGAAATGATTTACATATACATCTTTCAACTGTTATTGTTGTTTTATTGAAAACATGCTTGATTAATCCATGATTATTAGAGATGAAGAAGAAGGAGAAGTTGAAGTTGAAGTTGAAGGAGTCACTGGTGATGATCCAAACAATCAAGGAATAACTGGCCAACAAACTACAAGTACAAGGTAAGTTCGGTTACGTTTTACTTGTGCCTTTAAATGTTTGAGTTGTTCCAATTATTGATTATATCTATCTTTGTTTTGTCTCACCAGGTGGAAAGTCCCTATAGTGGCTCCGTTTGCGCTTCGTGTGGTTCTATGCTTGGTGATTGTTTTCTTTGGTGTTAAAAAAGGAGAACACATTGCTAAACTCTTTAAGCTTTTATTTGTTGTGGGTTCTGGCGTTGCTTTCGCTACATACAGTATAATCTCTTGGATCAGTGACCGTTCAGATAACAAGATGCTCAAAGGTATTTACCATGTCGGTTGCAACCTGGCATTCATCTCGGTGTTGTTGATAATATACACCACAACCTAAGTTGATGAGTACAACTGCATTATACTTTTGATGCTTCTTGGAAGTGAGATCTATGTCTATTTGTGTAAATTTATTTATTTGGACGTATGAAGTTATGTTGGTGTTAATGATTTGTCTATGTGCTTTAGTACAATTTTAAGGGCTTCTACTAGTGATTTGTTACTTGAAACTTAAGCAGAGGGCCAATCTCTGTACTTATATGTTTTCTTTTGTTTCCTCTGTTTTACCAGATTTTATACGTTTCTTAAATTAAATTACATGTTCCCATTTTAAATAATTCAATTACTTGGATGATTTTGAGAAATATATATACAGTCTTGTGAATGAATCCTTCTTTAATCTTTTGATTGTTTTAAACTCGCTTAACTCAATATATGTTTTATAGTGAAAACAAAATACAGATCGAGTGTCATTTGCGACAAGTAAAGGAGCGATGTTACTAATTTTGAGTTAATAATTATGGTTGGGATTCTTGCCTTTATATTGGTCGGGTCCATCATGTTGGTGTTAATATGTTAGAGTAACCGGAGTGGGGCGGGAAAGGGGGGCGGGGAAAGCTTTTCAAGCCCGTAACACCGCCCCGGGAGGGCGTTATAGGGCCCCTTGGGCGGGACTTAACCCACCGGCGTGGGGTAGAAAGAAGGGACACGTGACGCGATTTCATTGGAGGGACTTTTGACCGTTTGAGCTTTATAAATAAAATTTAAAAAAAAAAACAACAGTTGGATTATAACGGTTCAATATATATATATAAAACCTCATTTTTATAAAAAAATACCAACTTCACTTCCTATTACCTCCCATATTCACCCATTTTTATACACTTTTTCATCTATTTTTATACTTCTCTTCATACTTTTAAAAAAAATAACCCATATAACCGAGGCTTTGACCTGAACAACCCATACAACTTCATCCCAAACCCGAATACACCACTGGTTCGTCCGATACCAAACCGTCCACCCATTCAATCACCTTGTCCCGAATACGCGGCTTTCGCGAGTTACATTAGTAGGCAAATTTATCCTAATTTTCTATTTAACGATTCCCTCGTTCCTTCACAACCGTCAATTCCTTTAACGCAACCGGAAAGCTTACCCGAAACACAACACGAAAATATTATGGCATCATCGTCGGGTAAAAAACAAACTGTTAGAAGAACTCACAAAAAGAAGACGGCGGAGGAGAAAACGTTGACCGCCGCCAACCGCCAACCTCAAAAGTGGACAACCGCCGAAGAGGTTGCCTTAACGCAAGCTTGGATAAGCGAGTCGGAATCCTCGACTCAAGGTATTTCTAATATTTTTTTTAAAAATATATATTTTTACATATGACTAACGGATTTTTTATTTTTTTGTAGGAAATTAATAATCGCCACAAAATCGAATATTGGGTCGACATAAACAACTCGTTCCATAAGTTGATGGATCGAGAGTTCTATCGAGCAAACGATAGTCTCTCGTCCAAGTGGACCGAGATAAACAAGGTGATGAATGCCTTCAAGGGCAATTATTATCATGCCAATAGACTCAATATATGTAAGCAACAAACTGTAATAAAGTTTGAGCCGGTAACACTCTACGGCAAAGCATGGAGAACAACAACTATACAGCATTTATAGGCAAAGATGAAGAAACTTCGTTATCGCTTTGGTTGGCATATGTGAAATATGATGACTAGAACAAAATATTTAGGGAAAATGGCCAAAATAGCCCGTTGACCGGGTGTTTTGCAAAAATAAACCTCTAACCCCTCTTTGGAGAGACGGGACACGGCTCCCAAAGAGCCTGAACCGTCTCCCGAGAGGCTTCCCATTTCAGCCAACAGAGGACCGCCACGTGTCGTTGTTGATCCCGAGACAGACCTTTCTCTCTCCTGAACCCTCTTTCTCTCTCCTGAACCCTCTTTCTCTCTCCTGAAAAGATTTATTCCCACAAAATCAAGAAACAACCCACAAAAATCTTGTTTATCTTTTTGATTTTTATTTGCAAATTTCTTCAAATAAGCTTAGAGAGAGAAACAAGAGAGAGAGAGAGACCTGAGTAAGTAAAACAAGTTGCTCAACCCCAAATGATCTAGCGGCTGCAAGAGTATCAAGAGCAAGATCAACGGCTGATGTGCAATGTGTATGCCAACACCCTCTCTCACCACAATTAGGTCTGGGCTCATGTTTTTGTGGTATAATCGAGACCTGACCACTGTACAAGAACTGCAACATCAGCAAGAACACCTCGTACCCTACAGAATTCACAGGTATAACCACTGTACAAGCTCCACACTGAAAGTTACATCACTGAAAGCTTGGCCGTTGATCAGTAGCTTTAGATAGTCTAGTGAGAGAGATCTTAATGAATCCTCTAGTGACATGACTGTTTGTATGAAACAAGACAAAGTTGCTTGGTTTTTATATGTTTTTTGGGTGATTTTTTATGATCTTTT
This sequence comes from Ambrosia artemisiifolia, assembly GCA_032199755.1. Taxonomy (NCBI): domain Eukaryota; kingdom Viridiplantae; phylum Streptophyta; class Magnoliopsida; order Asterales; family Asteraceae; genus Ambrosia; species Ambrosia artemisiifolia. The sequence continues at coordinate 11,165,264 of CM063528.1, read as the reverse complement.
TGAGAAGATTTGAAGTTATAAGTTGTGGAACTGAACAGGATTGGATTGTGTGTTCCTCAACTTCATGTTTCTATGTTTCTGTATAGATAGATAGAGAGAGATTACTGTGATTTCTTGTGGGAGATATTTTGTCTCAGGAGAGAGAAAGGGGGTTCAGGAGAGAGAAAGGTCTGTCTCGGGATCAACAACGACACGTGGCGGTCCTCTGTTGGCTGAAATGGGAAGCCTCTCGGGAGACGGTTCAGGCTCTTTGGGAGCCGTGTCCCGTCTCTCCAAAGAGGGGTCAGAGGTTTATTTTTGCAAAACACCCGGTCAACGGGCTATTTTGGCCATTTTCCCAAATATTTACTGCACTTATTTGAAATATGGGGCCCACGAGTTTGAAATAAGAAGTTATAAGCAAGTAACTTCCAATAGCCGTTCAAAAAAAAAAAGTAACTTCCAATAAAAAAAAAATTATTTAATTGTTTGCCAAGAGACTCTATATATGTAGGCAACAAACTGTAATAAAGTTTGAGCCAGTTACACTCTACGGCAAAGCATGGAGAACAACTAGGATGAGCTCGGAACGGTATCGATACCAACTGATACCGATTCTGAAAATACCGATACCGAAATCTCACAAAACCCAATATCGATACCGAAAACATACGGTACGGTACTGTACCGGTATTTTACCTTAAAATACCGATATCATACCGATCCCGTACCAATACCGATAATACAGAAACCGAAAACCTCTAAATGTGGGTGCGATACCGAACACCCTTGGTTCGGTATCGGTACAAGATCGGGATCATGACGGGCCGAGATCAGTATTCAGCTCTACGTGCTCATCCCTAAGAACAACAACAATTAAACAGCATTTGCTCTTCCAAATCCTGTTGAAGCACAGCGTCGTTATCCATCCCATGATCCTCCGCCTCCACAATAAGCATTCAGTCAATATTCATTTTGTTTTTCTTCTTTAAATTAACATGCAAATTTTAACCCGATTTGGTTTATATTTGTCACTCAAGTTTTTCAGCTCATGTTTATCTCATAATTTTTAAACGTTAATATCTTTTATATACGAGATTTTTTAAAGAAAAAAATTATACCAAATTAACTAGCGGTTTATTATCTTTCCAACGAGTACCATAGTGTTATATAAAAACAGAGGAAAAAAAAACGACTATTTTTTGTGGGTTTTGTTTATACAGAAGAAAAAATACAAAGTGTTCAGGTTATACATTAAATCATGTATAGGCAAGTCATCTATACATATAATAAACCAAAGCCATTTTAATGACATGGCACTTAAAGAGGCATTCTCCTCCTTGAGTGTGCCATGTGTAATCCCATGTGGCATTGAGATATATTAGGAAAAAAATAATTTAAAAACAAAATTAGATTTTTCTCTCTTATGTTTCCTCCCATAATTTTTAAATGTTAATATCTTTTATATACGAGATTTTTTAAAGAAAAAAATTACACCAAATTAACGAGCGTTTTATTATCTTTCTAACGAGTACCATAGTGCTATATAAAAAACGGAGAAAAAAAAACGACTATTTTTTGTTGGGTTTTGTTCAAACAGGAAAAAAAAATACAAAGTGTTCAGGTAAATCATTAATCATGCATAGGTACGTCACTAATTATGTTCAAATCAGTAAATATGAATTCTATTTTCAACATGCGTTAGCATTGGAGTTATACATTGTTATAGGTTAGATATTAATATTAGAGTTATACATTGTTTAAGGTTAGGCGTTAACATTGGAGATATATTTTTAATTGTTTTAGATTAGCTGCTACCCGAAGCTTTCATGCGTGTAACTGTAAAGCGCATCATTCTATTTCATATGTAAAATTAATATGTCATATTAGTTTTTTCAACCCCGGAACGTTCTCGGGGTATAATCTAGTTAATTATGTTCAAACCGGTAAATATGAATGCTATAATATTAGAGTTATACATTGTTTAAGGTTAGGCGTTAACATTGGAGATACATTGTTAATTGTTTTAGTTTAGGTGCTACCCAAAAGTTTCCTGCATGTAACTGTAAAGCGTATCAGTATATTTCGTATATAAAATTGATATGTCATATTAGATTTCTCAACTCCGAGACGATCCCGATATATAAATGTAGTACTTCTATAATCTCTCGGACCCGATATATAAATGTAGTACTTCTATAATCTAATCTAACTTGTCGATTGTGATATCTTAACACGTAATAAAACAACAAAACCCTTCATCTTCTTGTGGCATAAGATACTTCTCTTATGGGGCCTACGATAATTTTCTTTTGGGGCCTACGATACTCTCTTACGGGGACTACGATACTTTCTCTTACGGGGCCTACGATATTTTTCTTTTGGGGCCTACGATACTTTCTTTTATGTGGCCTACGGTACTTCTCTTATGGGGCCCACGATTTCTCACAAACGTGTACAAAAGTCTTCGACTTTTTTTCATTTGTTTGCCAATAGACTCTATATGAAGGCAACAAACTGTAATAACTAATAAGTTTGAGCCGGTTACACTCTACGGCAAAGTTTTCCCCAATTTCATTATATTTTTAACATGATGCAATTATTAGCCAAGCAAAGTTTTTTAAGCAAGGTTATGATTTATCTATAAATATCAATTTAATCACTAATCACATAACATAAATTACCATCTAACACACAAGGCCACATACTTTACCAAACAACGAATTTGAAAGCTATAGTGTGACTTACTATGCCTTAGATGATCTTAATCAAGGAACATGCAGCAATTTCACTCACAAAATTTCTTGATTTTGCCTTGATTTGTGAAGGTTAGGATGAAAGGGCTTGGGTTTGAGCTCTAAAAACTCAGACGTGAGTTTCGATGAGTTTTGAGCTCCACCCCACCTATTACCCCTTGTTATAGATTGTAGAATTTTGTGAATCTAATAGCTAAACAACTCAACTCAAACATAAACACAACCACAATATAAAGAACAAAGATATAGCGACAAAACGGTGACTGAAAGCTCTTATTAACCCAAACCAAAAAATACCCCCCAAACCCTAGTCTCAGCAAATCACTGAGACTGAATAAACGATACAAAGTATCAACAAGATCTGCTGATCAATAATATCAGCAGATCATCAAGAGAGTACAGACTCAAACAAAGACAAGGGTACAAACCCTAATACAGACTCAGAGAGACGAGAGAGAATACAGAGATAAAAAACAATAATAATCTAAACAATAATAACGAGATGTATTTATATCGAGCTCCAGAAGCTTCTGACGAAGATACCAAATCAACGCTCACGATTACTTTCATCCAACGGCCACAAACACATCTCGAATACCTGTTATAACAACTTAACAACTTTGAACTAGTTCAAACAAGTTTGAACCAGTCCACAACTAAACAGATTAAACCATTAGCCCAGTAACCAGGGCATAAGCCCAAACACATTAGGCCCAAGATCAATATGTTTAAGTAATCAAATTATAACCATATTTTTCAACATCCCCTCTTAATTTGATTGCTTAAACATGTCTGTCAACCCAAGTTTGTTACACAAGAACTCATGCTGAGAACTGTATAACCCTTTGGTTAGAATATCAGCTACTTGCTGATCAGAAGAAACTTTAAGTACTTGAACAAAACCTGAACTGATTTTTTCCCTTAGGAAATACAAATCAATCTCAAAGTGTTTTGTTCGATCATGGAACACAGGGTTTTCTGCTATAGATATAGCAGATTTACTATCACAAAACAATTTTAAAGGTAACTTATTTTTAACTCCCAATTCAACTAGCAGATTGGAAATCCAAACAAGTTCACAAGTAGTAGTACACATAGCTCTGTACTCAGCTTCTGCTGATGAACGAGCTATAGTGTTCTGTTTTTTACTTTTCCAGGATACAAGATTTTCACCTAGAAAAACACAGAACCCAGTAACAGACTTTCTAGTAACAAGGCATTTGGCCCAATCAGCATCAGAGTATGCTGAAAGACTCAAATCCTCCCCTTTCTTAAACCAGATACCTTTGCCTGGTGACTGCTTCAGATATCTAAGCAGTCTCAAGGCAATTTGCTGCACATTCTCAGTTGGTTTATGCATAAACTGACTGAGAAACTGTACTGCATAACTAATATCTGGTCTAGTTAAGGACAGATAAATTAACTTACCTATGAGCCTTTGAAAACCAGTAACATCACTTAAGAACTTAACATTTTTCCCACTTTTAACAGAAAGAATATAATTCTGTTCTATGGGAATACTCACAGGCTTGCAACCAAGATAACCAAAGTCACTTAATAAATCTAGACAGTATTTTCTTTGGTTTAAACATATACCAGATTCTGAGTATAACACCTCAATACCAAGAAAGTATTTTAACTTTCCTAGATCTTTTATTTGAAAACTCTCTTTAAGCATTGTTTTAATGTTATTTATTTCCTTTTCACTGTTTCCAGTGATAACTATATCATCCACATACACAAGTAAAACAACAAAGACATTTTCAACAGATTTAACAAACATAGAATAGTCACACTTACTCTGAATAAAACCTATAGTTTTTAAGACTTCAACAAGCTTTTCATTCCATTTTCTTGGAGCTTGTTTGAGTCCATAAAGGGATTTTACAAGTTTACACACTTTAGAACTTCCTTCAGAAGAATACCCTTCTGGAAGTTGCATGTAAACATCCTCAGTTATTGACCCATACAAAAAAGCATTGTTAATGTCCAACTGAAATAAAGTCCAATAATTTTGAACAGCCAAACTGATCACACATCTTACAGTGACCATTTTGACCACAGGAGAAAAGGTTTCTCCAAAGTCTAACCCTTCTCTTTGGTTGTAACCTTTGGCTACCAACCTAGCCTTGTATCTATCTATCTCACCATTAGATCTATACTTAATCTTATAGACCCACTTACACCCAATTGCCTTTCTACCAGGGGGTAGGTCAGTGACAATCCAGGTGTTATTTCTATACAAGGCTTCCATCTCATTATTCATAGCCTCAATCCAATTAGGATCTTTTGAGGCTTGAAAATAAGATGTGGGTTCACAAGACTTATTAATATTAGAAACAAAACTAAAATTATCAGAAGACAAGTTAGAATAATTCACACACTTTTCTACACCATACTTAACTTTGCCCTCAACAACATAGTCACTAAACTTCCTAGGCATATTAGACACCCTTGTAGAGTGTCTAATACTTCCCTCAGATGGGTCAGACTCTTCATTTACAGATCCTACATCATTGCCAGCCTCCTCAGGAATGCTACATCCTGGACTACCAGGCTGCAGTCCACCATCAGGAAGATGATGGTCTACCCCCCCAACAGTCCTGGGAGCAGTGCCTGGTTGCTGACTAGTTGGATTTGTATGAGTACTAGTGGTTCCCCTTTCATCATTGGGAAGGTTATTAGTCATATAAGAAGACTGGGTTTCATCTGCTTCAATATTATCAAAAAAATTTAATGTTGTAAGACCATTATCATTTTGTTCTAAAGACTCAGTTTGTAAAATTTTTTGTTTAAAAGGATATATATCTTCATAAAACCTAACATCTCTGGAAAACTCAATTCCTGTTTTTTGGTGCACCTCTAGCGGGCGCGACACCTAGCATTAAGCTATGTTCGCTCATAGAACTCACGCGTTACGGCTGAAACATGATACGTAGCAGACAACCAGATGGTTTGTTGTACAACCCAATTAAATGATATATGAAAGTGTCGATCTAATCTATATATATAATAAAAGAAAGCAATTTTGATGACATGGCATTCTAGGAGGCATTCTCTCCTTTGAATGTGCCATGTGTCATGCCATATGGCAAATTAAAAAAAAAACAAATAATAATATAAAATCTAATCTAATCTACTAAAATTGAGTTGAGTTATTTTAGGAAAAAAAAATTTAAAAACAAATTTAAATTTTTCTCTCTTATGTTTCCTCCTATAATTTTTAAACGTTAATATCTTTTATATACGAGATTTTTTAAAGAAAAAAATTACACCAAATTAATGAGCGTTTTATTATCTTTCCAACGAATACCATAGTGCTATATAAAAAACGGAGAAAAAAATGATTATTTTTTGTGTGGTTTCGTTCATACAGGAAAAAAAAACACAAAATGTTCAGGTTATTCATTAATCATGTTTTTTCTTTTAAACCAGGTTCTTATTTACGATGTTGAAATTCAGCCCAATCGCCATGCTATCATTGGAATTTTACTCTTTTAAAGATACATAGGTATACTTCATCAAGAGAAGCTAGGAGAAAGAATTGCGCAACACTGCAACACATGAACACATGGTGTCACCTTATACCAATGTTATTTTTTTTATTTATTTAAAACAAAAAAATCCTTCATCTTTCTTCTCTTATGGGGCCTACAACTCTTCTCTTATGGGGCCCATTATTCTTCTCTTATGGGGCCTACGATTCGTCTCATTTGTTTGCTAATGGACTCTATATATGTAAGCAACAAAATGTAATAAGTTTGAGCCGGTAACACTCTACGGCAAAGCATGGAGAACAACAACTATACAGCATTTGCTCTTCCGAATTCCGTTGAAGCACAGCGTCGTTATCCCTCCCACGATCCTCTGCTTTCACAGTAAGCATTCAGTCAATATTCATTTTGTTTTTCTTCTTCTTCTTTTAATTAACATGCAGCTTTTAACCTGATTTGGTTTATCTTTGTCACTCAAGTTTTTCAGCTCTACTCAACCGCCATCAGCCAGGCGGTTTAAACATACAGATTTTGAACCATTCAGTTGAACAAGACCCTAATTCCCATCACGTTGCTATTGTGTAAGCTCTTTGATCATTAGATTTATATTCCACTAATCAACTTGTTACTTTTACTCTTACGTTTGATACACTTTTTTTGGCTTGTTATCAGTTGTAATTAATCTAACTTGGACGTTAAACTTAAACAGAGGACCAGTCTTGGTACTAATATAGATTCTACCTTAAATGATGTTTGGCATGTGTTTTGTTTGTAGGTTTGGATCTCTGAACGTTGAAAACCAAACTGAATCGCCTATCGTTGTCACCGAGAATCACAACGACCAGGATGAGCATTTAACCGTGTATGTGTTTGTTCCCCTGTTTTTTACATATTTCATGCGTTTCTTAATAATAATAATAATAATAATAATAATAATAATAATAATAATTACTAATTTATATAATTATGTTATATATAAAATAATATTTAAATAACTTTTAATTTGCAAGCCTAAATGAGAACACCATATATATATATATATATATATATATATAGGGAAATTATAAACTGAAAACCCACTCGAGTTAAGAAAACTATGAAAACCCTTGTAAAAACCATCTAAAATTTTTTAATTTTTTTTGAAAAAAATACGCAAGGTAACATACATGTATTAAAGCGTTTTGGGCAAAAAAAATAAAAAAAGCGCCGATAGAATATTTTAAAAAAAAATAAACAAAGTTTGTGCTGTTACATATGTAACATCAGTTGTTACATGTAACATCAGTTGTTACATATGTAACAGTGCAAATTTTGTTTAGTTTTTTTAAAAATATCCAATCGGCGCTTTTTTTATTTTTTTGGCCCAAAACGCTTTAATACATGTATGTTACTTTGTGTATTTTTTTCAAAAAAAAATAAAAAAGTTACGTGGTTTTTACAAGGGTTTTCGTAGTTTTCTTAACTCGAGTGGGTTTTCAATTTATCCTCCCCCTATATATATATATATATATATATATATATATATATATATATATAGGGTAGGGATCCTAAGAGAACCAACCCCTATTTAAGAACTAAGAGAACCATTCTGGGCCACACATTTCATATAAAGGCAAAAAAAAAAAAAAAATTTTTTTTTTTTTTTGCTTTAATCGCACATTTTTATGCAAGGAAATTTTTTTTTTTATTTTTTTTGAATTTTTTTTTCATTTATACATATGTGTATATAGCATTTTTCAGCTATACATATGTGTATATTTCAGTTATACATATGTGTATATTCCATTATACATATGTGTATAATGCAATTATACACATGTGTATACTGAAAAAAAAATACAAAAAAAAATTAAAAAAAAAATTCTTACATATAAAGCAGCGATTTTTGCAAAAAAATAAATAAATAAATAAATAAATAAAAATTGCCTTAGAGAAATGTGTGTCCCAGAATGGTTCTCTCAGTTCTCAATTTGGGGAAAGGTTCTCATTTGCTATATATATATATAGGGAACGGTTATTGTACAAAGTAATGAAAACGTGCGAAGTGTGCGAAGGCTCACTTTGTACATGATAATTACGTAATGATAATTACGTAATGCCTTAATGAACATACAAAAACATTACGTAATTCTCATTACGTAATTATCATGCACTTTGTATATGATAATTACGTAATGATAATTACGTAATGTTTTTTGTATATTCATGAAGACATTACGTAATTATCATTACGTAATTATCATGTGCAAGTGAGCCTTCGCACACTTAGCACGCTTTCATTACTTTGAATTTGAACCTGTCCCTATATATATATATGTAGAGGATCCGGTAGGAAAATTGTTTTATGTAGGAAGTGTAGGAAGTATTTTCAACCATTAGATCAAATATGATTAAATCTTTAGATGAAGGGCATTATAGACTTTTTGTCTATTTTTTTAATTTATTACAAACCCACTAAATTAGCAACTAACATCTAGATATTTATGAAGATTAATCATCCTAAATTAACTAATTATTCATTATTTTTCATAAGAATCATAAGATATTCATATCAAATAAGTTGATCTAATGGTTGAAAATACTTAGGGTAAGGTTCCTGTAGGAAAATTGATTTGTGTAGGAAGTATAGGAAGTGTTTTCAACCATTGGATCTAGAAATGGATGGTTGAGATTAAAAGTTCGGGTTTGTTAAGATTCTACTAATTATATTTTAATAATTAAGGGTAGGATGGTTCAATATGTGTTTTAAATGAGGGTGGTAATGTCATTTTTTTGTATTTTGATATAGAAACCATTTGACTTTCAACCTTAAATCATGCCCCCTCTCTCTCATCTTAATTAGTTTTTTATAATCTCTCTCATACATTCAAACTTGTTCATCTTTCAAAAAGAAAAAAAACAAATAGAACCACAAAACCTTCTTTGCACCGGTTATTCTTCATCTTCTATAATAGTGGGTTTAAAGTAATAGTGTTCTCTTTTTTTTGCTGGTCTAACCGAATAATAGTTTTTTTACTAAACATGATTCGTATCTGTTAAAACACTTCTACTGTTTTAAACACTTCTACTGTTTTAAAAAACTTCTACTGTGTTTAGTTTCAATATAAAACACTATTGATGTTATTATAAAACACTCCCGATGATATTATAAACACTCCTTATTAATGCATACTAGTTTCTCTTTCATTATAAAACACTCCTGATGTTAACCTTCTGCCATGACTTGAATAATCAAAAAAATGATAGAGATGGGTTATATGTTTGAAGAATCAAACAAGTTTATATATATATATATATATATATAATAATTACTAGTGTTGATGAAATTATGAAAAAAAAATAGCTAACTTATGTATAAAATATTTTTTTATAATTAATATTAATTGATAAATAAATAAATAATGAACGAGCCGAGCTCAAGCTTGAAAAAAAAATACCTATGAGCCGAGTTCGAGCTTTAGAAACAATGCTTGAATCGAGCCATGCTCGAGCTCGAGCTCGAGCTTTCATAACCTAAACAAGCTCGAGCTTAGTCAAACTCGAGTTTGGCTCGTTTGCACCCCTAAATAAATGTCTTTCAATGATGAGCACTAGAAAACTTCTTTCCCTTGTTCATCTCTAGTTCTATTTTTTTTTGTTTCGAGTTGATGACATAGGGGGTGTTTGGGATTGATTATTCAAAACAGATTATGCGTTTTGGAAAAGTAGGGACGGAGCTGCTTATAGATTATTGTATTTTGGTAGTCCAAAAAACTGATTATCTGCGTTTTCAAAACGCAATCCAAACACTAAAAACTGATTATCTACATTTTCAAAACGCAATAATCTAAAAATCATGCAATATGTACTAAGGGGGTGTTTGGGATTGATTATTCAAAACAAATTATGCGTTTTGGAAAAGCAGGGGTGGAGCTGCTTATAGATTATTGCGTTTTGGTAGCCTAAAAAACTGATTATCTGTGTTTTCAAAACGCAATCCCAAACACTAAAAACTGATTATCTGCGTTTTTCAAACGCAATAATCTAAAAATCAGATTCAAAACGCAGTCCCAAACACCCTCTAAATGTAAATTGGGTTTTCTTTGTGTAAAACCACTTCCTTTTGTGTCAACCAAAGTCAAAACTACTTTTTGTAGCAACCCTTTTTTTATATAGAGAAAGGATAGGAGGTTCCCTAAACCGGAATGAGACCATTCAAACTATACATTAGAGAACCTGAAACCACTAATTTTACATGTTAAATATATATTAAAAAAAAATTTTAGGTAGAAAAATATATTACATGTTTTTTTAAACTTTTTTCTATAAACACATGTAGAACTCATTCAAATAAATATATTGATTTTTGGTAGAGTTTTTTTTTACATCTTGTAGGCTTTTTTAGATTTTTTTTTTTATTTTAACTTTTTTAATTAAAACACTTCTATATGTTTTTACATGCAACAACTAAAAAAAAATGATTTTTTGTTTCTATTTTAAAATGATCGTTTCTATTTAACATGTTAAACTAGTGGTCTTGGCTTCCCATTTTTTTAGGTTTCCCATTGAAACCCCCCCCCCCCTCCCCCACACACACACTAGGTTACAATCTCGTGTATTACACGGGATGATAAATGCAATATTATATATCATTAATAAAGAAGTTATGTTTAATAAAACATGTGCATTTCACGGTTGAAAAAATCGGTGTATTATACTAATTAATAGAATAAAAATATAATGTAATTAATGTATTAAAGTCTAAGGTCGTCAAGATATGTATTTAAAAAACGAACACTGACGTGACAGTTATAAATTTTGTTAACTTCATTTTTAAAACTTTTTTTTCAAATGGGAATTAAATTTGATTTCTTTAATACAACATATTTTTTTTATTTAACATGTTGTATTTTTACTATTATTTACCATCCCAACCACATTAACTATTAGAAAATTTTTAGATATCACTCATAAAAAAATTATCTTCATTACTTTTCATTTTTAGTATTTTAGTTAACAAAAGTTTGAACTTGATAAGTTTTTAAGTAAAAAATATATAAGTTTATTTAATGTATTGATAATGAATTTTATATTAAACTAGTTGGTAATAATATAATAACTATTTTTAATTAAAAAATATTTATCTATAATTAAGTTAAATAGAAAGAAATAATATCTTTAATCAAAATATAAATATCATTAATTAAGTATGAAAAATAATATCTTTAATTAAAAAATAAGTATCAATAATTAAGTAGGAAAAATATGCGGGAAAACAAAAAAACAGATGGATTCAGTGAATGATATGCGTCAAAGCTTATATTGGATTATATATAATATATAATAATAGAAATAGATATATGGTAAGGAACCTGAGAGAACACTTGGTTAATTGTGGATGGAGGGAACCATTCTGGAAAGCACACTTCCCTAAGGCAAATTTTTTTTTTGCTAAATCGTAGTTTCTCGCAAGTTTTCTTTTTTTTTTTTTTTTGCATTTATACCTGTTTATATTGTCAAAAATATATATGTATGATACTTATTTTCAAATTCAAACACGTATAGACACGTATGTATATTAGAAAAACATGTTCTTATACATTCTTGTCAATCATTTCTGCACATTTGCTTATATATGTACATTACAAACCATGTATGTACACATATGTAAAATACTAATTTTTGTAGTTTTGGACACTTTTGTAGTTTTTGACACGTGATATATATATATATATATATATATATATAAATAGAAAAAATTCCTTAAAGAAAAAGGGGCGATTTAGCAAAAAAAAATTGCCTTAAATAAATGCATGATCCAGAATGGTTTTCTCAGTTCTCAATTAGGCTAAATGTTCTTCAACTTTTCATTAAAAAACCAAAACAAATTATATTTAAATGGTGGATAAGCGGGCAACAAGCTGCGCCGCTATCCCCTTTTGAATCGCAAAGCATATCCTGCTAAACACAAACCCTTGGTTTTTAGGGCTCTGCGAGTCACTGTGGACCACCTTTTGCACTCATTTCAGAAAACGTATTGCCTCAGGGGCCAATGATCCAAATGTGTCGAAAGCAAACGGCAGGAACACATGTTGATTCTCTAAACAGGCTGTTTCGTGCTTAGCGACCTTCTTAGCTTCTGCTAGCAAAACTGCCTGCCCCGGTACAAAGTCGCTGTCTCGCAAACCTACCAAGGGGAAACCCCTGTCAGGTCAACACAAGCATGTTTACCCCAACCCATCCAAACACCAGAACATCCGCAGGACTAAGGTAGATCTCCCCTCCCGCGGATCAGTCAGAAGATTGACCGGTGCTTCTTTCTTGGCCGAGACCCCCGCACTTCAAAACACATCCCATAAAACATCTCTGACCAAATCATGGAGGTACTTGAACCACGGCAATTCCTTGCAGTGGAGCGCATGCTCGCCAAATTTATCCAGACATGTTTTTTTGCATATGGGGCATGGTTCATCCGAGGGGAACAGAGGTATCATGAGTCGGTATTTGAGAATAGCCCTGTATTCGATCACCGACATCCGTTCCCCAAGCCCTTCAATGGGCACGACAGTCAGAAAATCTTGAGCATGAGCCTCTTGAAGGCATGTAAACACTGCCTTTTGTCGCGGAGTCATATCAAACTGCCCTTCCATAGTGTGCACGTGTTTACCATAAAGAGCACTCGCCAAGGTTTGTTGAGGTTTCTTGGGGGCGGTCTCCTTATCGGTATAACCGCCTAGATCAAATTTTGGAAGAACTGTTTTAATATTACCAAGTGCGATGGTGTAGTCAGAATCCACCGCCTTCACACCAGCACTCCGCAGGATGTGGTCCTGCAATCCCCACGACTGAGCCCTCGACGCTACAAAGGCGTATGTTGACACATCCCCTGCCGTCAAAATCCCCAAGCCCCCATGTCGCATAGGCAAGGAAGCTAGCCTCCATTGGAGGTCCCCAAAATGTGCCCCTCCACAGACAACAATGCTTTTAACCACCTCCCGAAGGCCTGCATAAAAAATGGACACCGCCTCTTTTACATGCTCTGGCTGACATGTCCGGAGCCCGTACACTAATTTAGCAACCCCCATGCATGAGCGCAGTAAGAGAAGCTCACTTTGAGGGTCTCTTAATTTCGGTAGGTGTTCCATTAGTTCAACCGTGCACAAAGCCCTTTTTGTTGCCAAAGAGCGTATATAACCTGCATCCCGGCTAACAGCTCCCCCAAGGAGTTTAACCCCTCGGTCGGGCCTACCTATCTCATTAGGAAATAAACCAGACGTTGTTGCTGAACCATTGCACGTCGGCCAAAAAATCTCAGTTTTTCGCACATTCAGCAAAAGCCCTAGAGACGGGCCTTCAGATCGAATAATATCAAGTGCCCTCGCTACGTCTTAAGTTTTACCTATAATGGTGGCATCATCTAGATACCAAGCATGGAAAGGGATGGAGCAGGCTTCCTGCACACCGGAGAACAAGCGGATGAAGGACCAATGCAAAAAGGAGGGGGCCGAGGGGGTCCCCTTGCTGAACCCTAGTAGTAGCACCAATGTGAGTATCACCCACGTACAACCTGGCAAGCCGGGCATACAAGAATTGCACCCAAGGGTAAATGGATGGGCATCGACAATTAACTTCCCTGAGAAGTGCCGTGCGGTCGACTACGTTAAAAGCATTGGAGAAATCAACAGTAAGCATAGCAGGGAGCCATCAGAATGGAACATGTTCACGAACCTATTGGCACTATGCAACACTGCTTCTGCCCCATTAGGGACCCCAACCCCGAATTGGAAATCCCCTACATACGTAGCCATCTCCTTACCCACTTTACGCATAGTGACTTTCGACACCAATCTCCTCCAAATTGTCACAACCGCAATAGGTCTAATTCCATTGTCGGGCTTTAACAAGGGTGTTAGTGGAATGGAGGCAACGAACTCCGCCAGTTCAGAAGGACAAAGCCCCCCAAGCCACAGGTTGACAACATCTGTGATGGACTTAAGCAACCCAGACGCGGTGGGGGACCCCTGGCCACAAAACGCGTCCAAGATATGTTGAGCCCGCAAACCATCCCTCCCGCAAAGAGGTCCCTTTCGGGAAGGATTTAATACACGCCAGCACACAATCAACGTCAACCTGTAGACTTGGCTCAGATGGCATGGTGGAAGGCTTGGTTGGAGGGTCCACGATAGAGTGTTTATCAATCAAGGCTTTCAAAGTGGCCTCCCCAAGAGGCGCGACCCCTGATGAACATAGGACCTTGACCGCAACTGTGTAGTGCCCATCTGCCACTTTCCGAAGGCATTGCTTAATGTTTCCCCCACCCCCATCATTATCCTGCTGACTAGGCCTACATGAAAGCCCCTCCACAGGTAGATCAAGGAGGTTCTTGACAAGCTCCTCAAAGTCGGCCCCATCTTTCCAAACCGCTAAGGCTCGCATAATGGAGTTACATTGGAGCGATTTCCTGTTCCCAGACCTGCGTTCTTGCCTACAGGCTGGTTTGACCGCCCGTAACGTGCAACGAGGCAACAACAAAAGCTTAACCCATGCCTCAATAGACCCTGGGGCATCCGCCACTTTACGCATCCCCCCTGACAAAGCCTGCGCAAACGCCATACGACACGCAGGAGGGATAGTCTTGACAGTGGAGAGGGGAGTGCGAGGATGCGCTCAAGGAGAGCGACATCAGCCACCACCCCTGTAGACAGGACACTCTCAGGCTCCGCAGGCGGCCTACACGGCTGAGGGATCCCTACAATATAATGAATTGCATTTCCTGCACCTAAAGTGCACTTATGTACACCATCCTTGTGACGACAATAACGGTTAAGGGCATGCAGGGTCATACATCCCCCACATAGCCATTTCCCAAGCATCCGCAGGGTATTTACAACATCAGTGTAGAGGTCCAAGTCCGAAACAATTTGTCCGTTTAAAAATTCCCTCCTTTCTTTCTCATTGAAATGGTCTCATTGGAAATGCATAAGAAGTCTAGAATAACCCTTGTACCCAGGCAAACCATCCTTGCAGGAATGGTAATTTCTAAAGGGGCAAGGCCAATTCCCCGTGACTGAGCTGGGACCCGTCTCCTCAACAACAGTTCCTCTCCCACACCCAGGCCCGCCCATAAGAAGGAAATTGTAATTATTATTATTAGTAATATTTTATTTATAGGAATGTTAAATTCATTAATACTAATATTAATATTGTTAATAATATTTAGGGATAACTATTATCATTATAGATTTAAAAAAAATAATAATAAAATAAAAATGGCAAGTAGCCATAAGAGAGAGGGGGCGACTAGCTTTTAAAAGAGAGGGGCGACTTGGGTTTAAGCTGGAAGGGGCGAGTAGGTGGTTTGAAGAAGGGGCGAGTAGCTTTTAAACTAGGGGAGGGCGATTGCGGTTTTTTTAAAAAAAGAAGATGACCGTTACATGTAAAAAGGCGGTGGTGAAGTAGGTGGAGGAGGAAGCCAGTGGTGGTGGAGTAGGTGGTTTGAAGAAAGTAGAGGGTGACATCTGTGGTGGCGGAGAAGGTGGAGGAGGGAGCCGGCGGCGGTGGAGGGTGGATGAGGTGGGCTGAAGAAGGTTTTGAGGTTGGTGGGGTAGGTGGCGGAGGCAGGGGAGGTCGGAGGTCGGAGGTTGAGGGTATGAAAGGCCAGATTTACACAGGTGGAGGAGGGAGTGGGAGGTCGGAGGTGGTGGTGGAGTAGGTGGTTTGAGGTCGGAGTTTGAGGTGGTGGTGGTGGAGTAAGTGGTGGTTGAGGTGGAGGTGGGAGGTCGAAGGGAGTAGGTGGAGGTCTGATCCTATATGTATATATCTTGATTCCAACAACCAATCAATAGTTTTCAGCCCGGCAACAACTCCAAACCTTATCAGCCCAGTAAGCTTAAGAAATAATAAAGCACAAAATAATATATATATATATATATAAAATGTTGCTTTAAGGTGCTGTTTGTTTTTTAAGAGGTAAAAAGTCTGCAGTCTGCGGACCACATCTGCAGGAGAAGAGGTGGACCAAAGGTATGCAGTCTGCAAGAAAAAGACTGTTTGTTTGTTAACGTCTGCAGCGTAACCTAACCATAACCATAACCAACCACAACCCACCATAACCACAATAAACCACCACAACCCACCATAATCACAAACCACTTTCAAGACAACCACTATTTGACATGACATACTTCACGATTATTTGTCTGTCCCATTATATAATAATAACTAGTAAAATATCCCCGCGCGTTGCAGTGGAAATCCGGTCTGTATCATTTTTGTTGATGACGGTATTGATAGAGTACCGTCACTCGACACAGCAGGGAAAAGAGAAACCCAAAATATAAAGTCGTGATATGTCAAAATGATGTTGATACGTTTTTAACATTGTTAGAGCATTCTTATCCCATCCACCAAATCCTATCCATCAAATTACACTAAAAATCACTACTTCACCCCTAAATCTTCTCTCTCCTAATTAAAATAATAATACTTTTTCATACTTTTATCATTATATTTTCTCTCTCCTCACTCACAACCACTTCTAAAAATATTAAAATATGTTTAGGGGTGAACAGTAACTTTTCATATTTGGTGGAAAAAGTGCTTCCACCAAATATTCTCTATATCCTTCACTCACAGCCACTTACACTCACCCCATATAATTTGGTGGACACACTCACATAAATTTGATGCGCGGGATGAGAATGCTCTTAGGAGGTTTAAGTAACTCGTTTTAACTCCATGTGGTTTTTACCTAAATACATAAAGACAGTTTTTTTTACATCGCATTCGATCTACTTATTTTTTATTGACATTTATTTTTAGAATTATAAAGTTAAAACACATAGTATTTTAAAATAATAATATCTATAGAAGTATCAAAATATTAATTAAAGTTTGTAAAGTGTTTTGTGCGATATGTTTAGATAACTTTTTGACATTTACCGGTTACCAGTACCCCACTGCCACCACCTCGCCGTAACTACCATCCCAAACAACCACCACAACACCATCTCCGATCCAGGCTCCGACCACTGCACCATACCGAGAACATATTACAATGTCAAACATGTTTGCTGCTTCTTTTTTGTCGGCGAAACCACCGAATTAGTTGAATCCGTTAACTCGTTAACCGGCGTGGTGTGAACCCATCGCTGATCGCTACCATCGCAAATCAAAATAGCCTCACGTTCAAAAGGGAGGCGAGTCGTCTTCCACAGCTCTGGAGACGGCTAGTTCCGGCGAAGAGTTCGGTCACCTACTTTGCTATTGGAAGTCACATTTTCATGAAAATCGGCGACATTTAGGTCGGATGAAGACCATCTGAGTCATCTGATTCTAATGTTTTTAACTGGAAACAATTGACATCTCGGGCGTTGAAGAGCGTTCGGACCACCTGGAGGGGAACCTGTGGTAGCGTTGAAGATGCAGCGGTGACCAGTGGTAGTGGAATGCTTCCGACGACTGGGACGCGGAAGATAGAAGAGTTACCAAAGATGTTTCTGTGTTGAAAAAAAAAAACAAAAGGAAAGCTACGTAGACCAATAAGATCAGTGGGTTGTAGTAGCATGTTGTAAAAGAAAAAGAGAGGATGACCCATACGTGGACCAATGGCAGAATTGTAATTATGTTGGTATTTTTGTCCAATTCAGACACTGTTCATAAGCCCCTTCAAATTTTAATTATATATAGAATAATAATAATAATAATAATAATAATAATAATAATAATAGAAAAGAAAGAAATCATTAGAATGAAATCGTATGCAGGACGCGACTTTGAACTCTGTATGCTTTTAGAAATAATAATAATAATAATAATAATCTGTTTCAGGAGCAGCAGCTATCTGAACTGATCTAACACCAGTTATACACACAGTTTACTTATTTGGGAATTATTATTAGTATTATGGAGGGGGGAGGTGAGAGCGGCGGCGGCCAGGGGGAGGAGGAGGGAGGGCGGCGGCCAGGGGGAGGATGGTGGAGGGCGGCGGCAGCCAGGGGAGGAGGAGGGTGGTGGCGGCCAGGGGGAGAAGGAGGGTGGTGGTGGAAGATGTTGAAGGAAGAAGATAATAATATTGTGTTGAAGGAAGAAGAAGAAATAAATAAAAAAAAGAGGAGAAGAGATGGGAAGACATAGATCCATGTCTGCACCAAGAAGAGGCCAGGAAGAGCTTTTGGACTGAAAGGTCTTCCGAAAAACAAACAGTCTGTCCGCCCCAAACATCTACCCGCGTCTGCCCGGCACAGACAGAAGTGGTCAGAAGCACTTCTGGGAGAAAAACGAACACCACCTAAGTCTTTGACACAATAAAAATGCAAGGTTAGGGTTGTAAACGAATCGAACGAACACGAACAAAGGTAAGTTCATGTTTGTTCATTTAACTTAAACCGAACACGAACACGAACACGGACCCAAACACATAATCAAACACATTTTTTTGTTCGTGATCGTTCATGAAGAAAATTGTCATGTTCGTGTTCGTTCGTTTAAAACATAAACGAACAGTTCATGAATTAACATAAACGGACGTTCACGAACATAAATGAATTTAAACAATTTTGTATTACTAAACAACCTAATTACTAATTGGTTTTTTATACAAGAAGCTAAAAAGCCCAATTTTATGTTTATATTGATATTAATTTAATTACTTATGTAATTGATACAATTTAAACGAGCATAAACAAAAATAATATACGAACATAAACGAACGAACACAACGTTTTTTCATTTTCTTTCAATTAACTAAACAAACACATTTTTTTGTTCGTGCTTGTTAGTTTATTAAATACAAGTTCATGAACAAGTTCGAATCATAAGCAGTAACCAAACCTCGAACCTCGGGCACCAACCCAGCAATGTAATGCTCAATCCTCCTAATTGCCGGAGTAACCAAACCAGGACACATAACCGCCAATTTATGGTTCTTGGTGGTGTATTCCTCAATCTTCGAACCCACTATCTTAAGATTCCACAATTGATGTTCCAACTTTTGCACCTCGTCCCAAGGTCAATGCTTACTTCTCATACGAAGAATGAACTCATCCCATGGCATAACATTGGCTTCACCCAAGCCAAATGTCCGAGTAGTGGAGTTCCACCAAGTCAAAGCTGGACCTTCAAGAGTACCAGAAGCAAATTTCACACGATTAACCATGTATGAACAGTTGCACATCGCAAACACAAATTCAACCTTCTCAATCCACCTGAGCAGTCCCACTGCTCCCTCAGTACCACTGAAAGCATGAGGCTTACAATCCATGAAAGCCTTGAAAGTTCATACAGGCTGAACATGAGGAGGAGGAGGTGGTGGTGGTGGAGGTGGTTGTTGGTTGGCAGCATTCCCTGAACAACAAGCAACACTCGTTAACCGTGACGAATAAAATACCATAGAAATAGGTAAGAGTAGTAGTAATCAAATTACCACCGAGGCCTTGCTAAGCGGCCTGGAAAGCAGTAGGAGCAATAGACACTTGCTCCTAAATGAGGTTGCTCAGCTCTGCCTGGGTCATATTAATGTTGCCACGACCCCCACCGTGACCATCGCCTCTTCCACCAGTACCTCCTCCACGTCTTCCTCCATGAGCTCCTGACAAATTCAGATATCACACGAAAGAGTAATTAGAGTCATCACTAGTAATAGAATACCAGTAATCATGCCAAAAAGAAGAACAACCCATATAAATTACAGATCATCAAGTTGGAATATCTAAACTAGCTGAATAAATGAACACTACATGTCCATCTATCCTAGAGTGTGATACAATAGGAACCTCAGAGTGAATAGTCACTAAGAGAGGCGTACTATTACTAGTACAGTGCAAAATAGTGTGTGTGCGCGAGTGTGTCCATTGGAGTATAGAAGGGAGATGTACGAATCTTGAACAAATCTCTTGTATAAGCCAAAAACCACTCCGAGTACCCAAGGATTGCTATGATACCAATATGTCACACCCTAAAATTCCACTTGCGGGGTTCTACCGCAAGGCACGTGACATACCAGGATCTAAGTCAACGATCACAATAAACGACAACTATATGATTTGAAAATAACATAATAAAATTCAAACAGTTTAAAAGTCTCACCAAACAAAACACAGCGGAAGCAGTTATAAAAGTTTACATCCCAAAAACATCAATAGCTCAAATGTTTGAAATAAGTTTAACACAATGCATAGACCGGATGAGAAACAGTGCGACCCACGTGCGCCTAACCTGTGCTGCTACCTTAGCTACCTAAGAAAACATGCTATGTTAGTCAACAAATAAAGTGCTGGTGAGTCCACAGAGTTTTAAGTTTGCAAAAGTAAGTAAAGTTCGCAAACCAGACCCAACAATCCTTACATCGATACCCGATGCTAGCTAGACATCGTTACATGATACTAAAGCGTTATGAACCATTGCTGATACACGGTGTTGTAAGTTAGATAGGACAAATACGTATACGTCCGACCTCCAGTCGACCCGAGTAGGGCTTGTCGGTTCCAATAGATCTATTCACACTTTCCCTACCATGTATCCGCATATTCATGGTTCAAAAGTTAGAAATGACTTAATGATGAAATGTCGCTTAGTACCCATGTGATATAATGTAATACCGTGGTATGAAAAGTTTGTATTCATACCACATGTTTCTCCCCCAATAAATGAAAGTAGTAAACAGTGGGGTTGTGAAACTCACCTTAGGTTGCATTCTTCACGTAAATAATAAACCAGGCTTGTTTATGGTAATCCGACTACTGGAAACCTACCATAGATAGCTTATCAATGTTTGACCGATGATATGTTTGTCTAATAACCCCAAGTTGTCCAAAATTGACCTTGAATGTTTGTAAAAGTTTGACGTTTGACACGACCACACAAGACTCGACATCCCGTTGGTGACCCGTTATATCAATTTATCAGGTACCTACAGTCCAAACACAAGTAATGCATATAAAACACTTAGTTAAAACCAAATATTTGTAATTTTCCATGTTGGTGCGAATGAGACTATTTCTAGTCTCATTCGTACCCTTTTTTCATGCAAATAGGGCCAATGTTGAGTTATTCGCATCAACAGAATGGACCTTTGCTAATGAGAGGAGTCTATACCCATTCGCACCTTCGATCGTGGGAATGGGAACCCGTTCGTACCTATTTAGTTGATAAGTTATTTTGACGAACATAAACCCTTCAAACCCAATCGAAAACTTCACGAAACACAACCAAACACCGCAGTCACATATATCTATCCTAATAACATGTTACTACGTCTGTTTCAATCATCAATTTGTCCGTTTGGCATACCAAATCACATATTACCGAAAATGGCAATTTATGAAGATATCACATCAATTGCATGAGAAATTTACCTGAAATGGAAATAATTGAAACAACTTCATTTTCAGGTTATCAAACATAGATTAACTCTTCCTAATGAATTTTTAACCATGTCATCATCATCATGTTCATGTTACCAACCCTAGATGTATCACATAAACCCCTAAAATAGGTAAAAGTCCACAAAACAACAATAAACCACTCATACAACACCTAATCATGCTCCGAAACAGTCCACAATCATCTCAACAACATCCTAATATCATTCAATCAACATATAACACATAAACCCTAAAGATATGGCCACCAACATCATTTAAACTTAGGTTTTTATGAAGAAATTCATTATTTAGGTCTAGATCTAGTTTAGAAATGTTTTAGGAAGGCTTTATTTAGGAAAACACATTGAAATCAGATCTGGACACTTATGGTTTGTCAAAATACATAAAAATGTGATGAAAAGGGTTTAGATGATCAACACATCTTGAATCTTATCTTGATTATCGTTATAAAATTTGTTTTAGCTTTAGGATCCAAGAAATGAGGGCAAAAACTCGATTCTATAAGTTTGGGTTTGAAAGAGAGCAATTGGGGGCGAGTTAGGGTTGTGAAATGATGAGAATGAGGCAAAGATATAAACACACACACACACACACACACACTCCTCTCTCATTCGCACCCTTAAGGGTGCGAATGAGTCTTTTAGCATGCAAATGAGAGGTTTCTTCTTCTCATTCGTACAAACGGTTCCAAAATGGCATTTTAACATATATTAACATATCAAATCACTTAAACATGCTTTCACAAGTTTTGAATTGATTGTAGAACATGTAATACTTGATAAGTTACCCCAATTATGTGTTTTCACCAACAACAGGACTCAAGACTCGTGTGTACGTGTATGTTTCCCCAATGATTCCCCGAATCATTGAAATATGGACATTATGCAAGTATGAACAAACTCCCGATGATTCCCCGAATCATTAAACCGACTCAACTAACCTAGTTAAGTACGTTATAGAAAATGTTTCTCCTAAGGTAGACTTATATATTTGTAAAAAAAAATATTAACCTGAGTTTGTCGGGTGTCACATCAATTGAAGAAAATCACAATTTTTCTAACATTTCGAGGTTAACTTTTACTTTATGTATAACATTTGTTTAATTGTTTTGTACTTATAACTAAACCTGCATCTTTTATGATAACAACTAGTTTTACTTATATGAATTTGGCCATGACCCTTTATAATTTTTTATGATGTTCTTCATGATCGCTACATTATAACATCTATTCAATATCAAGATTGAAAGTATTACTATATACATATTTCAATTGTTATTGTTTTGTTGAAAACTGGCTTGATCAATATATAACCAATAGATATGAAGAAGATGATGTAGAAGGAGGAGGAGAAGTCACCGGCGATGATCCAAACATTCTAAGAATAAATGAACGACAAACTATAAGGTAAGCTCGATCATGTTTTACTTATGCATTTGAAGGTTTGAGTTGATTTTATTTTATTTTTGGATATACTTATCTTTGTATTATGTAACCAGGTTAAATGCCCCTAACGTGGCTCCCTATTTGCTTAGCATAGTTCTATCATTGTTGGTGTTCCTCTTCTTTAATCTGAAACAAGGAAAACACACCCATCTTCATGTTGCAAATCCCTTTGTACTTTTATCTGTTGTTGGTTCTGGCATTGCTTACGTGAGTTTCAGTATATTGTCTTGGGTATACGACCATTCGGATAACAAGATGCTCAAAGGCCTTTACTATATCGGTTGCAACATGGCTTTCATCTCGCTATTGTTGATGCTATTTACTTCTACCTAAATTGGGCACAACTACATGACACTTTTGAGGTTGCTTGGAAAAGATATCTATGTCTATATTCATAACTTTGTTATATTTAGATTTATGAACTTATATTGGTGTTAATAGTTTCTCTAAAATCTTGACTTTGTATTTGTGCTGTATCAATTATGAAACTTTTCATTTAGCATATATACGTTTTATTACTTGCTATATTATAACCTTTCTTCTTTGCATATACGTCGCGGTTCTTTCAGTTCCATTTATAAGAATTTCTGATAAGAACCCTAATTTTGCATCCCAAAGACTTCACACAATATGTGACTTGAAACTTCGTTATGGAATTTGTTGCAACTTCAAGATCATTTGGCTCTATGTGCCATTCATGTCGTGATGTGTATCTGATAAGTGTTAATGGTAATTTTCTTGAAAAAAAAAAAAGTAAACTCCCTATCAATTTGTATATAATCCATTTCCAGTGTAGCTTTTTGTTTAGGATGGGAGGAATGAAGGGTTTAGGGGTTAAATTTTAACAACTTCCGGTTAAAATAAAGTCAACTTCCAAAAAAAATTTTAACAAGGTAAATAAATCAATTAAACGTATATATCCTTTCTTTTGGGTCACAGGCCCACTTTGTCACTCCAAAAAACCTCCTCACTAATTGGGTCACACGCCCACCTTACTGAGCCCAACTTCAAAGAAATAATTATATGGTCGAATAAATAAATAAATCAATGCAATCAGTCATACAAATCCTCGATGGTTGGCCACAAACTTGCCTCTTAACTTCATTGTAGCACCATGTCGTTTATTCACATGTTTTCATAAATCATAACCGAATTGGACATCAAGCTGGTTTGGCTTTAAAAACGTTTGTTTATTCCACAGAAACAAACCAAAAAGGACGCCCAAACCAATCTAACTGAGAACGAACTCCATGAACCGACCCGAAAATCAGCTGCACGCCTGCACGATACCGCAAACACACCCCATTCATATACTTCAAACTCACGTATGAACACTTGATTGCATCAACCATGTTCTTTTTGTTTTAGGTGTATCATAAAAAAATGCTATCTATTTCATTTACATATACGTTTGTTCTCCATATTTGTAAACGTGCATTCCAGGAAATTGGTATTTCACATATCACAGTGACCAATCTAAACCGCTTAAATCCATTGAGGTTTTATATTATGTAAACATGATTCGGTTCGCAAGATATTATTTCAAAATATAGATGGGTACAAAACAACAAATGATCATAAAATTATAACTGAAATTTCAATGTGCACTACAAAAGTGAAATTGATTAAGAAATACTTATTATGTACTAGTTGATGCATATTAAGATATTTGTTAGCCATGAAATTCAAGAAAGTTAGGGTCATTGGGTGGATACTTAAATTACTCAAAATTTTAAGGAATAATAGTGCCCTCTCTATCCTCAAAAGTCAACCAAAACTCCAAAAATTACAGGATTTTGCATTTTTTTTTTTTTGTGTTTATAAAATTGTTACATACCTATAGTAACAATTTTGAGACATTTGTTTGTATTTTAGCAATAACCAAATCTTAGAGATCGTGTCAAGCATTAAATATATAAACTAAACAAGTCAAGCTGCAGCTTAGACGAGCTCAAGCTTGACTCGGCTCATTTACATCCCTAACCACGATGCATGCAAACCACACTCTTCAAACATAAGAACTAAAAGGGAATCAACTACTTGTCATATTGAACAATTTTTGCAAACATCAAGTTCCAGACCTTTGGTGCAGAATACAAGAAAGAACATGTTTTGATATCCAACATTCAGCAGAAGGATGTTATTCATACAGGCAATACAAGAACCCCCTGTCCAATAACATATTTATTGGCAAAACGAAAGGCGGGACCCACCACCAAAAACTGGTTCAAAAGTAGTTGGTTTTGTAGAAATTTTTGAGGAAGTTGGAGATATTCTCATCCTTGGTGGCGACGTCTTGAACAAGACCATGATTACCCACCACATACTGCCCGATTATATGGTGTCGTTGCTTTGCATGCTCTGTTATGTTGCTAAGTTCTTCCATTCCCTTGAACAGCAGCATGTCAATCACCTGCAAAAAATATTAAAATAGAGTACTCACTGAAATGAATAATTAGGCATCAAACTTTTGACACATATACTTGAAAGTAACAGAAGTAGGTAATTTCAACCCATTTAAAAGTTTTTAGATAGTAGCACAATCATGCTATCTAAACTGATCATCTAATAAGCTCAAATGACCAAGCAAGGTTCAAAAGAACAGAATCGAGCCTCGAGCGTTTTCCTTTCGCCTCACAATGCGTAAGCCTCAAGGCAAACCGAAACATAAGCCCGGGGCGGAATTAAAATATAAATATAAAACTTATATATCTTACAAAAAAATAAAATAATTGACACATAAAGTCTAAAACATCAAAAACACATTGAAAATAAAATAATTGACATAGAAAGTCTAAAACATCAAAACACACATAACCCCATAGGCGCACGTTTTCTTACTACCTCAGCCTTAGAGGCGTACTACAAACATAACTCCATGAGGCGCGCCTCATACACTTTTTTTTACCACCTCGCCGTTTTTTAAACCATGTGACCAAGTAGGCAAGTAGTGTTACTCCCTACAATTTACATGGATGATTGCTAGCATAAACCTCAGTTTATTGTCTACCTTCAAAGCCCAAGAAACATTTCCATGTATCATTTAGTGTCTAAGTTTCATAAAAATCTAATGTCCTAATTGTAGCTACTATCCACCATATACCAGCTTCCCGTATCTTGAGTTCTTGACACCTATCCTTGAAAGTTTGGCCTAACCAATATGCAAACATGTGATGTGAAAGATGATTCATCATATGTCATTGCCATCCACCCACTCTAGAGGCTAACCATATCAAGAGAAAATAATATGATTATATGATCTACTAAATAGTAAATACTATCTTTTGTAGATGGCACATCTCTTCTGCAGGCTCACAAAACACTTTAAAAACAGGATAAAAGGCCAAAAAAAGGCAGAGAATACCAGTTAAGAAAAACTTAAAATGCAGAATTTGACAACATACATGGTCACAGCATTAAAGCTACAATCTTCACTTCAAAACTAGTCTAATGGTTAGGTCGAGACTCAAGACTTAAAATGCAGAATTTGAAAACATACATGGTCAGAACATACATCTAATCTACTCCACAATCCACATCGAGATTCGGACCCTCAACCTCTAAAGAAAGAAGCACCATTTAACACACCAAGATAGTAAGATATCATTGGGAAAAATGCCCCTTTGTCCAGCTTATTGTTAGATAAGTTTTTATTTTCAACATACAACACAAAATAACTTACAAAGGCTTAACAGATATCCACCAAAACACCAAACACACAAAAAATCCAAAAAATAACTCCACCAATTGTCTTAACATCTTGTTTAACCGTCACAATTTCTCCTTATAGTTTCAAACTTTTTTCAATTTCATCGTTGAAAACAACCAATTGATCTCAACATCAAAGAGGATCCGTTAAATAGGTAATAAACATTTCTCTAAATCCCGAAAAAAAAACCCACCAAAACCCCAAATTTACAACTATTTCACCTTGAGTAACTGTCTGACAGCTAGTTACAATTTCCCCTTATTCTTACAATTTCATCGTTAAAAATCGACCAATCAATTCTCAACATCAAGAACAATCCGTCAAGCATATACCAAACATCACTCTAACTCACTAAAAAATCATAAATTAACCACCTATTTCACCTCGATCTAGTTATCTAAACCATACAACAAAACCAGAAACTAAATCAACAGAGAGATAAGGTTAGGAGCTACCTTAGGGTTAGTATTATGAGCGTTCATATGCTAAATGTCCTTTGGTACTTGCAGCCTATTGCTAGATAACTTTCTTTCAACATACAACACAACATAACTTACAAAACTTGATGAATATCCATAAAAAACACCAAATGCACAAAATCCAACCAATAACTCTACCAATTATCTTAACATTCAGTTTAACCGTCACAATTTCCCCTTATTAGTTATTACAAAGTCATTTCAATCTCATCGTTAAAAAGCTTTTGAACAGATAGCAAACATATCAATTTCACAATTTCCATCTCATCTCAATCACACTATTTCAGCCGCAATTCAATTTCACAATTTCAATCAACTAATCAAGAAGAAGCTGTCAAACAGACACAAAACATTCACCAACTATTTCACCTCAATCTGATCATCCAAAACAAATAACAAACACAATAAAGAAAACATCAAGTAAGAGCCATTGAACAGTAGGACCGGCAAAACAGGTCTTATCGTGTCCAACAGGTCAGAGACAAGACAACGCGATTAACACAAAGTATCAACTATCAAACATGAATACAACTCGATTACCTACCTTCATATCTCATGTCTATAACACAGTTGTATATTTTATGTACCAATAGCATGAAGAAACAATAGAGCCTAGCATCCTAATTTTATTAAAAAAATGGTACCGATACCGAATCGAATATACCAATACCGATTTTCGCCAAAACTTGCTACCGACAATGAACCGCTATCAGTATTTTCGGTATAAGGATCAGTTCGCTATAGGTATTTTCGGTATTTAATACCGAAATGCTCATCCATACTAACAGGTAACAAACAACGTGACTAACACAAGTATCAAACATGAATACAACTAGTTTACCTACCTTCATATCTCATGTATATAACACAGTTGTATATTTATGTACCACGAGCACGAAGAAACAATAGAGCCTAGCCTCCTAATTTTATTTAAAAAAAAAACATTATAAAATTACATAGTGTAGTTTCATGCCTTAAATCCCCAAACTAACCAACAATTTAACCTCGATCTAACAATCTAATAACCTAATAATCTAAAACATATAATAACAAAATGAAACACAAGATAAGGATAAAAACCACTAGTCAACTAATACCTTAGGGTTAGTAATATGAGCGTTTTTACGGATTTCAGCAGCGATAGTGGAGCGAAGCTGAGCAGGAGTAACGACGTCGTACAGGTTATAAATATCCATAATCGAAGGGATAGATCTGCACGCTGTACGGAAGAAATCGAAGGTTTGATGTCTGGCTTCTTGTAAGGTGGCGGAGTTCGGTGGTACCTTTACTCTCATTGCAAACGCCATCTTTTCCGGTGGTTTTTGACCGTCGATTTGGTGCTCCGGTGAGAGATTAGGAGAGAGGAGGCTGAGGGTTATTATGAGGTGTGGTTGATTTTTGTGTTGTGTTTGAGATTTGTTTTGTGTGTTTGTATAAATTGTCCTTGTGGTTTTGTTTGTTTGCAATGTTAGCCCTCTTGTTGGGCAACACTCATCAATATTATAAAATTTACTAGAGCTATAGCTTAATGGTATTGAAAGGGAATAGAGGCAAGAAATTTTTAAGTTCGAATCGATCTTAACCGGGTTTTATCGCAATAGACCTTCGAATGGCGGGTTTTCCTTAAAACTGGAGATGGTGGCTTTGGGTTACCAGTGTTGTCTGCGATCACGTACGTATGAGATTGCCTTTTGCAATTGGGTTATCCCGAGTAACTGGACTTTTATTTGTTAGTAGTTCAAAAAAATTTGTGAGTAACAAATTTTTATTATTAAAAATCAAAATTCGATCATTGAAAATTAAAACATAACCAAACTAGACTGTTATTAATGATTTAGTTTCCTACTGTACTATCTATGTTAATATTTGTAAATCTAAATCTGATGAGTTATTTACTTTATATTTTAACCCTTTTATTTTGTTAAAACATGTTCTTTACATTTAAAACTGATGAGTTATTTACTTTATATTTTAAAATGTTGCACGTTTTGTTCTTTGATCTTAACTCAATTAATTTTTTCTCGTTAAATTTGTTGGTAATTCAAGGGTAATTTAGTTTTTTTCCCCTTTATGTTTAATAATTTAATAAAAAAACTAAATTTAAATATATATATACACACACACATATATGAGAGAGTTATCTTGAGAACGCTAAATACCCTCAGAACCGTGAGAACAAACAAAAAAATCAATCAAAATCAATGTTTTTAATACAAACCTCATTTATATATAATACAATTATCAACATAACGTTTCAATTTAACGGCAATTGGACTGCCGTCATCTTTCTTCCGTCTTCGCTCATCTTCATCTATGTCTTAAATACAAACTACTGTTACATTATAAAACACTGTAAGGTAAACTGCTGTTGAGGAAAACTCTGATGGTCTTGTATCATCTGTTGGAAACTAAGTTGGAAACTAAGTGTTGTTGGCTCCAACAAACCTTTAGTCTTCAGCACTTTACTCAGCAGTTGTTCTTCATCAGACCTTTAGTCAGCAGTTGTTCTCAAACAGTTGTTTATCCAGCAGTCCTTTGTAGCAGCAGTTGTTTCCAACAGTTGTTGAGTTCAGCAGATGTTAGGATCAACAGTCTTTTGGGAGAAGTAACTTGTAAATACTGTTTATTTCTAGGATCAACTGAGCAGTATATTTTGGCTTTCTAATCATCTGTTCTTCTCCAGGTCAGCAGACCCAACAAATCAGACTTTAGAAAGAGAGAAAGGGAGAGCAGATGAGAGAGACTAGAGAGAGGGAGAGGGGGGAGAAAGCTGGTGGTGGATGGGTGGTGCACGGCAGCGACGGTCTCCGCCACCACAATTCGGTGCGTGATCTAATAAGGATTCGTTTTCACCGGTTGCGCTGCATCGTTGTGTTCAATCGTTTCGGTTTCGTCAACGGGTTGAGCTGCAGATCGATCGCCTCGTCTTTTTTACCGCTAAACTGCACCGTTCAACATCTCCTCAAAACTAAATGATTCAGACTGACCCGTGCCGTTCAGAGGCTCCGCTTAACGTGAATCAAACGCGCTGCCTGTTGACCGATTCAGCACTTGGCGATTCAAAGGCTCATTCAGAACTTACCAAACAGGGCCTTAGACTACTTTAACCATCTAGTTTGCTGCTTTTTTATGTTTTCTCGTTTCCTGTTTGTTCACAAGCATGGTTCTTGATCATTACAAACCTTCATTGATCATTATAACAAAATCATTACAGAAAGTGTACATACATTCACTGGTGGTTTACAACACACATTCAACTATCCATTTCAAGGTTCTTGATCATTACAAAACAACATACCTTCAACTTTCTTAACATACATTGATAGGGAATTATAAGATCATTACAGAAAAACAACTAAAACATGATGATTACAAACTAAGTCATCCATAGAAAAGTTTTCAGCTTTTTGTTCTCGGATTTGAGTGTTCCAACCAAGGTCTCTAAAGTTGTGTTCTTGATTCTCATACGTTTTTCATTCTCTTCACTTTCGTTGATAGAGTTCATCAAACTAGGTATCTGACCCAAAAGTTGTTCAGCCCAACAAATGAAACCACAACTGCTTCCCTTCTTGTTGCAACAGAAAAAACGCCGACCAGGGTTTGTAGAGGTCGAAGACACATGAATTGTTGTTGGAGCTCCACAATTGCAGAAAACCATTCTCGATTTGGGGATTTTTTAAGTTTTAGGAATTATGATTTTTAAAGGAGTTGTGGGAAGAAAGAGATTTTCAATCGTATAAGTGAAAAAGATGGTTAAAATATGTTTCTTTTTTAAGTTTTGACCTGAAATAACAAAAATGCCCTTGACTTTAACTGAGTTTTTCTAATGGAGTTAAAAATAGGCCAAGATGGCACCAATATGAAACCACAGGGGTTCCAGGGATTAAATTTTTTTTTTCTGTCTATAGTGGCATTTTAGGTCAAACCTGAGGGGCCAAAATGGCATCTTACTCTAAAAGAAAATATATTTGCATGAAGATTAATTAGAAAATCCCATCCAACGACTTCAACGTTCTAACAAAATAGTTTGCCAACTCTAATCTGGCATCAAATTCAAGTACCAGAATTAGATAGTATACAAATAAAACACAACTTTAATTCATAAAAGCAAAATTAAGTAGCTTACCATGAGGAACTAAACAAGGTATCAGTTAATTTCTCATTCGATCGTTCATTAAATCTTTTTCCTGAATGAATACAAAATAACAATAATTAGAAAATGTCAATAGGGTTTCTCATAAGCAAATTCAAAATTCACTAGCTAAAAAACACAATGATCAACATTAAGGGTCAATAGGTAACCTCTTAATGAGGCTCTGAACCATTCAGCTCTGAATGGTTCGGCATTCAGACTGTTTGTTTCAACCGACAAAAGGCTCTGAATGAAATGGTTAAGAGCTGAATCATTCAGACTTAATGCATAGCTGAACCATTCCGCACTTAAACATTCAGAACCTCTTAACCATTCAGACCTCTTAATAATTCATCACTTAATCAATCAAACAGCCCCTAAGATTAAAGCTGATCTTTTTATGATATCTTTTAAAGTTTAATCGATAAATATGTTATATTCGTCATTGATTCTTTTCTTAATGTGAAACAAGCTAAACAAAAGAATAGAATAAAACCACCTTTCATAATTCCGAGAGCACCAATTCCAACAATGGGCGTTAGACAATCTACTGTAACTACGCAGTTTACAGGTTTCGGGACCGAAATAAATCTGTATAAACAAAGGGAGCACTTCCACCTTCCATGGCGTAAAGTCATATATTGGAAAATCAATCCAAACATTTTAACTGTAAGAAGGTGTTAACATCGGAAAAAGAACAACGTTAACACAATTAAACAATACAAATTTAACTTCAGAATTGACACCTTCCACCGATGAATGAACAGTGGTTGTTTATGTAGACTGTAGACAAAGCTAGATATGACTAAAGGGTGCTTACGAAGATGGTTGATTAGAGGATAAAAAACGTTAATAATACCTTTATTTTTCTCTTGAATTTAAGTGTTACCATTGATCGGTAGAAAAGGTGAAACATGAATATTAATAGATAACTTGTTAACATATATTTTATAGCAAATGAACACAAAAATTAGACAACAAAGTTTAAGATGAATATCAATAGATAACTTGTTAACATATATTTTATAGCAAATGAAGACAAAAATTAGACAACAAAGTTTAAGGTAAATATACCTCTTAGTCCGGATCTATCCTTACTGTCGTCACTCGTCAGTGCCGTCTCTATTTGGTTTTCAGGAGTTCTTTGGTGCCCTAAATCCTAATGCAAGATAAGATTTGTACAAGTATTGGGCCTTACTTTTTTTACTGGACCGAATCAGAGATGCAGTCATTCAGGGCTGGAAAGACCCACTCTAGGGATAATGGATCATTTTAGCCCTCAACAATTTCTTTTTCTAATTTGTTTCACGGAAACTAAAATTGAGTGGAAAGGTAATTGGAATGTAAATTTATGACATGACTCAAAAACAAGACCTAAACCTAACACGAAATTAGTGGGGTTTGGATTTAGTCTAAACGAGTTTGGGTCGGTTTTAGGTTGAACCCACGAAGCCGTTAACTAAATGGGTCTGGTTTGGGACAACCCGGGTGGGTTGACCCATTTATACTATATTTTATTATTTTTTTTACAATATATTTTATGTTATAAATTAAATTGGCTAGGCATTTTATACTATACTTATTACTTAACTTAAAATAGAAATTAGTATAAGATTTATAATAAAAATGTAAATATTTTATATACGTTTGTGTTTTTAACTTTAATTTTAATACATACTAGTATGCAAAAAAAAATTTAAAAAGATAAAAAAAATTTGGGATGAACGGGTCGTGTTTATTTCAACCCGCGAATATTTGTATAGGGTTCGGGTTCACGTGTATGACCCAATTTTTGGATACGGATCATGTTCGGGTTCGAGTCGGCTTACACCCGCAAACACGGCCTGTTTAGCACCCCTAGTTGTGAGTAATTTAGAACTATTACATGCCACCTTGTCCGCGGGATGAAGGTGGGTAACTTGGTAATGTTACATGCACTTACCAAAAAGTTTTAACATTATTCAAGTCACAGACCACCAACCACATATGTAACATAGTAGGGGTGTAAATGACACGTAGCGGCTCGTGATCGGCTCGGGACCGGCTCGGTAAAAAGCTCGAACGAGCCGAGCCTTAACGAGCCCGAGCCTGAAATATGGCTCGTTTAGTTATCGAGCCCGAGCTCGAGCCCTAGATACAAAGCTCGTTTGGGCTCGCGAGCCTAATCGAGCCTTAACGAGCTAGAGCCCGAACCCGAGCCCGAGCCTAAGTTACAGTCGAGCCTAAGTTATAGCTTTAACGATTGGGCTCGCGAGCCTAAGTTATAGCCGAGCTTTTGCGAGCTCGAGCCGAGCTTTTGAGCTCGTTTGAGATTCTAAAATCACCTCGAGCCGAGCCGAGCCGAGCCGAGCTCGAGCTTTGGATTTTGCAAGCGAGCCGAGCTCGAGCTCAAGATTGTAGGCTCGAACCGAGCCGAGCTCGAGCTCGAGCTTCACAAAACCTTAACGAGCCCGAGCCGAGCCCAGTCAGGCTCGGGCTCGGCTCGGCTCGTTTACACCCCTATAACATAGGGACCGAACATGCACTATGCACATACCAAGTTGACAATCCAAGTAATTAACTCAACATTTATTTCGTACTATTTATAAATCTCTAAATACAAGTTCTTAATTTACAATAACTAGGTTTTTTCTCGCGGCACGCGTTGCGCTGCCATTTCGCCATGTTTCAAAAAAACCAAAACAAAAAATTGCAAAGCATGCTGATTTTTTCCGACGGGTGTTTGGTCCTTACTGGTACTTTAGAGTATTTTAAATGAATGAGCCCGAAACCACAACCTACCAATCATGAGAGTGAGCAACTCAAGTCTCTTTGGCTATTCAATAAATTTAACAAAAAACAACCTTTCATTTCATTACTATGATAAATGTATAGAGAAGTTTAAAGGATTAAGCCCGAAACCACAACCTACCAATCAAGAGAGGAATAACAACTTAAGTTCTATTCAATGAATTTAACAAAAAACAACCTTTCAGTTCATTACTGGGATGATGTCCATAAATAATCATGTAATCAGATTGAAGAAATACATAATTGCTAAGCAGTATCCGATCCACTAATGTTATTGACTTCAAATGCCTAAAGAATCCTCCAATTATTATCCTCAAATCTTTCTATCATCTGTTGGCAAGCCCACCAGAATTTGAAATGTTCAGTTGATGAACAGTTGGACAAATTGAAAAAAAATATTACAATTCTATAAGACTTGCAATAAAAACTTGAAATTTTTTCATGGTACTAACATATGCAAAAAGTTATTAGCCAACAATTAACACAGACAAAAAGTAGAAGTATAGAACAGAAAAGCAATATCAAAACTATTTGAAGTGAGCAATCTACTTGTCACTGTCTAATTACTTAGATTAGGAACTCAAGAACAAACAATTACATGAGACCACGGTGGTGACACTCTGGTCACCGCCCCACTTCTCTCTCTTTTCTGGAATCCATGGAGTTTTGGACATGGGTTGATAACAAACAACAGCCAGGCAAGCCACGAGGTGGAAGCATGGGTTCATTTAAAAATACACGCATAATGTACGCATCAACATATACATATATATAGACACACAATCATCAGAGCTGAACACACATACACGTAAATGATTTGTCCATTTTTACACTAATGACGTCCATTGATGACCCATATCCCTTTCACCTATATTTGTTTCATTTGACCCTATTGCAATAATAATACATAACCCGAATTAACCCTTTTATAAACAAACATCCAAATTTTTCACTTTTGAGTATGTGTGCAAGTGTATGTTACTTCTATGGGCATAATTTCTTTCAATTGTCTATCAGTCAAATATGCATATAATGCTATCAAAACAGTATTTACAAAAGCAAAAATTGAATGTACTAACCTAGGGTTTTTCGTTTCTGAAAATGATTTCATCAAAAAGTTGATAGTTAGTATTAACTAAATGATAAAAATCAAAGGATGAAGTATGGAGGTTAACCTGGTAAGAAACTATTACAACATGAGCCTTTGCCTTTCAAGCTTAAATATCACGAGATCCAACCTGTCATAGATTGAGATATTAAACTTCCAATTGTATGCATTAAATTGAGTATATAATAAGTAGTCAGCATTGTCAGCATTGAATTTGAAAAAAAAAAGTTTCGATGGAATCAGGGAAATAGCGTTTTGTGGTTTAGAGACGCCTCTTTCTATTGGCTCGACAGTTGATGCAAAGTCGTATTTCAAGTCATGGAGCGAGCTTGGCTCAAACACAAAGCTTGCTTGTTCAACATTCATGTATCAAGAGTCTTCTCTTTTTCAGTAGTACATCAGATAAAGAAGCATTTTATGTTTCAAAAATCCCAAAGGGTGAAACCATTTCCTAAATCTAAATATTTACATGTTGCAACTAATTTTGATAATGCATTAATGTATAAAAAAAAAGTCCCATACCAATGAGTTTGTCCAATCTCTTGAGCATAATCCAACAACCTGACTTTCTGTCCTCTCCCCAACAAATTCCAAGCTGGAAAAACCTTGAATATAAAGTGTAAAGAAAAATGATAGAAAAGCTTACTTGTTTCTAATATGTTTGGATTGATATAGAAAAATAAAACTTAATCTTCTGAATCTTGTTTCATCATTGGCCCTGTTGTGATCACCGGAAAAAACAATTGAATTCTCACTTAGAACTACTGGTGAGCTACTGAGCTTGGGTATACTGTCATTAATACTATGCAACTATTTACTACAATAACTTATGTTTGCTTTGAATGAAACATACCTCAACCTCTGAACATGCACTTTTGACATATGGAATTCTCATCATTTGCATATTACTTTTCCTTCCAAGATTGAAGATATCAAGTAATTTAACCTTTCATCATATTCTTGAAGTTATCAACTTTATTTCACACCAGATAATTTCTCAAAAAAAAAAAAAAAAAGAAAAAGAAAACTTGTGTAACATTTTCACAAGCACCTATAAGGGATTAAGGGTATATTAAAATCCAGGATTAAGTAGAAATAAATCAATGAAAATGATCCACCTTTAGACATATGAATTCAACCTGAAAATCTTATAGTGAACAATACCTAATGAAGCTTGGAGATTGTTTACGACAGGGACGAAGCCTTCTTCGAGATCTCAATGGTAGTAGTGGTTTCCGATCTAAGCGAAACATCGTCATAGATGGACGCTTGTAGCGAGGGTTTTGATGAACAACGAAAACGAGGGCGTAGTTTCATCTTGATATAAATTTAGGGCTCAGGATGTCATGAAGTATGGAAAAGTGAATCCATGTCAAAACACCCTAATAAATCTGATTTAGGAGGTCAGCATGTGGAGATCTGGTGGAGGGGTAAAGGAGAGACGTGGAACTGGCATCTGATTGTAGAAAGGGGAAGTTGAAAAACGCATGTAGCCCAGATATCCTTATGGGAAAATGACCAAAATGGCCTGTTGACCGTGTGATTTGCCAAAATGGCCTTCTCCCGTAAGAGACGGGTCACGGCTCACTGAGCCTGAACCGTCTCCGGAGAGCCTTTAGTTTACAACCAATAATAAACCAACACGTGGAGTATCTGATCCCGAGGACTGTCAGCCGTCTCCCGAGACGGGTCACATTTCCCTAAGAGGGCTCGGCTTCGGTTCAGCTTATGAGTCCCGAGACGATTCACATTTCCCCAGCCGTCTCCCGAGACGTCTCCGGAGACGTCTCGTGGGTCCCGAGACGTCTCGGGTCTCTTCGTCTCCGGTGAGTCCCGATGACTTGTCCGACGGTTCAGTTGTCCACCTCAACCCTATATATACCACTCTCCGTCCCAATCTCCGTCCCATTCCCCGTCCGACTCTCCACTACCACTAACACTATCACTACCACCACCGTCTCATTCATTCAAAGGAAAATGGCACCCCAACGATGGACTGAGGAACAAGAAATTGCACTAGTTTCAGCGTGGAAACATGTCGAAGATAGCCCACACCAAACAAACAAGTGGTACCGTATCTTGCATGAATACAATCGGTTGGTGGGAGGCTCAGACCGAACCGTCGACTCTCTTAGCCGTAAGTGGACCGACTTGAACACGAAGTGTCAGATCTTCAACGGGTACCACTATCGGACACTTGAAGTGGTACCTTCGGACATGCCCGAAGACGCGGCCATCAGATATACAAAAAAACAGTATCAATCCAAGGAGCACAAAGAATTCAAACATGTGTCTGCTTGGCAAATGATGAGGGACTGTCTTAACGCGTAGCTTATATAACTTTTGTAATCCAATTAATCTTATATTTATGTTTTTTATTAATCCAATGAATCTTATGTTTATTTATGTTTTTGTAATATTACAAATATTACAACAATCTTGATTATCAAAACACGACAAATATTACAAAAACTATACTATTACACCAACAATAAACAAACTTGTTGCAGACGTCGTCCACCGAGACGTATCCGTTCCACACGTCAACCACATAACGTAGTTAGCAGTAGGGGACGCCGACAAGTTCCAATGACGGACGTAGGGTTGATTGGATATTACTTCCCAAATTTACTTGCTTTGAACTTTGTTTGAATGGTGTATGTGCTTTACATAGACAAAGAACCGAACTTGCAAATAAAGGAGACCACCACATCATCGAGGCATTCTACACGGGTTAACCCACGCGCAGATACAACAACAATCCAAGTAGCTGTACGCAGATGTAACAACAATGCAAGTAATCGGACAATATTTTCTTAAGCCGGTAGGCTTCGGTTGGAAAAGTAAAAAACGTCATTGATTGGAAAGATGAAAGGTTTGATGAAGGTTTAGTATACATGATAGAGGGGGGGGGGGGTACAAATTTTGTGAAGTGAAGAATTGGGGTATTTATATACATTGGTGAGATGGTTCAGAGGCGGTTCAAAGGCTAGCCGAAGACGGCTTGAGACGACAGTGAGACGTCTAAAGGGCCCACGGGAGACGACTCGGCGGCTCTGACACGTCTCGGGAAACGGCTGACAGTCCTTGGGATCAGATACTCCACGTGTTGGTTTATTATTGGTTGTAAACTAAAGGCTCCCCGGAGACGGTTCAGGCTCGTTGGGAGCCGTGACCCGTCTCTCCAAAGAGACGGGAGAGGGCCATTTTGGCAAATCACATGGTCAACGGGCCATTTTAGTGATTTTCCCTATCCTTATTCATGACGCGTGTTAAAAATAGTGTTCACAAATTTGACGTGTGTTACAAAAGTACACGTGTTTAAAAAATACTCTTCATGAACTTGTGTTTTTAATATGATAAAATAGTCCAACACTTGTAGCCCAGTTGGTTGAGGGCCTAAAGTTTCCTATGGGAGGTTTGAGTTCAATTCCCACTTGCTACATTTGGAGGACATTGGTGGAGGGGAAATGAGGGATGACCCAGCCATTGGCTTGGGTTCGAGTCCTGATCCCGACCGATTTTACCGATTATTTCACTGTCGTGCCTTCGGGCGGGTGAGTGGTCGGGTTTTCCCGGGAATTAGTGGCAATTGGTGGCCCGGGTACTCTCGAGTACTTGATTCGCCAAAAGGGTGCCCAAGAGTGCTCGGAAATTGATTCGTTGGCCGTTCAAAAAAAATATAATAATAATAATAATAATAATAATAATAATAATAACTACTACTGATAATGATGATATTTATACAATAGTTTGTGTTTTATACTCTTATTATCCAAAATCTTTTTTTTTTTCCTTGTTGTTATACTTATTTTTTTATCGGGTAAAGATAATTTACAAATGATCTTAACATACAAAGGATAAAAAGTGCCCAGAGCACAATATGTGACACTAGCCAATAAGGTATTCTTGTCCACCACCGAATAATCACACAAGTTATATCTGATAATCACGCAAGTTATATCTGATAATCACGCAGGTTATATATTATAATCACACAGATTATATCTAATAATCACGCAAGTTATAACTGATAATCACTCAAGTTATAACTGATAATCACGTAAGTTATCAACCCAACAAATTTTTTTTAACTTTAGTAATGAGGTATACAAATGAAAGATGATAAAGTATTTGTTTTTATGGTATATTTTTTTTAATAATATAGTATGAAAAGTTATAGACGTTTAAAATTTGTGGTGAATGTTGAAAAAAGTATCGGTGGTTTGTTCGCGAAATGAGGGTGCAAGATCAACAGGCTTGGGACTATCTTAACAACATTGATAAGAGTAAGTGGACGGTCAAGTATGATAGAGAGCATCGTCGTTGGGGTAACCTAACGACCAACATTTCCGAGTCCATGAACAATGTATTGCGTGAAGCCCGACTACTGCCAATCACAGCTCTGATTGACTATACCTTTCGCAGAGACGTCGAGCAGTATGTTAAGCACACTGAGATTTCTCACAGTTGCAACTCCCCTCTACCACCTCGCATTTGGAGCAAGTTTGAGAAACTATACTCAGTAGCAATGCAACATGAGCTGAGGTGCTTTGATCGGAATGATGCAAGGTTTAATGTTCTTTCAAGATTTGAGACAAATGACCGAGGCGGAAATGACTACACCGTTGAGTACAAAAGAGGGGTATGCACGTGTGGGAAATGGCAAATGTACAGATTTCCGTGTTCCCATGCAATTGCCGTTTGCAATTGGATGGGTAAACACCCTCACAATATAACTGATTGGAGATACCACACGAACACATACATGGAGCAGTACAACGGTCACTTCAACACGTTAAGAGCTAAGTCTGAATGGCCTCAGGCGAAATAGAGAATTAAGGGGGACCCGTCGATGATTACAACACATCGAGGAAGAGTGTGTTCGAGAATAATACGCAATGAGATGGATGTGAACAATGACGATCGCCCGAGGACTCGTACATGTAGCATCTGTGGAAAGATGGGCCATAACAAGAAGACGTGTAAGAATGCAGTTAGTCTTGGGACTCAGACTCAGTGAATAATCCTACAGGTTCTGTCAGCCGTATCAACAACGTCATCCTTCTATGCAAGTTTAGTTAATCGTAATCGTATTTTCTTATTTTTTTTTTACTATCTATGTAATGGTATCATCGATGTGTTCGTTTTATGCTTATGTTGTATTTTGGATTCGTAATGTCAATATAATTATGGTAGTATTACTTATCGAGGGCTCCCTGGGCCACTTTCAACACTAAAACAAACAACATAAAATGACGTCCGGGCCTTTTTGTGACCTGCCGTACCGTGCCACGGGCGGTCGGTTGACGGCCGAATTTCCGACGGGCCAGTTATATGACCCAAGGACGGCACGTCCGAGGCTCCGGTGGCCGTAGAGACCGGACGGAGGGCCCAAAAGGGCTCCCTGGGCCACTTTCAACACAAACAAACAACATAAAATGACGTCGAGGCCTTTTTGTGACCTGCCGTACCGTGCCACGGGCGGTCGGCTGACGGTCGAATTTCCGACGGGCCAGTTATATGACCCAAGGACGGCAAGTCCGAGGCTCCGGTGGCCGTAGAGACCGGCCCGGGAGACGGATACGGAGGGCCCAAAAGGGCTCCCTGGGCCACTTTCAACACTAAAACAAACAACATAAAATGACGTCCGGGCCTTTTTGTGACCTGCCGTACCGTGCTACGGGCGGTCGGTTGACGGTCGAATTTCCGATGGGCCAGTTATATACCCAAGGACGGCAAGTCCGAGGCTCCGGTGGCCGTAGAGACCGGCCCGAGAGACGGATACGGAGGGCCCAAAAGGGCTCCTTGGGCCACTTTCAACACAAACATAAAATGACGTCCGGGCCTTTTTGTGACCTGCCGTACCGTGCCACGGGCGGTCGGTTGACGGCCGAATTTCTGATGGGCCAGTTATGTGACCCAAGGACGGCAAGTCCGAGGCTCCGGTGGCAGTAGAGACCGGCCCGGGAGACGGATACGCAGGGCCCAAAAGGGCTCCCTGGGCCACTTTCAACACTAAAACAAACAAAATAAAATGACGTCCGGGCCTTTTTGTGACCTGTCGTACCGTGCCACGGGCGGTCGATTGACGGCCGAATTTCCGTTGGGCCAGTTATATGATCCAAGGACGGCACGTCCGAGGCTCCGGTGGTCGTAGAGACCGGCCCGAGAGACGGATACGGAGGGCCCAAAAGGGCTCCCCGGGCCACTTTCAACACTAAAACAAAAGAATGTTGCTACATCAATTGGCGACATTCATTACCTTCATTCAATTGTTGCTAACTCATATAGAAGATTCAGTGAATAATAATCCAAAAGAATGCGTTGGCACATTCATTACTCTCATTCAATGTTGCTAACTCAATTAGCGACTCTCATGCAATGTTGCTACATCAATTGGCGACACTCATTCAATGTTGCTAACTCAATTGGCAACCTTCAAAATCTTGAATCAAAGTCGCCAACTAGGTTGGCAACATTCAAAATTATAATCAAAGTCGCCAAACGAGTGTATGACTTTCAAAAATCTTGAATCAAAGTCGTCAATTGAGTTGGTGACTTACCTATTTTTGCTTTTTATCTCACACTCTACCTAGAAACACTCTAACACCAAGCAAATAGCCTATTTATGCGAAAAAAATTCATAGGTGAATCGAAGTGTTCAGATAAGAGAAAAAAGGCGGCCCTTCCGTTATGTCTCAACGGGTTGAAAGATCATAACAAATACAAACAGTATCAAAGAAAATAAACAAACACCAATCAATGAGCTTATTGAATTGAATAAATCTTTGTCCAAATCAAGATAAAGACGCTTCGTCTGCTCCAGCGCTCCTCACATCACCTCCACTATAGCCAAACTACTTGACATTGTTCTTCTTTTCAATCACACTTTTGAACAAATATAACAGCACAGCAACCAAGAGGAATTTCCCCAGGATTTCATTCACTGAGAACTTCTCAGCAAGAAATGCTAAACATATAACACTCAGTGAACCTAATGTGTTTATCAGATTCTGTTTCAGGAAATCTGCAGAGAGGTCTTTGAAATCTTTGCTAGAAATAAACTGTTGAATACCTTTGACCTGACACCAAAGTCATAAAACAAAAATTAAGTAGCATATATATAATATAAAACATCCAACAGAATTCATAAAATCAAAATTAAGAAGGCTTACAAAGGGATTTTCAGAAAGTTTGGAAAGGCTATCAGTTAATTTCTCATTTGGTGCCTCTTCTTTCTACAACAACAAGCAACTTACAATGAATATATAAAATAAAATAGAAAAGGAAGAACGATTTAAGACATCGAATATGTTAAGGTCTTACCACTGCTTTTGAATCAGAAGACGGATATTCATACGCAGAGGCAATGATATCTGTTGGCTTGATGCTGTAAATTAAACACAAATTCAATAGGACAATGAATTCAAATAAAAAAGAATAACCGCTTCAGGTCAAGCCATATAACTTATACGGTAGTCCAGAGTTCAGTTTTCTTTTGTAAAATTCGATATACATAATAAGAAGCTATGTGGTCGGGGCTCCTAGGTGCTCAAGCGCAGCCCAGCGCACCAAAATGCGCAGCGCCCTGGAAGGGTAGTTTTCAGGCTCTTAGGTGCAGCTTCAGGGTTTTGGCCAAAATCCGGCCAAAAATGATTAAAAGAATCCCAAATAAGGTTGTAATCAACCTAAATAAGCACGAAATCAACTTAAACTACCCCTAAACAGGCTAAAACATGTCTAAAACCCCTAAAAATGGTATTTTATACTATGTGTCTAGCTTAAAAAAGCCCTATATTTTAAGCGCCTAGGCTTAAAATTTACCTATTGAACCATTTCAATAAATCAGTTAGCCTTCACATAGTGCTTGTTAGAAGTTTGTAATCAAAAAATTGAAATGATAATCAAAAGTCAACTGAAAAGTCAAAGGTGCAGAAAAGGCGCCAAAACACAGAAGTTATGTTTGTTTAGTTGTGTTGGTTAACATCAGTTAGTTAAATAACCGTGGGCTATATT
Source organism: Ambrosia artemisiifolia (assembly GCA_032199755.1). Lineage (NCBI taxonomy): Eukaryota > Viridiplantae > Streptophyta > Magnoliopsida > Asterales > Asteraceae > Ambrosia > Ambrosia artemisiifolia. Next base: position 11,121,991 of record CM063528.1, on the reverse strand, counting down.
AAGCCTCATATGTATCATATTATTGCGTGTGAAAATAAAGAATATTAGTTTGCATATCATATCCATTCCCACCCTCTGTTACTTTACGAGTCCCTGCACATGATGTGCATACTCAATCAATCGATTATCGTTCATCCTTAATCCAAGTAGTATGTAGGCGAAACAGGGAAACAACAGTGCTAGTGGCCGAATGAGTGGTAGACCAGAAACCATCTTCTGTCTTCTAAACTGTTGATCAGCATCTTGTTGTTGGGTGACATTTAAAGGAAACAAGTTGTTAGCAGGCATTGGGACCATACACACCTGCTCACCTGATGCTTTATGTGTAATCACGCATGCATCATTATCAAACAATTAAAGAGAATACCCAACCCTCATAAGCTGCCCAACACTTAACAGAGAGCCATTGTCATGAAGTATTGCCCTTGGGCCTTTGACAAAAAAGTAAGAAAATTTGAAATTTACTTAGAAGTGTGAAACTTTGAAATAAATAAATAAATAAAAGAAATATAAAAATACATTTTAATCAAGAGTTTTTTTTTTTTTCCCCAAACTAGTGTAGATAAAAAAGTTATTTAGTTATTTGGGTACTTGAGAAATATTTCCCTTTTTGGGTAGTTTTAAATTTATATTATTTTCTTTAAAAAAAAAACACATATTGGCGCCACACACAATCCTTCCAACTGTGACCGCCGCCGCACCAACCACCGTTCCGTGACCACCATGTCCATCGCCGCCATCATTTCACCTCCTCTTCTCCGATCACTTCCCGTTTCTCCGATCACATTCACCTCCTCTTATATTATTTTCAAAAACCCGACTTTCTATAAACAATAATTCCAAACCAACCAATGCCAAAGTTCCTGTCACATAACTTAACAGCTTGCTCAGGAGTCACTTTAGGCTCCATTGAATCAAGATTATTAACCTATTCATCATAAAACCAACTTTCTATAAACAATAATTCCAAACCAACATTCTATACAAAATAAAACAAAACACAAAACTACTTGATTACCATAATGAAGTCGTTACCGAGGCCATGATGCTTGACGAAATGAAGAACACCGGTTTATTTATTATCAAGGACCTTGTCATAAATGTGGCATAATCTAAATAAGATTACTTGTTGTGAACTTTCTTTAAATGAAAGATCGCATTATCTAAAGCCCCATGTTGAATCACATTAATTAATAACATAGATATGAATCAATTAGGCATTATTAACTTATACCAGTGAATAAATAATTACAGTACTAAATTATTACCTTGGCGGCTCAGTAGCTAAAGCTTGTTCCCAACCGTTTTCAGCAAGCCACACAAACAACACACCTTCAGAGACAATTGTCGGGAAGCCGATAAAACAATCCTTCTTCGATGCCTGCAGAGGGATCCGAGAATCCGACTCGCATCCATATGACTGAATATTTGCATCATTCATTCCATCCTCCTGCAACGGTAATATAAAACAATCGAGATCAGCATAACCCACAAACAATTACTAACAAAGAACGTAAAAAGGAAGGAGGCGAATGACATGTGGCAGAGCAACCCATTTGCTGTTAACGTTTTCAACCCGGATAACGTCGTCTCGATCAGGGAGAATAAAGAGGTTTGGGTTATTCGGGTTGAGCTTATCGACTTCACAAACAGCGACCCAACCATTTCCCAACGAAGACGAACGCGAACCGGATTCTTCGGTTCCAAGATTGGTGGAAGAGAAAACACGTGTGGGTGTAATAGATGACGTAGGCAGTGATGATGGGAAGAGACGGCTATAGGAAATAGTGGGTTTTGTATGTCGTGGAAGACGACGACGAGTGTTTGCAGGGGTGAGTAAAGAGGTTTGGGTCATTCGTGGTTGGAAAGACATACACTCCATCGCCGACAAATTCCTCTAAAAGTAACAGAACAGAACACTTGTTAAGCAACTTTCTGGAAGGCAGTTTAGAATAATTTACATTTGTTTAGGTTGTTGTCGTAAGGAAGGGTGATGGTGGAACTGGGTGAATCATTTTACATTTGTATATATAGGGTTGTATTTTGGAAGACGACATGTTAAAGTCAACGTCACAAAATTTCAAACAAAACCGTCAAAACTTTGTTCGTGAAGGCCCATCTGATCATGTGGCTGGTTTCTAAGGCTATAGGGTGAACAGACACCAAAAAACCCATGTCTCAGTGCCACGTAGGCTGCCACATCACCAAAGTGGTGTCTCACCATTCTTGAGACATGGGCGGGGTGCACAGACATGAAAAACCCATTTCTCAAGAAAATCTCCTATTGGTCTATTACCCAACATTTAAACAAAAAAAAAAAAAAAAAAAAAAAAGAAAAAATGTGATTGGCCCGTCCGGGGCGTCCTGGGGGAGACGGGGGGGACGGGGCAGGGTGAGGACGGGGGCTCCGGTGGGGTGTGCAGGTGGGGGACGGGGGAAAAAGGGTGGGACGGGGGCTGGGTTCGTCTGTTCACCGCCTAGCCTAAGTTTAGCCCATAAAAGCGTATACCCACTTCACTAGTTCACTAGATGAATACGTTTGGACAATTATCGGGATTTGTGTACAATAGAGGTGCACAAAAAATAGACACGATAAAGAAATTCAGAACCGGTTTTTATTGGAAAGTTAACTTCATTCACACAAGGCGAGGGCCCTCAACAAAAGAACAACACGCCAAAACCACTACAACATATACATAGGGTATTTGGCCCACTCATTCCAATCAAGCCTATTACAATTAGATCGATAGTTAAACCAAAGAAAAGCTAAAGATTTAACCATGGCGACCACCTCCATCACATTCGGCATTGAGCTTTGGAACACCACCTTATTTCTTTCTTTCCATAGCGCCCAACACGTAACCATGACAATGCCTCGGACAATCAGCTTGCCACGGGAAGCCAACCGAGTCGAGATCTCCCACTGCAGCACTTCTTCAAAAGTGGTGAAAATCGGATGGGTCAATTTACACCAGCCCAATATCTTGCTCCACACCCCGTAGGTGAATCCACAATTAGCGAACAGATGGAGAACGGTTTCGTCTGCAGCCCTGCACATCGGGCACTGGTCGTTTGGCAGCGCCACATTCCTTTTCAGCAGCTCAATACGCGTTGGAACCCGGCCTTTCTCAATCCTCCAAACCAAAATATTAACCTTGATAGGAACCCAGTGAACCCACCTCATAAGCTGACTGTTACCACCATATAAATTTTTCCGAATCGAAGCCTTGACTGCAGCAACAGAAAACGCATTCTGCTTCTTGTTATCCCATGACCAACTATCTGAACAGTCATTGAGGCGCACATGAGACAACAAAAAGTACACATCTTGGATTTCTGAAACCCCTTCCACCGTGTTTGCACTCAAGCTCCAGTCATCCGCGTCACACATCTGCCCGTCCATGACTTTTAAACGGTCACAAACTACACAATCTTTATCTTTTTCAATCACATATAAAGCAGGCCATCTGCTACACAATGGAGAACTGCCAAACCACTTATCTTTCCAGAACCTAATCTGATCCCCCTTCCCAAGTCGACAAGAAATAAGTTCATCAATAGTCTTCCCATCAATACGGCTCTTCTCGAGGCAAGTAACCAACGCCTTCCATGTACCAGGCAATGATCGTTTCACTGGAAGGAAAAACCATTTATTACGCCCCCCGTGAATACTACTAATAACCCTTTTCCACAACCCCTCAAGATTAGTCTTGAATCTCCAAGCCCATTTAACTAGCAAAGCCAAATTAACTTCGGACAGCTTTGTAATACCCAAACCCCCGGATTTTTTTAGTCTCGTAACTACCTCCCAAGAAACCCAATGGATCCCTTTCCCATCTTTGTTGCCATGCCACAAAAATTTTCGCATCATCTTCTCTATCGTTTCGATAACAGCAACAGGAGCTTTAAACAAGGAAAGGTAATAAACCGGTAAACTTGCGGGTACCGATTTAATGAGTTTAAGCCGCCCACCAATAGACAGCACCTTTGCCTTCCAAGATAAGAGCCTGCTACTAACAGTGTCCACCACCGAGTCCCAATGAGCTACCCTATTCATATTAGCACCGATCTTTATTCCAAGGTACTTAAAAGGCATGGTACCCACCTTGCAACCCATGTAAGCAGCCAAACAGTTAACCTCATCCGGTGGCACCCCTAACCCGAACAGATAGGACTTTTGAACACTTATTTTCAACCCCGAACACATATTGAATATGCGTAACAGCCTGTTAGACATCAGGATATTCTTTCTAGACCAATTGCCCAATAACCACGTGTCGTCAGCATACAACATATGCGAAATAATCGGCCCACTCTCGTTCACCTTAATCCCCTCTATATCCCCCAAACTGCAAGCTCGCGAGATCATATTAGCCAAGGCTTCCATAACAATCAGAAACAAAAATGGCGAGACCGGATCGCCAAGACCGCGGACCGGGCAGAATGCAAAATCCCTTTAATCCACAAACACCATCTGGGAGGAAAACCCATCTGGTCCATAATCGATAACAAGAAAACCCAATTCACATTATCATAGGCCTTCTCGAAATCGATCTTCATCAAAAACGCTTTCTTGCCATTCTTTTTTAACCATCCTATGAGCTCATTGAGAACCAACGGACCATCCAAGATGAATCTCTCTTTTAAAAAAGCCGATTGCGAGTCAGATATCACGAACCCCATAACCTTCTTAATCCTATTCGCCAACACCTTAGAAATCACCTTGCTAACCACTCCCACCAGATTTATCGGTCTATAGTCTTTCAATCCCAATGGAGTTTTTGTTTTAGCAATGAGAGTGATGTACGAAAGGCTACACTCCTTGCTAATAAAACCCGTCTTAAAAAACTCATCGAACATCCTTAAGAAATCATTCTCCAGACAATCCCAAAAATGTTTAATGAAACAAAAATTAAACCCATCTGGCCCGGGAGCTTTGCCCGAGCCGCACTCAAAAACTGCATCCTTAATTTCTTCTTTAGTGAAAGCTGCAATCAAATCGCCTCTTTTCTCCCCAGGAACCTGTTTCAAATCAACACAAGAAAAAACAGGTCTATAGATATAATGTTCTTTAAAGAGCTCTCTGTAGAAGCGAAGCACTTCTTTTTTAACCGCAGCAGGCTTAGAGACCCACGAGTCATTAACCTTCACCCCCGGAATGTCATTGGCCACTTTCCTACCATTGATGCATCGATGAAAATACGCACTATTATCATCTCCAAGGGAGGCCCACTTCACCCGAGACTTTTGTTTCAAATCTTTATTTTTTAATAACGTAATTCTTTCCACCTCTTTTTTGCTCTCCTCCCACACCCATGTCTCTTCTTCCTCTAGCTCTCGGTTTTCCATAATCTTTTCTAGGTTGGCCATCTCATTTTTTAAACCCGCCAACTCTTCCCCTTCTTTACTGGAAACGTCTTTCCACCATGCTTTTAATGACATCTTGGCAGCCTCTAACTTCTTGTAAATAAACACATCCGCTGACCCCACAAAAGTAACCTTATTAAAAGCCTCCCGAACCACCTCTTCGCACCCATCTCTGTCAAGCCAAGAATCGAACCACTTAAACGGTTTATGACCAAAATTATCATCCTTAATCGAAAGAAGCAGTGGACTATGGTCAGAGAATTCTCTATTTAAAGCCCGCAAACAGGCCCCACTCCATTTGCTAAAGAAATCTGGACATACCAATACCCGGTCGATCTTACTCATCTTCACATTTTTACCCGTGCCAGTCAAGTACGTAAATCTACTGCCCTGCATATTATATTCTTGCAAACAAGCTTCGTCAATAAACTCATTAAAATCACGGGCTGCCCTATTGTTGAAAGTGGATTTTTTCCTCTCCTCATCCCACCTCACAGAGTTGAAATCGCCAAGAAAAATCCACCTCCCTTCCCGCCCTTGCATCAAAGCCAAAAGACGATTCCATAACTCCCTTTTTTCACCCACTCTCTGCGGCGCATACACATTAACCACATGCACCACAAACCCATCTTCAATAAGATTTCCTGAGATAAGAATATAATTTTGGTCCACCACAGAATTAAACTTAGAAAATTTTTTCGGGTTCCAAACACTCGCCAGACCACCCGATTTCCCCTAGCCCCCACCATTAAAACCTCAAAACCCCCATGACCCCAAATAGAACCCCAGTCAAAATTATCGCCATCTTTCAACATAGACTCTTGCACACCCAAAAAAACGACTTTAAACTTGGTAACCAAACCTTTAATCCAAGGGGCCTTCCCAACAGCCCCTATACCCCTAACATTGATAGACAAGTAATTCATCGAATACCTGTTTGTACGCCTTCACCTTCGATAGTCGCCGAGATTAATTGTTCAAACCCCTGTAGGTTGACCCCTAGCTGACCTCCAAATTCCTTGGTTGCTTCAGTCTCCAAGACACTTCGATCGATCTCCTTTTCTGCAGGCGAGGAGTTGCTTTGAGCACCATCGGCCGGAGAGACATGAACTTCAAAAGGATCCTCTGTCATTATCTCATTCTCTTCATCGAGCACCTGGAAAGGATTACTAACCAAAACTGGGCCGGTTCCTCTAGACTTGACCACATTTTGATCCAGGCCCATAATGATAGGTTCTAAGTTAAATGGGTCATCCGAACACTTGGGCTCCTTATTGGGCCTATCATTACTGCTGGAGTAGTTCCCTCCTTTGAAGCAGCCCAACTCCACCTTTTTTTAAAGCCTTCTTACGTTTCAACCCTTTGACCAGCTCATGATTGCAATCATAATTGGAAGGATCCTTTTTTAATTCCAAAAAATCAGCTCCACATTCCTCCGAAACAGTTGGAGCATTAAAGTTTTCATTAATATTCCTCAGAGAATCCTCAGTTTCCAAATTCATCACCGCCGGATCGTCTTTCGCCGGAGACTCCGTTTCATCCACCGCCACCGGATTTTCCGACATCAGGTCCTCGGCGTCGATAAACTCCAGCAACCATTCCTTATTGTCTTCGTCAATCCAAACTTTGCATGTTTTCCCACGCCATTTAAGAAATAAAACATCCTGAACACGAGCACCTTGCCCAGTCAAAACCCCAATATACTGGAAGCTAGAATCAATTTCCAAGATATTCAAAGTCGGTTTTTTCACCACCGAGCCGAAATGACTACCGATATTCTCTAGGACTTGTTCATGGAGCAGGCTGATAGGAATCCCTGTCACCTTTACCCACGCTATACGTTCGAATGGCAGATCTTGACCTTCCCAAATAGCCACCGAGTTGAACTGTTCCGGTCTTCCCGTAAACTCATCTTTGGCCATGACTGCTTTCTCCCGACTATTGAACGAAATCAGCAATCCAAACCCACCCATGCAACGTATCAACCCTTCTCCTAACTTCATCTCTTTCAGTATTCCTTTAATGTTGCTTAAGACGTCCAGCGACCCCACCCTCAAAACAACTGACCGACCATGAAGCTCTTCGAAAGCGCAAACAGAATCTTCAATCTCGATCATCTTCCCTCTAGACGCCCCAGCAAACGCTTCCTTAAAAGACATAGAATTAGAACGGAACATATTCTGAGATCCCTGCACGTAGTTCACCTCCTCATTCTTTTTTGTCTGCGCATGTCGTTCTTTCTTTTCCGGCTGAAAAGGTTTCCGAGTGTTCACTTCTCCGTCCTCGAACACAAACCTTGCTACGTTAGCCTTGAGCTTGTATCCTCCTATCCTGATCGTAGACAACACCTTCTCCATCTCACCTCTGTCTTTAACATCGAACATGGATACAAACGCAAACCGTCTTCCTTCCTTATCTCTCTTCCTGGCGATATATATGTCGAAAATGGTTCCAAAATTCCTTACCTCTTTTGCTAGATCCATACCACTACATCTATCCGGGAGATTAGAAGCGTAGAACTTAGTGAGTCTTGCCGCTACTTCCGCCGGAATAGGGTTCCGGTGAGACCCCATCGTAAACGATATCTATTATTTGCCAACCATCTAGTAAGGTACAAGTTTTTAATACCTAATCCGAGCATTGCTAATACCTGGTTTCTTAAGTTAAAAAAAATAAAAATCTATATTTTTTTTATCATTTTAAAATTTTAAGTTTCTAATATATATATACCAGCTGATTACCCGGGAGCGTCCCGAGGTTGAAATATTAATTTAAATCGGTTAAGAGCGAACCATTGCGACTATTTAAAAATTATGTGTTTTGAACAAGAAAACTAAAAGTCAAGCCGATAGGAAATTAATAAAGTCGTCTAATAAGGTATTAAGATGAGAGTGTGTCGGGTGGCTTGCATAACAGATCAAAACATATTTTGGTTAAAGTAAGTCATGGGCAAAGTTCGGTTTAAGTACAAACATGTTTTTAACTATTTTCTAATAAGTAACTAATGTCCTTATAATTATAAAACAGTATCATAACTATGACAATATTAATTCCAACTAATCTTCTACTTATATAATTATAAAACAGTATCATAACTATAATACTAAACTGGGTTCTATTTCATCTGGGTAGGGCTCGACTTGCTCGCAACCTTTAGGTCTGAATCATTCGGGAACATGCAAGAAGGTTCATCCTGTGCATCCAGTGTTGCAAGCATGTCGCGCTGGCTAACGTAATCTTTCCTGAATTGTTCATTTGTATTCCATTTACCTATAAATCTCTCCACCTAAAATACATAAAATGTTAGTCCACGAGTGTTGCAATTAATGATGTCACATAGCTAATGTGTTTGTTTGTAATTTTCTAGACATACCAATCCCACAATCTGACACAGTTACCTTGGGTGAGCCCGCTTCCTGGAGATATAGCCGAAGTTGAAGCATAATGTAGAATTTTTAGAGCTGCTGAAAGGCTGCACAATGCATTAATGGACACATTATGTAACCCACTTACCGGTGAATGCAATGTTTCTTATGCTTTCCCTTCGCAAGACAAACCATTGCTTGAAGATAAGATAGTATATGTTCTTGGCTGCATGATTTGCCTATTGAATAAAGGACGTGAAGATCTGTTATCCGGTAGATCATCCGTCATGAAGTCCTTTAGTGTTTCAGATGTAGATGTGATGGAAGATAAGCTTCCACCACTCGCTATTTCCAGGCGTGAAATGAAACGCTATTGTGAAAGTTTACACGATGCTCTTGGAATCTTTTTAACAGCAGATGATTTTAGGAGCCGGGTTGTTGGAGGAAGCTTCAACGGCTGAAAAGTGTTTGTCATGATTCTAGTCTTCCTCGGGGAGATGATTATCCACCTCAATCGTTGTTTGCTAACTGGAATCCTGTTTATTTAGCTACCTCTAAAGAAGATATCGAACCTAGTGATTCTGAAGTTGCTTTCTGGAGAGGTAGTCAATTGACAGAGGAAAGCCTAAGGTGGTTGCTTGAAAACGGGTTTAAAAAAATTGTTGATCTTCGAGCAAAAAACATCAATGATATATTCTATGAAGCCGCATTACAAGATGTACTTTCATCCGGGAAAATTGATCTGGTCAAGCTGCCGGTTGAAGTGGGGACCGCACCATCAACAGAGCAGGTTCAGACTTTTTCAACCTTAGTTACTAACTCGATGAGAAAACCGATATATCTTCACAGTAAAGAAGGCGTTTGGAGAACATCTGCAATGGTTTCTAGATGGAAAAATTGAAATAAAATGTCAGAAGAGAAGTCACAAGTTTCATCAGACTCAAAAGCAGCCATAGTCATGGAAGAAGATAATGAAGAATCTTTACCACAAGTAATCATTACAAAAGCAGCAATGGGGCTTACACGGAAATGTTGAATAATACTGATGATGATCAAGATGGGATTCATGTTGCTTTTGATAGTTTAATCTTGTAATGCAAGTTTGGTAACTAGAAAGACTTAGTTGTCATTCTTGTAATCTAGGTTTTGAGTTAGTTTCCTAGATAAGGTCAAATGTTTCTTTAGATAATGTTTAGAGGTTAATAATGATCCTGATTTGTTTAGGATCTTAGGCTTATAAAAGAAGGAAGATTTGTAAGTCTAATTATCAATTAATAATACGAAAAAGTGTTGGCCTCAATTGTCAGTGTTCTGATATCGATTTCTAACAAATTGGTATCAGACCTTCAGGCGGAAATCACTAAACAACGATCACAGGAGTCTGGCAGCCACAATAAAACTTGTCCTGTGGTTTACGACGGGTTCGAAAGGTCGGATAAAACAACGGCTGCTCAAAAAAGATCGATCAGAGGCTGATTTAAGGAGTCTGACCATAAGCTGTTTTCACCGAAGGCGATCAGGAGCTGCTCACAGAGGACCGAACAACAGCTGATCAGGAAGGATGGGTGACAACGACAACCGGACGATCGTTCCAGTGAAGGAGAATAACACAACATCTCTCCACGTACCACTCCTAAAATCAACCAATTATACAGTATGGTCTATGAAGATGAAGGTCATATTGAATGTTAATAGTGTGTGGGAGATGATCGAACGAGGAACCTGTGTCGAAGCGAAGAAAAATAATATAGCGATAGCGTTGCTGTTTCAAAGAATTCCCGAGGAACTGGTGCTTCAAATCGGAAACAATGATACAGCAAAAGAGATGTGGGATGCAATAAAAGTCCGACACCAAGGAGCCAAGCGAGTAAAGGAGGCCCGGTTACAAACGCTTTTGTCCGAATTCGAAGGATTGAAGATGAAGGACACAAGCATGGTGGACGATTTTTCAAGCAAGATAGCTAGCATCGTATCAAAGTCAGCCTCGCTTGGACAAAAAATTGAAGAGTCATAGCTTGTCAAGAAATTCCTCAACAGCTTACCGAAAAAAGTTTATTCATATGGTCGCATCTTTGGAACAAGTCATTGATCTAAAGACAGCCACTTTTGATGATATTGTAGGTCATTTAAAGGCATATGAAGAACGAATTGGTGGTGAAGAGACTTCAGCCAAACAAGAACAATTGTTGCTAACATATGACGAATGGGAGGCAAAGAAAAAGAAGGCAGGGTTCAACCGAGGTCGATCCTCATCAACCGAAGCAAAGTCCAAAGGAGCGGATAACAAGCTTGAAGCTAAGGTGAAGTCCCTACGAACGGATAATGGGGGTGAATTCACTTCACATGAGTTGGGGAGTTTCTACAAGGAACGAGGAATATCCCGACAACTCACGGCTCCTTATGCCCCAGAACAAAACGGGGTTGTGGAACGGCGAAACCAGACCGTGATTGGAACCACAAGAAGCATTTTAAAGGCCATGAAAGTACCTCAAAAATATTGGGGAGAAGCTGTGATGCACTCGGTGTTCCTCTAAACCGTTCACCAACAAAAGCCCTTAATGGTTCAACACCATTCGAAAAGCTCAAAGGAAGAAAACTAATTCTATCAATGCTAAGGATATTCGGCTGTGTTGGGTATGTTAAAACCTTAGCGCCGGGTCAGAAGAAGTTGGATGACAGGGGGCTTTGATGGTGTACTTTGGCTCGCAACCGGAGACTAGGAACAGCACTCACCGGATGTATGATCCAGTTAAAGGAAGGGTTCATGTGGTTAGAGATGGTGACATTAAGTTCAAAGAAGATGAAGGGTTTGCGTGGGATACGGTTAATTCAAGGAGTAATGCTACACATGATGCTTTGACCGAATTCTTTATTCAACCAAAGGATGAAGAAGATGCAATAGGAGGCACTGTACCAGATTATGTAGAAGAGGATCCAGATCTGAATACAGGACCACAGACTGATGGGCCGGTGACGTCTGTTGGGCCAAACAGGCCCAATGATACTAACCTTAATTCTGCAGGTACAAGCAGTGATGAACCTGGGCCGATCAATGAAAGTGTACAAGCTGGAAATTCCGTGTTGAGAAGATCAACTCGAAACCAAACAATTCCAAAGCGGTTTGCTGAATTCGAAGTTGACAAAATTCCTAAGCTTACACATGTGCTGATAGAGGATAATCAGTTACTTCTATCATCCTTAGATGATGAACAGATCGTTTTTCACGAAGCTGTCAAAGATGATAGGTGGAAGAAGGCGATGGTGGAAGAAATAAAATCGATCGAGAAAAATAACACGTGGAAGCTCGTTGAACCACCACCGAAGACAAAGCCGATTGGAGTCAAGTGGGTTTTCAAAATAAAGAGGATGCACAAGGACTTGTGTCTAAGTACAAAGCTTGTCTTGTTGCAAAAGGCTACGTGCAAAAGTACGGGATTGACTACGAAGAGGTGTTTGCTCCGGTGGCAAGGATCGAAACAATACGCCTGATTTTAGCATTATCAGCTAGCCATGGATGGGAAGTTCATCATTTAGATGTAAAGTCGGCATTTTTGCATGGCGAGTTAAAGGAGGACGTGTTCGTTGCTCAACCAGAAGGTTTTATAAAAAAGGGTCGTGAACAGTGTGTTTATAAATTAAATAAGGCGTTGTACGGATTGCGTCAAGCACCTAGAGCTTGGAACACCAAACTCGATATGGCACTAATGGAGCTTGGGTTCATTCGGTGTAAAAGTTAGCAAGCGGTTTATCGAAGGGAAGCAAATCGTAAACTATTAATTGTCAGGACATATGTTGACGATTTAATAGTTACGGGCTCGTCAAGTGAAGAAATCCAAGTCTTTAAAGAACAGATGGAGGCAAAGTTCGAGATGAGTGACCTTGGTTTATTATGCTATTATCTTGGGATAGAAGTTACTCAAAAGGGCGAAGGAATTGTAATAACACAAAGTGGATATGCTTCGAAAATCTTAAAGCAATTCACTATGTGGGATTGCAATGCTACTCAGTTTCCTCTAGATCCCGGACTGAAGTTATCCAAGGCCGATGATGGTGAAGAGATAGATCCAACAAGATATAGAAGGATAGTTGGTAGCCAGTATTATTCAACAAGCTTAATATATATATTTTCCAAAAATAGAAGTAAGCTAGATTAAGTTTAACATTCTCTTGAACTCATTTATATGCAACACACCCCTTGCAATCTTCACTCCTCTCGGTATAATATATGGACTAGCAAAAGATGTGCCAGTATTATTCACTCAAAGACCAAAACTGAAAACTTGTTAATATAAACTTGTATGATAATCAAACTTAGTAATAACACATATATATGCAAAGGACTTATGGGTTTTGGGCTTTGGGTAAAGGTAGGAAAAAGTGGGTAAAACTGGCTAAAATAAAATTGTTGTGTAACCGAACTTCGCTTTTGATCCTTTATTGAACAATAGACATGTCGAACAAACTCGACTTATAATACAACACATATTTTTCTTTTTCTTTTTCTTTTCTTTTCTTTTCTTCTTTTTCTCATTTTCTTGCAGTAATAGACAAAGATACAATACAACATTCACTTAGGATCTTATAACAGTTTGGTAAAATTGTTGGATGGTTGGTTGAAATATATGGTTTTGACAAACGAAAGGTTTAGGCTCAAAATTGGCGACTAATGGTTATATTTTGGGTAAACATGGTATAACACAAAAATTGGTGCAAACGAAAATGGTATCCTAATTTGCCTTTAACATTTAGTGTATATTCACATAGCATGTATCAAATCACACAAGTTTTGTAACAAAGCATCAGTGGCCTACGCTCAACAAACGAAATATATATATATACATATATATATATATATATGCTCAAATGTAAGTAGGCTCAAAATCTCACCAATAGTGGAAATAAGGTTACCGATATGTGCATATAATTGTTTTCACTAGCTTGCTAAACTTAATCATGTAATTCTAAGATTTTTCTTAAAAATACTTGTTGAAAACGGTTCATATTACCTATCACAACTTAAACTATGATTAAGAATCTATAGCAAAGACAAATTGGATTTGACCGTGACAAGATTTTAAATGTTTGTTTTTCGTTTAAAATGTGTATTTAACAAGGACTATTTTTTTAAAAAAAATTTTAAAACACACACAAACTATCCCCACCCCCACACTTGAACAATACATTGTCCTCAATGTAGAAATAGAAATAAAAACACACGGAAAACAAAGATAAGGATAGAACGACTCCCCGAAATCTTGAAGTCGTGAGGTCCAAAATTCCACTTTGGTTGTATAGCATTTCATTCGCAATCCAACGTGGTATCATCCTTGCTCGAATGGAGATTGAGTACGAGCGAAGTGACCTATCACACAAAAAACTCACAGCAAAATTATGCACAAAATGTAAACAAAATGAACATGATCATCCGAATTTTTTTTATATAATTTTCGGATCATAAAATGGAGGTAAATGAAGTTTAAAAAAATAATTTGGAAAATTGGGATTAAAAGAATTAAAATTATTTTTCTGAATTTTTAGTGCTGGCGCGGACCGCTTCAGGAGTTTTAATTCCTGGCGCGCTCCGCGGCCTAATTAAAAAATAATTAGGGCTCCTTTGTGTCGCGGAGTGCGATGGAATTATAAGTAAATATGCGAGAATGTAAAGTTGCGGAAATGTAAAGATCAATTGTTTGGTTTTGGTTTCCTAATAACTAACTTTGACAACAGAAAAGTAAAGATCACGGTTCACAGTAAAGATCAAGATTTGTAACAGTAACAATAGCAGTGACAGTAACAGTAACAACGATTCAGATTTAGTAACAAGTAACAATGTAACAAGTAACAGTGACACGGTAACAGTAACGGTAACAGTAACGGTAACAATGACGGTAACAGTAACGGTAACAATGACTTTTCTCCCGGGATCCTATTTATATGTTTATGCTGACAGGTCTCGACTGTTACTATGAACGCTTCCTGTCACGAAGCCTTGGGATTTTAGTATTGAAATAACAACTAGGGAATGCTTGATCATCGCACGTCAACCTAGTTATCCCTATGCAAACACTCACCAACCTCCTTACGGTGTCGACAACGAACGACTGTAATTATGTGATAATTTGATTTATGCAAACATGGTTTATTCAATACACACAAGTAGGCACATACTAGTTCAAGTAACATAAACACAGACAAGATACAAAAACATACAAATATTCACCCGAGAGAATCGTCACCGAAGCTTAGCCACGTCTGCTTGTCATCACAGGCTCGTTTTCACCTCTAGCAGCTTGAATCTTCAACATTGGAACCTAGTTTGGGTGGAAATCATGACCCTAAGGCCATGGGAGGTGACGAGAGGTCGGAGACGTCCTTGAATCGTCATTTGCGAGTTGTATTTGAAGATGAAGCGAGTGCAGAAACATGCTGGAAAGGAAACAGGCTGGAATCGCACATCTTGGCGTCGCGGACCGCGGAGAATTAAGGAATTCCCATGCGGTCCGCGTGGGCATAAAGTGGATCTGATTATAGTTGAAGCTCGGGCGAACCGCGCTGGATTTGATAAATCCCAGGCGGTCCGCGCCAGAGGTTTGTGCAGCCAAAGTTGTTTTCCGCATCGTTTTTCATCCGTTTTGCGCGTAGGTTCCTGTTCCGGCTCGTGTACTCTCGCTTAAGGCTCGTAAAATGGTCTTTTTAGCATCTTAAGCGTTTCTTCCATGACTCTAGCTAATGTAACTAACTCCGGGCAAATCTACACACAAACAAACATAAAAATACCAAATTAAACTATAAAGATGTGGACCTTTCGGCCTCACATCATTGCCTGAATCCATGCTCATTTTAAGTTCTTAGCAAAAAGAGAGGGCTAACATGGAGTAGAAAGCCACCCACAGAGGCGCACCTATAAGTTATAGTTGAGGAAAAATCTACAAATATTAAACGCAAAACTAAAATGGAAGAACTTAGTGAAAGTAGAAACTTCATCAAATGCAAGTCCAACTGTCCAATAGGTTAAGGCATAACCATGAATTACCAGATCATTGCTTATGACTATTAACTGCATCAACCTAATGCATGTTAAGGCTTGAATCCATTATATCAACAACAATATATGCATAGTGTGTGTGTGTATATATATATATATGTATATTCATTACTGGTGGAAAACATTGAATTAATGTTTGGAAAGCATTAATTCATATATAATCATTTTAGGTTTAGAAAGCATTGCGAGTAAAGATTAAAAAAATAAGAAGAATGAACCTAGCGAATTTGGTAAAACAAATAGGTTTTAAATCCGATTTATATGCATATAACTGTGTTTGCACGCTACTTTTAGACATGGATGTGCATTTTTTGGCGCGTATAAGTATAACTTTATATGTGTGTGTGGTTTTGTGTTTGTTTGTATTATATTAATATGTGCATAGTGTCAAATTATTAAATTTACACTACACGCGTATGTGCCATAAGTCACAAACCTAAATTTTTTTACCTATCGCTAAATTTTGGGTAGGTGCTCCGGTTCGGGTTGGGTCAAACAATAAGAACTCTAAATATTTATTTATCTTCAATAACACTAAAAGTTAAAAATGTAAACAATTTTTTAACAAACAAAGACTAAAACACTAACCTGTATAATTGTTGCCACAATCGCACAACTGCACCCAGGCCCTGCCCCTGGCTCAATTGTTCAACCCAGCCGCCTGTCGAATTGCTCTGCTCAATTGCTCAGCCAAGCACCCACTTTCTTCTTTCTCCCTGTTCCTGCGTGAGCTTCATAGTTCTGAGGTCTGGTTAAGGTTTATTTTCATGGGGTTTTTCAAAAATACCTTTTTTTCGGTGCCCATCTTCTTCTTTTTCAATAAATTAAGCTTCCATCTTTTGAATCTTTTTCCTTGATCCACATCAATGGGTGGCTGCTTCAGCAAAAACCCAATTTACCTGCTGGATAACAGCATCACGGTAAAACCTATATGAATGTAGTAGCATTGCAACCCTGTCCACTTGTAAGCAGTATATCCTTCCATAACTGTAATTCCACCAGGGCATTAGGATCAAGGGTCAGAACCTTCACAAGGTCAAAAACAAATAAATGCATAAAGCTTACACAGTGACAATATGAACATCTTCAGCAGCAAGAACAGGCTTACTATTAGCATCCAACTTTGCCATTGCCAACTCAAACCTTGGTAACCGAATTACACCAGCAGAGGATAGCTGAATCGAAAAAAAACAGTTATAAATCTCCGTTAAGCTATGTTGCAAAACTAAGTATCAGTTGCTATCAATAAGATTCTAGCAGTTTCACCCTTTTGCCTGATCAATTATGACACAACAACCCAATAACATAGACTAAGGTGGTGTTTGTTTTTCTCCCAGAAGCACTTCTGACCTCTTTTGTCTGCGCCGCGCAGACGCGGGCAGACGTTTGGGGCGGGCAGACTGTTTGTTTTTTGGAAGACATTTCACTCCAAAAGCTCTTCCTGACCTCTTCTTGGTGCAGACTTGGACCAAAGTCTTCTAAGGTCTTCAAAGGTCTTCTCCTCTTCTCTTCTCCTCACCCACCACCACCACCACCCACTACCACCACCACCACCACCGTCACCCACCCACCACCACCACCTAGCATCGTCCACCACCACCGTCCACCACCACCACCACCCACCACCACCACCACCCACCACCGTCCACCACCCACCACCACCACCCACCACCACCACGGTCCACTACGGTCCACCACCACCACGGTCCACCACCACCACCCACCACGGTCCAGCACCACCACCACCACCGTCCACCACCACCACCACCACCCACCACCGTCCACCACCACCCACCGCCACCACCACCACGGTCCACCACCACCACCACCGTCCACCCACCACCGTCCACCACCACCCACCACCACCCACCCACCACCACCACCACCACCACGGTCCACCACCACCACCACCTACCACCGTCCACCTATCACCACCCACCACAGTCCACCACCACTACCACCACCCACCACCACCACGGTCCACCATCACCACCTACCACCATCCACCCACCACCACTACCACCACCCACCACCGTCCACCACCACTACCACCACCCACCACCACCATCACCCACCACCACCACCCACCACGGTCCATCACCACCACCACCACCCACCACCGTCCACCACCCACCACCACCACCACTATCCACCACCACCCACCACCGTCCACCACCACTACCATTACCACCACCACCCACCACCCACCACCACCACCACCCACCACCACGGTCCACCACCACCACCTACCACCGTCCACCCACCACCACCACCATGGTCGACACCACCACTGTCCACCCACCACCACCACCACCACCATCTACCACCAGACTGCTGTAAAAACTCAGTTTATTTAAATTTAAGTTTATTTCAGCAGCCTGCAGACGTTAACAAACAAACAGTCTTCTTCTTGCAGACTGCAGACCTTTGGTCCACCTCTTCTCCTGCAGATGTCTGCAGATGTGGTCCGCAGACTACAGACCTTTTTCTGCAGAAAAAACAAACAGCACCTAAATCTCACAATTAGAGAAAAACTAATTTATCTTCAATCAAATCAAAATCATATAAAATATTGTAATTAGACATGATTTCCAATACTTACAGATAACATATTGCACAATAACAATAACAATCAGAAAACCTAATAAATATGTTTCATAAAGAAATAATAACAGAACATCATACAAAAAAAAAACAATGAATCGTCCGCCACATCTTTCTCTCTCACAAGGTGACTAAGGGTGTGGTGTACGTGCCGGTATACGGAATGAAAATATGCGACTTAAAAGAAATCAAACCCAAAGTATATATATATGTATATATATATATGAAAGTTATACCTGATTTAGATTGTTTGATACAGAGAAGGAAGATTTGAGGAACAAATTACCTTTGTTGGAAGAATAATCTTTGATTAATCATATTATCATAAGTTATATTGTTTATTAAATAAGTGTGACAGTTGTATAGTTTAGTCACACATGAGTCAAATATGTAGCAGTTATGATCGGTTATGTTTATGCTGAGTAGGACAGCAGTTATAGGCAGTTATGGGTCAAGGGTTGTGATGTTTCATACTCACACCTTTTCAGATTGTATTTATAGGGCTGTTCACATCAGAATTCAATGTATCGATTTCTGTTTCATTCTAAAACTCTCTCAAAACTTCCTGCACATTATTATTACTTATGTTTATTGTTTATAACCGCCCGGACATCAGATTCTAACATGGCATCAGAGCCAAATGATCCGAAGACCTGTGAAGAGAAGAATAACCGAGTGATTTGGTTAAGAAAGAACCCGTTTGCAGTCAAGAAAGAAGAAGATATCAGGAATGATTACAAGGCCCAGGGGTGCAGTCTCTCACCCAAGTTCCAGACCAATTCTCAAAGGCGTGAAGGCAAAGAGAAGGCAGATGATCGTGATGATTATCAATGGAAATTCGGCCAGAAAGGTAATCTATATCTATCTCCATTCATGGAATCTTCAAGAGAGTATTTGCTGCAGAAAGAAAGAGAGCATCAGAAATATGGCGGTTATATGTAGAAGAATTATGGGAAGAAGGAGATCTATTGGCACTATCCTAAAGGCATGTGTTGTTCATTCTGTAACCACCCGTTCCACTACAGAAAATATTGTCCACAAAGAATTGGGAAGATAGAGTTTATGGTAAGAAGGACAGAAGGAAAAACATGGAACGACATTTGGTATGCAAGTATCAATAGGCAACAACACGCAACACGGTACAAGCATTTGTTTACAGATCTGGAGAAGACATTCGGTATAGGAAGTAATCCAGAGGGATTCAAAAGAGAACTCTACAAAGGAAAGGGAAGTGTGGAGATTTTCAGCGAAGGGCAGAATCATAAAATAGGGAATGTTTATTACATCCCTACACTCAAGAGGAATGTATTGAGTGCAGAAAGGTTAATCATGGACGGTTACAAGATCCGTTATGAGGGTGATGTGTGTTTCATCACAAAAGATCATAAGAAGCCCTTCTCAATGGAACCGAATGTACATTGTTGGAGTTGCAACGAGTTTCACGAACCATATTGTTGTCCAAACATCGAAGACTATGAAAAGAATAATAAGAGAAAGATGAAAGGGAAGGACAAAGAGGAAGAAAGCTCGTCAATGGATAAAGAGTATGAAAGGATGGTCGTGAAACAACATCATCAACAAAACCATACCACAACGGGCAGAAGTGCACAAGAAACAAGTCAGGGAAGAGAAGCCGAACTGTATCCAAAAAATTCAGAATTGGAAATTTGCACAGCCTTTATAGATATGATCCATATCGCTACTCAAGTTGACAGGCATAGCAAATTCAAAGGAGAATTTGAAAGAATTTTGGCGTGGTTTCTAAGGGATTTTCTAGAAATAAAATCCAACATGCCAATCCCACCAAGAGATCAAATGGGTAGGAAGATTGATCTCTTTGACCTCTACATGATAGTAGACACGTTCGGTGGAATAGATACAGTCAACAAATATGATTTATGGGTTCAAGTAGCAGTCAAGATGGGTTATGGGTATGGAAGGTTACTAAGGGACATGAAAGATGATGAGATTGTGGAGGAATTGAAGATCACATATAACCAGTATTTGGAGATCTTAAACTGGTACCATCAGAAGTTTAAAGGGAAGGAATTAAAGGTTGAAACTGATGAAGACAATACAAACATCAGGATGGGTTACAAGGCAATGAAGAACAATGATCTTCCTCCTAAGAAAAGGTCTAAAACATCCAGCAGTGAAGAATGACCCAGCAGAAGAATCCAGGCATGATAAATCAAAGATTAGAGGGGAGAATGTTGGAAGAATAATCTTTGATTAATCATATTATCATAAGTTATATTGTTTATTAAATAAGTGTGACAATTGTATAGTTTAGTCGCACATGCGTCAAATATGTAGCAGTTATGATCGGTTATGTTTAGGCTGAGTAGGACAGCAGTTATAGGCAGTTATGGGTCAAGGGTTGTGATGTTTCATACTCACACCTTTTCAGATTGTATTTATAGGGCTGTTCACATCAGAATTCTGTTGGATATATAGTATGTCCGATGTAATTAAAGTCGATATCAACGTAACCCGACCCGGTACGATCCGAAGAGTTACACGTTGGTACACGAATCAGATAAGTTCACTTGTAGGTGGATTATTATTTATGAAATAATAATATTATGAACTAGAGGGACTTAATATTAATTAGATTAATATTATGGAATATTATGGGAATATTCCAAAGGATATGGCATATTATGAGGATATTCCAAGAGTCTTGTTCTATAAATAAGGGATTAGGGTGTAAACCCTAATCACAAGTTTATTATAACAAAACAACTCCTTCCTCCCCAAGAAAAGGGTTCTTGGCCGCCACCCCTTAGGGCCGCCCCCTTTATCCGCCGCAAACCACCACCATAGGCTGCCTCCCTCTTACAAAGTGTTGCTCTCGGTAGGCCAGTGCTCGGGTGTGAACTTCCTACTAGCGAGGATTCGTTGTAACCCGCGTGTTACAATTCCGGTGTAGTCGTCAAAGGTTGATTACTAAACCCTCTATGTTTGTTCTATTTTATTTGTTTATACGCGTTTAACCGAGATCCTGATTGGGAATATTTTGTTAATTGGATTAATAAAATCAATTATTATTACATATATATATATATAATCGCATATATATATATATATTTATGTATAAATTTCCGGTTTTGTAATAATAATACACATACCGCTTCCGCTCCGTATATGATACCATGATTCCAACAGTGGTATCAGAGCCACGGTTACGCGCGTATAGATGGTAAAAGTTATAATTTTGATCTATATTTTATTTGTCAAAAAAAAAATTATTTTTTTTTTGACAAAAGATCAAAAGCTTTTTGTTGTTCATGGATTGTGATGTGAATCGAGCCCTAGGTATTTGACCCTTGTCATGGTTGTGTTTGTGATTGGTTTTATTTTATCTTTATCTTTTATTGATTTGTATTTTTATTACGGATATTGGATCCGGTGTAATAGATAGGGTTAGAATAGATTTGTTTTATTTTGTATTTCAAATTTTTTTGTAATCCTACAAGTACAAGATCAAGATGAAGATAAAAAGGCGAACAGGTTCCATGAAGATAGAGATCTCGGGTCAAGTGGGAGTTATCAAAATAGTTTTGAAACCCTTTTAGACTAGTTTGTTTCGTTTCTGGCTAAAACGAAACGGGCGACCTGTTAGGGGCTCGATTCGGTTATTTTATTTTATGTTTTGTGGTTGTGTTTTATTATTGTAAATAATCAAGATAACCCAAAATAAATAAAATTTTTCACAATCATGACAACGGTTTTGTTAATACCAGTTTTATAAAAACCGAAAAGCATATTTAATAAAAGGAGTTCTATTAATATTAAAACAGGTTCATTCGCGATAATACGACCAACATAGTTTAAATAGGGTATTTAAAACTATACCGTGTCGAGTGTTGAAAGAAGTTTCAATTATCACGAACAATATAAAATTGGATTTTATAAACTATTGTGTGACTCACATCATGCTAACGAGTCATTCAAAATATTTATGGTAAATATTAAAATTAAATCCCAAATTTTAAATTGATGTTTTATGCCACCCTAAACGAGTTAACACTTCTTCTAAATCGAACCCAAAAGTTAGTGTCGAACCCTGCTCTGGGCGTTGATCATGTAAGAAGGTAATCACAGCGTTTCCTGTGTAACATAGGCCGGTATTACAGTTAACAGTAAAGGACCAAACATCGCTTGTTTATCAAGTGGGCATAGTTGGGGTTAAACATACATCGCTCTTAGCGATAACCCCAAAATGGAGAGTTGTGTAGTGGACACAATTAACAATCGTTGTTTACCTACCTAATCATACTAGTGAACAGTGCTTAGCCAGTTCACTATGTATTGATGAATCAGGGTCTCATCCTTTTTAACTTTGTTTTGGGTCATAATACAATTAGGATATGTAAAACATGAAATACTAATAAATTAATTTTGAACTTTGTAGATGTCAAACGAAAACAATTCCGCCTCCCAATTCTCTCTCAAGTCCATCTTAGAGAAGGACAAACTGAACCACTCCAACTTCATGGACTGGCACCGCAACTTGAAAATCGTTCTCAAGGCGGAGAACAAACTGTATGTTCTTGAAACGCCAATCCCTGATGAACCCATCAACCAACAAACTAATGCTTACAGAAACTATGCTAAGCATTTTGATGACTCTTTGAAAGTCTCATGTCTGATGTTGGCATCCATGATCCCTGAACTTCAAAGGACCATGGAGGACATGGAAGCGTACGACATGAATCGGCATCTGGTGGAAATGTTCCAACAAAATGCTCGTCATGAGAGGTTTGATGTGATGCGATCACTTATAACCACTCGTATGCAAGAGGGTACATCAGTTAGCACTCATGTGCTAAAGATGAAGGCTTATGTTGATCACTTAGCTCGTCTGGAATCTCCCTTGAGTGATGAGCTAGCTGGGGATATTATCCTCAACTCATTGCCCAAGTCATATGATCAGTTCACTATGAACTACAATATGAATGGGATGGAGAAGACACTTGCAGAGTTGCATCAGATGCTCAAAACTGCTGAGGTAAACATACCTAGCAAAACTGCACCAGTGCTAATGATCAGGGAGGGTCAAGTTAAGAAACCTAACACCAAGAAGAAGGGCAATCAAGGCAAAGGGAAGGGAAAGGGCAAAGTTGTTGCCAACAAGAAACCTCTGAAGGATGCCAAATGTTTTCATTGTGATGAAACTGGGCACTGGAAGAGGAACTGTGCTAAGTATTTAGCTGAACTGAAGCAAGCCAAAGCTTCTGGAGGAGAGTCCTCAGGTATATATGTTATTGAAATCTTTGCTTTTTCTAGCAAGACATGGGTGTTTGACACAGGATGTGGTTTCCACATTTGTAATGTTTTGCAGGGATTAAGAAAGGTTAGAAAGCTGAAACAGGGCGACTTGGAGGTCCATGTTGGCAATGGACAAAGAGTTGCAGTGAAGGCAATAGGAGAATATGTTCTTTTACTTCCTTCTGGTTTAGAACTTGTTTTGAACAATGTTTATTATATTCCTAGTGTGACTAGAAATATTGTTTCATTTTATGCTTTGCGTGGACAAGGTTTTAATTATCGTTTTAATGGTGAATTTATTTCTGCTTATTTTAACGATATATTTTACTTTGATGAAAAACCCAACAATGGGATCTATGAGATAAAAATCCAAAACGATAACATATTATGCAATATCTCCCATAAACGTAATAAATTGGACTTTAATGATACGTATATGTGGCATTGTAGACTTGGTCACATAAGTGAGAATCGTGTTAAACAACTCAAAAACTCAGGAATCTTAGATTCCAAGGGTTCAGAGTCGTTTGGAAAATGCGAATCATGCTTGAGTGGAAAGTTAACAAAAGCACCTTTTTCAAATGTTGGAGAAAGAGCTAATGATCTGTTAGGACTTGTACATACAGATGTATGTGGTCCATTCAGAACGATGTCAAGACATGGAGAAAGATACTTTGTTACATTTACTGATGATTTCAGTCGATATGGTTATGTTTATCTTATGAAGCATAAACATGAAACTCTTGAAAAGTTCAAGGAGTACCAAAACGAAGTAGAAAATCAGCTGAATAGAACTATTAAAATGCTTCGATCAGATCGAGGTGGTGAATATCTTAGTCAGGAATTCATCGACCATGTAAAGGACTGTGGAATAGTTTCACAACTCACTCCACCTGGAACGCCACAACATAATGGTGTGTCTGAGCAGAGAAATCGAACTCTATTAGATATGATTCGATCAATGATGTTTCGAACAAACCTTCCAAAATCCTTTTGGAGTTATGCTTTGGAAACTGCCGCAAGACTTATGAATATAGCTCCAACAAAGAAGGTTGATAAAACGCCTTATGAGATATGGCATGGAAAGAAACCTCATGTATCCTATCTTAAAGTCTGGGGATGTAATACTTATGTCACTCTAGAATCTTCGGATAAACTAGATCCCAGAGGCGAAAAGGTGGTTTTCATCGGATACGCTAAGAAGATTGGTTACCTGTTCTACCATCCTACTGAAAATAGGATTTTCACTAAACGTAGAGGCACTTTCTTGGAGGAAGAGCTTCTGGCGCGAGGGATTGGAGATAACCATGTGGATCTTGAAGAAATTCGAGAACCACAAGTGACTGAACCAGTTGTTCAGACAGAACCAGAAGTAACTGATCCAGTTGTTGAAGCTGAGCCTGAGAGGACTCAAGAAACAACAGAAACACCAAGTGTTCGAAGAAGTATTAGGGATCGTCATGCACCTGTAAGGTATGACGATATCTTCATGATTGATGAAGCTGAGCCTGCTACTTACAAAGCTGCAATCTTGGATTCGGAATCCAAGAAATGGCAAGAAGCCATGAATGCAGAGATGCAATCCATGTATGATAACCAAGTCTGGGATTTGGTTGATCTTCCTACCGAGTGTCGGACTGTAGGAAACAAATGGATCTTCAAGAAGAAGACTGACATGGATGGGAATGTGCAAACTTACAAAGCAAGACTTGTAGCGAAAGGTTTTACTCAGAATCAAGGAATTGATTATGAGGAAACTTTCTCGCCAGTAGCCATGCTTAAGTCTATTAGAATTCTACTTGCCATTGCTGCATATTATGACTATGAAATATGGCAAATGGATGTCAAAACTGCGTTCCTTAATGGACACTTACTGGAAGATGTCTATATGGTTCAACCTGAAGGTTTTGTCGATCCAAAGAATCCTAATAAGGTGTGCAAGCTGAATAAATCCATCTACGGATTAAAGCAAGCATCTCGCACCTGGAATCTCCGTTTTGATCAGAAAATCAAAGAGTTTGGTTTTATCAAGAACGAAGATGAACCGTGTGTTTACAAGAAATCTAGTGGGAGCTATATCACTTTTCTCATACTGTATGTAGATGACATACTGATCATTGGAAACAACATCCCTATGCTTAAAGATGTTAAGACTTGGTTGGGTAAATGTTTCGCAATGAAAGATCTTGGTGAAGCCTCTTATTGTAACACCCCGCCTCTAATATCATCCAATATTGTCCGCTTTGCCCATTAGAAGCTCACGGATTTGTTTTTGGTTACCCAGGGGAAAACTTCCCAGGAGGTCACCCATCCTGGTACTACTTCCACCTGAGCACGCTTAACTGTGGAGTTTTCATGTGCTCCACAGCCAACTAAGCCCAAAACGCGTTGGTGATTTATGAGGCAGGACATTACTTATGAACCAAGATCTCTCCTGTCTACGGACGATGTGGGATATGCCTAGGGTGTTACACTTATATTCTGGAATAAAGATTTATAGAGATAGATCAAAGCGGTTATTAGGTTTAAGTCAAAGTACATATATTGATAAGGTCATACGACGCTTCTCAATGCAAGACTCAAAAAGGGGCTCTTGCCCATGGCACATGGAACCATTCTTAGTAGCAAACAGTGTGCAAACACTGAAGAAGAAAAGAAGAAAATGGAAAGAGTTCCATATGCTTCTGCTATTGGTTCTATCATGTATGCCATGTTATGTACTAGACTTGATGTCTCGTATGCCCTTAGCATGACGAGTAGATATCAACAGAATCCAGGAGAGAGTCACTGGGCTGCAGTGAAGAACATTCTTAAGTACTTGAGAAGGACTAAGGATATGTTCTTAATATATGGAGGACTGGATGAGGAGCTGTCAGTTAAGTGTTATACTGATGCAAGCTTCCAGACTGTTGGGTTCAGTTGAGACCACAGTTACCAGAACAAAGACTTTTTGTAGCTTATTTTGTAGTTTGATAGTTAGAGGACTAGTTATGTAATTCTTTGTTAGTTTATGTGTAAACCCTAGAGTGTGAACTTAGGAGATGGGCACTGCGAACTTAAGCTTAAGTTCGCAGTCCATCAGGTGCTCACTATATAAAGTTCACTCATATGCACACTCTAGGTGAGGGTTTTGGACATCTTTCATTACACAAGAATATTGTAATCCATGGTGCTTTGAAGATCTATTGTTAATGGAATCATGTCTTTATGTTTCTTGTGTGTCGGTTTCTATAATCTTCATCTAGTTCTTTAGTTTTCTTGATTAATCAACTAAAACACCTAACAAATAGGTGTTTCTAGTTGATAACAATCTTGCGCACACTTAAGATCTAGTATTGTGGGACTACAATTTGGTATCAGAGCCTCTGTGCTCTAGATTGTATCTGATTAAGATACCAAAACCCTCAATTTGTTAATATTTCTTAGTATTTTTTTTAACTTTTCAAGTTTTTATCAAAAAAAAAAAAAAAAAAAAAACTATTTTTCTTGCTTCTGATTTCTCGTAATCTGGTGTTTCTAAGGTGTTAAAACGTGTTTATCTCAATTAGGAACATCATTTGAGCATTTCAGATTGATTGAAATAGGCTTGGATGAGTTTCTGGAGTGTTTAAAATCATTCAGACGAAACTGCATACTTATTCTGCGAACTTAGCTCATAAAACTGAGTACTTGTTTCAAGAGTTGAGTACTTGTTTCAAGAGTTGAGTACTTAGCTCATCTTAAAGTGCGAACTTAGCTCATAGAGTGTGAACTTGTTTCTTGCTTGTGAGTACTTGTTTCAAGAGTTGAGTACTTAGCTCATCTTAAAGTGCGAACTTAGCTCATAGAGTGTGAACTTGTTTCTTGCTTGTGAGTACTTGTTTCAAGAGTTGAGTACTTGTTTCAAGAATTGAGTACTTAGCTCATCTTAAAGTGCGAACTTAGCTCATAGAGTGTGAACTTGTTTCTTGCTTGTGAGTACTTGTTTCAAGAGTTGAGTACTTGTTTCAAGAGTTGAGTACTTAGCTCATAAGTTGCATACTTGACATTTCAAGGTGTGCACTTATTAACAGCCACAACTGCGCACTTAAGCCAAAAGTGTGTGCACTTGTGTCTGTGTGAGCACTTAAATTTACACAAGGCTTTACAGCTTTCTCTCTCCTGGCACCACAACTAGGGTTTCTGCATACTTATCTGAAATCTCTAGTTGGTGTGCGAACTTACTGAAAAGGTGCATTTTCTGAGCACTTGGCTAGGGTTACTGCGAACTTAAATCTTAAACGAGAGTTTAAGTGTCTGTGTACTTATACAAGTGCGCAGGCTGATCAGTCAAGACTGAGCACTTGTGCTGCTCTGACTTGGTTGAACTGCGAACTTAAGCCAAAACTGTGTGCTACAGGGACTGCGTACTTAACAGGAGAATCAGGGACTTATCATCTTTGCTTCTTATTTGTTTCAGGTTTCCAAGGAACTGCGAACTTAGTGACTGCGAACTTAGTGACTGCGAACTTAGTGACTGCGAACTTAGTGACTGCGAACTTAGTGACTGCGAACTTGTGGACTGTTTGAATTTTTCAAGGACTTTGGACTGTAACTTGATAATCTAATTAATCAAAACCCTAAAATCAGTCTAAAATCAATCTTAAATCATGTCTGGTAACAACTCATTTCAAGTTAACCCCATAACTCAAGCTGAACTTGAAACCGGCACTATAACACGTATTCCCAAGTTGATGGGTGCTGAAGACTATGGGACATGGAAAAACAGAATGAAAGCTTTTTATTTTGTTAACGATCACACCCAATGGAACTCAGTTCAGCTCGGACCTCACATTCCCACAAGAACCACTGATGCAGGAGAAGTGTTCAACACCGATCCCACTACATACACTGATCTCGACAAACAACTGATGCAGCGAGACCACAAAGACTATGGTGCTCTCACCATGGCTTTGTCAAACGATGTATACAATATGTTTGAAGAATACGGATCAGCGCACGATCTGTGGTTCGCTCTGAGTGAGTATTATGAAGGAAATGCAGAGATGAGGCAAAACAAGCAGGATATGATTCAAAAGGAATACGACATGTTTGGAAGTATCCGTGGTGAGAGTCTGTCGTCACATATAGACAGGTTCATGAATCTGTTGACTAAGATGAAGAAAGCTGGTATTCCTGTAAACAACCGCAATTCCATCAAGAAGCTGCTCGATTCTCTCCCAAAGGAGTGGAGTGTCCAATGTATGTTGATCAAAAAGGACTACTTGGATGCTCAGTCTACTTTGGCTGATCTTATAAACACTCTGAAATCGTTTGAAATGGACATCACAAAGAGAGAGATGAATCAAACAGTGTCAAAAGTTACTCCAAGGAGCTCTTTAAAGAATCTGGCTTTAACGACTCCAATTGGACAGAAGGCACTGGTGGTTGAAGACTTTGGCTGGGGAAAGGAAGCTGTTGCAGCTAAAGCAGATGTTAACAAAGCATTGATGGTAACGATATGCACCAAATCCGCAAATGGTGTAAACTCTGTGGAAGGATCTTCAGTGGGAGTGCCAAAAGGAGGAATGCAAGAGAGTGCGGGTCTGAAGAGTGTGCTGATTGCTGAGAAGAAGAAAGATCAGACTGGAGAGGAGGCTTTGATAGCTGAGAAGACACCCACTGAGAAAGCAGCTGAAAAGATGGAAAGTGCACCCAAGAAAGCTGATGAGAAAGATATGGTAAACATTCCTCTTGAAATAAAATCAAAGCTGTGCTCACCTAGGTGCGTTACAGCTGTTGCTTACTGTTTGTCACACAACAAAAGGGTTTTGAGAGAAATGGATGATATCCAAAGAATCAATTCTGAAATGAAAGAAAATGAGTGGGCATATCAGCGAAAGTTAAATGCAACTCTAGCTGAAATGCAAACTTTAAAAGAATTTGTGCTTAAGAAAGATTTTCTGATAAATGATTTAACCTCAAAACTAGAGAAATCTAAAAATGAGACAACTCGTCTTCAAATTGTTGTGGATAAATGGAATGTGAGCAAACAGGCTCATGCTGATATAATCGATTGTGGAAGACAATCATTCGTAAAGGATGGAATTGGGTATAAGGATAAGAATGGAATCGAAAGATCTCTATTCTTCCCCTTGAGCCAAAGTGAATACATACCCATTCCAACACCTCATCCTAAAAATGATCTTTTTGAAAACAAATGTGATGAATCTGAGTCAAATGCTAACATAAGTAAAAGCGATGCAGATGTGACCCAACAGGGTAGGGTGGAAGATGATGAGAGTTGTGGTGGGCAGACAATGGGGTTAGGACATCCAGGTGCCAATTACTCCACAGTGAATTGGTTCATCTGGAACAATGAAAAGTCTAAAAACAATTTGATTTCGGATGACTGTAATACTTTAATTAATATGGATAAATGTAATAGTTTATCTAGGATGGATAACTGTAATAGTTTATCTAGGCCGGATGACTGTATTAACTTGACTTCTAAACTAGATTTAAAGGGTGCTGTGGCCCCTGATGATAGGAAGAATCCTATCAGACGTTCAAATGTTTGTGTTGACAATGTTATGCCTGTTTGTGTTGATCTTAATGCTGCATTCTCTGATGATAAACATACGTGTAAACCACCTATGTTTGTACCAGAACTAAAGCTTAACAGGTTTGGGAAATTTCTCACTGAGGAAATCCCAGAGTTTATCCCTTCATCCACAGATGTATCAGGTTCTGAAGAATCACAAAGTGAAACAGGTAACTCAAGTTCTGAAGAATCACTAAGTGATACAGAGAGCAACATCAGCATACCTGACTGCAACACAAATGAAGAATCAAGTAGCAGCAAGGATGAATCATGTTCAAGAGAAAGCTCCTGCTCAAACAAGATCAAGAAAAGAACATCACAATCATCATCATCCAGATCTTCTCCAAAGATCAAGCCTAAACACTCAAAATGCTTTAGATGTGGAAAAGA
Source organism: Ambrosia artemisiifolia (assembly GCA_032199755.1). NCBI lineage: Eukaryota > Viridiplantae > Streptophyta > Magnoliopsida > Asterales > Asteraceae > Ambrosia > Ambrosia artemisiifolia. The sequence continues at coordinate 11,091,384 of CM063528.1, read as the reverse complement.
AGGACATGTGGTCAAAAAGTGTCATTTAAAACCTAAACCACAAAATGATGTCAAAACTCAAAACTCTTTTTCTGATCAGATCAAAAATCTTCAAGAAACAGTAAAAAGTTTTGTTAAAACCACACAATTTTGGAAGAGAAAAGAGTCAATGATGGGTGAAAATCACGACAGATCAAAACTAAAACAAACTTGGATTCCCAAAGTCACTTGATTAAATGTCTGAGTCGTGATTGTACATAGATTTTCTTTAGTTTATCTTTGTATATTATTATTTTTTTTGAGTTGGATGCTGTGCTCGTTTTCAGTCAAATCCCAAGCAACCTCATGACACTGCAGTCAAAAGAATCTTCCGCTACCTCAAAGGAACACCAAAGCTTGGTTTATGGTATCCTAAGAGTGATAATTTTGATTTAATCGCTTACTCTGATAGTGGTCATGCAGGTTGTAGAATTGATAGAGAATTTGTCTCTGGTGGTTGCAAATTTTTGGGGAATCGGCTTGTATCTTGGCAAAGTAAAATGCAGATAATAGTGTTTATCTCCACTGATGAAGCCGAGTACACTGTTGCGTCCAGTTGTTGATGTCAAGCTTTGTGGATCCAAAATCAGTTGCTGGATTACGGTTTGAATGTCAAGAAAACCCCAATCTTCATTGATAATGATGCTTGTCGTGACATCGTGAAGAATCCTATCGACCATTCTAAAACACTACATATTGAGATCAGGATTCACTCTATTCGCGATGCTCACGATAAAGGATACATTCAAGTGTTATCCATTGATACTGCTGATCAAAAGGCAGATATCCTCACAAAGGCTTTTGACGAAACTCGTTTCCTCCAATTGGTCACTTGGCTGGAAATGATAAATTTTGAGTGAGCTCACATTATGTCATGGTGTTAAAAAAAAAAAAAAAAAAAAATCCTATTTCCATACAAAACAAGATTTTTGGGGGAGAAAGTATATCTCCATTGCAAAATTAACAAGAAATGATAGGGACTAATCATATTTTGTCAGCATGTGAATAGGATCCAGAGGATGTTGCGGCTTCAAGCAACGACATGTCGGTAGATTCAGCTTGGAATCGAGTAAACTGCTAATAGGTGATTAACAGAATAGATCTACATGGAAAGCTGGATTCCCACTGTGTTTTAGGTCTGCACAAGCTGAGTCCGGTCATACACAGGTTGAGAGATCAAAAGACACAGAAAATTTTGTGCATATGTAATCAAAAGACACCTAAGAGTGCAAGCTACCAAAGCGGGGCTATTAAATAAATGAGCAACAAAAGACACGCAATGTTAGTGACGTGCAAACATATAGATAGCTCAAAAAGCAATCAGATGATCATCTTCTCTGCTTATGGGAACATAGACCTGAAGCTCTCATCATCTGATTGACATAATGATCATCTTCTCTGCTTATGGAAACATAGACCTGAAGCTCTCATCATTATATCTCAATAAACCTTGAGGATTGGTAGGCTTACACCTAGCACAAGTGGGGTCCACTAACTTTCCGTCAATATTACCAAAACATGATAAATCTCATCACCAAACGTATGTTGAAAGACGAGAGGCATGGATTTAAGTGGACAAACATACCGACAGTTTTTCTTGGGCTGCAGCTATCCAACGGAAAGTTGAAATGTGATCTGGCAGGTATGGTTAGTATGATCTTGTATGCAAAAGGTGAGAAACAGTTAACCCCTCCTTGTTGTGTTTGTTTTTATTAAAATATAAAAAGTTTAGGGGGAGCATTAAAATATGTGTTAGAATGTGAGATGTGTTTATTGCATATAATCCTGATCATCATCCACTCTGTGATCAAGAACAGTGCAGGGGACTAGATTGTGAGATTCTTCGATCTGGTAGATGTATTCATGTTTTATCTGTTAGAGTTGATGTAGCTGTTTGGGAACACATTCAGAGTTGGAGCCGGTTAGACACTGCTGGAAGAAGGAATGCTATTTCAAAGAGCAGTAGATCCTGCTAAAGAAAGGAAGCTGGAGATGCTAGAAATTTTGGAAATGATCGAGGCTGCAGACAAAGAGAAGGAGCTTGGAGACAAAGACAAGGAAATTGCTAACAAAGACAAAGCTGACAATTAAAGAAAAGCAGCCAGAAACTCTGAAGCTCCAGAAGTGATAGTTCCAAAACAACCAGTGCGGGTAAAGCAGGAAGAAGGTGAATCGAGTGATATCTCGGTTTGAAGCTAACAGACGAAGATTTGGTATCTGTGGTCTAGGGGGAGTATTGTTGGGTTCAGTTGAGACCACAGTTACCAGAACAAAGACTTTTTGTAGCTTATTTTGTAGTTTGATAGTTAGAGGACTAGTTATGTAATTCTTTGTTAGTTTATGTGTAAACCCTAGAGTGTGAACTTAGGAGATGGGCACTGCGAACTTAAGCTTAAGTTCGCAGTCCATCAGGTGCTCACTATATAAAGTTCACTCATATGCACACTCTAGGTGAGGGTTTTGGACATCTTTCATTACACAAGAATATTGTAATCCATGGTGCTTTGAAGATCTATTGTTAATGGAATCATGTCTTTATGTTTCTTGTGTGTCGGTTTCTATAATCTTCATCTAGTTCTTTAGTTTTCTTGATTAATCAACTAAAACACCTAATAAATAGGTGTTTCTAGTTGATAACAATCTTGTGCACACTTAAGATCTAGTATTTTGGGACTAAAACACCTGATCGTGATGATTCAAAATCACAGACGGGATATGTTTTCATTCTGAATGGTGGGGCTATTACTTGGAAGAGCTTTAAGCAAAGTGTGGTTGCTCAATCCACCTGTGAATCAGAATACAATGCTGCATCGGATGCTGCAAAGGAGGCTGCCTGGATGAAGAAGTTCATTACTGATCTCGATGTTGTGCCTAGCATAAAGAAACCAATCGAGATATTGTGTGACAACACTGGTGCCATTGCTCTTGCAAAGGAACCAAGGTTACATAAAACCACAAGGCATATACTCAGGAAATTCCACTATATTAGAGAGATAGTAGAGCGTGGAGACATTGTGATAAGCAAAGTTCATACAGATCTAAATCTGGCTGACCCCTTTACTAAGCCTTTACCTCAAGCTAAACATGAGGAGCATGCTGGAAAGATAGGGCTTAGAGTTGCTAGACAGTGGGCATGATCTGTAGTTAGTATTGGTGTTTTATTTTGAACTATGACAGTTGTATTGAATGTTTATTTGATTTAATGGGTTAAATGCAAATTTAAATATTTATTAACTGTGTTCATTATTTGTATGTTTAAATCCTTGAATAAGAGTATTCTAAATGTCTGTAGTCGATCAAATTACATGGGAATGAATTTGAATGTAAGACTATTGTGAATTGAGATGGTTGTATTCATGAGATGAATAACTCAAGGGTTTGAGAATCATTAGGGAATGATATTGGATGTAACTCGCTTCAAAACGATCTCCATGGATCTGTGTCATGAGATGTTTTGATATTGATATGTTCAATCTATTCTTTTTCTTAAAGCACATATTAAACTACATTGATCAAGGACTATCTTTGATGTTATCTAACACTGTCCTGAAACATGGGTAGTAATCCGGGTAGCGTTGGGAGAAATCCAAGATTAAGTGGGAGTTGTATGACCCTGATGGAATTCTGTACTTCTATAGGATTAGAAGCTTAGACATTCTGGCGCCCTCGTAAACTCAAACTGGTATAAACGCGTGGCCACGCTCGGACTAATGTAGTTCGTTAGACCATTTTGAATTAAAGACGAGAATAGAGAATGCTTGATCAATATAAGAATGAATGATCCATGTCTTATGATCAACGGATGCCTATACAGAAGGGACTTATTGATAGAATTATCAGGGCTATAGTATTTGGTTAAGTAAAGAGTTACTTGAAATCAAAGAACTGGTTGACGACTGTAAAGTGTCATACTGTGTTGGGTGCAATGCGATGCAGCTAGGCGTCCAACTCTGCGCACGTTGACTCATTTAATTAAAATCGTCCAAGTGGGAGATTGTTGGATATATAGTATGTCCGATGTAATTAAAGTCGATATCAACGTAACCCAACCCGGTACGATCCGAAGAGTTACACGTTGGTACACGAATCAGATAAGTTCACTTGTAGGTGGATTATTATTTATGAAATAATAATATTATGAACTAGAGGGACTTAATATTAATTAGATTAATATTATGGAATATTATGGGAATATTCCAAAGGATATGGAATATTATGAGGATATTCCAAGAGTCTTGTTCTATAAATAGGGGATTAGGGTGTAAACCCTAATCACAAGTTTATTATAACAAAACAACTCCTTCCTCCCCAAGAAAAGGGTTCTTGGCCGCCACCCCTTAGGGCCGCCCCCTTTATCCGCCGCAAACCACCACCATAGGCTGCCTCCCTCTTGCAAAGTGTTGCTCTCGGTAGGCCAGTGCTCGGGTGTGAACTTCCTACTAGCGAGGATTCGTTGTAACCCGCGTGTTACAATTCTGGTGTAGTCGTCAAAGGTTGATTACTAAACCCTCTATGGTTGTTTCTATTTTATTTGTTTATACGCGTTTAACCGAGATCCTGATTGGGAATATTTTGTTAATTGGATTAATAAAATCAATTATTATTACATATATATATATAATCGCATATATATATATTTAAGTATAAATTTCCGGTTTTGTAATAATAATACACATACCACTTCCGCTCCGTATATGATACCATGATTCCCAACAAATTCAATGTATCGATTTCTGTTTCATTCTAAAACTCTCTCAAAACTTCCTGCACATTATTATTACTTCTGTTTATTGTTTATAACCACCCAGACATCAGATTCTAACAACCTTCAGGTAAATTGTTTTTCATCTTCAGAAGACAATGTTCCATGCTTTATAATATGTTCCGCTTTAGATATCTGCTTCAACGACAAAAGCTAACTATGAGCTACAATATATAGAAATGCAATACATGAAAATGACAAGATTTCATCCGAGAGATTAAAAAAGGCGTTGGATCATACCTTCCTATCGATATCTGCAACTGTAGCATAATTCTTGATTTTGTTGATGACACGTTCAACATGGTCGATTTGCTGCCTCTTTGATTTGACTAATTGTGTTGCAGCCCTTAACTCCAAGTTTTTAGCATGAAATGCCTCTTTATGGACTAACATATTATCCAATTCAATAAAGAAACAAATTAGTTACATGAACACAAGAACAGTATAATCAACTCGGTTATTAATGAATTTCTTACCCATTTGATGTGGATTTCATCAATGATCGCATCTTTGAGCCTTCTATTCTCATTAAGCTGCAACCCAACATCTTTAATCTGCGTGTTTAGCTTTTTCATCCTCATATTTCGGATTCTTTACCACCAAATATGATGGAAACTCAACTTCCTCTATCTGAACATGAACCGAAACCCCGACCCTTTGACCATCCCCTTGACCATCAACACCCTCATGATTCACACTCTTATCACTTTCTTGTAAATCAATAGCACTTGACTCTTGATTGTTGATGCTCGCAAAACACGCTGGTTCAGTACTGAATGAGCCAAATTGAACACCAAGGTCAAGTCTTAAAAATGTGGCATGGAAGCTTAATGTAGGTTTATCTGTAACGGGTTCCTTAACTTCAAACTGTGTTTGTTCGCCATCATCACAAATTTCCATCTTATAATCAACACTTTCCAATACACTCACATTAACCGATTCTGCTACATCGTCCTCTACGCCCAAAACTTCAACATTCTCCATAACCACAGTTTCGGATTTCTTACCATCTTCAATCACCTCAACAATTCTCTCTCGACTGAAGTACTACAGCCTCATTAACCGATTCTGCTGCATCGTCCTTTATGCTCAAAACTTCACAACATTCTCCATAACCACAACTTCAGATTTCTTACCATCTTCAGTTACCTCAACAATCTCCTCTTAACCTTACGTACACCGTCCTCAGTTATCATCACCATTCTTAACCGATTTACTACAAATCAATAAACAGTTAGAAATCTGTAGAAATTTAGGGTTTCACAATACAAATGATTCGCCAACATAAACGATAAAGAAACAACACAAGAACACAAGGTATAGCGACAAAACGGTGACAAAATCTTTATTATCCAACCCAAAAGAATTGCCCCCCAAATACCCAAATAGTCTCAGCAAATCACTGAGACTACAATATGAATAAGAACATACAGAGTCTTCTGCTGATGTTTAGATCAGCAGATGATAAAAGATAATACAACCACTTACAAAAGTAAGTAGACGAAAATACAGAGAGTAAACCAAAGAAACCCTAAAGTACAGAGAAGAAAAGTGACGAATAAATAAAACGACGAAAACACAAGCTTATATATGCTGGTCCAGAAGCTTCCTCCAGAGATGCCATATCAACGGTTCTGATTAAATCATCACAAAACAATCCAACGGTTCTCAATCTCTGCGAATAACAACTCGTAACAATATCAGCATAACAAATAAGCTGAGCCCATAATTGAGCCCAATAAACTCACCACTTAGCCTAGTAACAATAAACTAAGCCCAAACAATGTTTAACAATTGAATTAATATAGAGCCCAACATTTTTAACATGCCCTCTTAATTCAAATGTTAAACATGTCTTTCATGCCCAGTTTAGAGCACAAAACATTATGCTGAACAACATTCAGCCCTTTAGTAAATATATCAGCAACCTGCTGATCTGATGTTACCTTAACAGTCCTAATAACACCATCAGAGATCTTCTCTCTAACAAAGTGAAGATCTATTTCAAAGTGTTTAGTTCTGTCATGAAAGACAGGATTAGCTGCTATGGATATAGCAGCTTTGCTATCACTAAAAAGATCTACTGGCATATTACAAGTTACTTGTAATTCACCTAGTAAATTTTTTAGCCAAATTAACTCACAAGTGGCTGAGCACATAGCTCTGTACTCAGCTTCAGCAGAAGACCGAGCAATGGTATTCTGCTTCTTACTTTTCCAGGAAACCAGACAATCACCCAAGAAAATACCAAATCCAGTGACTGATTTCCTGGTGACTAGGCACTTAGCCCAATCAGCATCCACATAGCCTCTAAGATCAAACTTGTCAGATTTTTTAAATACTATACCTCTTCCAGGAGATAGCTTTAAGTATCTCAAAAGTCTTAAAGCTATTTGCTGGTGACACTTAGTAGGCTTATGCATGAATTGGCTTAAAAACTGAACACTATAACTGATATCAGGTCGAGTAAGAGATAGGTAAATAAGTTTTCCTATCAACTTCTGATATCCAGTTACATTTTCCAGTAAAGGACTCTGTTTTGAATCCTTAGCTGAAACAATGTAACTTTGCTCTATTGGTGTATTAATAGGTTTACACCCCAAATAACCAAATTCATTTAATAATTCTAAACAATATTTTCTCTGGGTCAAACAAATCTCTCATTTATCATATAAAACTTCAATACCAAGGAAGTATTTAAGTTTTCCTAAATCTTTTATTTTAAAACTTGTTTTAAGTAGATTTTTACAATTATTAATTTCATTTTCATCATTTCCAGTAATAACTATATCATCTACATAAACAAGTAATGCAACAAACATATTTCCAACAGATTTAACAAATAATGAATAATCACATATACTTTGTTTGAAACCCATATCAACTAACACTTTGGTTAGTTTCTCATTCCATTTCCTAGGAGCCTGTTTGAGGCCATATAAAGACTTTACCAATTTGCATACTTTAGTTTCAGTTTTGGAATAATAACCTTCTGGTAAAGTCATATATACATCCTCATCTATAGACCCATAAAGGAATGCATTGTTAATGTCAAGTTGGTACAGAGGCCATGAATTTTGAACAGCCAAGCTAATCATACACCTTACAGTAACCATTTTAACTACTGGTGAGAAGGTCTCTCCAAAATCAAGACCTTCTCTCTGGTTGTAGCCTTTGGCAACAAGCCTGGCCTTAAATCTCTCAACCTCACCATTTGATTTATATTTAACTTTATAAACCCACTTGCAACCAATAGGTTTTCTGTCTTTAGGAAGATGAGTTAAAACCCATGTTTGATTGCTATGCAGAGCCTCCATTTCATCATTCATAGCCTCTATCCATCTAGGATCTTTAGAGGCTTCTGAATAACTACTAGGCTCAATAGTTTATTAAGACTAGACACAAAACAATAATTTTCAGAAGATAAAACAGAGTAGTTGACAACCTTTTCAACACCATATTTGACCTTACCCTCTACAACATAGTCATCAAACCTTTTTGGTAAAACACTATTCCTATCAGACCTTCTAGTTTGAATTCTATGTCCCTCAGGAGTACAGTTCTCATCATTTGAACCCTCTACCCTATTAGAGGGATCAGTCCCTCTTAAACCTGAGCCACTAGGTGGCTGATCATGACGATCTACCTCACTTGTGGCTCTAAAAGAGTCATCTAATCCCTCTTCAGGGGAGTGTTCATGAGCAACACTGGTTCCCCCTTCATAATTGGGAGCATTATTATTATTATTATTATTATTATTATTATTATTATTATTATTATTATTATTATTATTATTATTATTATTATTATTATTAGAATTTCCAATGCTTGTGTCATCAAAAAGATCAAAGAAATTTAAATGATTTAAAGTTTTGTATTCAAGTTTTCCAGTTTCTGTTTTAAAAGGAAATATATTTTCATAGAATTTTACATCCCTGGAAAACTCAAACTGTTTCATTTCTAAATTCCAAAGTTTATAACCTTTTTTGAAAACTGAATATCCAATTAAAACACATTTGTCAGCTTTACTTAACAACTTATCTTTTTCATCTAAAACTGTTTTAAAACACAAGCACCCAAAATTCCTAAGATGACTAATAATTGGGGGGAACCCATATATTTTCTCATAAGGACTCACACCATTTAGGACAGAAGAGGGAAGCCTGTTAATCAAATAGGCAGCAGTTAATACACATTCAGACCAAAAATTTAATGGCACACTACTCTGAAATAACAAGGCTCTAGCTATGTTCAACAGGTGTCTATGTTTTCTTTCCACAACTCCATTTTGTTGGGGAGTATGCACACAAGAAGTTTGGTGCATAATCCCTTTTGAATTACAAAAACTAGACATCTGTTTATTTACAAATTCTGTACCATTGTCACTTCTGAAAATCTTAATACTCTTTTTAAACTGTGTTTTAACAAGTTCATAAAATATAACAATATTTTCAAAAACCTCACCTTTCCCTTTAAGTAAATAGACCCACACTGATCTAGAAAGATCATCTACAATGGTTAAAAAATATTTGAAACTTTCCTTACTGGTTACCCTGTAAGGACCCCATACATCTAGATGAACCAACTCACCTACTTCTTTAGTTTTATGTTCACTTAAAGGAAAAGGAACTCTAACTTGCTTAGCTTTATGACATGTTTCACAAGGACTAGACTGAGTTGTTTCAACATTTAGACTACCTTTTAACACAGCTAGAACTTGGTCAGAAGGGTGTCCTAACCTACTGTGCCATAGATTAACACCATTAGAACTATTAAAACATACAGAAAAGTTACTCACATTGGAACCTATAAAGTATAAACCATCATGCTCTTTGCCAGTCTCCAGGATTCTCTTGGACTTGGAATCCTGGATATAACAAGCATGATCATCAAACAAAACACTTAACTTGTTATCCTTGGATAACTTACTTACAGAAACAAGATTCACACAGTAGTCAGGAATATAGAACACATCAGTTAGGATAATATTACTTCCTAACTTGATGTCTCCTATCTTCATGACCTTAGCACTTGACCCATTGGGATGTTTCACAGCAACATCATACTGTGATACATCTACCCAGTTAATCATGTACTCATCTGTACTAACCATATGCTGGTTAGCACCTGAATCCATGATCCACTTTAGAAGAAGTGCAGTTTTAAGAAGGTTGGAAGAACTAGAAAAATTTTCAAACACACTGCTCAATTTATTTAAAACAGAAGCACTGGAAAAACCATGCACTATATTACCTCCTACATTGTTAGACTGAGCAGTGTCATTTCCAACCTTGTCTCCTATAAGACTCATCAGTTTGCTTATCTGTTCAGAAGTAAATGGAACAGAAGCACTAGAAGACAGATTAGTAGGACCACTACTGGACTGATTAGATCTCCCTCCAGTTCCTCCAGGGATGTTAGGTCTGCTAGGCTGACCTGAACCACCCCTTTTGAAACCAGGAGGATATCCAACCAATTCAAAACATCTATCTGCAGTGTGACCAAGTTTATTGCAATGGTTACACTTCAGATTAGGATTAGGACCTCTATTGGTTCTTTTCCTAGGATCAAAGGACTGAGAAGTTTTGGCAGCAAAAGATACATTAGTACTTTTGGTACCAGAACTAGAGGTCCTGTGAGACTCCTCTCTAGATACAATAGAAAAGGCAGTTTTCACAGTAGGCAGTGGATCTTGCATCAGAAGGTTAGTTCTAACAGGTTGATATATTTCATCTAAACCCATAAGAAACTGCATCAATTTTATTAAACTATTGAAATCATTGAACTTATTTGAAGCAGCACATGAACAGGAAGGCAATTGAACTATAGAGTCCAAATGCTTCCACATAGTATTAAGTTTATGATAGTATTCAGAAACACTACTTCCATTTTGTGTTATAGAATTAATCTTCTGATACAAGTTAAAAACCACTGAACCATCAACCTTATCATATGTTTCCTTAAGATCTAACCAGACATCTCTAGCTAACTTAGAAAACACCTGCCCTAGAAACAATTCTTCACTCACAGAATTAAGCAACCAAGTTAACACCACAGAATTACATCTATCCCACTGTTTTCCTAGGACATCATCATCAACAGATCTAACAGTGGAACCATCAATGAAGCCATACTTATTCTTGGCTTCAAGAGCAAGCTTCATAGAGCTTGCCCATACAGAATAATTCTCTGTACCTTTCAACTTGATAGTGATAATAGATAAGGTACTAGTATCACTAGGATGAATGTACAGAGGATCACCAATATCTAACTTGCTAATTAGAGTATTGGGGGGTGGTAGTGGGTCACCACCACCTCCAGTGTTGATGACAGTCCCACCACCATTAGGGTTCACATTATCACCCATGGTACACACAGATCACACAGACAACAAAAACCAAATAATCAAGAGACAAGAACAAGATATCAAAACAGATAATAACCCTAGAGAGCGAAGCTGTGTCAGTGTTCAGATCATGGGTTCATCACTCATAGGTGCCCACGCAGATCTTAACACAAGAGCTCTTTTATTAACTATATAGATGTATATATATAGTAATATAAAGCAAGTAATCAATCAACACAATAACAGATAATAAGAGAACACACAAGACACCAAAAAGTTGGCACAATTCCGGTCCTCCTAACCCGGGTCTTTGCCCTAGACACAAGATAAGACAAGAACGATCTCACCAGAACTCGTAGTCTGTAACCTTCACTTAGGGTTACACAACCAGAGAGCAATCAGTACAAACTCCAGAACCAGGATCCAAACCAGAGTGCCAGCTTCCAATCCAAGTACTCACCAAGATGATAATCCAAGGTGATCAACAATAGTTGACCTCAGGAACCCTAGATCTAAGAAACACAGACTAAACAATAATAGAAAAGATCTATTTAGAAGATCAAATCTATTATAACAACAGACAAGATACTGATCTATTATTCAGATCAGATCTAAGATATAAAGATGAACAGCGGAATAAAACTAAGAAAGAAGAACAGAATCAAGAGCCTATAGCTCTGATACCATGTAGAAATTTAGGGTTTCACAATACAAATGATTCGCCAACATAAACGATAAAGAAACAACACAAGAACACAAGGTATAGCGACAAAACGGTGACAAAATCTTTATTATCCAACCCAAAAGAATTGCCCCCCCAAATACCCAAATAGTCTCAGCAAATCACTGAGACTACAATATGAATAAGAACATACAGAGTCTTCTGCTGATGTTTAGATCAGCAGATGATAAAAGATAATACAACCACTTACAAAAGTAAGTAGACGAAAATACAGAGAGTAAACCAAAGAAACCCTAAAGTACAGAGAAGAAAAGTGACGAATAAATAAAACGACGAAAACACAAGCTTATATATGCTGGTCCAGAAGCTTCCTCCAAAGATGCCATATCAACGGTTCTGATTAAATCATCACAAAACAATCCAACGGTTCTCAATCTCTGCGAATAACAACTCGTAACAATATCAGCATAACAAATAAGCTGAGCCCATAATTGAGCCCAATAAACTCACCACTTAGCCCAGTAACAATAAACTAAGCCCAAACAATGTTTAACAATTGAATTAATATAGAGCCCAACATTTTTAACATGCCCTCTTAATTCAAATGTTAAACATGTCTTTCATGCCCAGTTTAGAGCACAAAACATTATGCTGAACAACATTCAGCCCTTTAGTAAATATATCAGCAACCTGCTGATCTGATGTTACCTTAACAGTCCTAATAACACCATCAGAGATCTTCTCTCTAACAAAGTGAAGATCTATTTCAAAGTGTTTAGTTCTGTCATGAAAGACAGGATTAGCTGCTATGGATATACAAACTTGATTACCATAATGAAGTCGTTACCGAGGCCATGATGCTTGACGAAATGAAGAACACCGGTTTATTTATTATCAAGGACCTTGTCATAAATGTGGCATAATCTAAATAAGATTACTTGTTGTGAACTTTCTTTAAATGAAAGATCGCATTATCTAAAGCCCCATGTTGAATCACATTAATTAATAACATAGATATGAATCAATTAGGCATTATTAACTTATACCAGTGAATAAATAATTACAGTACTAAATTATTACCTTGGCGGCTCAGTAGCTAAAGCTTGTTCCCAACCGTTTTCAGCAAGCCACACAAACAACACACCTTCAGAGACAATTGTCGGGAAGCCGATAAAACAATCCTTCTTCGATGCCTGCAGAGGGATCCGAGAATCCGACTCGCATCCATATGACTGAATATTTGCATCATTCATTCCATCCTCCTGCAACGGTAATATAAAACAATCGAGATCAGCATAACCCACAAACAATTACTAACAAAGAACGTAAAAAGGAAGGAGGCGAATGACATGTGGCAGAGCAACCCATTTGCTGTTAACGTTTTCAACCCGGATAACGTCGTCTCGATCAGGGAGAATAAAGAGGTTTGGGTTATTCGGGTTGAGCTTATCGACTTCACAAACAGCGACCCAACCATTTCCCAACGAAGACGAACGCGAACCGGATTCTTCGGTTCCAAGATTGGTGGAAGAGAAAACACGTGTGGGTGTAATAGATGACGTAGGCAGTGATGATGGGAAGAGACGGCTATAGGAAATAGTGGGTTTTGTATGTCGTGGAAGACGACGACGAGTGTTTGCAGGGGTGAGTAAAGAGGTTTGGGTCATTCGTGGTTGGAAAGACATACACTCCATCGCCGACAAATTCCTCTAAAAGTAACAGAACAGAACACTTGTTAAGCAACTTTCTGGAAGGCAGTTTAGAATAATTTACATTTGTTTAGGTTGTTGTCGTAAGGAAGGGTGATGGTGGAACTGGGTGAATCATTTTACATTTGTATATATAGGGTTGTATTTTGGAAGACGACATGTTAAAGTCAACGTCACAAAATTTCAAACAAAACCGTCAAAACTTTGTTCGTGAAGGCCCATCTGATCATGTGGCTGGTTTCTAAGGCTATAGGGTGAACAGACACCAAAAAACCCATGTCTCAGTGCCACGTAGGCTGCCACATCACCAAAGTGGTGTCTCACCATTCTTGAGACATGGGCGGGGTGCACAGACATGAAAAACCCATTTCTCAAGAAAATCTCCTATTGGTCTATTACCCAACATTTAAACAAAAAAAAAAAAAAAAAAAAAAAAGAAAAAATGTGATTGGCCCGTCCGGGGCGTCCTGGGGGAGACGGGGGGGACGGGGCAGGGTGAGGACGGGGGCTCCGGTGGGGTGTGCAGGTGGGGGACGGGGGAAAAAGGGTGGGACGGGGGCTGGGTTCGTCTGTTCACCGCCTAGCCTAAGTTTAGCCCATAAAAGCGTATACCCACTTCACTAGTTCACTAGATGAATACGTTTGGACAATTATCGGGATTTGTGTACAATAGAGGTGCACAAAAAATAGACACGATAAAGAAATTCAGAACCGGTTTTTATTGGAACTAGTGTTTTTAATACCTTTTTTTTTTTTTTTTGAAAGTTAACTTCATTCACACAAGGCGAGGGCCCTCAACAAAAGAACTACACGCCAAAACCACTACAACATATACATAAGGTATTTGACCCACTCGTTCCAATCAAGCCTATTACAATTAGATCGATAGTTAAACCAAAGAAAAGCTAAATATTTAACCATGGCGACCACCTCCATCACATTCGGCATTGAGCTTTGGAACACCACCTTATTTCTTTCTTTCCATAGCGCCCAACACGTAACCATGACAATGCCTCGGACAATCAGCTTGCCACGGGAAGCCAACCGAGTCGAGATCTCCCACTGCAGCACTTCTTCAAAAGTGGTGAAAATCGGATGGGTCAATTTACACCAGCCCAATATCTTGCTCCACACCCCGTAGGTGAATCCACAATTAGCGAACAGATGGAGAACGGTTTCGTCTGCAGCCCTGCACATCGGGCACTGGTCGTTTGGCAGCGCCACATTCCTTTTCAGCAGCTCAATACGCGTTGGAACCCGGCCTTTCTCAATCCTCCAAACCAAAATATTAACCTTGATAGGAACCCAGTGAACCCACCTCATAAGCTGACTGTTACCACCATATAAATTTTTCCGAATCGAAGCCTTGACTGCAGCAACAGACAACGCATTCTGCTTTTTGTTATCCCATGACCAACTATCTGAACAGTCATTGAGGCGCACTTGAGACAACAAAAAGTACACATCTTGGATTTCTGAAACCCCTTCCACCGTGTTTGCACTCAAGCTCCAATCATCCGCGTCACACATCTGCCCGTCCATGACTTTTAAACGGTCACAAACTACACAATCTTTATCTTTTTCAATCGCATATAAAGCAGGCCATCTGCTACACAATGGAGAACTGCCAAACCACTTATCTTTCCAGAACCTAATCTGATCCCCCTTCCCAAGTTGACAAGAAATAAGTTCATCAATAGTCTTCCCATCAATACGGCTCTTCTCGAGGCAAGTAACCAACGCCTTCCATGTACCAGGCAATGATCGTTTCACTGGAAGGAAAAACCATTTATTACGCCCCCCGTGAATACTACTAATAACCCTTTTCCACAACCCCTCAAGATTAGTCTTGAATCTCCACGCCCATTTAACTAGCAAAGCCAAATTAACTTCGGACAGCTTTGTAATACCCAAACCCCCGGATTTTTTTGGTCTCGTAACTACCTCCCAAGAAACCCAATGGATCCCTTTCCCATCTTTGTTGCCATGCCACAAAAATTTTCGCATTATCTTCTCTATTGTTTCGATAACAGCAACAGGAGCTTTAAACAAGGAAAGGTAATAAACCGGTAAACTTGCGAGTACCGATTTAATGAGTGTAAGCCGCCCACCAATAGACAGCACCTTCGCCTTCCAAGATAAGAGCCTGCTACTAACAGTGTCCACCACCGAGTCCCAATGAGCTACCCTATTCATATTAGCACCGATCTTTATTCCAAGGTACTTAAAAGGCATGGTACCCACCTTGCAACCCATGTAAGCAGCCAAACAGTTAACCTCATCCGGTGGCACCCCTAACCCGAACAGATAGGACTTTTGAACACTTATTTTCAGCCCCGAACACATATTGAATATGCGTAACAGCCTGTTAGTCATCAGGATATTCTTTCTAGACCAATTGCCCAATAACCACGCGTCGTCAGCATACAACATATGCGAAATAATCGGCCCACTCTCGTTCACCTTAATCCCCTCTATATCCCCCAAACTGCAAGCTCGCGAGATCATATTAGCCAAGGCTTCCATAACAATCAGAAACAAAAATGGCGAGATCGGATCGCCTTGTCTAAGACCCTTCTGATAGCAAAAATCAAACGTAGGCGAACCGTTGACCAAGACCGCGGACCGGGCAGAATGCAAAATCCCTTTAATCCACAAACACCATCTGGGAGGAAAACCCATCTGGCCCATAATCGATAACAAGAAAACCCAATTCACATTATCATAGGCCTTCTCGAAATCGATCTTCATCAAAAACGCTTTCTTGCCATTCTTTTTTAACCATCCTATGAGCTCATTGAGAACCAACGGACCATCCAAGATGAATCTCTCTTTTAAAAAAGCCGATTGCGAGTTAGATATCACGAACCCCATAACCTTCTTAATCCTATTCGCCAACACCTTAGAAATCACCTTGCTAACCACTCCCACCAGATTTATCGGTCTATAGTCTTTCAATCCCAATGGAGTTTTTGTTTTAGCAATGAGAGTGATGTACGAAAGGCTACACTCCTTGCTAATAAAACCCGTCTAAAAAAACTCATCGAACATCCTTAAGAAATCATTCTCCAGACAATCCCAAAAATGTTTAATGAAACAAAAATTAAACCCATCTGGCCCGGGAGCTTTGCCCGAGCCGCACTCAAAAACTGCATCCTTAATTTTTTCTTTAGTGAAAGCTGCAATCAAATCGCCTTTTTTTCTCCCCAGGAACCTGTTTCAAATCAACACAAGAAAAAACAGGTCTATAGATATAATGTTCTTTAAAGAGCTCTCTGTAGAAGCGAAGCACTTCTTTTTTAACTGCAGCAGGCTTAGAGACCCACGAGTCATTAACCTTCACCCCCGGAATGTCATTGGCCACTTTCCTACCATTGATGCATCGATGAAAATACGCACTATTATCATCTCCAAGGGAGGCCCACTTCACCCGAGACTTTTGTTTCAAATCTTTATTTTTTAATAACGTAATTCTTTCCACCTCTTTTTTGCTCTCCTCCCACACCCATGTCTCTTCTTCCTCTAGCTCTCGGTTTTCCATAATCTTTTCTAGGTTGGCCATCTCATTTTTTAAACCCGCCAACTCTTCCCCTTCTTTACTGGAAACGTCTTTCCACCATGCTTTTAATGACATCTTGGCAGCCTCTAACTTCTTGTAAATAAACACATCCGCTGACCCCACAAAAGTAACCTTCTTAAAAGCCTCCCGAACCACCTCTTCGCACCCATCTCTGTCAAGCCAAGAATCGAACCACTTAAACGGTTTAGGACCAAAATTATCATCCTTAATCGAAAGAAGCAGTGGACTATGGTCGGAGAATTCTCTATTTAAAGCCCGCAAACAGGCCCCACTCCATTTGCTAAAGAAATCTGGACATACCAATACCCGGTCGATCTTACTCATCTTCACATTTTTACCCGTGCCAGTCAAGTACGTAAATCTACTGCCCTGCATATTATATTCTTGCAAACAAGCTTCGTCAATAAACTCATTAAAATCACGGGCTGCCCTATTGTTGAAAGTGGAATTTTTCCTCTCCTCATCCCACCTCACAGAGTTGAAATCGCCAAGAAAAATCCACCTCCCTTCCCGCCCTTGCATCAAAGCCAAAAGACGATTCCATAACTCCCTTTTTTCACCCACTCTCTGCGGCGCATACACATTAACCACATGCACCACAAACCCATAGTCAATAAGATTTCCCGAGATAAGAATATAATTTTGGTCCACCACAGAATTAAACTTAGAAAATTTTTTCGGGTTCCAAACACTCGCCAGACCACCCGATTTTCCCCTAGCCCCCACCATTAAAACCTCAAAACCCCCATGACCCCAAATAGAACCCCAGTCAAAATTATCGCCATCTTTCAACATAGACTCTTGCACACCCAAAAAAACGACTTTAAACTTGGTAACCAAACCTTTAATCCAAGGGGCCTTCCCAACAGCCCCTATACCCCTAACATTGATAGACAAGTAATTCATCGATCGATCTCCTTTTCTGCAGGCGAGGAGTTGCTTTGAGCACCATCGGCCAAAGAGACATGAACTTCAAAAGGATCCTCTGTCATTATCTCATTCTCTTCATCGAGCACCTGGAAAGGATTACTAACCAAAACTGGGCCGGTTCCTCTAGACTTGACCACATTTTGATCCAGGCCCATAATGATAGGTTCTAAGTTAAATGGGTCATCCGAACACTTGGGCTCCTTATTGGGCCTACCATTACTGCTGGAGTAGTTCCCTCCTGAGAAGCAGCCCAACTCCACCTTTTTTTAAAGCCTTCTTACGTTTCAACCCTTTGACCAGCTCATGATTGCAATCATAATTGGAAGGATCCTTTTTTAATTCCGAAAAATCAGCTCCACATTCCTCCGAAACAGTTGGAGCATTAAAGTTTTCATTAATATTCCCCGGAGAATCCTCAGTTTCCAAATTCATCACCGCCGGATCGTCTTTCGTCGGAGACTCCGTTTCATCCTCCGCCACCGGATTTTCCGACATCAGGTCCTTGGCGTCGATAAACTCCAGCAACCATTCCTTATCGTCTTCGTCAATCCAAACTTTGCATGTTTTCCCACGCCATTTAAGAAATAAAACATCCTGAACACGAGCACCTTGCCCAGTCAAAACCCCAATATACTGGAAGCTAGAATCAATTTCCAAGCTATTCAAAGTCGGTTTTTTCACCACCGAGCCGAAATGACTACCGATATTCTCTAGGACTTGTTCATGGAGCAGGCTGATAGGAATCCTTGTCACCTTTACCCACGCTATACGTTCGAATGGCAGATCTTGACCTTCCCAAATAGCCACCGAGTTGAACTGTTCCGGTCTTCCCGTAAACTCATCTTTGGCCATGACTGCTTTCTCCCGACTATTGACCGAAATCAGCAATACAAACCCACCCATGCAACGTATCAACCCTTCTCCTAACTTCATCTCTTTCAGTATTCCTTTAATGTTGCTTAAGACGTCCAGCGACCCCACCCTCAAAACAACTGACCGACCATGAAGCTCTTCGAAAGCGCAAACAGAATCTTCAATCTCGATCATCTTCCCTCTAGACGCCCCAGCAAACGCTTCCTTAAAAGACATAGAATTAGAACGGAACATATTCTGAGATCCCTGCACGTAGTTCACCTCCTCATTCTTTTTTGTCTGCGCATGTCGTTCTTTCTTTTCCGGCTGAAAAGGTTTCCGAGTGTTCACTTCTCCGTCCTCCAACACAAACCTTGCTACGTTAGCCTTGAGCTTGTATCCTCCTATCCTGATCGTAGACAACACCTTCTCCATCTCACCTCTGTCTTTAACATCGAACATGGATACAAACGCAAACCGTCTTCCTTCCTTATCTCTCTTCCTGGCGATATATATGTCGAAAATGGTTCCAAAATTCCTTACCTCTTTTGCAAGATCCGTACCACTACATCTATCCGGGAGATTAGAAACGTAGAACTTAGTGAGTCTTGCCGCTACTTCCGCCGGAATAGGGTTCCGGTGAGACCCCATCGTAAACGATATCTATTATTTGCCAACCATCTAGTAAGGTACAAGTTTTTAATACCTGATCCGAGCATTGCTAATACCTGGTTTCTTAAGTTAAAAAAATATAAATCTATATTTTTTTTTATCATTTTAAAATTTTAAGTTTCTAATATATATATACCAGCTGATTACCCGGGAGCGTCCCGAGGTTGAAATATTAATTTAAATCGGTTAAGAGCGAACCATTGCGACTATTTAAAAATTATGTGTTTTGCACAAGAAAACTAAAAGTCAAGCCGATAGGAAATTAATAAAGTCGTCTAATAAGGTATTAAGATGAGAGTGTGTCGGGTGGCTTGCATAACAGATCAAAACATATTTTGGTTAAAGTAAGTCATGGGCAAAGTTCGGTTTAAGTACAAACATGTTTTTAACTATTTTCTAATAAGTAACTAATGTCCTTATAATTATAAAACAGTATCATAACTCTGACAATATTAATTCCAACTAATCTTCTACTTATATAATTATAAAACAGTATCATAACTATAATACTAAACTGGGTTCTATTTCATCTGGGGTAGGGCTCGACTTGCTCGCAACCTTTAGGTCTGAATCATTCGGGAACATGCAAGAAGGTTCATCCTGTGCATCCAGTGTTGCAAGCATGTCGCGCTGCCTAACGTAATCTTTCCTGAATTCTTCATTTGTATTCCATTTACCTATAAATCTCTCCACCTAAAATACATAAAATGTTAGTCCACGAGTGTTGCAATTAATGATGTCACATAGCTAATGTGTTTGTTTGTAATTTTCTAGACATACCAATCCCACAATCTGACACAGTTACCTTGGGTGGGCCCGCTTCCTGAAGATATAGCCGAAGTTGAAGCATAATGTAGAATTTTTAGAGCTGCTGAAAGGCTGCACAATGCATTAATGGACACATTATGTAACCCACTTACCGGTGAATTCAATGTTTCTTATGCTTTCCCTTCGCAGGACAAACCATTGCTTGAAGATAAGATAGTATCTGTTCTTGGCTGCATGATTTGCCTACTGAATAAAGGACGTGAAGATCTGTTATCTGGTAAATCATCCGTCATGAAGTCCTTTAGTGTTTCAGATGTAGATGTGATGGAAGATAAGCTTCCACCACTCGCTATTTCCAGGCGTGAAATGAAACGCTATTGTGAAAGTTTACACGATGCTCTTGGAATCTTTTTAACAGCAGATGATTTTAGGAGCCGGGTTGTTGGAGGAAGCTTCAACGGCTGAAAAGTGTTTGTGATGATTCTAGTCTTCCTCGGGGAGATGATTATCCACCTCAATCGTTGTTTGCTAACTGGAATCCTGTTTATTTAGCTACCTCTAAAGAAGATATCGAACCTAGTGATTCTGAAGTTGCTTTCTGGAGAGGTAGTCAATTGACAGAGGAAAGCCTAAGGTGGTTGCTTGAAAACGGGTTTAAAAAATTGTTGATCTTCGAGCAGAAAACATCAATGATATATTCTATGAAGCCGCATTACAAGATGTACTTTCATCCGGGAAAATTGATCTGGTCAAGCTTCCGGTTGAAGTGGGGACCGCGCCATCAACAGAGCAGGTTAAGACTTTTTCAACCTTAGTTACTGACTCGATGAGAAAACCGATATATCTTCACAGTAAATAAGGCGTTTGGAGAACATCTGCAATGGTTTCTAGATGGAAAAATTGAAATAAAATGTCAGAAGAGAAGTCACAAGTTTCACCAGACTCAAAAGCAGCCATAGTCATGGAAGAAGATAATGAAGAATCTTTACCACAAGTAATCATTACAAAAGCAGCAATGGGGCTTACACGGAAATGTTGAATAATACTGATGATGATCAAGATGGGATTCATGTTGCTTTTGATAGTTTAATCTTGTAATGCAAGTTTGGTAACTAGAAAGACTTAGTTGTCATTCTTGTAATCTAGGTTTTGAGTTAGTTTCCTAGATAAGGTCAAATGTTTCTTTAGATAATGTTTAGAGGTTAATAATGATCCTGATTTGTTTAGGATCTCAGGCTTATAAAAGAAGGAAGATTTGTAAGTCTAATTATCAATTAATAATACGAAACAATTTTGGCCTCAATTGTCAGTGTTCTGATATCGATTTCTAACAAATTGGTATCAGAGCTTCAGGCTGAAATCACTAAACAACGATCACAGAAGTCCGGTAGCCATAGTAAAACTTGTCCTGTGGTTTGCGACGGGTTCGAAGGGTCGGATAAAACAGCGGCTGCTAAAAAAAGATCGATCAGAGGCTGTTTTAAGGAGTCTGACCAGAAGCTGTTTTCACCGAAGGCGATCAGGAGCTGCTCATAGAGGACCGAACAACAGCTGATCAGGAGGGATGGGTGACAACGACAACCGGACGATCGTTCCAGTGAAGGAGAATAACACAACATCTCTCCACGTACCACTCCTAACATCAACCAATTAAACAGTATGGTCTATGAAGATGAAGGTCATATTGAATGTTAATAGTGTGTGGGAGATGATCGAACCAGGAACCTGTGTCGATGCGAAGAAAAATAATATAGCGATAGCGTTGCTGTTTCAAGGAATTCCCGAGGAACTGGTGCTTCAAATCGGAAACAATGATACAGCAAAAGATATATGGGATGCAATAAAAGTCCGACACCAAGGAGCCGAGCGAGTAAAGGAGGCCCGGTTACATAATCCAATGGACGCACGGTCTACCGCCCGTTTTACGTCAGCGGACCCCCACGCGTCCATAATCCAATGGACGCACGGTCTACCGCCAGTTTTACGTCAGCGGACTACCATGCATCCATAACCCAACGGACGCACGCTCACCCGCCCGTTTTACGTCAACGCACAACGAAGCTTCCTCATCA